>CM053565.1:30283484-30348470 GCA_028646485.1 Cryptoprocta ferox
TTCCCCCCTCATCCTGTCGGACTACAATGGCTTCTTTTGAATGGATGTGAAATTCATGGCGATATGTGTTGGATACAGGACAGGTTCATCAACACCATCATAAGAGCATTTAAATTTGGCCGAAGTATTATATCATGGACATTTAATGGATATCAATGAGAAACCTTACATTGCTGAGTAGACAGCCCAGGAATACAAATGATCAAGAAATTAGAAATTAGCAAAATATCTACTTGTTTCAGGAATAAATATTTGAGAACAGGTAACCATACCAGTGGCAGAATATTAAACTTTCTTTCTTTCTCCAGCAAGAGCAGTGGTGGGAAAGGATATTCGGCATCACTAAATCCCAGTGTTAGCTGTGGCACCTAACCACCTCTATTGCTTTTGATAAAGGTTACTAGTATTGCATGTCCTCCAAACTTGTCATCTTTGAAACCACACATGTCAAATCAGAATTTCACACTGACTGGATTCCTTTTTCTTTTTCTTTTTTATTAATTTTTTTATGTTCATTTATCTTTTAAGAGAAAGAGCACGAGTTGGAGAGGCAGAGAGAGAGGGAGACACAGGCTCTGAGCTATCAGCCCAGAACCCGATGCGGGGCTCAAATTCACAAACTGTGAAACCATTACTTGAGCCAAAGTCGGCCACCCAACCTACTGAGCCACCCAGGCTCCCCTGGAATTCCTTTTTCAAAAGTGGAGAAAGGGACACATTGATGGCTCAGTCAGTTAACCGTGGGACACTTGATTTTGGCTCAGATCATAACCTCACAGTTCTTGAGTTCAAGCCCTAGATCAGGCTCTGTGCATCTTGGGCTTCACTCTCCCTTTCTTTCTGCCCCTCTCATACTCCCACTTCTGCAGTCTCACACTCTCTCTCTCTCTTTCAAAATAAAGAAATAGACTTTTAAACAATTTTAAAAAATAAAAGTGGAGGACAAATGGCAAGCTAAATGTTATATTATATATTTCTTTATGTCTTGAAAATTCTATAAGGTACATATATTACTTTTATAATTAGAAAAATATTGGGGGGCTGAGTGGCTCTGTTGGTTAAGCGTCCGATTTCGGCTCAGGTCATGATCTCACAGTTCATGGGTTCGAACCCCGTGTCAGGCTCTGTGCTGACAGCTCAGAGCCTGAAGCCTGCTTCCGATTCAGTGTCTCCCTCTCTCTCTGCCCCTCCCTCACTCATGCTCTGTTTCTCTCTGTCTCAAAAATAAACATAAAAAATTTATAAAAAAAAGAAAAATATTAATGCCCAAGTTACTAAGCATTAAGAGGATAAACACATAAATAAATACCATTAATTTACTGATGTGTTCTATTCTAATGATTTGCTCATATTGATACAGAAGTAGCTAACTTTTATGAGCCTTCTAAAACACAAAGTAGTAGAATACTGCATTAAAATTGGCTGTCAATAAGCTTTATGAAAGTATCATGTACTTTCATCCATACATATTTCATACATAGCTTTGCTTACAAAATTATAGAGACAAAGGGAAAACATATGTAACTCTAGCCCTCCTTGATAGTATAGCTCTAAATGCCAGCCCTTCTAGACTCAACATATAAATGTTTGACTTTATGAAGTGATATCTGTAGAATGTGTGATATTAAAATTTTGATTGAAGATTCTCCTATAATGTATGCATTGTCTCTGGCCAATAAAATCAAACATCATGTTATACTATTGAATATACTTAGCATTAAAGTATACACAGTTGCTCCCTTTTTACCATAAATTTGCTTCCTTATTTAATGCTCACACGATGTGCATGAACTACATGGGTAATTTATTCCCAATTTACTGTGAGGCATAGCATTCTCAGCCTGAATCTTTGCTTGAATATTCTACTGTGTATAACATGTTGATGCGAATGTGATTTAAATGGGGTGTAGATTTGAGGGGGAAGGAAATAGTCTCCAAAATGGTGTTGAGGTAATAAACAAATCAAGTTACAAAAGGGAATATCTTTAAGTACACCCTGGGCAAAGAAAAATAAGCCTATAAATCATAGTTTTGTGTATGTGTCTATCACCACACAGGTTATTATAAAACATATACCCATAAGCATGTACACACTTAAACACTCATGTAGGAAGAAATTTAATAACTAGGAAATTCTAATCCAAATGTATATGTCTTCAGGTTGGTAGAATATCTAGAGAAAGATAGCACTAGCAAGATACAGCAGAAAGCCCTGGACGCTCCTTCCCCCAACAAACACACAGATTTAGCAACAATTCATGGACAAATTTTCTTTGACAGAAATCCAGAAAGTAACTGAAAGACTCCTGCATCCCAGGAGAACATGAAAACAGTTTCGCCAAAGCTGGAAGGAAGATTCAGGGTGTCCTGTTGCTGGATTTTCTGCCCCTGCACAACACCATGTGAGCAAAAAGAAACCTCTTAGCTCCTAGATTCACCTAGGGAGGAAAAGGAGTCCTTTCGTGGTCCAGTGTCCCAACTTTATTGAAAAGGTTTCTGTCTTTCCACTTCCGAAGCTCTGTTGGGTCTGGTAGAGTCTAGCTTCCCAGGGAAAATAGAGACAGATGCTTGGGCTGGTAGATACCATAGATCCTCACCTCTACTCAACACAGACAAGCAAATGAAAAATACCTAGCTCTCAGCTTCTCCCTAGGGAGGGAAAGAATTGATCTATGCATCTAGTGCCTCAACTTCTCTTCGGGCTGATAAAGAACTAGCATCTGACTCACCAGCACTGGGTTGAGACAAGACTGGCACAGTAGAGCCAGCAAGAGGAGAATACAGATGGTGGTTTGGTCTGCTATCTGCCATAGTTTATCCTTCTGCTCAGCAAAGAGAGATCAGAAAAAATTCCCAGCTTAGAGGTACTCCTTGGAGAGGCAAAGAATTGACCTGTGCATCCAGCACCCCACTTCTCCATGATTCCCCACATAATTGGCATCCGTTTTACCAATCCTGAATCTCTGATCAGTCCAGAACAGTCTAATTGCCTGGGGTAGAAGAGAGATGATGGTTTAGATGGGTATATCACATAGATCTGCACACAACCCTGCACACAACACTTGAAAAGTGCAGGCAGAAAGAATATCAGCTTTCAGGAAAGGAAAAAGTGGATCCATTACTCCAAAGCCCAAATTTCTCTTGGTCTGTCTAAAGAAATGGCATCTGGAATATCAGTCTGGGAGCTCTAATGGATCTGGTGCAGTCTAACCACCGGGAGAAGACCAGAAATTGTGGTTTGGACTGATAGACACCAAAGCTCCCCACCTCCCCATTCCCTCAACTCAGCACAAAGCCAGTGAACAAAACCACAATATTCCAGATGAATATAGATGAAAAGGTTCTAAAACAAAATGCTAGCAAACTAAATTCAGGGGCATATGAAAAGGATCACACACCATGACCAAATGGAATTTATCCCTAGGATGCAAGGAATACAAGAATGGTTTAATATATAAAAGTCAAGTAATATGACACACTGTATTAACAAAATAAAGGACAAAAATTACATGCGTCTCAAAATACATAGAAGAGAAGTTTAATTTTTTTTCACTTTTTCATGATAAGACTGCTCAACACACTAGGAATAAAAGGGAAGTACCTCAACATAATACAGGCTATATGTCCTTGCTCCCAGGACTATAACTAGTAAGAGATGGAGGTGGGATTTGAACCCAGATTGACTGATTTTAGAGTGTGTGTGTCATGGATACTGGCTTCCTAGTTCTGTCAACCAAGAATCATGGGGCCGTGGCAAACATGGTGTGATGGAAGTAGTGTTAGGTACCAGATCTGTGTAAATGAACACCAATGTTCTTCTTACCATGCATTGACTTTATCCCATCCATCCTCAATATCCTTCTCTATAATAACATGAGGGATTTATACTACATAGTTTCCAAAGTTCCCTCCTGCTCTAAACATTCTTTTGTGTAGTTAAAATTCCTAATGATACCAAGAGTGAAAACAAACACTACTGCTATTCACTCATTTCTTTTAGAGTCAGACACTGTGCCAGCTGGTTTTTCACATCTGTTTTTAACCTACAAATAATACTTTAAAAATATGACTATCACCTCACTTCTTCAGGGGAGGAAACTGAGCCTCAGAAAATATAAGTAACTTTGCCAAGGTCAGAGGACTTCATAATTACGGCTCAAATTAAAAACCATATGTATCTATCTGTGCTCATTCTAACAAGCCATTATGTCTTTCATGTGGAATCATAGACCACTTGTTTTCATTATCCACATTTGGTGAGTGCCAGAACTTGTGCATGAGCAAATAAATCTTTATTAGAATTTTTCTTCCTTGAAGTAAGTATATATTTTCATTTAAATTGAATATATATTATGGATTTTGCTTAGTCACATATTGTCCAGGATAGTGAGCTACACCAGTTATTCAAATGAATTATAGTGAATCCATGTTGAAGGCTAAAAATTGTCCTTTTCCTCCTCTGCTTCCTCCTGTTTCTTAAGATTGTTCTAAAATTAAGATAAAATAAAAAGACTCCTAAATTAGCCAGGCTTGCTATTTCTCTCATATATCTCCATTCCACCATTCTCATGATACCACAAACTTTACATGTTGTGTGAAAACACAGGTTATGATTCTTATATGAAAATGTGAGTATACAGCCCCTGAAAACAATAAACATAAAGCAAAGAAAATAAAGTAATGACTCAAACATTTGATTCTAATGTTAGAGTTTGTTGGCAGAGTAGGAAATTGCTGAGAAGATTTGCAATTGTTTTAGACTTATGCCCTTCTGGCTTCAGTAATTAATTTCAACTTGGCCCCTGAATTCTAGCTCTTATCTTCTCTTAGTCTGGAAGTTTTATTAGGTACTTCTATGTCCTTACCTTCATGATGGAGTCATGCATGCTATTTCTCTCTGGCATTGCTTATATGTGCCCATTTGCTACAGGGCAAAAGATATCCAATGAAACTTTGTGATTAACGAGTTTGAACTTATAACTGGTTTGGAAATAGTAGCATAAGAATTATGTTTTGGAAAAGAGGAACCCAATTTATCCTTTTGACCTCCTCAGGAGTGATTTACCATAGTCATTTTTGAATATTCTTGCATGCCTTATAAACAGTTCTCATTAAGAGTAGTGGAGTCAAATCAATTCATGGCTTTTTACCCTATTCTGGCCCTCTCTCCCGCTGTGCTGACTAGGTGTCCTGCTCTCCCAGTACATTGACCAAGTACAATCTTCTATGGGTTGCACTTCATTAAACTCAAAAAGACCAGCTAAATCATGCTTTTCTCATTAAAAATAACAGAGTTCAACCCCCTGTTATACTATACTTAGGTAGAAGGAGAATTGGATTATTTGTTATGAAAAGAGCATTTGGGTGTGGAAACAATTTAGGAGTTAGAAAAATGGGAAATAGAGAACCACAAGGGTCAATATCAAGGCCATTTTTTCCCCACTTTATATGTTAATGACCTGAAAGAGGGAACATGCCACAAGGTAGCAAGAATTGCTGAGAGGGCAAAACAGAGGTGAGAAGTGTCGAGGATGGAGAGCAAATAACAATATATAGGGAGGTAATGCAGTATGGAATGAGCCAGACATCAATTCCCTGCTTTAGCAGTTTAATGTAAAGGACTGTGAGTTAATGAGGCCAGAGACAAAAACAAGGGAAGTTAATAAAAAACTTAAGAGTAACTTGCTACATCACACAAGTGGGAGGGAAGAAGGAGAGGGCTGACCTAGGAGAGCTGGGGTGAATAAACATTGAAATTTAGGATTCTGGATTGAAACAAAATTAGCAGGCACTTGAAGTGGTATCTGGGGAGGACTCTGGATATAAGCAATAAGTGACATGGCTAATTCATCAAAGTGTAAATGCAGAGCTTCAAAGTGAGGCTGAGGTGAGGGAAGCCAGATGCTCCAGGGTGAAATGAATTGAAAATGTACTATTCACAGTAACTTCTGTGCTTGGCCTTTCTTGAATCCATAGAAAAGAAGACAAATCACCTGCCGTGTAGGATGGAGGATTGAGGTCTAGTTTGTATTTTTTCCTAATCACTGAAGCTTGGGAGGCAACAGTTAAATGTGATGACTTTTCTACATTCTGAACAGAGGGACAACTGCTGCTTGTCAAGTGCAGTGCTGCTCAATCTTTACCGTGGTTATGGATCCTCTGAGAATCTTATAAAGCTGATTCTGATCCAGTTGGTAGAGTTAGGAGGAGATATCCCCAATATCTCCCAGGACACAGCCATGTTCTAAGAACCATGCTGTGAATAGCGAAGTATTTATTCCCTAAAGTCTTTCAAAATTCACAAATCTATCTTTCTCTCCACCCCCATCATAGTCCCAGGAAAATTTGAATAGAAGAACTGTATTATTTACTATGTTGAAATACCAAAATATGCTTTTCTGCTTTTCTCTCCTTTTGAATCTACTCTTTAATTTAAAGATTTGTGGGGCACCTGGGTGGCTCAGCCAGTTAAGCATCCGACTCTGGCTCAGGTCATGATCTCACAGTTGGTGAGTTCAAGCCTCACATCAGACTCTGTGCTGATAGCTCAGAGCCTGCAGCCTGCTTTGAATTCTGTGTCTCCCTCTCTCTCTCTCTCAGCCCCTCCCCCGCCTGTGCTCTTTCTCAAAAATAAATAAATAAACATTTAAAAATATAAAGATTTGTAGAATAACACACAATAGGCCCCTCTTATCTGGGCGATACATTCCAAGACCCCCGGTGGATGCCAGGAACTATAGATAGTATCAAACCCTATGTATCCCATGTTTTTTCCTATACATATATGCCTATGATAAAGTTTAATGTATAAATTAGGCACAATTATGACAATATACTGTAATATAAGTTATGTTAATGTTGTCTTTCTCTCTCTCTAAGAATATCTGATTTTACTATATTCAACCTTCTTGTGATGCTGTGAGATGATAAAATGTCTATGTACTAAAGTGAAATGAGGTGACTGACATAATTGTTGTGACTTACTGTTAGCTGCTTCTGACATCAGGAGGATCATCTGCTCCCAGACCACCACTGACGAAAGGTAACTGAGACCATGAATAAAGAGGTATGACTGAAAATGACAGAAAAATAATAAATAATAAAATCTCCTAACAAATGTACAGGTTTCAACTTTCAACTATCTGAAAACCACCATAGAGTAAGATCATGTCTCATAGAGGCCATTACTCAAATACTTTTTTGTACATTTTTTTTTATCATGGAACTCACTATCTTTTTGCATCCCTTGAATCATGCATTTAAATAAAATCCAAATAACAGTATTTTAAGATGTAAAAAATTAGGATTTTATTGTTTATGCTGAGTTTAAAGGAATTATGAGAAATCAAAAGGAAATTGATATATTTCAAGGAGCTCATGGAATTAAGTTTAATTCTCTATAACAATTGCTAACAAGATAATATGTGCTGTGCAGTATGTATTAAATGTTCAATGTTATTAGCCATCAAGACAAGGCAAATTAAAACCACAATGAACTACCACTGCACAGATATTAATATGGCCACAATGATGAAGAAAGAAAATACCAAGGGCTCATAAGAATGTGAAGCAGCCCAAATTCTAATGCACAGACGGTAGACATGAAAATTGGTACAACCACTTTGGAAAATGGTTTGGCAGTTTCTTGAAAAATTAAACATAACTTCCATAATGAAGTTTTTATTTAAGAGAAATGAGAATAGAGGTTTAGATAAAGACTTATATAAAAATGGCATGACAGCCTTCTTTGCAATAGCTCCAAACTACAAACAACACAACTGCCTATCAGTAGGTAAATGGATCCAGAAAATATAGTATTCATACTGCTCAGCAATAAGGTGAACTAACTAAAAACATGCCACAACATGAATGGATATCAAGACTATTATATGTAGAGTGATAGAAGTCAGACACAGAAAAGTACATGTTGTTTCCATTTATATAAATTTCTGAAAAGCATAAACCAATTTTTAATGACAGAATAAACATTAGTTTCTGTCTAGGAATGTACGGAAGGTAAGGATGAACAGCAAAGGAGCAGGAGGAAATATTTGTAGGTGATGAGAATGTTTAGTATCATGATCGTGGTGGTGGCTTCATGAAGTTCTCAATTTGCAGCAAATTTCACACTTTCAGTGTGAAATGAACTTGTAATTTTGCTCTGGACTATGATAATAACAGAACAAAAGAAAGAATAAAAACATGAAGATGAGGAAAAGATGAAAGGGGTACCAGGTAGTAAATCAGAAGTTAGGCAGCGAATTAAAATCAGTGTTTTTTTTGTTGTTGTTGTTGTTTTTGCTTTTAAGCTTATTTATTTTGAGAGAGAGAGATAGACAGACAGGCAGGCAGAGAGGCAAAGAAAGAGGGAGAGAGAGAATTCCAGGCTTTCAGCACAGAGCCCGACATGGAGCTCGATCTCACAACACTGGGATACATGACCTGAGCTGAAATCAAGAGTCAGACACTCTACCAACTGAGCCACCCAGGTGTCCCCACAGCATATTGATATACAGACGGCAATGATATAGAGGAAACATTTCAGAGTCAGACCAACATGGACTTATATCTTGTGGTAAGTGTATGAGATTTTTATAGTAATGACTCCAAATGAATGATGGCTTCTCTGTATCCTTGTCCCTGTCCAAATTGACCCTGGGGTTGGCCATGGGACTTGCTTTGATCGGTTGGGCATTAGCAAACTTCACACAAAGAGATCCTTAAAAATTGTGTTTGAGCATTGGGGCTTGCCTTCTCTTTTGCTGCTTTTAGAACTCAGCTGTCATGCAACAAAACTAAACTAGCTTATGGGAAACCCATGGTTACAGTCATCACCAACCTTTACACATGTGAATGAGGTAATCTCAGACCCCCCAGCCCCAGTTGAGCTGTCAAATGATTGGCCTGCGGCTACATGATTGACCAAGGGGAGGCCAGATGAAGAATTAAGGCCAAAGTAAGGATCCATACAACCATGAGAGGGAAAAATGACTGTTGTTTTAAGTTATTAACTTTTAAAATGGTAAATTATGTATGAATACATTAGGCCAAATTACTTCAACTTTGTTAGCCTCAGCTTCAACATTTTAATTTTTTTATTATTTTTATTTTGTTTATTATTTTATTCTTTTTAAGTAATCTCTACACCTAACATGGGGCTCAAACTCAGAACCAAGATCAAGGGTCGCATATTCCACTGACAGCCAGCCAGGTGTCCTTTCTCCATCTCTACAATAACATGGTAATGTATCAAAAGTCATTGCAAGAATTATATGCAATATATGTAAATGTGTCAACCACAGTTCCTGGCACAGGTAGGTTGTTGGGAAATGGGACAAACTGTCTCAGACCTCTGTTCCCAGCACTGTCCTTTGTATGTATTGTCTTCATCAGACTTCTGTTCCCAGAGCGCTGGGAACATAGGAATTGACGAAGTCCCAGGAGGACGTGCAGGACAGAGCCTTCCTGGTCATCAACCAAGTGCGCCAAGAAACCACGGCACCGGTGATATGCCCATGCACAGTTGCAGGATGTTCCTGATCTGCCCTTCCTTTATCTGTAGCTACTGTTCTGAGTAAAACATTCACTGTAACATTTACTGTGCTCTCCAAGCTTGCAAGGAGGGTATAAAATAAGATGGTGTTCCTAATAAAGTTTGCCATTAGTCCTCAGCTCTTGGTCCATCTCCATGGCTTTTGGGGATGTTCATGGTGCCCTTGCTTTCCGGGACCATCACAGTGCCCTTGCTTTCTGGGACCGTTCACGTTTCCATTGAGAAACATCCCTCACATTCTAATCAGCGGTGGTTGGGAATGTCCCTGTCGTTGTGTCCCGCTCATCGTGTCCCCAGGACCCAAGGAAATCCTACCACAGTAGGTAAATACTAAACTTGACTTCCCACATTCCATCCATCCTCATGGCCACCTTTAGCAGAAGAACTTCTGTTTGGCCATATTTATAAAAAAATGAACAAAGAAAAGTAATTTTCATGAAACTGTTGGTGAAATATTCTCTGTTGGCTGGTGTAGGAGAAGGTATAGTCTAGGAAAATAGTTATTCGGGTCAACTAAAGGATTACTGGCTCCAAGATTACAGCTCTATAGGCCATATTCCTGGTACTCTAAGTGAACTAAAGGAAACTGGAATGCTCAGGTTTGTTTCAGTATCTGTAGCCCAGGTATTCCCAAAAGAAAAAAAGAGAGAAAGGAGTTAATTGGAAAACTATTATCATGAACAGCCTAAATGTTGCATAAATATATGAATGAACTCCCAAGACTTTTCTTCCCTTAATAATTACTGACACTATAGCAAAAACTTCTGGCAGAAATGTGCTTCCTAACTTATTATCCTTTATTTCTTTCTCTTCTACATGGCTCTTTTGGGCTGTATTGAGTGTGAATATTTTTTTTAATTTATTTTAAGTTTATTCATTTTGAGAGAGAGAGGTAAGGAGGGGCAAAAAGAGAGGGAGAGAGAGAATCCCAAGCAGGCCCCCCAGTGTCAGTGCGGATCCCAATGCGGGTCTTGAACTCACGAACCATGAGATCATGACTTGAGCTGAAATCAAGAGTCAGATGCTCAACCGACTGAACCACCCAGGCTCTGGTGATTTTTTTTTAACATGATACTCAGCATCTTCTCATGACCAGCATGTAACCTCCCACCCATTTTAGAAATTTGATTGAGAATAGTAAAAGGCTATTATCTCTTTACTCTTCCAGCAAGTATTTGGTAAATACTATGTGTCAGACATCATGCTATCTGGCTTGTGATTTAAATGTAAAGAAAACATGAATCTTACTCTTAAGGAACTATTTCTAATGAGGGTGATAGCCACAAAAATAATTATAATAACATACTGTAATCACAAGATTGAAATACATGCATAAGGTAACAGGAATGTAAAGGAGGAACCCCACATTCAGCAGGTAAGCTTAGAGAGGTTCTTCAGGGAAAACCAAAACAAAGGCTTGAAGTCAATTTAGGCAACTACTCACAGAAAAAGGAAGAGGTCATTGAAAGAAGAAACCAGAAAGCATGGTGTGTATGGGGAAGTAGGAGAAGGTAAGGGTTACTATAACCCAAAATGCAAGATGACAGTGATAGGAATGAAGCTGAAAAACAGAAAACAGGGAAAAGAGATATGAAGCATTTCATATCGTATACAAAATTTCATGGACACTTTAAACAGCTGTGAGTCATGGTTGATACAACCTACGAATGTCCTGGCTGGTGTAGGGAAGATGGATATAAGACAGGAGAGAATTGTGAATTTATTGCCTCCCTGTATAGGAATTCAAGTTGGTGCCTTCCTCTTTTCTTTTCTTTTTCTCTTCCTAGCAGAAGGAATATTCACAAAAAGCTTCATTCTGTCAATTTCCAAGCCTATCTCCATCTTAAACTTTTTTTTAAGTTTCTATAACTTCTTTGGAGAAAACAAAACAAAGCAAAACAAAAACTACAGTCCTCCTTTGCCCAAACACTGCTTCCCATCCGTCCTCTCCCTTCTTTCTTCCAACTCCCACTTCCCAGTCTGTTTACATAACACATTTCCAAAACTGGCACCCTCTCTAAAATTAGGTTTTCCTATGCTCAGTTTCAGCCAAGAACATCTAATATAGATCCATAAGTCAAACTCACATTTGCATTTTTTTAGAAATAAATCTTTTCTTCTTTATTTCATTCATGATTTTGGAATTGTTAAATAGTAACAACAACTTGCATGTGGTGATTCTATTTAAAAAGAATCTTGGGGCACCTGAATGGCTCAGTTGGCTGAGCATCTGACCCTTGATTTCAGCTCAAGCCACAATCACAGGATCATGGGATTGAGTCCTGCATCAGGCTCCATGCTGAGAGTGGAGCCTGCTTAAGATACTCTCTCTATCTCTTTCTCTCTCTCTCTCTCTCACTCTCTTGCTCTCTCTCCCTCTCCCTCCCTCTCCCTCCCTCTCATGTGCACATTCTAAAATAAACTATATAAAATAAAAGAAATCTTTACATGGTTTTACGTTGTTCCAATCTCAAGTTTATTTTTGGCATGGCCAGAAGAAGCCTCACTATGGCCCCTCAGGGTTCCCATTGTAAGGTGAAGAGTGGCTCAGGGGCCCCATTCTTACCTCCAGAAGGCGACTCTAATTCTCAACTTTGTGTTGCCTTGTCTCCAAGCTTCTAGGTTCTGATGATCTCAATCTCTTCCCTTTATTTCTCTCCACATGGTGAAGGTAGGCAGTTGGGGAGGATAAAGTTGCCTCTTGTAGTTACTATTTATAATTGTATTTCCTTTTTACTGTTTCAATTTCCCAATCTCTTGTATTGAATCAATACCTACTATAGTTTGTTTCCTTTTTGGATTCTGACCAATGCACTAGGTGATTAATCCTACCCCTATAGATTTCTCTTACTCAAGTGTCCTAGATAGGGCCATACAATCTTCCAAATTTAAAATTCAAGAAAAGAATCGACTCTACATTATTTCAGGCAGCAGGAGTGGCTGCTTTACCAGCATGCCAACTCTTGGTCAGATAATTGACATTTTACCATGGGCAGGCAACTGTCCTACTACTTTATGTATACTAATTCATTTAATGCTTGTAATATCTATTATCTGGTTGATACCATCATTATCCGCATTTAAAAATGAGGAAACCAAGGCACAAATGAACTGAATAACATGTCTTATGTCACCTAACTGAGCTTGGATTTGAATCTATCCAAACTGGCTTCCAAGTCCAGGGACTGTGAAATTTTTCTTTAAGTGGCCATGCTATAAATATTTTCTGCTTTGTGGGCCATATCATCTCTGTAAAAACTACTCAACTCTATTTTTAAGCAGACATAAAGAAAATGGAAAAGACAGACATGACTGGGCTCCAATAAAACTTTTCCAAAACCGGTGGTAGGCTAGATTTGGTCCACAGATAATAGTTTGCTAATCTAAACTAACATGCTGTATTGATCAACAGAAATTTCACAAAGTTCATTTGACGTAGCTATTTATTATACTGTCAGTCTATTACCTTAAGGTTATGCTCCCTTTGGTGAATTTTTTCATATTTATGGTCTATGAATCCTTTTTCTCTAAAACTATAAATGTCTGGGGATATTCCAGATACACCTTGGGTGTTGCTTCCAATGTTTACTTTTAATAAATTCATATCTTTTTGAAAACACTTAGACTGGATATTTCTTTAGGCAATGCATCTATCAATGTGTGGTATAGTTTTGTAGCAGTTGCATACAGAAACTTATTGGCTATCTATAAATTTATGACCATGTGTGCATATGCCCCACATATTTTTATATGCACATTATTTTAGTCCCAAGCCATTTGAGTCATGAAACATTTTACTGAGCAATCCATCATCCAAATTTTTAGTATGTCCAACATTGTCACCCTCAATAATAACAGGGGAGGGTGGTTCTCCCCAGACGTGAAAGGGAACAGCTAGAAGTATTCTCTCTGAAAATAAACACAAATTTTTTTCTTTCTTCTATTTTTTTAAAAAATTAACTCGAGGAACTCTGCTCATTTTTTTGTTTCTGTGTATATTTTTAAAATCATATACTATAGCAGCAGCCAAATGATTGTCTTATTTTTTCCCCAAGATAAATCTCTTTGCATGTTTAATCTTTAAAAACATGTAACTGTAACTCCAGATAAGCCAGTTCCTTTCTGTCTACAGTACTTGGTTTTGTGACTGAAGGGAAGTTGCAAGTGATGTAATTTAGGACAATCTGATTTTATTCATTACTGCAAAATAGACGGCAGTTGGGGATTTCATATTGTCAACTCTATTTCTGCATCCTAATCATGCCAAACATTTGGTCTTCAAAGACTGAAATAAAACCCATCACCAAGACTTTCCCTTCTGCATTACATAAGAATGTAAACATCTTTGGTAATAAATTTACTCTGACAGCTGCTAAAAAATTTACCAAGCTTGACAACACACTCTGAAAACAAAAGAGAATATAAGAGACCTTGGTTGATTATTTACCCAAAACATTTATCATTTCCGGAAGAAAAAAAAAAAGTACATTTAAGTGTGTGCGTAAGAAGGTATTAAGATCCAATTTTGTCTGTCACGTTGTGGTCTGTCTTGTCAGGTTTGTTTTAGTGGCAACCCATTTTTCATGAGAAGAAGAATAAATGACTTGGAAAAGCAAAGGCTGAATTTGGAATGCAAAATGAGTCTCTGCTAGTTCTCTTCAGGGAAAAATAAAAAATAAAAGTTTTCCCATGGAGACAGACATAGCTGAAGCAACCCCTTTGGCGGTAATGTTTACAGTCAATCTGTCCAGGGTAGAGCCATCAGCAGAAGTGAAATTCTAAGCAGCTCTCTGGTGTTCCAAACAGATTAGCTCTCACAGTTACCCAGACAGATGTGAATCCAGCCCACTTGTTGTCTTAATGCTTCCCCGTTGCTAATGATGTTCCAAAGGTATCAAGGAATGGAAATAAATAGCTGGCCTGGTAACTGCCTGCCGCTGCCTTAAGTGCTGGGCCTGCTGGGTATCAATTGTTTGTTTGGTGGCTTTCAAGGTAGAGCGGTGTATTGATTTGTTTAAACGGTGTTGTGCATTAGTGCTTCTTGTCTCCTCCCAAGCCTTCAGCCTCCTCTCATTCAGAAGAAGATAAACTTACTTTATTATAGCGAGAACATGTGCTATTCAGTGACTTGAAATATGATTGACTGAACTGTATTGATTTTTACCAAACTGTGTCTCAGAGACATTTTTGAACTGACACTGTGGAATCCCTCACTATTAGGGAAGGGGATGAACAGAAAGGATTTGGTAAGGGGGGAAAAAGGATTCAGACAGTCCTTTTGGCCAATTTCCTGATGCTCTCAGAAATAACTTTCCCAAATTAGCAGCCCTAGGAAGTTGCCACTTTTTCTCCTTCTTCCTTTTTTTCTCTATATTTTCCTTCCTTCCTCCTTCATTTCTTCCCTCCCTCCCTCTCTCTTTAGTCCCCCTTTCTTCCCCATTCTTCTCTTAATGATAGCTCAGCTTATCTTGGACCCAACCCCTCAGAACATATAACCTACCCATGATGAAGTATTCTAGAACAACAAATGTATGATAGCTGAAGAGAACACCAAGGAACCTGGTGGACAGATAATGGAAACGAATGCAAGCTGTCATTCAATGCCAGTATGTCAGACATTTCAGCTGGGAGACTGCCTTCTGACCAAGAAAAACAAGAATGCATTCATATCTTCTCTTTATGTTAATTTTTAAGTTTATTTATTTATTTTGAGAGAGAGAGAGAGAGCATGAGCCATGTAGGGGTAGAGAGAGAGGCAGAGAGAGAAAAGTCCATGCAGGCTCCCCACTATCAGCACAGATCCCAATGTGGGGCTCAAACTCACAAACCTGTGAGATCATGACCTGAGCTGAAATCAAGAGGTGGATGCTTAACTGACTGAGCCACCCAGGTGCCCCTGTATCTTCCCTTTAAAGCAAGTATCTTTGGGAGAACAAATGCTTTCTTCTCCCACGTTTATCTCATCTCCTCCTCTTTGGTGTCTTTTATAACTCCTTTCCCACCTCTTCTTCAGCACATCTTTCACTCTCTTAGATTTATTTTCATTTCCCTTAAAATAAACAAAACAAAAAATAAGGAAGACAGTAGAAAATCAAACGCAGTGGGTATAATGTTCATAAGCTTCCAATTCGAAGTGTAAAAATATATTTCATGTGTTTTATGTATTTATATTTATGAAATATTTATATTTCATAAATATTTTATGTAGAAAAATTTAAAAATTTATTTCTAAATTAAGTCTTTAGTTTGTATGATAGGAATACAGTCTTGTCATTGCCTGATATATAGTTCAGTGTGATGGTTTATTCATCTATTTGGATTTAAACTCAAAAAATTTAAGGGTTTTTTTTTTTTCTGTTTCTTGATATGCTCTGTTACACTGTTGTATCACAGAGACTACCTGATCCTTAGTTTTCTGGTGTTGACATCAGGTCTTCTATTTGCTTCTATTTCCACTGATACATGTAATAGACAGAAATTCCCCCATGATGATGTCCTGAGCTGGGACAGCTGCATCTGGCTTGTAGCTCACAAAGTTCCACACTGGCACCTACAACTGGGCATCCTGCCTGAATATAAGACCCTGTAAGGTACTCAAATTCTTCACCTCGCAAGCTTGTTTCTCTCCCTATGAGCATGAGCAAAGTCTACTATTCTCCAACCACAAGACAGAGTGTTTAGGAACTTGAAAAGATTCATAATATAGCTGATGCCTCTCCTTATGGGGTACTATGCTTGAAATGGGTTCCATCCAGTCTTTGAAGCCAGAAATCCTGACAGAAAAAACCTTCTAGACGATATAATTCTATCCAAGGCTTAAGCCGAGACCTAGGCTCATAAAGTCCCAAAAGCCTTATGCCATTTTCAAAATTACATTGAGCTTTGAAACTCAAAATCTCCAGACAATTTTCCTTTATTTTTTCATTGGAAAATTTTTACTCTTCCCTGATATCTGCTTGAATGGGGAGAGTGCTATGGAGAACTGTTAACTTCTCAAAATTTCACTGAACAACTCACTTCCCTCGCTGTACTGGGGGCAGAGTTCATTCCACGCGGCTGGGTTATGAGTTCTTTCTTGAAGGGAGATGAGGGTAGCACATCTCTATGTTTCTCACAAAGGAATTGATGGGAAGCACAATGTAGCACAGAAAGTATTTTAAACTTCAATCTAAATCCCCATAGCCCAAAGGGAAAGCACTGAAATGATTAAGGAATTAGATGATTCTAATAAGAACATAAGAACTTGTAATTTTACCTTGGAATGAAATGCAAAACTTCATGCCATGATATTATTGATACAATTAGCTATGCACCTTCTTTTAAGAGTTTTGTTCCAGTATAAGGGAAAGACAGGAAGATATGTAAGAATTAGTCAGTTTCAGAGAAGTTCCGAATATTTGAAGGATTGTTTCTCATCCTTGGTCATCATTCTCTCTCACTGTCATTCTGAATACGGTTCAGTAAAGAGTGTGTGGTCTTGTATGTGATTCAGATACCATCACCTACTGATTTGAACTACGGAGGCCTGAATTCAAACACATCTCCTCCCTGACATATTCTGGCTGCATGGCTTTGGATGCTTTAACCTTTCACAATCCATTTTCTCATTTCTAATGTGAGCATGATTGACCTATAATGTGGTGCTCTTATGAGGATCAAATGAGAGGCCCAAGAAGCAAGCTCAACACAGGCAAATACTAAAGTCCTGTGCTGCCCCCAACTCTTCCCATTCTGGAAAGATCCAACTGTTTCACTTTTCATAGATTATAAGTGTGCACCATTCTTGGTTGAATAGCCAATGTATATGGTAAAAATAATTTCATTCACAGGCACTGAATAAGGCCTGGCTCTGCATGGACTCATGCTGCCTACCAGAGATGTGTTTCTTCCTGTTCCTACAAGAGCAGGTCATTGACTCATACTCCTGATTCCTGTATCAAAAGTCAAAGAACAATTTGTTCCAAATAAGAATTCTAATACAGTCAATGCTTTCTGCATGCCCTAAATAAAGACGTGCTTGGCAGGGATCTGTCCAGGGTTTCTCACTGTGGTGAGGTTGAAAGAAACAACATAGCCTTGAGTGAAAGTAGTAAATGCAATACTAAATCAGAAATAAAAATATAGTTAGTTGTAACTGTGTTTGCCATTCTTCTTCTTCTTCTTCTTCTTCTTCTTCTTCTTCTTCTTCTTCTTTGAGAGAGAGAGCAAGAGCGAGTGCGCGCATGAGTGGTAGAGGGAAAGAGAATCTTGAGCAGGCTCCACACCCAGTGCATAGCCTGACAGGGGGCTAGATCTCATGATGATGAAATCATGACCTGAGCAGAAATGAAAAGTCAGAGATTAACTGACTGAGCCACCCAGGTGCCCTATTATTCTGTTCACCTTTATTTCTGGTGAATGAGGGACTGGAGTCTTGTAAGATTTTTTTTCTATTTTCCTTTTTTATTTTCTTTAAATGTTCTATAGATTTTAACTTATGCAAGAGGTATTATAATTACCAATGCTTGTTGATTATAGACTTTCATATAAACTTTATCAAACATGCCATTTTTGATCCCCTTACCCAAATAGGATGCAAAAGAAGGATGTTTAAAGAGTCTTTCTCTGCTAAGTTTTTTTTTCATCTTTTCAGAATAATGACTAAGCTCCCATAGAATAGCACTCACTCTCTCTCTCCCTCTTCTCTCCCCCCCCCCATCTCTCTCTCTGTCTCTCTCTTTGATAGGCCTTGTGGGCTGTCTCCAAAACCAAGGCATATATGTTCTCCTCCTGCAGGTAATGAATATGCGGCTGATTGAGGGAAAGTCTCATAATTGATTTTCCAGTGGAGCCACAGAAATCTCAAAGACAGGCGTGAGTCTTGGGGCAGTATGTAATAAAGACATTTATTTAGATTAATTGCCCTGGCAGTCTAAACAAGTGGAATCTGAAATACAGAATGTTGTTAAAGACAGGCTATCTTATTAGTTTCTTGTATATAGAGTTCAAATTAATGACTAACACAGGGATACCAAAAAAGGTACAGAAGGACAATAATAAATGGATAAGGAGACATTGTAATACCATATTAGCTGGCTCAATTTATGGATCATTGATTAAAATTCTTGCAAAGAATTTGTTTCCTTAAAGTAAAATTTCTACTCCATAGGTTGATAGATACCACTGGGCTTTGAATTAAAATGCTAAGTGTTCAGGTAAGACCATGGATTAACAGAACATTCTGAGAAAACTATTCTGAGCTTATTTTCCTCATTTAGTGTCTACTCTACCCCCTAGAACAGTATGTACTTAGTATTTTTAAAATCTTCCTTTTTAATAAATACATGCTATTTACCACCATACAAGCCTGGTACTGTGCTACATTCTCTGCAAAGCACCCGAAAGGAGTTGGCAAGTAGATTTATGAAATAATACTTAAACTCACAAAATAACCAGGTTTATAGGTAATTATAATTAAGTGTTAATTATAAGCAATTTCCAATACACTATAATTTGTCATTTGCTGAAAAATAAATTCTTAAAACCAAGTTATAGTAAGCTGGGGAAAAGAATCTGGGAATATCTCAGAGTGGAAATTAATCCAAACATGGGATTTTGTGGTCAGTGGGGGTTGTGTTTATTTTTGTAGTAGACAGGATAGAAAAAAGTTGACAGAGCTTATTGTATAACAAAATTGTGAGTAAGTGGGCAAGCTCCACCTGGCAGAAGAGGTCCAGATCAGGGAGAAACAGTTGCACAAAGCTGACAGTATCAGTTAGAAGAGAACTGGAATTTAGAGTATGGAGGGAAAAATATATTCAATCTGATTAATTATGAGTAGGAATCCCAAAGGCTTCATTCTGAAGAGTTGTAGTTGACACTAGTTGGAGTGTCTGGCCAGCCCAGGATCCTTGCTCTGAGAAGACTAGCCCCACTCATCCAATGATGGGCCCCAGAAATGTACTTATACAATAAAACCTTGAACACCACTTCACCACTACATTTTTCTCCACAATTTTGGCAAAATATTAGAAATGAATACCTCATCTGAAAAGAGTGGGAATAGATAGGTTGGTTGTCAGATGTCATCATCTTTCTAAGGAATTTAGAAATGGGAGTTAAGAATATTTTTATTACTCTCTGTTGGGCAACTGAGACCATGGGAAGTCAAATGCATAGGGTTACTCTTTTGAGACACATGCATGTGCTACTCTTGGGAGAGAAGGCAGAGAGGGGAGAGGGAGGGGCTGGAGGGACAGGAAGAGAGGGCAAGGAACAAATGAGAAAAGAAGGAAGGAGGGTGGGGCAAAAGAATATAAAACAGACACAGAGGAAAGAGAGAAGAGATATCACAATTTTCTGGAGAGAACGAGACAATAAATTCAATTTCTACCAAACTCCAGTATCTGCTCTGAGTCTTTCTTAAATCCTCCTGAATTTTACCTTTGGTTACTTTGCATCTTTATATTACATCATTTGTCCCTCTTACTTATTTTACATGGAAAAGGATTTTGTTATCTGGAGCCAGAAGAGCTTTGACTGAGAGCAGTAGTGTTGTGCAGACTGGATTGAAATAGGGATGGACAAGGGAAAGTATAACTGTAAGACATTTGGGAAGGAGGAAATGAGGCAATCAAGAAGTAACTTGGGATACAAAGTAAGAGACCAATCCAAGAAATATTATAAAGGAATGTTTGACCAGAAGTGGATGATCATATATTAAACTGTGTAGGGAAAAGTAATCACAAATATGATTAAATTGTGTGTGTACACACAAACACACACACACACACACACACTCACACACACATACATATATACATACTATGTGCAATACCATAATGCTGAAGGATTAGAAGACTAACAGATATAGGGAATCCTGGGCATTATCTTTCTGATTTGATTTCTGAGGAATAATAATAAATTTCATTGAAGTTTTTATTAAGATCTAAACTCAATGAGGATGAGGATTATGTCTGGGTTATTCATCACCAGTGTCTAGAAAAATGCCTAGTGCTTTATATTTGCTCAGTAAATATTGTTTTGAATACTTAAAAGTGCATTTTGAATGACAGCAGGACACTCAGAGGAACAAAATGAGCAGGAAAAGAGTTAACTTATTTAATCTTCATTTGCTATGTGAACATTGCACTGGTGCTGGAAATCAATGAGCTGTGGTAAACCCTAATAGAGACGATCTTGCAGTCCAGGAAGGAAAGGATCAAAGGTGTAGACATGAGGTTTATCAGTATAGGAATAGTCATTAAAATGTGAGAGTGGAAGGTTTTGGAACACGGGGTTCCAGTTTAGATTCAGGGGAATTTTTGTTCAATAAAAACTACTGTATTACTCTCCACCAACATTTAATAACGTAGTTTTGAAAAAATTGGCAGCGCAACTAGGAAAATATCTAAACAGGAGTAGAGATCAAACATACTGGTTTATTCTGTAATGTGACATCTTGCATAGGTCTTCAGTGTGAGAAACTTTCCTCTTCTGCAGGGCCCAGGCTCAATATTCACCCATCAGTATGCATCATCTGCATCTGTAGGGCTGACTGATGATATTTAGCAGCACCAGTGATGTCTAGCAGTTCCTCTCAGAGGTGTAGCTAGGCTTGCAAAAGATCCAAAATACCAACAAGAAGATAGATGTGAAAGAACGGTATGGCACACCCAGTTCCATTGAGGAGACTTTATATTATGGCAAGTGCAAAAGCCATAGTGAAGAAACCCCAGTCATCAGTGGGACACGATGCTGAGCAGCAGGAACAAGGGACCAAGAAAGAAATGAAGGGACAGAGTGAGCTAGGAGGGTTCTAATCACAGATACAGTAATGATTAAAGAGGAGTAGACTGAGAGGAGCCAGGCAGATCAGGGGTTTCAATGATGAAGTCATGCTCAGATTCAGCATAAATGTGTACCTATTTGTTGAGTAGATACAGCATAATGGAGCTCTATATGGCCCAACAGGTAATATATATCCATAAATATCCACTAAAGCAATACAGATGAGTCTCTCTCTCTCTCTCTCTCTCTCTCTATATATATATATATATATATATATATATACACACACATATATATATATTTGATAATTACTAGTTGAATATATAATATATGCAATATATATGCCATAACATATGTAAAATTACATGCAAATTATAAAACAGTGAACCCTTTTTTCAAAGTTGAAATCACCAAAGCTCAGAAAAGACACACTTGAAGTAGTCTGGAACATCCAGAAGAAATTTCTTCTTTAGTAGCAATATTGTACTTAAAGTAAGCTCATCCCTAAGGAATGGGAAAGCCTTTGCCCTACTATTACTAAGAAGAAAAAAATCCAGTTAGCACACATGAGGGCCCAAGTTCATATCTATGCCCAAGAAAGAGGAAAGAATGGATAGGAAGTCAGAAAACAGTGGAGTAGACATTTAAAACTTCAAAAAAAAAAAAAAATCCAAGGCATGTGGGAAGCAATTACACTACAGGCATCTCAGCTAATTCACAGATTCATGGCCAGAGAAGGCCAAGGTGCTGAGGGACTGGCAGGGCTCTTCCATGTCCCTTCCTGGCCATGGCCTAGAATTAAAAGCTATTGAAGAAATGTCTTCACCTTGGATGGAGTCCACACTGACGCTGCTCCTCTTGCTGCTGATATCCCCAAACTCCCACAGGGCTTGCTCTTCTGTGACCACAAAGCTGAGCTGCTGGCAGGGGGCAGATTGCTTTTAAAGAGGGGACCAGATATGGTTTTTTTGCTGCTGTGGTAGCAACTCAGGCAGCAGCTCCATTGAAAAGGCTCCACCCTAAACCCTTTAAGGCTAAGCAAGTGATTAATGTGAGGGCTTAAGCCAAAGAAATTCCAAGCACTCTGCTCTAGAGAAGATTAAGTCAGTGGGAGGTCCAAATAATGAGAGCCCTGAGGAACCATTCTGAAAACCAGAGGAAACTGAAATAAAAACTTTAAATAACATCATTTTTAAAGGAAAAGAAAAAGAGAGAGGTTTAATAAATTTATATGACCTCTTACTGGATTGTAAACATTAGAGGTGATAAGTAAATAGAAGAAGGAATAGTTCAGAGGAGGGGAAAAAAATTAGATGGTGCTTACAACTATGCAGTGTTTGCCAATCCAAATTACAGTGCAGTCCAGACTGGCACACTAGCTGAATTTCCTTGGGGATTGCCTAGGGGGTGAAGGAAGGGGAAGGAAGAAAGAAGAAACTGAGCTGCAAGGGCACACACACAAAAACAAAAACAAAAACAAAAACAAAAACAAAAACAACAAAAACGAAAGAACACCTCTGAAAATTTGCTTTTCTAGTCCCTGAGTTACAATAAGCAAACACTGCAAAAGATGGTTTAAGGCAAGAATGTATACTAGAGATGCAGGTTTTTTAAAAGGGAGGAAATAGTACATGAATATCTAAAGCTGATGAGTTCTGAAGATTCTAACCCAACATCTACCTCACTGGTCCCATGTCTCTGGGGCTCCAGGAATAGACAAAGCCTCCAAATCCCTGACTCTTGATTCATTGAGTCCTGGAGAAAGAGCAAAGGAAGAGTCTCTCCTCTGCATTTAAACTATCTGGACCCTCCACAATCTTAGTGCAGTTTCTGCCTTACGTTTTGTTTGCTTTGATTTTATGCTGATTTCTCTGGCAGCTGCACAAGAATGACGAATAACCATCAGGAAGATGGCAGAATGGATTTCCAGTTCTCTGTACTCTTCTTTCATTCCAAGCTCAGGATGCTGCTCATGGAACCTGATCAAATTTCTTAAAACTCTCCTTCTCTCTCTCTCCCTTCTCCCCGCCCCTGTCTGTGGTTTGGCGAAAGCAGGTCTTGGATGCCATGTAACTGAAAGCTGATTCATGGACGGGAAAGGTTAACATATGTGCATAAACTACCAATGTTAGTCTAATTTTCTTCAAGGTCATCACATCAACCAACATTCTGTCAGTGTCTGCAATTTCTAGGTGTTTTATAAACATTGTGGGAATCCAAAGATGACTAAAACACAGCCCCTCAGGCTGAGGAGGTGGGAAGAGCCAAGGACTGAAATCAGGAGAGCCGACCCCATTCTGCTGCTGTAGTTATTATGCCTGCTGTCTCTCCACATTCCCTTCTTTAAGGGAACCCTGCAGCGGTCCAGGGTGATATGATGGGCCTAGCTGGACAGCTTCTACTCTGTGACAACAACCCACCCAATGACCATAGGTTCTGGGCTCGGGGATCAGGTTGGGCTGAGATATCAGATTTAACTCTAAAATGTAAATTTAGAATGTTAGGACTTAGAGTGCTAGATTTAGGACCAGAAGCAATGCTATGATGAAGCAGAGCTAAGGGCAGGTTGAGGGTGAAAGGTACAGAAATTAGAATTGTTGCAGAGAAATCCAATATACAGAGAAATGAATATAGTAAGTAAGCAGAACAAAGCAAAGATATGCAAGGGCTATTGACAAATATTAAGACAGAGGGTAAGAGGGGAAGCAGGAGACAGGGAGAAGAGAAGTGACTATAGACACACTGTCTTATTAGGCCTTATTGTATTTCTTGCAAAGTATTCTGTCACATAGTTTGTATCCTTGTTTTTTTTAATGTTTATTTATTTATTTATTTTTGACAGAGAGAGGGGTGGGGGAGGGGCAGAATGAGAAGAAGACAGAGAATCCCAAGCAGACTCTGAACTGTCAGCACAGAGCCCAGTGTGGGGCTTGATCTCATGAACCATGAGATAATGACCTGAGCTGAAATCAAGAGTAGGACATTTAACCAACTAAGCCACCCAGGTGCCCCACAACCCTTGCTTTGACTTCAATTAGTATATATATTTTTGTTCCTTTGGAACAAAAAGGACATTAATTACAACAGTTGTTGATCAGTGTGCAACCTGGAAGGGGTCATCTTATCTTGCCTCTCAGAGCTTTAACTTGCTTAACTGTATGATGGTGACATTAATGTCTCCTGGTGACAGAACAGATGGAACTCTGATGCTTGGCATGTACCTGCTTTGCCAAGGGTTTCAGAATCTGGATCTCCAGCCAGAGCATTAGTAATGGAAACTATTAAGATTACCTCCAGTAATAAGGAAGAGTGTGGCGGATCAGGGGTCCTTGGGGAACAAAGTGGCAAAGGCTATGGTGGGAAGGCAGGGGAGGGAAGGAAGAGAACCAGAAATGGTACTGAGCTTGGAGTGGTCCTTTTTGGCTGGGATGTGGGACTAGAGATGGAAAAAGAAGTTGGAATCAGCCCATTGTTTTTTTGACTGTACTCATGGATTTGAATTTCAAGTTGGTTTGGGGTTTATTCTCTTTTTAAGGCATATTCAGTTAAAAAGAAAGAAAGAAAGGACTTGGACTTGAGGGATGTGACTCTTGAATACCTTATGATATAAAACGGAAGGTTGTGTAGGCTACTGCTCCCCATTATACACATACAAAGTACACTATTAACACAAAGTTCCTCCATCTCTTACATTCATGTCACCCCAGTGTTTTATTCTCATTCTGCAGGGTTTTACACTCCAAAATTTTTCATTTAGAAGAGGATTGGAATTTTTTCTAATATAAATTGCATTATACTATTCAATATATATGTTTAATATTATCCCAGCAGATTAATGTAAGAAGTCTGGTTAGCTCCCCCTCCCCCTAGTCCTTTCCTCCATTTCAGAAGCAGAACATTTGAAATGCTACCCTCAGGGCATGGTACACCCCAAGTCAACTGCATGTCATCCCACTACCAACAGCAAGATTTTTCCAAGCCATATTGTAACACGGTGCCTGACCTGTCGTAAGAGATCAGTAAACATTTACCAAATAAACTAATCGATGGTATTCCTTCTTTGTTTCCCAAGATTTATTAACATGATTGACTCCAGACATTCTGATTCTACACAGAGGAAGGAAATGGTGCGAGAGAGGAGGAAAAGCAATCATTATTTTTTTTCTCTAAAGAGAAGATTGAGCACTCCAATCAGAAGAACACACTGCTACTTGAGTAAAATTGGCTTATCCCTACATTTTTACTCCCCACCATCCTAGACTGGCAACCCTGCACATAACCTTTTGATTTTTTTTATCCTTTTGATTTTGGAGGTCACTAGCTCTAATGAAAAAAATATCATCATTACTTCATTTAAATTAAAGGAAAAAAACAGAAGTTAGAAGACATACTAAAAGTTTTAATCTATCTATAAAAATGATACATATTCCCTGCAGATAAAACAAAAACCAAAGTCCAGGTATAAAGATATTTAAAAATCTAGGGGCGCCTGTGTGGCTCAGTCAGTTAATAGTCTGACTTCGGTTGAGGTCATGATCTTAGGGTTCATAAGTTCGAGCCCACGATGGGTTCTGTGTTGACAGCTCTGAGTCTGGAGCCTGCTTCAGATTCTGTGTCTCCCTCTCTCTCTCTGTCCCTCTCCTGCTTGTTCTCTCTCTCTCTCTCTCTCTCTCTCTCAAAAATAAATAAACATTTAAAAAATTATAAAAAAAGATAAATTTAAAATCTGAAAACATCAACTTATAAAAATAAAAATATCAAGGCAAGGACAAAATTTATTTTAGCTTGGCCTTATGATGGGAACACAGATTATAAAATGAAAAGCCAATGAAGACAGTTATAGAGTGGTGGGTACCCATCCGGGTCTCTACATTTTGCAGCCCGGGACCCTATGATTTAACATTATTGTCTTTTTAGTTAAGTACAAGTGTTGATAGTATGTGTACACCACAACCTGGACTTTCCTTTAGATTACTAAGGGTTTTGAGTGATCCCTTATCATCTGCAGTGTATTCTTTGGGGCTACCTCACACGCACACACATGCACACACGCACACAGACTGACTAGAGATTAAAAATGCTACCTTTCATGGAGTCTACCTTCATTTCTCTCCATCAAGGCAAACACATAAACCTATTCAAACACATAAACAGTGTTTGAACCCTGTGAGAAAATAAATAGGATGACCAAAGTAACATTCACAGAGAAAGTTTAAAACTCACCAAGTTCAATATTCTTTGGTCTTTTCCACACATCTGACTCCTGAATAGCTTATAATATAAAACAGAAGGTTGTGCAGGCTACTGCTCTCCATTATTTCCTTTCAGAAACTAGGCAACACAGCCCCCTCCTTCTGGAATTGCCTTAGTAAAGGCATCCCCTGAGGTAGGTTTCTAGGCATGCCAGGTGTTTTCACTCAGAGAAAAACGGAAAGGAACAAACTGCTCTCTGCAATTACAACAGGCTGGTGTATTGACACACAAGTGAATGAAATGTTTATGCCCTGAGAGGGAGCCCCTGCATCATTCTCAAAATTATGGGCTCTCAGATCACCACTGAATGTCTAGCCTAGAAAATTTGCAGAGATAGACAAAGAATAAGGGAAAGAGAACATAGCAGGCAGCAGTAAATAGCTGTATTTATGGCATTGTGTCATAATGGAAACATCAATTCTGTTTTCTGGGGAAACTATTGAAAATCCTAACCATAATATTGTCCTCTACTCGACTGCCAGATTGGCTTATAACTTATTCTTTCAAAAAGCTAGAAGCTAAATTTTCAGTGCCATACAGAGTACAACCTGAAGATGAAATTGTACACAATTTCCAAGGCTCGTTTAACACAGAAACAGATCTATCTAGGCATCAGACCATTGATTCCAAGGTTGATTTCTGAGCAGTTTTCAAATGTGATAGATGGATAGGTGAGGTAGAGGGGTACACTAGTATCTAGCCTGGTATTGGGCACATAATAAACAATTATATTATTGATAGACTGATTGATTGATTGATTTAAAAAGTGAGATAGCCTAGTGAATTCAGAATATGACCATTTGTGCAACAAAAGTTTCTGGAGCAAAAAACACATTTGAGAGAATCTTTTCATACTTCATGTGTATGAAAAACAATTTGGGATACACTCAAATGTTTGTGCTTAGAAATACAGTCTTTTCCAACCATAAATCTGTGATCTAATAACCAGACAAACCACAAGTTCAAGACTGTAATGTTGACAGCTCAACGAGGCTTCATAAAAGCAAACAAACAAACAAATAAATAATAAGCAGTCTCCAATGACTTCATCTACATATCTGGCTTTTTAAAATCTCTTCTTTGCCCCTTCTTCACAGGACCTCTTTCGAGCTTCAACCTATCAACAACTACAAACATTAGATGACCCCAGATAGCTTCAGTTCAGGCATTTCTCCTGAATCGTAGATTTCACATAAATCAGAATTTCAGCATTATGGTTCCTCTGCATTCACCCAAATCTGAATTTTCTTTATTATCTTTGCTGGGAATTGAAGAAATAGGAGGAGTGGCTGGCTGCCTCAGTTGATAGAGGGTGCAACTCTTGACCTCAGGGTTGTAAGTTCAAGCCCCACATAGGGTGTAGCACAAAAAAGAGGAATAGGAGCTACTTTACACACACATACACATGCACACACAACAAATTTAAAAGACTCAATCACTTAGTTAAAAATATCAAATTCATATTTATCTACTCTAAAGTCTTATGTGTGATATCCCATAAGCCTAATGGATCTCCAAATCTTAGAATTTCTACTTTTTACACACCTGCTATATTCCCTTTCTGCATCTTCTACCTCTGCTTTAACTTTTTTTCCATACTCCTTTAATATTATTTCATATCTCATCATTCCTTATAATTCATCTATTAAAATGCCACAAAATTATGGTTATTATATGAGGATCCCATCATGCCACTCACAAGCTTAATGAAACCCCAGTGGGTTCTAACTTTCTATTATATCAACCTCCTTCGAATAGTATTAGGTCTCTTCACAGACAATCAATGTCTACTAGAATGTAAGCTACACAAAGGTGGATTTTTTTCCAGTTTCATTTACTGCTATATTTCCAGTGCTTTAGGAAGAGTGCCTGGTATCAGTAACTATTTGCTAAATGGATAAATACTTCCACCTTACCCTTTTCTCCTCTCCTCCTAAGCCTCTAATGTTGACTGTTCCTCACATGCTCTACTATTACCCACCACCTTCCATTCCTCATGAGTCTCTTGAAATTTCACGTTTAAATGTTAACCATTTCTGTGGGATGTTTCCCATCTTTTGCTGTAAACATTTATAAAAACCTCACGCTTCGTAAGTATTCTGTGTACATATCTATTGTCCTAATTAAACGTTTTACTACAAATATTTCTGAGTATCTTCAAGGGCTGTCTTATACATCTATCCACCCTCAGATGCTAATCAAAAGCTAGATACATAATAGTAGTTCAACAAATATTTAGTGACTGTAATAACGAATGTACATTTCTGAGGTCTATGACAAATAAATGTTTTTAGAAAACTAAAAATTTGAACCAAAATATAAAAAGGTAAGTATGGTTCTTCATTTAAAGGAAAACACAAATACAGTCAAAATTAATGTAGAATACAAATGCAAATTTCCCCCCAAAATATACAAATACAGTCAAAATTAATTTAGAATACAAATGTAAATTTCCCCCCAAAATATTCACTTATTTTAACTGAATGCCCTATGACAAATCTAGGGTAAGGCAGAGTGCAGTATCAATATTTAAGAAAAATGTTAGGGGAATAAATAAGGAGTAATTCTAAATAGGCTCTATTCCAAAAGGTATTTTATAAATGAGTCATGTAGTGATTGAAACATATTTCTTGAAGGAAGGCAGGGAGGGAAAGAGAGAGGGAGGAAGAAAAAAATGATGCTTATATTCTCAGATCATTTCACTGAATATAATTTAATCCAAAATATACTAGGGATGGTACATATGGTACTGCTAGGAAAAATAAAACTTAGCACCATATTTTCCTCTGACCACCTGCATATTGCCTTCTATATTGAGAAATGTTCTTTAGCAGATGTTGTACATTGTTGTAAATGATACTTTATAGATATGGCTTTGCTCTGAAATGCCGGATAAATGGGAAAAAGAAAACTAACAATCCATAAGTATCAACAAAGAAAAAAAAGGGGGGGAAGGCAAGAGCTCAAATATTTCCATACACATGTGTACACACTTAACCTGCACCAGGCTCAGAATGCATTGTCTATTCCTTCGCCACTGTAGTTAGTGCAAGCCACTAATTAGATAAAATGGTTTAGGACTTCCCCTCCTAACTCTTGATAGAGAGAGAAATGTGTACACACACACACACACACACACACACACACACACTCCCTACACATACATAACTGGACGAGCCAAGTATAAAGAGAATTTTAAAGTAGCCCCAAATAAGGATTTCGAATCAAGAAATACTTGACATACAATTTATATTATTTCTTTACTCTCTCTTCCACCTCTCTTCCTTTTCTTCTATCTGCACATCATTCTGTTTTTTCTTCTTCCATCATTTAAAAAAGACATAGTACTTGTTCTCCTCTTTTTCCTTCTCTCTCTCTCCTGACTCTCCTCCTCTCCATCCCTCTCTCCTTGCCTTCTAGAGAAGATTGACAATGAATCAGTGATTCAGTCCTAGTATTCCTTGACTGATCACAGAACCTTCCCTAAGACTACACAGTACAAAATGTATCCATAAACTCCAGAGAAGAAACCTGTATCTTTCTTGTCTTTATAATTCTCTAATTTGGGGCACATACTTTTCTAGAAATCCCTCCTATATTTGCAAATCTAAAATCAGATCCTATTACCTAATGGAGATAAGTAATGGAAATGGAGAGCAATGCAATCCATTTAGTTAAGCTCTGGGAAAAAATAATCTTAGATTCCTTGATGATTACCATGCTTCCCCTTTCCTTCTACATCAAACTTAAAATTCCTGCTACCTTTTCTAAATGGTGCCTGGATGCATTTTCTCTGTGTCTTCCTCCTCCCTTGGAATACCCCCTGCAGATGGTGTGATAAGTTGCCAGTCAATTTAAATTAATTTTGCTAAATTGGGAAGAAGTAAATATCCCTTTCTTAGACAACAGAATTTCTCCTCTAGATCCCCAGAAAGAACTCAGGAGAATGATTAGCCCTGTAATAGATTCCCTTGATGTATGCCACTCTTAGACTGTCACAGATGTTTGCTGCTAATAGGATTTTGGGTTCCATGCCAAACATTCTTATGTCACTGTTACTCTTTTTAAAACCATAAAATTATGACTAACATATTTGGCTTGTATTTTCAAGAAACTAATTTTCTCACAAAGGGGAGCCTTGGGAAAATATTTGGGTAAATAAAATAATGCATTTCTTTAATGTTTCATTGCAAACAATAACAAAAAACCAATGTCAGTGTATTAAACTTTTAAATATAATAACATAATTGACAAAAAAGAGAAGCACTTAATTTAAATTATAAATTTAATTTGCTCACATGGTAGGTAAAAAATACAAAGTTAAGGAAGTCACTGGCAAGATGAAGTCCTGAATTTCAGGGTGTAAGTATATTTTTCAAAATAACCAATACTGGGGTGCTTGGGTGGCTCAGTCAGTTAGGCATCCGACTCTTGATTTTGATTCAGGTCATGATCTCACGGTTTCTGAGATCAAGCCCCACATTGAGCTCTGCGCTGATGCACAGAGCCTGCTTGGGATTCTCGCTCTGCCCTTCCCCTGCTTGTGCTCTTTCTCTCAAAATAAATAAACATCAAAAAAATTAAAATAAATAAAATAATCAATATTACTCTATGGAATTACTTCCAAGCTTTAGAACTATCTATATTTAAGAAATTAAGTTACACTTTAGGAAAATTCCTATTTTCATCTAATCATTCAAAACTTAGACTAGTTAGATCATCTTTACTTGCTCTGTAAAAATTAAACTGAATCTCATGTTTACCACTTTAATGCTATCAAACATGTTGAGGAAAATTTCCTTAAGAACTATCAACTTCTCCCTGTTGGAATTGATGGTCAAAGACTGAATTAAAGTTTACTTCTGCCTTATACAATAGTCCTTCCTTATCCTGCTTTAGTTACTCCTGGTCAACTGAGGTCTGGAAGCAGATAATCCTTCCATTGTCAGAAGGTCAATAGTAGTCTAGTGCTAATGTCACAGTGCCTACATCATTCATCTCACTTTGTCTCATCAGATAGGCATCTTATTTTACATCCTCACAGGAAGGCTGAGTACAGTATACTAAGATAATTTGAGAGAGAGATAGAGACCACATTCACATAACATTTATTACAGCATATTGTTATAGCTGTTCTATTTTATCATTATTAAGTTATTATTGTTAAACTCTTACTGTGCCTCGTTTAGAAATCAAACTTTATTATAGGTATTTATATATAGGAAAAAAACAAGATATATAGAGTTCGGTACTGTCCTTGGTTTCAGGCACCTACAGGGGGTCTTGGAACATATACCTGCAGATAAAGGGGGGACTACTATAATAAAAATACCTTTCATTTTCTTGCACTTTATAGCTTACAAAGAATTTTCATGTAGATTATCTCATTTATTTTTTAAACAGCTTTAGAAAGTTGGTGGTAATTTAAGCCACTTTACAAAATGAAAATAAAAGACTACATGAGAACACAGAGCTGAGTTTATTAAATATGATAACTAGGCAATTTATATAACACAGAGAGAGCATAAAAATTCACTCATAGAGCTAAAGTTTGCTTTAGTCTATTTAAAAAAGTAACTTTTTTCTCTCTTTTTGAATCTACATGAAATGATGACGGGTGTTAAATAAACTTATTGTAGTAATCATTTCACAATACATGTAAGTCAAATCATTAGGCTGTACACCTTGAAGTTATACAATTCTCTAGGTCCATGATACCCTATTAAACATGGGGGAAAAGTAAAAAAGTATGATGAAGTAATATAATGACTTTTATATGAAAATATCTGCAGCTGAACTCAAATGTTGGCCAAAACAGAACAGATGGGATTCGACCCAGTCTCCTACTGAAAACAACTGTAAAACTGAATAAACTATATGAAGGAACAGTACCCATTGACTTTGAATAACAGGTAGCACAGGAAAATGATGCCTTAAAGAAGAAAAACACATATGAGTTAGCTTATCAATCATGTCAAAATTGCCTTGGCTTTCTGCCTTGAGCACTTCCCGTCTTGATCACTTTCCTATACTAGAGCAGGAAAATGGACCAGAAGTGGAGAGGCAGTTTTGGTAAGCTAAGGAGGCAGAAGCAAGAGCTCTGGGATATTTAAGCAAAGCAGCTAGAATTTGTGACAACATACCAGTAAAGTTGGAATGTATGCAGAAGGAGGAGCCCACACATCTGTGTGGGCATTCACTGTGGGTGAAATCACACAAGGCTCTGCAGAGAGCACCTGTCAGAGGACTGACAGTTGAGTAGTGACGTCAATGACCTAGTGTAATGAAATATATTAGAGTTCCAGCTCAACTAAAGTGCTGAGACTCACTGCACACATCAGGCATTCAGTTAAGACAACAGAATGTCCACAGTGAGGAATGAGAACCATACAGTGAAATTGTGATATGCCCAAGAACTAAGTTCATAACTTAGAGATTTACCCAAATAAGGAATTGAAACAGTTTTGAAAGAACCACAATAATGTCAGTAATTCAACAACATAATCTGCACTCTGTCTCATATCTACAATGTCCAAAAAATAACTACACATAGTTAGATCTTTGAAGAGACAGACACATGTGACCCACACTGAAGAGAAAGACAGCCACAATCCAGATAGATTTTTCCCATAGATCTTTAATGCAGTTATTTTAAATGTGTTTAAGCACTTAAAAACATGATAATAATGAAGTAATATATGAGAATATTTGTAGTATAATGAAAATTGGAGAATTTAATTAAATGGAAATTCTAGGAGGATTAAAATGTACATTATCTGAGATTTTTAAAATTCAATTATAGCAGATTGGAAATGGTAGAGAAATAAAATCAGTACACTTGAGTTTATCAACAGAAATTATCTAACCTGAAGAACAGAAAAACAAACAAAAAATTATTTAAAAAAATAAAGGAGCACCTGGCTGGCTTATCTGGTGGAGCGTACAACTCTTGATCTCTGAGTCATGAGTTTGAGCTCCACACTGGACGTAGAGAGTACTTAAAAATAAAATCTTGAAATACATACATACATACATACATACGTATATACATAATAAATAACAGAGTCTCAGTAACTCATGACTTATTTCTCTACTTGCTAGATGAGATGCTTCCCTATTCATAAATTGCTTAATAAAGCCAATTACATCTTTAAATGAAAAAAATAAGAACCTAAGAAGAAATTAAAGAAAGATCATCTTTTTCCCATCAGAAAATTATTTAGAAAATAGAGAAACCACACAGTGAAAGGAAAGGTATGCAAAGGACGGGTAGGCAGTATTAAGAATTCTTCAACAAACATAGTAATTTAAAATGTCTAAACACTTGAAAAAATTCTGAAAGAAAATATTCATATAGTCAATAAGCATATGAGATTATCAGCCAAATGAAAAATGAAAGCAAATTATATTTATAATGTGTTACCACACACATACTGAAATGCCTAAAATAGAAATACAAAAAAAAAACAAAAACAGTAAAACAAAACAAAACAAAAAAAAAAGGAAAGCCTAACACCAGCAAATAGTGGCAAATGTATAGCTTAGCCAGACTTCTGTAAATTTCTGGTGGGAATGTAAAGTGAATGATTCTGAAAAAAAGGCTTAGAAATTTCTTATAAAGATAAATATATTCCAATTCTAAAACTCTGCAACTATATCCTACGATATTTACTCAAAAAATATATACATCTTGATATATATACATACATATATATCCATACAGTCTTGTATATGACTATCTTAAGCAGCAATATTGAAAAAAATCCAAAACCAGAAATAATACAAATGTCCAGAGAAGAGATGTATAAGGATATTAATAGTCATTCAACACAATATGATTCAGATGCTTGTATGCATTATATATTATATATAAACAACACTGGTGGATCTCACAAGTGTTGAGAGAATGAGGCCAGAAACAAAAACAAAAACCACATAACATATGGCTCCATGTAAATGAAATTCTAAAATAGGCCAAGTTAAGCTATGTTGAAAAACTTTTCAGAGAAATGGAACCACTGGAGAGAGAAGAGGGGATTGACATGAAGACATACAAGTGAAATTTATGTAGAGTAAAATGCTCTATAATTTAATAGGGGTGTGAGTTACATGGGTATTCACTTTTCAAAACTCATCTAATTGTACTCTTAAAATTTGTGTATTTCAATGCATATAAATTTTATCTCAAACAGGAAAAAAACTGCGAAAATACTAGATTCAAAATTATTTTGTTCATCACAGTGGTATGTGTTTGCAATTCTAAAACTAATTTGTGAACATTCTAGGCTTTAGTTTAGAGAATTGAGGATAATGAGACCCCACTGGAGAAGGGGATTAAAAATAAGCTTAAGAGGGGAAATTAAATTGTGTCCTGGGGCACAGAATTGCCTTTTTAGACAGATTATTGATGGATGTATACAGGTAGATGAGTAGATACATAGGTAGATATATGGACACACAGATACACAGACAGATAAATAGGTTTCTAGTCCTATCTGGTTGATGAAAGGGCCTAGATATCTTGATATAAAAACACTAATGAGTTCACGTAACATCCAAATTTTGTTTCTTAAACATCATTCTCTGCTAAAGGAAATCAAGACTACTCTATGACCTGGTCCTGCAAAGTCTTGTTGCACCAAAAAAGACTAAATAAATAAATAGTTTCTAAAGACTGATTTCAGAAACAGGATAAAGTTGGTCCTAGAACATCTTGTAACAAGAGAAAGTAAGGAAAGGCTCAAATAATGAGTCATATCAAAAGGAAAAGTAACCAACTAAGAAGGATTCTGACTTGGCAACTCTAGGGAAATTTGAACTTCAGAATAAATATTGATTGTAACAAGTTATAACTCACTGAATAAAGTGAGAATTTATAAGTCCATGCTGATATAAAAATACCATTAAATAATTAGAAAAAGGATATTTCTTCTTACAGGAGAATGCCAAGCTATAAATAGAATGAATAAATATAAAAGGAAGGAGAGCTCAGAAAATTATCAATGGATGCTAATACTACTTAATGAAAGTTTGATAAGGAACACTGACGTTTACAAAGTTTCAAAATATGCCCTATAAATTGATTATTAATTAAGGAGGAAAAATAGTAACTTTACATTAAAGAAACCTGGTGAATACTACCTCAGTCAAATAATCGGCGTCAACATCACCAACAAATTTGACAAACCAACATCAACTGTCTTTCCATATGATGCACTCCAAAAGATACATCATCACTTTGGTTAGAATCCCTGATATTAATGAATTATCTAAATAGAATCATGAAAAAAAAAACATTAGGCAAACCCAAATTAGAGACATTTTACAAAATGTCTGGCCTGTATTCATCAAACATGTCAAAGCAAAAAATAAAAAAAACAAAAACAAAAACAAACAAACAAAAACACATAAAGGCTGAAGAAGTGTTCCAATTTAAAGAAGACTAAAGAGACATGATGAATAAAATGCTTACAAACCTGTATGAGGATCATGATCCAGGAAAACAAAATAAGTCATAGAGAATACAATTGGGGCAACTGAAAAAATCTGAATATGGAATATAGATTAAGTAGTATTGTATCCAAGTAAAATCTCTACATGTTATTAACTATAATATAGTTATGGGGATATAATATAGATATAGGGAAAGCTTACTAGGGTATTTTGGAGTGAAGAGGCACTATATCTGCAATCTATTCTCAAAAAGCTCATAAAAATTTCATATGCATATTTATAGAAAAAATGATAAAGAAAATGGGAAAAACGCTGGGTGAAACTGGGTCAAAACTTCTTATGGGAGTTCCTTTTACTATTCCTGACATTTCCCCATAATTTTGAAATAATATCAGAATGAAAATTGCAAGCAAAATATATATACTAATTACAGATAATTATCAATATGTTTTAATGTCAAGATCTTCTGCCAATAGACATCATGTTAACAAATGACATCCCTGGATGTATATATGCCATTATTTTAAAAATCTTCTTCATAATATTAAACTTACTGAAATAAGTAGATTTCTTAATTAGTATGCATAAATTTCTTTGGCATCCACCCACATTGTTTATAAGATGGTTTACACATATATTTTTTTCAAAATTATATTGTGCTTTTTTTTTTACTTAGAAACTAAAGAATCAAGGAATTTAAGAGACTGGCATCCAATTAAGCATTCTGAATTAAAAAGAAAATGTCTCTCAACTTCCTTAGTAAAGTGACAATTTAGGAGTTTTACAGAGGTAGGAGTGTGGGAATAAAATTCCTCATTGTATATTGAAATGGCATATTTTAAAATGCATACTTTACATTGTGAAAATAAAGTTTAACAAGTTCTCTTGGGAGTATCATGCTTGAAAACAGAAATTCTATAGCTCTGACTTAATCCACTTCACTAAACATAACTTTAAAAGACTTTTTTCCCCCTTGAAATATGACAGTTACACTGGAATTTTAATTTAGCAACAGAATCTGCTATATTAATGATAGGATGATGTAAATGGAATAAACGCATGAACTTAATTCCAAGTGCAAACTCTGTTGAGTGCTCATTAATTGTTTAAGCTCAAGCTAGAATTCCAACTATTATTTCTATATGAAAAAATAATTGGGAAGTTTGAATTGTGGGTTTGTTTTAGTTTTCTCCTGGCATAGTCACTTGTTTACCTACAAATGTCTGTCCTTTTTGAATATCCCTGCAAATCAGTTAGGTGATTATGGCCAACATCAGCACTGTGATGTTAAGAATATCAGTAAGAAAGAACAAACAAAGCAAGCAAGAATATGGGTAAATACAGCAAACTTTGCTTCTCTTGAGTTATCTAACTTACTGTTTGACATTTAAAAAAACAGTGAAAGGACATCTGATGTGGGTCTAAGTGTATGTAGAAGAAATATTTAAGGCACTAATGCTATAAATAGGGGAAGTTAAAGGAATGAAAAGAGAGGTCCAGTTTCTAAACTACATTCAAACATGTAAAATGATGAAATAACTAGGCTTTAGAAAGTTGTATACAGATTATAGAACACTTAAAGCAATGACCAAAACTATAAACAAAGAGCAAACTAAGCCCAAATCAAGCATAAGGAAGGAAAGAATAATGTAAAGAACAGAAACTAATAAAATTGCAACACAAAACTACAGGAAAAAATAATGAAACAAAAGCTTGTTTCTTTGAAAACATTAATAAAATTGACACACCCTAGCAAAACTGAGAAAGAATAAAAGAAGACACAATTTACCAATATCAGGAATGAAACAAGGGATGTCACTACAGACCCTACAGGCATAAAAAAATAATAATTAGGGAACAGTAGAAACATATCTACATAAAGATTCACCAACTTAAAGTCAATTTTAATAATTCATTATAAAGCACTAACGACCACAGTTCACCCAATATCAAAGTAATCCACTATATTAGCAGTCTAGAGAAGAAACACATCCATCATAATAAACATAATAAACATCCATCATAATAAAAACTGTCAGAAATATAGTAATAAATGAAACTTCTTCAATTTGATTTAGAGCATCTACAAAGCAGCAACAAAAAGAACAAACAAAACATCTATAGCTATTATTATTTCTAGTGATCTAAGTATGAATGTTTTTCTAATAAGATCAGGAACACAGTAAATTTTTCTAGTCTAACCATTCTCTTTTTTTTAATGTTTATTTATTTATTTCGAGATAGAGAAAGAGAGAGAGAGAGAGAGTGAGTGTGTGTGTGCAGGAGCAGGGGAGGGGCAGAGAGATAGGGAGACAGAGAATCCCAAGCAGACTGCATGCTGTCTGTGCAAAGTCCAACGTGGGGTTCAAACCCACGAACTATGAGATCATGACCTGAGCTGAAACCAAGAGTTGGACGCTTAACCAACTGAGCTACCCAGGTACCCACTCTAACCACTCTTATTCAACAGTACTAGAAATTGTAGACAGTGAAGTAAGTCAAGAAAAAATAAAGTTCATATAGATTAGATAGGAAGAAATAGAACTGTCACTTTTTGCAGATGATATGACTGTCCACATAAAAATACCCAAGCTATTTACAAACAAAAACCCTACAACTAAAAAGATACTTTAGCAAGGTCACAGGATAATAAGATAAATACATAAAACTCATTTGTATTTTTATATACCATCAATAAACACACAGATATCAAAATTAAAAATACATCATTTACAATTATTTACAAAATAAATAAAATGCTTAGATGTAAATCTAATGAAGTATGTATTTGAAAGTTGAAATTATCTAACCGTGATAAAGGTAAATAAAGAAGATCTAAATAAGTTGAGATACATACGTTTATGAATTTGAAGAATCAATATTAATTTCAAGACCTCAATAAAGATGGATAAGTAGGTTTAATGCAATTAATATCAAAATTATCACATGATATTTTTGTATGTTTAGGCAAGAATGTTCTAGCACTTTTATGGAAACAAAGGGAATAGAATAGCTAAAATAAACCTCAAGAAATAATAATGTGAAAAGAATCAGCCTACACTAAAGGCTTATTATATAGTTATAGTAATCAAGATTGTTTTATTGGAAAAAGGATAAGCATATAAGTCAATGGAACTGAAAAGAAAAAAAAAACTTAGAAATATACATACACAAATATGCCTGACTTTTGACAAAGGTAAAAAATTATTTCAACATCTGTGGAGGGGGGGAAACAACTTTGGCATAAATCCTACACCCTTATTTTTTCTTTATTTTTTTTTAAATGCTTATTTACTTTTGAGAGAGAGAGAGAGAGAGAGTGCAAGCTGGGGAGGTGCAAAGAGAGGGGGGTACAGACAATCTGAAGCAGAGTGTACTGGCAGCAGTGAGCCCAACGCGGGGCACAAACCCATGAACTCTTGAGATCACAACCTGAGCCGAAGTAAGATACTCAATCAACTGAGCCATCCAGGCATGCCAAGTCAGTCCACACACTTTAAAATAGTAACTCAATATGAACTAAAACTTAAATTTACAAACTATGAATTTAAATTTAATGTATAAATTTAAAACTATGAAACTTCTGAAAGAAACATAATATTTGAATTCTAGGGCTAAAAAAATATTCCTTAGATTTGACAGCAAATTCATAATCCATAAAAGAAAAACTTGATAAACTGGACTTCACCAAAATAAGAACTTTCAAACTGCAAAATACCCTGTTAAGAGTACCCAAAGCCAAATCACTTGCTGGGAAACAAATATTTCAAAGTTACATATCCAACAAAACACTGATATCTAAAATATAAAAAAAAAAAAAAACTAAACTAAACTAAACTAAAACCTCAACAGGAAAAACAAACCCCATCAGACAATAATGTAAAAAAAAAAAAAAAACATGAAGAGACATTTCATACAAGAGAATATCCATATGACAAATAATCACATGAAAATGTTTAGCATTAACATTGCTTTCAATGTGCCATTACCATTTTTCAAAATAAGATATACAAATGATCCAAAAATACTTGAAAAGTGCTTACCACTACTAATCATCAGGGAAATGTATATTGAAGCCACATTGACATATTACCTCATACCTGTTAAATGGCTATTATCAAAAAACTGAAATAACAAATACTGGTGAGGATGTGGAAAAAAGGGAACCCTTGTGCACTGGTGGTGGGAATGTATATTGATAAAGCCACTGTGAAAAGCAGTGTGGAGATTCCTCAACAAAAATAAAAAATAGGAATGCTGTATGATACAGCTATCCCATTTCTAAGTATTTACTCAAAGCAGATGAAATTAGGATCTCATACATATGTACCTCCCAGGTTCACTGCAGCGTTATTCACAAAAGTCAAGACATGGAAACAAACTAAATGTCCATCAATGGATCAATTTTTAAAAATGTGGGGTGAATAGGCAACATGCATATGAATATAAAATATATATGCAATTCATGCATATGTATATTGTGATACAGGTATTGCGCATATATGCACATGTATAATACATGTGTTGTACATATTTATGTATATGTATATCATGTGGAATATGTGCATATATATTGCATGCATTATACATATGCATATTATATGAAATACATGCAAACACATGCTTATCTTACATATTAATATGCATATTTCATACTAATATGCATGAATATGTTATATATATTATTCGGGCATAAGAAAAGAGGGAAATCCTATCATCTTAACAACATGGATAGAACTTGAAGACATCTGCTAAGTAAAATAAGTCAGATATAGACAAATCCTATATGATCTCACTGTATGCAAAAAAAAGAAAGAAAGAAAGAAGAAAAGAAAAGAAAAAGCTGAACTCACAGAATCAGAGTAGAATGGTGGTTGCCAGATACTAGGAGTTAGGGAAAATGAGGAAATGTTGTTCAAAGACTACAAACTTCCAATTATAAGAGAAATGAAATCTGGGTATCTAATATACGGATGGTGAATACAGTTAATAATTCTGTATGGTGTATACTTAAACGTTGCTTAAAAAAGGTAGATTTTAAATATTCTTGCCTTAACAACAAAAATGGTAATTATGTGAGATGAAAGATGTGTTAACTAACCTTACTGTGGCATCACTTCTCAGTCCATACATGTATCAAATCATCACATTGTACACCTTAAACTTGCATAATGTTATAGGTCAATTATATACCAATGAAGCTGGAAATAAAACAGTCTTCAATGCATCCATACCACGGAATGCTATTCATTAGTAAAAAGGAATGAACTATTGATACACATGATAACCTAGGTGAATCTCCAGAGATTGGGCTAGGAGAAAAATATAATTCCAAAAGGTTACATATTATATGATTTTATGTATATAAAATTTATAAAATATATAAAATATGCATATATAATATATAACATATGCTGTATATTTATATATAGTATTATTTTATAAAATATAAAGTATAGTATATATTTATATATACATTATTATATATTAATATATAATTATATTTTATATACAATTTATATTTTATATACTATTTAATATATATTTTTGTACTATAAATTATATTTTATATATTATTTATTTATTTTATATGTTACATAAAATACATATACTTGAAACAACAAATTTATAGAAATAAAGAACAGATTATCGGCTGCTAGTGGTAAAGGAAAGAGTAGGTAAGAGGGAAGTGGATATGCCTATAAAAGGGCAACTTGAGGGACCCCTGTAGTGATAAACATGTTCCATACCTTGACTGTATCAAAATCAGTATCCTTGTTATAATATTCTACTACAGTTTTGTAAGATGATAAAACTGCATAATAGATAAATGGTATCTTTATTATTTCTTTTAATTTTTTTCTAATTAGGGAGAAGAGAGAGAGAATAAGCAGGGAGAGGGGCAGAAGAAGAGACAGAGAGTGAATATTAAGCAGGCTCCACACTCAACTCAGAGCCTGATGCAAGGCTCAATCCCAGGATCCTGGGATCATGATCTGAACCAAAACCAAGATTTGGATGCTCATTCGACTGATCCACCCACGTACCCCTCTATATTATTTCTTACAACTATGTTATGAATCTACAATATCTCAGTTTAAAAAGTTTAATTAAAATAAAATAGGCCTTCTTAAAATAAAATATGTGCTAGAATGCAAATATATCTAATAACTACAGGAGCAAACAAATAAAATTGGAAGCCTGATTTCTGGATTTAGTAATTGGCTTTTCCTGCTATGAATTTAGGTTTTATTTGTTTTTAAGTCCTATGTAAGTTCGTACCAGTGAACAGACTAAAATGCACATGTAACATATAGATTAACTTCAAAATGAGCACAAGTAGATTTGTATTTTTACTAGGGATTGTGTCTAAGTTATTTTTTTATACCATGATCTTGGCATAGTGCCTGGAATGAAAATGGTAATGTTCTGTAAAGCAACAATCATATTGACTGATAAATCAATAACTGTCAACACATATTCCCCACACAAAAAACTCTGACCCAAATATCCTGACATGGTGGCAGGGAACATGCAAATAAAGAGAAGGCGTCTGATGTTGATGCTGACATCCTTTTAGGAGTCTGTATAAAGTAGCACTCACTATAACCCCGTTTATAGAATATCAGCCCTTGAAGCGAAAGCTACCATGTGACAGAAAATCTTCTCTTTGGTCTACAGGTCATTTCAAAATTTGCTTACGTTTCTAGACCTTAAATTATAAGCAAAACTGTCACACTTTTGTATTGTGGAATTGTTTGCATTTAGAGAGAAATGCTACATTTAAACTGTAAGTAGCTTTAGTGATAGATTTGAAAAGAACTAATTAATTTCATTTAGTTGATGTGGTTTATAAATACCTGATTGATTGCAAATGAGAACACTGGATGTGGGCACCTGGGTGGCTCACTTCATTAAGTGTCTGACTCTTGATTTTGGCTCAGGTCATGATATCACAATTCGTGAGTTAGAACCCCATGTCAGGCTGTATGCTGGCAATGTGGAGCCTGCTTGTGATTCTCTCTCTCCTTCTCTCTCTCTTTGCCCCTCCTTTACTCACACACACACACTCTCTCTCTTTCTCTCTCTTTTAAATAATTTTTTTAAAAAAAGACACTGGATGTCATAAATGAGAAGCCTCTAGTGCTTTTTCACTATTTACCTGGAATAATGAGATAAGAAATCTGGTAGTGTTTCATCTGCTAGTCTTCACTGAATCATTTTTGCCCCAAGAATCACGTTTTCCTGGGGCAAAAAACTTAGACTCTGTGTTTTGGAGACAGCCAGACTTTCAGGTAATTCCTCACCCCTGACTCCCTCTACCTAATGGGCAATATGAACTGAAAGGATAAGTGGCCTGCTTAAGTCCAAGAATCTTTGCTCTTTTTACCCCACTAGATCTGGGAATCAGTGGGAGGAAATATTACCACTGATATGGGATTTGCTCCTATCTAGGCTGTCCGCTTTTTGGACATCAGAGTCCACTTAGACAAATACAAATAAATTTAAATGCCCCTCATTCTTAGTCTTTCAAAGACTAAATCCAAAAACCAGGTTTGCAAAATGGGAAAATACGTGTTGACACATGTTCAATGATCATGTTATTTAAATGAACTATTTAAATATATTTTGCAACTCATTATTTACCTATAACATAAAAGCAAAATTAAAGAAGAAACATCTGAGTGGCATCTTATGACATAGGTATAGGAAGATAAAATGATACAAGTAGTCTAAGATACATATAAGAGTTAGATACACCTAGTTAGATGTATCTAAGTCGTTAGACATTAGATACATCTAAGACCTAAATGGGTGGACACCTCACTTCTTCCAGCATTCCTCTTCCCAGATTTCCAACTGTGTAGGAGATGTTAAAGAGAGAGGATGAGTGAAGTCTTGCATATTCTCCTGGGTATTAGATTCCAAGTCTGTACTGAAGTGGAATTCAAAGATGAACCATAGAGTATTTGAAATGGCGACCAACTTCTCCCAGCTCAAATACAACATGAATAAAAAGGCAGCTAAGATATAAGAGGTTAGTGGTAGGGCTAAAGACTATAAACATCTAATTAAACTGTGACCTAGTCATGGTTCAGACTAACAGTAAGAGAAATCTGAAGGATCATCCCCTCATTACAACTCCTAGACAAAAGACAGAGTCTGAATCCTTGGTATATAAAGAAACAAACCCCAAAATCATTAAACTTTTATCTCCAGGTCGTTTTCTACTCAATATATTTAATGTAATAAAAAGTATAAGTCATCCAAAGACATAGGAAAATATGGTTCATAATTAAGAAAAATGAAGTCACGACAGATGATCTGCATGACTCAGTCAAGGGAATTATGAAGCAAGGCTAATAAAATGATAATTATACATTTTAAGGGACTGGTGAACACATGTGAAGCAGAAAATGCTGAGTGATAGGAAAAATGTAATTTTGAAGAAGTAAATAATTTATATAGAAAAGATGGAAAATACTACTATCTACTCAAAAGAGAACAGGACTATCAGAGAACAGAGTTCAACATAACTCATACTCACTTGGCATTTATAAAGTGTCGAGCAGCATGTTACACATTTTTACATATGCTCCTGAATCATTTATACCATAATGTAGTCATGTATCCATAATCCAAAATTCTATAAATAAGAAAATGAGAGACTGATAAGTAATTTTGCTAAATGTTGAAATTTGGACACTGACCTCAGGCAGAAGTCTAGTGCTCTTATCATAAAATCACACTGGGGATAAGCAGAGCAATAGAAGAGAAAGGAGGCTGAAAGGATGGGGAGACTATAAAAGATAATATATAATATATACCGTAGGGGAGACTATGATATGGGAATTATATACCAATTATAGGAAATGTGTAACTTTAAAATCCCTTTTCAAAACTTCTCTCAATATAAAATTATTGCAACATCTGAGTTTATGGACCCTGGATAGGTCACTTCTAGCTGTGCTGTATTTAAAGATCCCTGTCATGCACTGGCTCTCAATGGGCAGATAGTACCCCCACACACACACGTACACACAGGAGACATTTCACAATTTTTGGAGATATTTTTGATAGCCACAACTGTCAAGATTCTCGTGACATCTAGAGGGTAGACCCTGAGGGCACTGCTACACATTCTACCATGGATAGACAGCCCCTCTCAATAAAATGTTGACCGTGCTGAGGTTGAGAAACGTTGCTGTAGTGGGGGAATGCCTGAGCACTGGGGCACAAATTGTTCCAAATTAACTGCACTGATAATCAGGCATCTTGGAAAAATATTCTGCTTTGCCTCAAGAAGCCTGGGTCTACACTAATTCAAAGCGATACATGCATTCCTATGTTTACTGCAGCATTATTTACAATAGCCAAACTATGGATGCAGCCCAAGTGTCCATCCACAGATATATGGGTAAAGAAGATGTAGTGTGTACACACACACACACACACACACACACACACACAGGAATATTATTCAGCCAGAAAAACGAATAAAATCTTGTCATTTGCAATGTCACAGATGGAGCTAGAGTATAATGCTAAGCAAATAAGTCAGTCAGAGAAAGACAAATACCATGTTATCTCATTTATATGTGGAATTTAAGAACTAAAAACAAATGAGCAAAGGGGAAAAGAGAGAGAGAGAGAGAGAGAGAGAGAGAGAGAGAGAGACACCAAGAAATAGACTCGTAACTACAGAGAGACAAACTCATGGTTACCAAAGGGGAACTGGGTTGGGGGATGGATGAAATAGGTGACAGGGATTAAAGATTAACTGCTTAACCAAGAAACAGACTCTTAACTACTACGTGGAATTTAAGAAATAAAAATAAATGAGCAAAGGGCAAAAAAAAAAAAGAGAGAGAGAGAGAGAGAGAGAGAGAGAGAGAGAGAGAGAGAGAAACCAAGAAACAGACTCAACTACAGAGAACAAACTGATGGTTACCAAAGGGCAAGTAGGCTGGGAGATGGGTGAAACAGGTGACAGGATTAAAGAGTACACTTATCATGATGGAAAAAAAAAAAAAAATACAACAACAACAACAGCAACAACAAAAGCAGTCCAGGTCTTTTTCTTTAACATTCATACGCCTTCAGTGAAATCATACTTTGAAAAATTCTTGCATCATTTCACTGAACTAATTTGACATATATTTTGGATTCTCATCCCTTGCCTTATTATCTCCATGATATACCTCAAGATAGGTATGTAAACACAAGGACAAGGGCAAGGAACAAGCTCCACTTGCCAGTGGAGAAGCATGACCAGGACAAGGAGGTCACACTCCTGGACACTCCATCCACTTTTCACTCAGTGGCCACATACCATGATACAAAGGAGAAACTGTTCAAATCATTTAACTGTTCACCTAGAGGCAATGTAATCACTTTATCAAAATTTATAACTTCCAACTTTCTTTGCTTTTGTATCTTGAGAGAAAACTTCTCTTAGGCTAAGATTATTCTTTCTCTCGTTTCTTTCCCACAAACCTGGGCATTGAATACAATTGGTCTGTGTTTTATATCAAATTCCACTAGTTAGGTAAATCCTTTAAAAAATGGTTTGAACTCCCTTGGTTTCATCTTGCTCCCTTTTAGAATAGATGTAATAATACCAAACTAACAAGTTTATTAAGATTGTCAAATAAGACAAAATTCATAAACATCAAACACAGAATATGTATAAAGTAGGTACTTGGAAATCTTAGTTTTCTCTCCCTAACATCTTACTAATGCAAAGAGAATCTTTCAGGATAATCTTCTGACTTTCATGACTAGTTTGAGGACATTGGATTCATAAAACACTAATGCATGGAACTCTACAGCAAAAATATATACACATGGAAACAGTGTGAATATAGGATTATAAACAGAATCTTGCATTCTACTCTTACCTCTCACTGGCATTTCTCTGTGGTAACACAATTTAGAGAGAGAGGCTGAAAAGAATGGAATCACTTTGAATTTGTATATCCATTTGAGCTTCCTTTGTTCATTCATACATGTTCAAATACATTCAATATTTTCTGTGAAATTTACTTTGAATACCTCCCTGTCCTTGGGTTTCACATAAAATATTCAAGGCCAATAATGTTTTCTCTGAAAAATATATGCAAATGATTCTTATAATTGTATTAAGTGCTTAATGTCACAACATGATACTGGTCCTCATATAGGGTTAAGAATTAAGTGGACTTGGAGTAATATTCTATAAATTATAATGCCAAGAAAATGATCTCAGTAAATCTCCAACTATTTCTAGATTTCTCTGTATGTTTTATTAGATTTGCTATATAAAGTTTTCTACAACTCAAATTCATTAGGAAACTTTGAAACTTAGCTAAACCTCAACGATGAAGCTATAAATTGTACAGGTTTATTTAGGAAATTACTACAGTAATAGTTAGCTAAATATATATTGATAAATATACAAAGTATGAAAATAGATATTTAACTAAATAATAAACTCCTCTAGAGCTGGAAGGTATTAAGAAGTTATCTAATCTCTGCCTATTTAATTTAGAAGTGAGAAAACTGAGGTCTAATACATTTAAAAACCATTCTGGAGTTGCAAAGGCTAAACTGATATCCTGATGTCCTGAGTCTAAGTTCAGAGTTATTTGCACAGCCTTCTGTCTATTCATAAAACTTTGGAGGCTTAACTGAAATGTAATTATCAAGATAGACTTCCAGAATCTGTCAATTTTTTTCAGTTAATTTTCTCAGCATGTGAAACAGGCAACAATGCAGACACACTCATGATTATGTTTTTTAAAGACAAACTAGAACATTAAGACAAAAGTTAACTCTGCAGTAGAAGACATAATTGATGAACAAAAAGAAACATCTGTTCAAAGAGAAGCTTATGTGATTTGACTTTAAAAATAAATCCCTTTTACTACATATGTAAATAAATTTGGTCATGCACTGGGGATACAAGAATAAGATTTAGGGGAGATAAAACCATTTTAACAAAGCAGACAGTAGCATAAGCACTTACTATTGTTACCAATTTTATTAGATAAATCTATAAACCAAAGCAAGAAAGTCTCAATATTATTCAGCCTCAATTCAGATGAAGGGTAAGTCACATCTCATCTGTGATGAGTTTATTTTAGTTCAATTTTAGTAAGAACTTGGAGAAGCACTGAGGAAAAGTAGGTAAAGAATTTGCATTTAAAAAAAAACCTCTCCCTGCTGCTTGTTTCATATCCTATGTGGTATACTTCTTTCTGGCTTGAGGTTTTGAGGAATTCATAAAGTCTAACAAGTTACTAGCTTCCAAATCCTGGTGGTCTTTATGTTCTTCCACAAATTATTCCTTGGAGCTTATATGAGAGTTGGAAACTTGAGCTGAAATGATATTTATCCACTCTAGACAGACATGTTTAACTTTTAAGGGAAATGAAAATCACAATAGGGCTAATAATAAAATGATAGTGAAAACAGATTAATTCACATAACCTAGTTTTATAATGATTGTAGATTTCATTGTGATTGATTGATTTACCTTATCCACTTTGGTTTCTATTAGAACTCTTCTTGGATTATTCAACTGGTAGACAAAGGAAACACACACAGAAAAGGACTAAATAGTCAGATATTTAAAGGAATTATATTTTTACTCAAGAATCATAAAGAACATTAAAATGTATAATTCTGAATACCATCAATTTATATTTTTCTCTCTGACCATATTGTATCACAAGTTGTTTCCTTTCATTTGGAAAGCATTTTATGATACTATATTTTGTATAACTTTTAGTCAATGTCATCTTTTCACCAGATCAAGTCCTTTTCTTTTATGCAAGCAGTATACACAGCTAACTCTCCATGCACAAAAAAGTCCTAGGTAAATGCCTTTTCTCTCTGGCTCTTGTTCTCCACCCCCAGCATGTGCATGTTCTCTCTCCCTCTCTCTCTTACTCTCCTCTTTAATATTGCTGAAGAGACTGTATACCATATGTGAACTCGAAGGTGCTTCCGAGGGCTCAGATATGGGACAAGTAGGCAAAAAAATAACGGTAGTAATGAATTATGATCCACAGAACAAAACAAATTTCCATGAGGTCATACTGATATAAATAAATAGAATGAATAAACAGAATGAATAAATAATAATGAATAAATAGAATGAATAAACAGAATATTCCAATTAAACATAAGAAGGATTGAAATAGAAAAGTCACCCTTTGGCAAATCAACAGGAATAATTATTATATCAATAGATGCTAAAATCAATGGGCAAAAGTTTGATAAAAAAACAGTATATTTACATTATGCCAATGTATCTTACCACAATATTCCTTATTAAGTACAAGGGACAAAATAGTTATTTTACAGTGGAGAAACCTGGCAGACATCACTTTAAAGTTATCATTACTAAAAATGAGAAAAATTGACATCATGTGCTTCTTGATGTGATGCACTGAGACAAAATATCACTTCGATGAATTCTTCCATAAAAATAAATAACCTCCAGGACTGCGTGTAAATAGCCTGGGAGCTTCTGCTCTGTCCTAACAGTAAGGAAAAATAACTGAACAGGTGGAAAATTCAGTAAATCTCCTTGGATCCACAAGACAGGGAAGGACACAAGGCAAACTGCACGTCCCAAGATTGGAGGCAAATAGGTGAATACAGGGAGTCATGGCTTACTAGAAAAAGAGTGATGAGTAGAAACTGTCATGGGAACCAGGACCAGCATAGAAAACCTGAACTATAAATGATGAATTTCTGGAGGCTCAGTGTGGATATCCCTGAGAGGTAAAACAAACAAACAAACAAACAAACAACAACAAACAAAATTCCAGGGGTTCCTAGACATAGAGAGGCTCCCCAACTTTGTGATTTTTGTATCTGGGTGCTCAATCAGGATCTCACAATAAATTTCTGAGAAAAATCCTTTTGATGCTTCTGGCATCTTCTGGGGTAGAAGAGGAACCATTAGGAACTACTCTGGAGCACTATTCTTAACAAAGCATGCCCTCAGGAGAAACTAGTTACCCAGAGCCTAACTTGTGTGGGTGCTTTCACAGCCTAAATAACATGGGGAAGGGAAATGCCTAATTTCAGTCAGCTCTAGCCTTCCTAAAGGATAAGGTAGACAGCATGCAAGAGCGGATGGGTAATGCAGGGAAAACACAGAAATCTTAAAAAGAATGAAAAAGAAAACCTAGAGAACAAAAACACTGTAATAAAAATGAAGAAAGGTTTTGATGGACACAGCTGAAGAAAGACTGTCTGTGTTGGAGGGAATTTCAATGGAAATCACAAAAATTGAAAAGCAGAGTACAAATCCAAAAGAAAGACAGACAGACAGACAGACAGAAAAAAAGAAATTAATAGAGAAGGAAGGAAGGGAGGGAGGGAAAAAAATAAAAGACAAGACAAAGAAAAGAAAATCCAAAGATAGCGGGACAACTACAAATGATATAACATACATAATAGAAAGAAGAATAAAGAAAGGAACCAAAGAAATATCTGAAGTAATGACTGAGAATTTCCACAAATTATTGTCATATGTCAAACTACAGGTGCATGGTTTTATGTAAGCAAAATACATGACAAATTACACAAACAATGGAAAGGTAGAATTGGGATTATTTTTTTATTATAAAACACACTATTCATGAAGTAGCATAATGTTCTTTGAAAGTGGACTTGGATTAGTTGTAAAAGTCTACTGCAAATTCCAGGATGACCACTAAAGAAAGGAGGTGTGTGAAAGAAGTATAACTGATATGTTAAGAAAGAAGAGATAATGGAATTATATAAAAGCTCAATTAAAACCACAAAAGGCCAAAAAAAAAAAAAAAAGAGTGAGAGACAAAAATAAAAACAAAGACCAAGGGCAAGAAATAAAACAACAAATATGATAGATATTAATCCAACTCAATCAGTAATCCCTTTGAACGTCAATAGTCTTCATGTACCAATTAAAATATAGAGATTGTCAGAGTGGATCAAAAAGCAAGGTCCGGGGTGCCTGGGTGGCTCAGTCGGTTGAGTGTCCAACTTCGGCTCAGGTCATGATCTCACGATTCATGGGTTCGAGCCCCGTGTCAGGCTCTGTGCTGACAGCTAGCTCAGAGCCTGGAGCCTGTCTTCAGATTCTGTGTCTCCCTCTCTCTCTGACCCTACCCTGCTCACGCTCTCTCTCTCTCTCTCTCTCAAAAATAAATAAAAACATTTAAAAAGATTAAAAAAAGCAAGGCCCAACTGTATGTTGTCTAAAAGAAACTCACTTTATATATGAAGACATATAGATTAAACCGATGGAGAAAAACCATGATATGCTAACACTAATCAGAAGAAAGCAGGAGTGCTATATTAACTTCAGACAGAGCATATTCAAAGTCATAAAAGTTAAGAGGGAGAAAGAAGGTCATTACAATCAGTACTTTACATCATTTCACTGCTGAATATTTCATTTTATGGATATATCACATTTATTTCTCCATTTACAAATAAATGGATCTAATTTTTTCTACCACTTGCATGCATTATCTTTCAAAATAATAATAATAAGGCATTATTAATCCTATCCCCCCCAACAAAGGACAGTAGGCATTACATAATGATAAAGAGATCAGACTTCCAAGAAGACAAAATAATGATCAATATGTATATACCTAACAATTAAACATCAAACTACACAAGGGAAAAACTGATAGAACTACAAGGAGAAATAGATGCATCCACTGCCGTAGCTGGAGAAATCAACACCCTGTATCACAAATAGATTCAGCAGCAGAAATCAGTAAGGACATAGTTGAACTCAACAACATCATCAATCAACTGAATACAAGTGACATGTATAGATGACTTCATTCAACAACAGCAGAATGCATATTCTTCTCAAGCTCACAGGGAATATTCACAAAGGTAAACCATATTTTGGTCCATAAAATACATCTTAAGAATTTAAAAAAAAATGGAAACCACATAATATCTGCTCTCAGACCACAGTGGAATTAAACTAGAAATCAAGAATGGAAAGATAACTGGAAAATTCCAAAATACATGGAGATTAAATGACACACTTACAAATAATGCAGCAAAGAAGAAATCTCAACAGGAATTTATTTATTTATTTTTAAAAGTTTGTTTATTTATTTATTTTGAGAGAGAGAAAGAGAGAGGGAGGGAGAGAGAATCCCAAGCAGGCCCTGTGCTGTCAGTGCAGAGCCCAACATGGGGCTGAATCACACGAATTCAGATCATGACCTGAGCCGAAATCAAGAGTTGGATGCTTAACCTACTGAGCCACCCAGGTACCCCTCAATAGTAATTTAAAGATACTTCGAAGTAAATGAAAATGAAAATACAACTTATCAAAATTTGTGGGATGCAGTGAAAGTAGTGCTAAGAGGAAAATGTATGGCATCGAAAGCATATATTAGAAAAGAAAGATCTAAAAGCAATAATAATCTAAATTTCTATCTCAGGAAACTAGAAAAAGAAGAGGAAATAAAATCCAAAGAAAGAAGAAAAAGAATAAGAATAATTAGAGCATAAATCAATGAAATTGGAAACAGGAAATCAACAAAAGCAAAAATTGATACTTTGGAAGATCAATAAAATTGATAAGCCACCAGCCAGGCTAACTGAGAAAAAAAGAGAAAAGACACAAATTTCTATTATCAAAAATGAAAGAGGAAACATTACAAGTCCTATGGACATAAAATGGATAATAAAGGAATACTACAAATAATACTATGTCTGAAAATTTAACAACCTAGTTGAAATGGACCAATTGCTTGAAAGATACAATTTACCAAAAGTTAGATGAATATATAAACAATCTGAATAGGCCTATATCTATTTAAAAAATTAAATCAATAATAAACAACCTTGCAAAACAGAAAACAGCAGCCCAGAAGGGAAAACTTGTAAATTATACCAAATATTTAAGAAAGAGAAATTATACTAATTTCCTACAATCTGTTTCAGAAGCTAGAGGAGGAGTACTTTATAGCTCATAGTATGAGACCACCTTTACCTTACTACCAAAATACTTAAAAAATTTTTTTACGTTTATTTATTTTTTGAGAGACAGAGAGTAAGCGGGCGAGGGGCAGAGAGCGAGGAGTCACAGAATACAAAGCAGGCTCTCTGAGCCGTTAGCACAGAGCCTGACACAGGGCTTGAACTCACAAACCATGAGATCATGACCTGAGGCTGAAGTTGGATGCTTACCCAACTGAGCCACCCAGGTGCCTCTAATAGCAAAATACTTTAAAGACAGATTAGATTATATGGAAAGCTGAAAGTTCATGAATGAAACCTTTATCTCAGAAAGGTAGTAAAAGAAGAGGGTTGCCTGGGTGTCTTAGTGGGTTAATTGTCTACCTGTTAATTCAGTTCAGTTCATTATCTCACGTTTCCTGAATTTGAGCCTTGCATCAGGCTCTGTGCTGACAGCATGGCACCTGCTTGTGATTCTCTCTCTCCATCTGTCTGTCCCTCCCCCATGCACATGTGCTCTCTCTCTCTCTCTCTCTCTCTCTCTCTCTCTCTCTTTAAGTTTATAGTTTATTGTCAGGTTGGTTTCCATATAACACCCAGTGCTCTTCCCCACAAGTGACCTCCACCATGACCATCACCCCCCTTCCCCTTTCCCCCTCCCCCTTCCACCCTCAGTTTTTCAGTATTCAAGAGTCTCTTGTGCTTTTGTTCTCTCTTTCAAAAGTAAATTAAATTTAAAAAAAAGAAAAGAAAAAAATAAAACTTAAAAAGTAGGTGAAAAGCAGAATAAGGGCTTTCCAAAGATGTCGACATCTTAAGCCACAAAACTTGCAAAATTAGGCTGTATAGTAATGGAATTAAGATTGCAAATGAATTAAGGAGTTAACCAGCTGACTTAAAATAGGAAAATTATCCTGTGTTATCTGAAGTAGGACAAATATATTTACAAGAGTCCTTAATGGTAGAAGTAAAAGGCAGAAACTGAGGCGAGAGTAATGCAGTATGAGGATTTTCGCTGACATTGCTGACTTTGAAGATGGAGGGAGGGTGCCACACACTAAGGACTGTGAGCAATATCCAGAAGCTGGAAAAATGGAAGAAAGAGTGTCCCCTAGAGCCCCCGGAAAGTACCACAGCCCTGTGGATACCTTGTGTTAGCTCTGTGAGACTTTAAGATAACAAGTTAATGTTGTTTTAAGCAACTAAATTTGTGAGAATTTGTTGCAACGATAGGAAACTAACAAGGGGCACCTGGGTGGCTCAGTCGGTTAAGCATCAGACTCTTGGTTTTGGCTGAGGTCGTGATCTCATGGTTGGTGGGTTTGAGCCCCACATTGGGCTCCACACTGACAGTGCAGAGTCTACTTGGGATTTTCTCTCTCCCTCTCTCTCTCTGCCCCCCACCCCCCACTCATGCTCTCTCTCTCTCTCTCTCTCTCTCAAAATAAATAAACTAAAACAAAAGAAAACTAATGAAAGTGGAAGAAAATATAGTTTTGAAATCAATTAAATTGCAAATATAAAATAAAGACGATCATTTTGGTCCTATAAAAAGACAAAAAGAGAGATGGTACAAATAAATAGCTAATGTCAGGAATGAAAACAGGTATCAGAGCAAATGAGAGAGACATTAAAATAATGGAGACTGTAAGAACAACTTTTGAAAATGGAAATGAAACAAATTCTTAGAAAAATATAATTTACTAAAAATGACTCAAGACAATTAAAAAGTTGAATAAACATTTATTATACAAAACCAATTAGCAATGAAAACATCTTCCCTCAAAAAAAATTACATGTGGGCTGCTTACTAGTAGATGCTAACACTAAGGGAAGATATAATCTCAATCTTATAAAAAGTCTTCCAAGAACATGATATTTGACCAAATATTCATGAATAAAAGATAACTGCATGCTAATCTCACTTATTAACATAAATGTAAAAATCTAAAGCAAACTATTATAGAATCAAATTCAGGAATAAGTAATCAGGAGCATGGACTCTGAGCAAATTTAGTTCATTCATGAATGAAAAGTTAATATTAAAAATTAGAGCAATCTCCTTTTAAATTCATGAGTTAGTCCCTCTTCTTCTACTGAATGTCAGCCATGAGGATTTTTTGGGGGGGAGTGGTGAGGGCTAGTTATTCTACCCTCAAATCCAGAAATGTGCTCTGATTGGCATAAAATAAGAACAGTTTTAATGCCTTGCCACAGTTGAGAGATGGTGAGCAGACCAGATTGAAGCCAATTGTCAACTATGTGCACATCATGCCCAGACAATAGTGATAGGTTTGGGGAGAGGGCCAAATACTTTAATTCAATCAGAGTGCAAATGAGCACTCTGTTTGATGTTTGGGAGGAAAGGCACAATCTTTTTGAACTTGGATGAAAAACATGCAGTTTCTGAAGATGAAGCAGACATCTTGTGATCATGGGGAGTTTAAGATACTGTTAATTCCACAGAAGGTAAGTAGGGGGAATGAAAAAAAAAATTAAAACATCAATGACAGCACTAAGCCACTAGCATAAAACAAACCTCAAATCTACCCTACCTCTGAACTTCCAACATTTTCATAAAATATTTTCTTTCTTAATGTAGGGTTTTTGTTGTTGTTTATTTTTTAGAGTTGAAGCTTAACACAGACTGTGTGATTCATAAATGAGTGAATCATTCTATAGGCAAATATCTATTAAGCTAGTGAATAAAAATTAATGGAAATTGGAAAGGATGGTTCTTAGTATGAACAATTATAGAAACCTGGTAATAAAGTTGAATAGTGAGTGAAGTTTGGTAACTATGGAATTAGTTTCCCTTTATAGAGGCCAAAGGAAAAACAAGATTGACAAGGGCACTTGGGTGGCTCAGTTGGTTAAGCCTCCAACCTCAGCTCAGGCCATGATCTCACAGTTCCTGGGTTTGAGCCCCGCATCAGTCTCTGTGCAGACAGCTCAGAGCCTGGAGCCTGCTTCAGGTTCTGTGTCTCCCTCTCTCTCTGCCCCTCCCCAAATTATGCTCTGCCTCTCTCTCTCAAAAATGAATAAACATTAAAAAAGATTTTAAATATATAAAAAAACAAGATTGACATACACAAATTCATGCTCCACTTTTGACATCAGCTGTAATTGTCTTAGATACAATAAAAATATTATTTAAAATTTTAGCATTACAATATAATTTCAAATATTTGCCTAAGAGTTACATTAACTGCAACACATACTTTTTATAAAAGGTTATAGTACAGGTCTTAAAAAGAGTTTAAAACTCAATCTAAGATACAGTTTAAACCCCAATGTTATAAATAAAAACTGTTCTGAATATGAGCATAACTGTTCTGAAATTTTCCTGTGATGCAGTGTCTTTATTAAATTTAAGAGTATAATATTTGCATTTAAAAAAAAGTCTTCATGCTGATATAAGGAAATATCTGAACTCTGAAACCACTAAACTGGCCCCTTCCAGTGTTTACTGGAGAAAAAATATATTTCCATACAAGATCAAAAATACTCTCCATAAATACTATTATACTCTCAAAAATATTCTCCAAAAATAGCAATTCACAATTTCTTGGTCTATAAATAAGTTGTGTAAGTATCTGGAGAAGGAAATAGTCCCCCTACCTCTCTTGAGTACTTTTGGCTGGTCTAATAATTAAATTGACAGAAGACATATTAACAGGAGAAAAAGAATTTGTATGTATGTACAGTGGTCTCACAGATATGGGATCTAAGAAATGACCAAAGCAGACAGGTCTTATACTTTTAGATATAGAAACAATAAATTTGTGAGGAATTAAGGAGACAAGGAAGCTTAAATTTGAGTATTAATTAGGAAGAATTGAAGCAGAGTTTACTCAGAGATCTCTCAGACCTGAGTTTCCTGTCTCTGATGATAAGGAGGTCTCTGGCTTCGGAGACAGGTACAGGGAAGGGTACTTTTCACATAGGAGATTTATTTCCTATTTTCTGGAGACAAGGAGGGTCAGTGAGTGTTCCTTTCACAGTGGTTGGTTCTTAAGTAACTTTAAGAACCTGTGGCGTATCTTGAGCCAACCTGCCCTGAGCCCCAACACAGGGAAGTGAAATACAGATCAGTTGGTTCATTATTCTCAGCCCTCTTGTCTAATGAAGTGACCAGTTGAAGTCTACGGTCTTGTTGTAGTAGGGTCATATTGAATTCATTAGCTGTAGACTGGGCTATTAATTTTTAAAAGTAAAGGTTACCATAGGTAATTGTAGTAAGATCATCTACTCTCAGCTGTGTACTGACAGTGGTGGTGATTCTAATGGGTACAGCAAGTAGAGGTAATGGGTTATTCCCACAGCAGACCAAAATGCTATGCTTAATTCTATTTTTGATTCATTGGCTTTTTGCTGATTCACCTGAGGTTGCAGTATTATTTGGTACCACATAACAGCAAACTCAGCTAGTCTCAAAGGAAAAGAAATTTCTAGTGTGGTCTCATTTGAACTAGGACTGAACCAACTGAGTTGAAGGGGACCCTCCAAACCAGTTAAGCCTTTGAAAAGCTGCAACTCTGGTCAATACCTTGATGGCAATCTGACGAGATGTATGGAGCCAGACCTGCTCTGCTAAACTGCTTCCAAATACCGTCCCCCAAAAACTGAGAAAATAAATCTGTATTATTTTCAGCAAGTATGTTTGGGTAATTTGTTACAAAGCAATATGTATTTTATAAATTAAGCTCATCCTAGAAGCACTCCATGAAAGAGATTCGAGATGTTTAATTCAGGTGAGTCTCCTTACATAATATTAAGGAAATGGACCTAAATAAAATTAGTGATATATAGATCTCTAGAATTTGAGTCACAGCATATCATCTAATTGGAAAGAAAAAAAAACTCACTATACTATTATATAAACCATGGATAATCATTAGTACAAATCACATTAACACATTTTGCACATGCTCTTTTGCTTTCAATCTACCTAATAATGTAGTTTCCCCTGGGAGTTTTTAACCCAACAAAATGGCACTGAGAAATGTAAACCATTAGTGGAAGAATATAGACACCCTGTTAATTTCTTTTCTTGGTTCAAATAAAGCTTGTTAGAAAACAATGATTTCTGTCCTGTCTGAACATTTACAGAAATATAAAGATAACTTAGGATATCAAGTCAAGAACTGAGAGGTAAAGTGATAAATATGATGAGAGGAACATTAAATTGGGTTCCTGGACCCAATTTATTTATTTCTTAATTTTCTTAATATTTGTTTATTTTTGAGAGAGAGAGAGAGAGAGAGAGAGAGAGAGAGAGAGAGAGAGAGAGAGGGCATGACCAGGGGAGGGGCAGAGAGAGAGGAAGACACAGAATCCAAAGCAGGCTCCATCCAGGCTCTGAGCTGTCAGCACAGAGCCCAATGCAGGGCTCAAACTCAAGAACCATGAGATCATGACCTGAGTTTAAGTCAGGTGGCTTAACTGAGCTACCCAGGTGCCCTGTTGAACCCAATTTCAACATGTGTGTGTATGGGAGAGACCCCCACACCAACAACAAGCAATGCTCCAGACACCAGCTTGGTGTCCTACAAGTTCAACTCAATTCTGACACTCTCTACCTGGAGATACTGTCTAATCCCACAGGTTAGGCAGTCAGTCCTACAAGACTCCTATCCTTTCCCCACTTCAGGCACCAGTTGCAAACCCAAGTAATTACCTGTGCTCTGACCAACTGGCTACAGATCAGAGGTCCCCAAACTTCTTTCCTGGACTTTGGACACCAGTATCAAATGCAAGTTGTTACCTGGACTTCTGACTGACTGGCTATAAATCAAAGGTCCCCAAGACCCTCTCCTTAGGTTTGATTAATCTGCTAGAGTGGCTCACAGAATGCAGAGAAACATTTTACTCACTAGATCATCATATAGTGCAAGAACAGCAGATGGAAGAGATGCACAGGGCAAGGATAGGGAAAGGGTGCAATGCTTCCATGCCCTCTCCAGGGGTACTGTTCTCCCAGGACCTCCATGTGTTTACCAACTCGGAAGCTCTCCAAACCCTGCCTTTTTGGGTTTTTGTGGAGGCCTCATCACATAAACACGATTGATTAAATCATTAGCCACTGGTGACCAGGTCGACCTCAAGCCCCACTCTCCTCCCTGAAGGCTAGGGGAGATGGGACTGAAAGTTCTCCAGGCTGCCAGCCCCCCATCCTTTGGTGGGGTAAAAAAAGTCACCTCATTAACATAACAGAAGACACCTCTATTGCTCTTGACACTTAGGAAATCAAGGCTTTTGGAAGCTGTAAGCCAGGAATCATATATGAAGACTAAATGTAAATGAGAAATACATTTTGGTCATCTGAAGGAATATATATTTCTAATAAATCACAATTATCACAAAGACATTCAGGGATTAAAGCCAACTTTTCAAACTAGGGTCAGAAATGTTGAGGGGACATCAGGTAAGGAGAGTGAACATATTTTTCAGTGATGTTTTCTAGGAATTGGGTCCCTTTTTGATAGAATAAAAAAAAGTCATGCCTCTTTATTACATGTTGTTATACTATAAAAATTATTACACCCTTAGAGTAAAAACTGCTATATACCATAAGCAGTTCCTGAAATCAAAGTTTTTAGCATTACTTCAAGAATAAAGATAGCATTATATGAAATTCAAACACTCAATCTTCACAAGAAATGTTATTGTTCCATCTTTCTTGGATATCTTTGTCTTAAATATTGGCAAAAGTATTAATACACTTTCCCAGAGTAGTACATATGCTACCAAAATATTATAATAAGTTGGAAACTACTGAGTCTCCTTGTATTCATATCCACACAGAAATATAGCCTCCTGATTCTGGTTTACTGGTTCACATGAACCTAAACTCCGTTGCTTCCACAAGATTTTGCTTGTAATGTAGCTTTGCTGCCACTAGTGAAATTAAGATTAATTTTCTATAAATTAGCTGAACTTCAAAAATGGTTCACCAACTTACAGACACTGGTTTCCCTAAGTATTCATTATGCTATAGTTTGCTTTCACATGGACACTTCATAATAAAGAGTCTATGTTAACCTTTTGACTATGGGACAGATTTTTTTTTGTCATTAGAGAACTTTACCTTAGGGAGTATTTTTGTCTTTGCTTTTGTTTTTGAATGGGATAGGGATGCAGTTTACCAGATTTGGAAGCTTCACTTCCTGCATAAGTGGAACAATTGCTCTCTGTGTTGGAAAATATCCATGTGAAAATGAGATTGAAATGCTCTTGGTTTGAAAAACATAAATGAGCAAACAGCTGTAAATCTAAGGACTGTATGAGAAACCAATTTGAAATCTGAACAGAGATGACATCCATTACTCAAATTGCTATCACTAGACAAGTATAAAGTTTATTTGATGCAAACATAATTTCTGAAAGGTAGGTAGGAATTTCCCTCTTGAAGTGAAAAATAAAACTATCCACAGAGCTTTGGCCTAGAATAGTCTTTTTTGTTGTTGTTAGGTCATTCATTCATTCATTCATTCACTTATGAGAGAAAGAGAGAGAGAGAGCGTGCACATGTGAGCAAGCACGAGCAGGGAAGCGAGAGAGAGGGAAACAGAATTCCAATCCCACATTGGCTCCACACTGTTAGTGTGGAGCCCAACAGGAGGCTGGAACCCATGAAAAATGAGATCACAATCTGAGCCCAAATCAAGAGTCAGAGGCTAAATTACTGAGCCACTCAGACACTTAGGTCTAACAATAGCCTTATATGACAGTATTATCTGTGTTTTTCAAGTCTTGTGTATCAATTGGTAGAATAAAAATAAATATAGATATATTTCTTGGTAAAACTATATTTAATAATGATTTCATGCACAAAACTCTTATTGGCAATAATGAAATTTCTGATACAAAGCAAAAATATCTTTATACATGAGGTAATTTAAACATAATTTTGTTCTTTCCTGAAGGATCCCAAATAAAATATGTATGTAATCAAAACATGGTTTAATCCTATTTACCAAACTATTAAGCAGAATTAAAAAGAATCAAATCCAGGGTGCCTGGGCGGGTGGCTCAGTTGGTTGAGCTTCCGACTTCAGCTCAGGTCATGATCTCGCGGTTCGTGTGTTCAAGCCCTGTGTCAGGTGCTGTACTGATAGCTCAGGGCCTGGAGTCTGCTTTGAATTATGTGTCTCCCTCTCTCTCTCTCTTTCTCTCTCTGATCTTCCCCTGCTCATGCTCTCTCTTTCTTTCAAAAATAAATAAACATTAAAAAAAAGAATCAAAACCATTAAATCAGACATTTTAAAAAAGGGGGGAAGAAATCAAATATCAAGTACAAGTAATGAAGTTAGGATAAAGCATAGGAGTTTATGGGTGTGAAGAAGGGAAAAGTTGGTGAAAAAATTAAACCAGAAATCTATACTCAGAATAGAAGAACATTTTCTCAGAAAAGCAAACAAACAAGCAAAAACACAAAGCTTAAAAATACAATCATTCAAAGTCACTGGAAATTGTTCTAAAGCCATACAACAAATGGAGAAACATTCATTTAGGAAAACCTACTAAATTCAGTAAACAAGTGTCCAGCATCGAGAACATGACAATGCACTCTCCCTGAACCACAGGTATGTGTTATGGAAACTCTAGCTTGGATAATTTCCTTCAGGAAAGCACAGCCAATAAGAGAGGGGCTTTTTCCCCACTGCCCAAATCTCACTCTGGGGCTATGGTTTTACTTTGGGAAAAGACACTGGCATTGACCGCATCATGTTTCATCAGTGAAGAATAAATCAGCTACAACTCACCCTGATGAAGACAAGTACTGAAGTCAAGCTAGTCTCAAGAAAGAGAGGCTTTTTTTTTCAAGAAAAACAAGCAAATCAGAGAAAAAAATCTTAATTAAGAGAAATGGTAGACTAGGTTGCTAATTGTCATAATTATTATAAAACCATATTAATTAAAAGTATTTGAGGGTGCCCGGATAGCTCCACTCAGTTAAGCATTGACCCTTGATTTCAGCTCAGGTCATGAGCACATAGTTCTTGAGATCGAGCCCCATGACAAGGCTCTGCACCAATTCCTTCTTGGGATTCTCTCTCTCTCTCTCTGCCCTTCCCCTGTTTGCATTCTCCATTTCTTTCTCACAATAAATAAATAAACTTTAAAAAATAAATAGAAGTATTTGAGAGTGGCAGAAAAACAGACAAGGACTTCCATGTAGCCAGAGAAAGAGTAAAAACAGATTAAAATATAGAGATACATATTGTTGATACAGACAGTGCTTCAAATGAGAGGTTTGTCTACTTTTTGATCATTAGAGGAAAAGAGGCTTACAAGGCAATGGAAAACAGAAAAGGAAATTCATACCAAAGATATTGTCGACAAGTGGATTATAAATGAACTCACATGATAATTAGAAAAATGAAAATAACTTTTTTTTTTTTTTTACCACACAGACAGCTACCAAAATACCTGACAGCATACACAGAGATGAAGGATATCTATTATTGCTAGAATTACACACTGATGAAATCCTCTTTGAAGGGAAATAAAGTAATGTAAATTGTATAGCAAATTGAAGAGTATACCTACCTTTGACATAAGGATCCTAATCCACTGTTGTAATCCCATATTGTGTTCACATATGTGAGAGGTATTCTATTGTGGGTATTAGGAAAGTGCTTTTGCTTTCAGGCTACCTTCTAACTCCAGCTCTGCCATTTACCACATGTGTGAACTTTGGAGAATTACTGAAAGTTTCTCTTCATTTTCCAATGTAAAATGAAAATAACCAAAAGTACCCTCTTCACAGGATTGGATTACTTAATTATATACTTAATACTCGAGAGAAGTGCCTGTGATGGAGTCAGAGCTATGTGTTTATCATTATGAAGAATACGCAAGGAGGGGTGCCTGGGTCGCACAGTTGGTTGAATGTCCAGCTCTCGATTTGGACTCAGATCATAATCCCACGGTCACACTCATCCCACTGAGTATGGAGCTGCTTAAGATTCTCTCTCTCTCTCTCTCTCTCTCTCTCTCTGACCCTCTGCCCCACTCACACACTCTGTTTCGCTCCTTAAAAAAAAAAAAAAAAAAAAAAAAAAGGTGGTGCCTGGGTGGCTCAGCCAATTAAGTGTCCAACTTTGGCTCAGGTCATGATCTCATGGTTCATGAGTTCAAGTCACACGTCAGGCTCTGTGCTGATAGCTCAGAGCCTGGATCCTGCTTTCAAGTCTCTGTACCCCTATCTTTCTTCCCCTCCCCTCTCTGTCTTCCCCTCTCTCTCAAAAATAAATGAAAATTTTAAAAAATTTAAAAAAAAGAAAAAAGTATGCAAAGAAATGTGTACAATGAGGTTAATTATACCATTGTTTTATAATAGGAAGAATGGAGGAGAAAAACAGTAAATCAAAGGGAAACTCTATCAATGGGTTAGCGTTATGTATTTTTACAGTACAATATAAAATAGAAATATCATAAATATATATGCAGATATAAATCTGTCACCAACATACAGCTTAAAATAAAAAATATTGTGGAATAGAGCATGTAGCATACCTCAAATTTTAGAAAATAAAGAAAAATCTATCCATATATCAGCTATGGTTTAGATGTATAGCCAATTGCTTGAAGAGTAACAAGAAAATGTTATGTTTTTTAAGAGAAGACCTAGGTATCCAGGTTGTGAAAGAGTCTTTGTTTTCTCATTATATACTCCTTTGCATTATTTGAACATATGTCATTTGTGTAGGTTAATCTCAGAGTACTTTCAATGAAAAAATAAAAAGAAAAGAACTCTTATTTTCTATAAAGAAGACACTTTTATGACCTATGTTCTTAATTATGCTGCTAGCTTATAATGCTACTCATCCGATTGAATCTAGGATACTATAATTTATAAGCAGTTTTATAGATTGGAGGGTTATATAATGAAGTTTTACTTGAGGTAAAATTCTTAAGAATGATATCCAGACCAAAACATTGCTTACTAAATCCAGCCCCAGAATATCCCTGCTCAGGTTACTTCAGTAACCTCTCCTTCCTTTTATCCACACAGCCATTAAATTCCTTTCTGGTTCATGAATATCTATCGCCCACCCCCCATCAGGTTCTTTGTATAGGCTATTTTCACTCTTTGAGATAACCTCCTCCTGGCTATCAATTAACTCCAATGTATCCTTTCTTTCTTTTTAATGTTTATCTATTTTGAGCAAGGGGCACCTAGGTGACTCAGTCGGTTAAGGATCTGGCTTTTGATTTAGGCTCAGGTCACAATCTCATGGTTCATGGGACTGAGCCCTGCCTTAGGCTCTGTGCTGTTAGCACAGAGCCTGCTTGGGATTCTCTCTCCCCCCCCCCTCTCTCTGCTGCTCTTGGTCGATCTCTCTCTCTCTCTCTCTCAAAAATAAATAAATGTTTAAGAATAAATAAATATATAAAGGCTCATATATTACCTCTTAATAAATGACCTAAGTCCATGAACTTCATTACAGAAAATTATTATTTTAAATTTCAGTGATTTTCATAAACATGGCTTCCCTCTAACTTACCCAATGAAAACAGAAATTGTACCAGCACATCATTTTGACCCTGTTTGACATGTCGTAGACATTTAATAAAATAGAGGTAATATTTCAAAAGAGGGAATGGATGAGGAGCAAATGAGTTATATCAATCTCATACACTCTCCCTTTGCTTCTGTATGCTTATTGTCTTTAACTTTCTAGTACGTTCCTAATACACTATTGTTTAAAGCATCTTCTCATTTTACCACAGAACTATGGGGTTTCTTTTGTAAACACACCACAAAGTCCAACGGATGAATAAAATTCCACTTTCAAATAAACTGAAAAACCTAATATCTGAATGATTTAGCAGCCGGATCTTGTTATTTGCTACTTCTACTGTCTCTCTTTTAATTTTCTAAATGTTTATTTTTTGAGAGACGGTGGGGGGGTGGGCAGAGAGAGGCACAGAATCTGAACCAGGCTCCAGGCTGTCAGCACAGAGTCCCA
>CM053565.1:30348970-30511803 GCA_028646485.1 Cryptoprocta ferox
AAAAGAGTTAGGGAGAGGGAGGGAGAAAAAACACAAGAGACTCTTGAATCCTGAAAACAAACTGAGGGGGGAAGGGGAAGGGGAAAAGGTAAAGCGGGGTGATGGTCTTGGTGGAGGTCACTTGTGGGGAAGAGCACTGGGTGTTATATGGAAACTAACCTGACAATAAACTATAAAGTTTAAAAAAAAATAAATAAAATAAAATAAATAGTACCTCAGAAAAAAAAAAAAAAGAAACAGATAAAAAGTTAAAAAAATAAATTTGTAGTATAAATTCATATTTATCTGGACTTTATCTCTGGGAGTGGTAAGCCTATGTTGAGTATGTTTTAAATTAACTAAGAGCTAATTATATAGCTAATAATTAATAACTAATAATTATAATTAATAATTAACTAATACTAATATAAATTTTATATTCTCATTAGGGCAAATATCTTTTGTGTTTCTTTTTAATGTCTATTTTCTTGAGCATTAAATTAAAACTTTTTTCTTTTTCTTTTTCATTTGTAGGAATGCTTAGCAGATTATCTTCTTTCGCTGTATCTATACATACACATATGCATGTATGTATATGATGCAAATCCTTCCTGAAATATGTATATTTTCATATTGTTTTGATGAACAAAACTTCATATGCATGAAAAAGTTCAATTTGTCAATTTTTAATTTTTTAGGATTAATGCATTCATTGTGTGACCTATGTAAAAACAAAATCTCTCTATTTGCTATAGTCATAAAGATATTCTCCAATGTTTTCTTCTAGAAACATTATGCTTATATAAGCTTGTTCCATTCTGAGTTAATTTTTATATGTGTTGTGAAGTAGCAAATGAGGTTCGATATTTCCAGCATACTTTGTCAAAGACTCCTTACTCCACTGAATTGTTTCAGTGCCTCTGTCAAACCCCAAATGATTTTATAAGGGTGATCTCTCTGTATTCTTTCTGACCAATGTCATACTGTTATTTTTATGTTTAAAACTGAATTAAACATAAAAGTAAATATTTTTAGGAAGTGGTTATCAATGTGTTTTTTAGTAATTCCAGTGACTTATAGAAAGGCCAAATTAAAGAATCACATGAACTTTTTGAAATAGCTATGAAAATATTAGCAGAGACAATACAATGTTATTTGAATATAATGTATATTTTTGAAAACTGCATTTTTGAAAATATTTTTAAATTGCTTTAAGTTTACTAATTTTGAGAGGGAGAGAGAGATCAAACAGGGGAAGGGCAGAGAGAGAAGGAGAGAGAGAATCCCAAGTAGGTTCTATGCTGTCAACGCAGAGCCTAAAGTGAGACTCGAACTCATGAACCATGAGGTCGTGAACTGAGCCAAAATCAAGAATCAGATGCTTAATCGACGGAGCCACCCAGGTGCCCCAAAATCTGCATTTTTATATACTAGTGACATGAGTGAACCAATTTCATTATAATATTTTACTTTTAGAGTTGCTGCCACTGTTTTGCATAAAACCATCTAAGTTTATGAATCATTCTGATTTATAAAAGAATTTATTTCAAAATTTCAAAGCAATAGTAAATATAGTATAAAATAGTAATTATAAAAAATTCTGGAATTTAAAGTACTAGGAACTATGAATTGAATGCTATAAAAGTTGGGGACTTCTTATTTACAGATTTGCATTTGCTTGCAAAGGCCATAGCTTCTAAAACATTTAGGAAATAATGCTCTTAAAACAATAAAATTAGGATTCTGATCAAGAACAAAATAAGCAAGATAAGTGACAAAATGAATCAGCAAAATACCTCAGTTCACTGTGAAACTTCATTTATGGTCCTAAGTTGTACAGATTAAAGAAGTAATTGGGGTGCAATTAGGTCAATATTATTCACTGCAATATTATGATAAAGCCCATAGAGTAAACCCAATTCATTGTTGGGTGTTTGTCAGGATTGAGTTTCTTAAAGTTCACAAAGCCAGTTTGTTCCTCTAATCTTTCATAACAAGGACAATTGGAGAAAAGTTTTTATTTAAAAAAATTTTTTTTGTTTATTTATTATTGAGACAGAGAGAAACAGAGCATGAATAGGGGAGGAGCAGAGAGAGAGGGAGACACAGAATCTGAAGCACGCTCCAGGCTCTCCGAGTTGTCAGCTCAGAGCCCGAAGCGGGGCTCGAACCCACGAACCACGAGATGATGACCTGAGCTGAAGTCGGCCGCTTAACTGACTGAGCCACCCAGGTGCCCCGGAGAAAAGTTTTTAAAAACTCATTAATAATTTCATGATATAAACATATAGACATGGATGGAGAGATTATTGGGACAAGCAAAAATGGTGCAAAAGCCAAAATGACTTAATAAGAAGACATGCTGTATTAACTCAAGCCACTGAACTGTAATGGAGAAAAACCTACTTATTCACTGTTATTACAGTGAAAAGTCCTTACCAACTGAAATATAAATGACAGTTTAAGAGAAACTATTAACCAAGGTATCATTTATCTCTATTATTTTAAAGGAAATCCTGAAATTGTTGAACCATTTTTTTTTCAACCTCATGTAGCAGTAAACAGAGACTGATTGATTAGGTACTGGGTTAAACCTGAATTCATTGGTTTCTCTTGGAAACACCTTCACTTGGGTGTTCAAGGAGCCGGAAAATGTCAAGACTTTCTGAATAAACTCTTAAGTCCACAATATTGTATTTATGATCGAGTGAACCAAATGAGCATGAAGTGAAATTTTATTTACTCATTTGACAATTTTTTTCCCTCTTACGTGTTTTCTACTGTACCATACAAGTCAAAGTGAATATGTTGTATCAAACCAGGAACATTTTCCTCAGTACGTTGGATTCTTTTTATTATATGATGAACACAATTATAAAATAATCTGAAAACTTACTGGATATATTTTGAATATTATGAAGAGAAACATAAAATATGATGAAAGTTATTCATAAGTATTTTTACACATTGGATGCTGGAGGCAAATAAAGAAGAAATATCTTTTCTACTACTTATATGTAAATACCAGATAATTTGATACATAAAAAGAAAAACCCATTTTGGAGATGATTTTAGAAACTTTTGAAACAAAAGTAACAAGAGTTGGGAAATTTCTTGTTAGTAAACTCAAAACTAAAAATTCCATTCTTGAGCTAATCATCATAATATTTCCTTTATTGGTGGCAAACTACAGATTATTTTCAAGTTTGTTTCCTTTGAAAATCATGTTTTATTACTTTAATTTTATTCTTTAATTAAAGTTTTTATCCTGATATAAATATAGATTCATATGCAGTTGTAAGATTGAATGTACCTTTTATCTGGTGTCCCTCATGGCGCCATCTTGTAAAACTAGGGTGCATGACAATCAGGGTACTGACACTGATAGTCAATATATGGAACATTTCCATCACTGCAAGTGTCCCTCACGTTCCCTTTATAACCACAGCCTCGCACTCTCAACCTCTCCTTCGATCCGGGCAACCACAAATATGTTCCCCATTTCTACAATATTTTCATTTCAAGAATGATGTATAAATGGAATCATACAGTATATAAATTTTTATGACTGGAATTTTTCACTCATAATAATTCTCTAGAGAGTAATAAGATTGCTGTTGTGTGTTTCAATTGTTTAATTGCTGAGTATTTTTCCATGGTATGGATGTACCACAGATTGCTCAACAATTCAGCTGCTGAAGAACATCTAGATTGTCCCCAGTTTGAGGTTATTATGAATGGAACTGCCATAAACATTTGTGTACAGATTTTTTATATGAGCATTAACTCTTTATTTCTCTGGGATAAATGGCCAGGAGTGAAATCACTGGATTGTATGATAGATTTATACTTCATTTGTTTTTTTAAAGAAACTGCTGCTCCTGACTGGCCTGGTAAAACCTGCCTCCAAACTGTATTACACTGTGAGACTCTTCCTGTCCAGTTTGCCTTCCTTCTCCTTCCCCTTTCATTGGTGTCAGACCTGTATCACAGTTTAAGGGATCTCTTGGTATTCTCTGCCTCCCTGCCCCTTCTAGGAGTTTCCCCATAAATCTCTTGTACATCTAATCCTATTCTAGTGTTTGCTTCTCAAAGGTCACAATCTAACACAAATTCTCTTTAACATAATTGTGTCGGGGCACCTGGGTGGTTCAGTGGGTTGAGCATCCGACTTCAGCCCAGGTCATGATCTCACACTTCACGAATTCAAGATGTATGTTGGGCTCTGTACGGACAGCTCAGAGCCTGGAGCCTGCTTCAGATTCTGTGTTTTCCTCTCTCTTTACCCCTCCCCAGTTCATGTTCTTTCTCTCTCTCAAAAACAAATAAAAACATTAAAAAAATTTTTTGTTAAATAATAATTGTGTTTATGTGGGGTAAAAATCAATCTGTGGACTCGAACAAGCTAAACAGCAAAAGTATTAAGTACAGTAGGGATTTAGAATAACCTCATGACTATTGTGAAGAGGTGTTTTAATTCTGAGGAAAAACTGCTTTAGAGAGTTCAGGAAACACCGGAATATACCTTGCTAAAAACCAAAATAAGATAAGATATCACCTCACATCAATCAGACTAGCTACTAGCAAAAAGACAAAAAATAACAAGTGTTGGCAAAGATGTGGTGAAAAAGAAACTTTCATTCACAGTTGGTGGGAATGTAATTTAATGGAGTCATTATGGAAAAGACTATGGAGGCCCCCCAAAAATTAAAAATAGAAATACCATATAATTTAATGATTCTACTTCTGGGTTCAATTCCAAGGTATGGAAGCAACTAACTTAGGTGTCTATTGATAGATGAATGGATAAAAAAGGTGTGTGTATACATATATAAATATTTCATAGTAGTGAATGTACATGTGTAGATACATATATAAGTGTGTATAGATATATATGTGTATGTGTATTATATATATATATACATGCATATGTATATACATATGTATATATTTCCAACCACAATATATTCCCCATTTCTATAATATTTTTTTTCAAGAATGCTGTATAAGTGGAATTATACTCTATCGAAATTTTTATGACTGATTTTTTCACTCATAATAATTCTCTGGAGAATCATCAGGTTACATATACATATAGATACATATACTACATATATATGTATATGTGTATAATGCATATGTATGTATTATATACATATATATGCACACACATATACACACTTATATATGTATACACACATACTTTTGCTGCTATGGAATATTACTCAGCCATAAAAAAGAATGGCATCTTGCCATTTTCAACAACATGGATGGATCTAGAGGATATTATGCTAAATGAGATAAGTACAGAGAAAGAGAAATACCGTATGATTTCACATACATGTGGACTGTAAAAAAGGAATAAACAACAGAAACAGAAAATGGACTCATAAATACAGAGAACTGGTGATTGCCAGAGGTGAGGAGGGTGAGCAATAGGCAAAACCGGTGAAGGAGATTAAGACATACAAACTTGTAGTTATAAAATAGGTCACGGGGATGAAAACTACAGCATAGGAAATATATTCAATAATATTGTAATAACTTTGTATACCAATAGATGGTAACTACATTTGTCATGGTGAGCATTTTATATATATGTTTGACATATATAATTGTCAAGTCATTTTATACACCTGAAACTAATAGTGTGAAGTGAATAGTGAAGTGTGATTGAACAATCACACTTCAATTTAAAAAGCTGTAAATACATATATCCCTTGCTATATTTGCTTTAGTTATATTAATATTTATGATAGAATATTCAGATACTAGTGTGGCTTTAAGTATGTCTCAAATCCTCTGGATTCCTCTCATCAAAAAGTAGTCTGATCTCTTTTCCACTGAATATGGGGGGTGGCTTCAGTGACTTGCGTTCAATAAAGAGAATGAGGCAGATGTGCCTACATTATAAAAAGCAATCACACTTCTGCCTGGTTCTTTCTCACTTGGGATATGTGCCTCAGAAGCCCTGAGCCTATTCCTAAGAAATTCTGCTATCCTGAATCCACTATGCTGGAGAGATTGCACAGAGAGATCACCCAGAGCTATAAAGAGAACCTCCAGCAGTCCCAGCTTCTCATCCCCCAAATGTTTGAATCTTCCCAGTCTAGGTACCAGACCCTTGATTCCACCTTCTAGCTTTCAAGCCACCCCAGCCAATGCCAAGTGGATCAGAAGTAAGCCGTCTTACTGAATAAGAATAGTGGCACCAGAATACTGAATATTCTATATTCTGAACCAGAGCTGCCACTATTCCTGAGATGAATAAATGTTATTGTTTTAAGCTACTAAGTTTGGGGGTGGTTTGTTATACAATGAGGAATTTCTGGAGCTATTAGATTTCTGGATCTTGCTTTTTTACACCTTGAGGTTGAAATAATTTGACCCCCTTTCCAGTACCAGGTAGGTACATAATTTATTTTTTTAATTATTCTAGGTTAAATGTAAGATGATAACCTTATTTAAATTTTAGGAGTGACTGCATATAATCAACCCCCCTAGATCCTCACTATAGAATGTGATAAATGTATTTCTTTATGTAATTTTCAAGCAATAAAAATGAAACTAGTAAGTGATAATAAATGTAGCCTGGAAAATGGGCTTAACAAATTCACCAATTTGTAGAAATGCATAACACAGGACTCAGTTTGATTTCATATAATATTCACGAAACAGAATCTGTAACTATGATATGCTCTTCAAACATACTGCAATCAATAATACGTGAAGAACTGTATTATCTCAGTAGGAGTCTGTAAGGCTCTAAACTTAAAGAAAATGCCACACAGGAACAACGTTCCATTACTGCATCAACCACACAATTATCAGCCCTCTCCAAACCTCTCATCAGAACATTTGCCTTTTCCAGCTTTTTTTAGCAAAACAATGTTTAAAAGCAAACAAAGAGAAAAGAATATTAATAATGCCAATCTCTGGGCAGTTTCAAATAGATCCAATTTCCATTTCTCCTTCTCTAAAACTGACAACTACTATGTTTGATCAGGCTAAGAACTTAATAAATGTCAGCTTAACTAATTACGTTTTTATCCCACACATTTGAAATATTACTTTGCCTCCTCAAATAAAAAATAGTTATATATCCATTTTAAATATGATTGATTATTGAAAATAACATAATGACACAAGGAAAGTACAAATGAAATGTAATTTGCTGACCTGTAACATTCTCCTGAAATGAGATGAATGTAGGTGCAATAAACTTAAAATTTAAAAAGTGTTTCATTTTCTAAGCTTCTTAGTGACAGAAGCTAAATTAAATAAAAATATTAATGTTCTTAACCCAGAAAAACAAGATCATAAATCCCATTTCATATCCCATCCAAGTACTGCAAGTGATACCCTGAAAGCCAGCCTACCAATGCAAGATAGAAGAATTAATCTATGGAATGACATGTATATTTGAAACAATGGTGAAAAAAGTACAATTGGTTTGGAAATTTATAGATGATAGTGAATCTGAACATGTTTTAATGCACACTTAGCTTAGGCTATGTCTAATAATCACATAACACCATTTTCTTTTTCTCTTATATATATGTTTGAAGTGACAATTAATATTGAGATTCAAAGAACATTGTTGCTGATACAGTTATTTTTATTTCTGAGGTCCCCCCAAATGGAGTCTCTTTCCTCTTTTTCCCCTCTTCTTTCTTTTCTGTTATTCTTCTTACTCAGTTGATTAGTTAATATGTTTTGTGTACCTTCTTTTTGCCTCTTATGGACCCAAAGGCTATGGGATCTACCTATTCTCAAGGAAATATCAATATACATATACCACCAGGGAGTAAATCGACGTCTTAATATAAATGTATGAGGAGATTAGAGGGTAAAACGGAGGCAAAAAATACAATATTGAGTAGAGAATATAGACATTCATTCAGGCCTTAAGCCTAGATAGAATAAGACAAAAGACAGAAGAAACAGATCAGGTGGAATATGAAACAGAAAGAAGAGAATTACAGAGGCAATACTTAGAAATAATTAAGTTCCAAGTAAAGAACAATAGCCCAGGGACAACAGAGCAGGACAACCAAGAAACTGAGTCAGATGATAAGTGTTGGCAAGAATATGGGAAGCTTGGACAAGAAGCGCGGAGTTAACAGATAATAAAGAAACATTATTGGCATTACAGGTCTCAGTATGATTTCTTTGTGGTGGATATTTCTATCTCACCACTGAAAAAGGACACTGAAGAAAAGTATTAGTGATTCCCCAAATAGACTTCTCCCCAGAGCCACCTAACACATTTAAATTCTTTTGCTGAAGCCCGAGTGAGGCATCCGAGAGCTGGGAGTCAGATCCTACAAGGTATGATACAAGTATGCTCACTAGAAATACCGTTTCCCTTACCATAAAGAATAGGGAATATGTCATTTGGTAATTATAACATATAATCCCAAAGGGAAAAGCTTTTCAAGAAGTGTGTCTTGTCATTCATAGGTTAAGTGCTAATGTGCTCAAGAGATCTGGCTGATAATTAAAATGGAGGCTTTGTACAATATGTCAACCTTATTGGCCAATGCGAGAGCAGGAATCTTCCAAGGAATTTGCCTGAGCTATTTGGCAGTATCCTAAGTTTACCATCCTTTAAAATGTCAACTGTCTTCCAATTCCCAAAGCAGATATATTGCTCGCTATTATGTAATAGGTAGATGCTTTCTCAGTCTGAAATAGCACTGTTCTAGCTTGTACAGGAAACAGGAAGCTGTGACATGCTATTTTAGTTTTGTCAGAAAAGCTCAGGTGGCACTTGGCTGACACCTATTGGAACAGTCACAAAGCTATTCATGCTCCAATGGCCTAAGTGGCAATTTGCTAAGGATTCAACACCAACTCTGCTCCATTTATATTCCTTAGCAAGACTTGTTTTCTTCTGCCACATCCCCATCTCCCTAAGCATTATGATGAGCAATGGATTTGTATTGGTTGGCCTATAATCAATAGGTTAACATATGTTGAATTGCTCAGAGTGGTCAGGTTAAGTCTTAGGAAAATATGTTCATGCAGGAGATCAGCTTATCTTGGCAGATAAATTTACTTCCTTTACAAACTATTGAGACTTATACTTACATCTTGAAAGTTCACCCTCTTTAAGGCATGGACATTTCAGGAGGGCTTGGCCAACATTTCTGTTGGGATAAACAATCAGTGTCACTAAAGTAACATAGTTCATTCATCTACTCATTCAGTCATTGATTTAATAAGTACATATATCAGAGTTCACAAACTGGTTGCCAATGAGCTGCATTCAGTCCTCAAACATTTTTCACCTATTAATTTTTAATTGAATGAGTCCCCCAAATCTTCAAATTGGAAGATGCTCAGGAAAATTATAAGATACATTAACCCAGTCAGCACTCCTGGAAGACAATAATTGACTAGAGCTCAGTACAAGTTATCGCCTCCTGGAAGGCCCTGGGTGCGCTCTCATTTCCCTATCTCCCTTCTCTTCTCCATTCCCCATTCAATTTAGAGCAGACATTTTTTTTAACTAAGTGTTTAACTATCTTATGGTTCTGACCTTGAATATGTAGGGTTTAAAGAGCTTTGCTAGAAAAGTATACAGCTTTTAGGATAGGAAAATAAGTCCTCTTTGTTGGAGAAGGAACAGTGTTCCTGGGGTGTAGGGGATAGTTACTGAGCAGACTGGGTTCTTTTGAAGATTCTATTCTTGAGGGAAAAAGGGAGTGGTTTGACTAGTTTTCTTAAACCCCATTAATTAATTTCCAATCCAAACGGATAGGCTCCTATCAGCCAGAACCCTACTATGTCATCCAGTTCCCATTTTATACACAAGATACAGACACTATCTCCCAGGCATTTGGACATGGATTTTAAAGCTCCTGATTATCTGCATGAGACAAGAAATATAAACTTAGTTTCTGTGAAGCAGCCATATTTCATAATATAGATCAAATGGCAAGAGAGACAGTCTTCAGAGTTACAATGGTGACAAATATCATAGATTCTTGGAAGGGAACAGAACTGAGAAAAAAATAAAATCTTGAAGACTCAAGTTGCTAGCACCCCCCACCTCTCTTACACACACACACACACACACACACACACACACACACACACATTCTTTGGATTCTAAGAGATGCTCATGTATTCTTAAAATAAAAGTCTTCTTTTTACTTAGTCTCCATTACTTGAAACTAATACCATCTAAACTATTACAATGGAAAAAGGAAAAAAATTGTTACAGTAAGGTCCTGACAGATAAAACAATAACCTTGTCCTTCTTCACCATCCATCAGATTTAAGGGTCAAGGAAAATAGTACAAATTCATCTACTTAGTTTCATTCTGTTTGTGTAAAATCCCCTTGGTTTTCTAAAATCAAGCCACATTCTGCAGAGTATGTATTCCCATTTTTAAGCATACAGAATTATAAATCATCATTTTCATATTGCTGTGTTATTCTGTTTTATTGTTTGTTTCTCCTGGTTTGAATGTTATCTCTTCTAAATTTAAATGTATCAAGTTGAAGCCATAAATTAATATTTATTTTATTAGAGTTCCATGACATTAAATGTTTCCAAGTTAGTTTTTAAAACCTCCTTCTGAGGAGGTAGTTTGAGAAGTCTCTTTTCATGAAAAAATAAAAAACAACCAACCAACCAATCGAAAAACCCCTCTTTATCAGTAATGAATTATTTTGCATATTAAATCTACGTAGTCCTGGTGTGGGAACCATAAAGATTATTGAGATAGGAATAATGCAGTGAGCTGAAGTGATATTCAACTCCAGTGACTATTTATTTAAACCAACCTTCAAATGTTTTAGTGTAATGTATCAGGTGGGACCATTCCTTAAAATTCATAGTGTCTTTTTTATATGTTAACCTTGATAAATATCACCTTTCAGCAACTCACTGTAAAAATGAAAGGGGTGGGGGAGTAATTTAATTGATTTAACAATAAATCAACATGTGTGCAAGAAACACAAAAGGTAAATAAGTTGTTTGCAGAGTCATCTTTTTCCACAATGTTTCAATGAAAACTGATTTCTTATCAGGCCGGCACCCACTATGCCTCAAGGTGGGTATAGTCAGTCAGGATTCTCCCTTGACCAAATATCCCTGGGTCATATTAAAGTAGAAAGAACAGTTGTCATTTTTTTTATACAAGAACCACTAATGTTCAGAACATTTTTCATTTGTTCCTTTATTTTTAGGTGGTGAAAAAGGGTATTTTTTGTATGTAATAAAGTCTTATACTGAACACAAATACATGATTTTGTTCATAGAAGATACATTTCTTATATCTTCACTAAAAATAAAATGGGTTGAAGCAATACTTAAAATATACTGGTTTTAAGGATGTCAAATTATGATTTTTCCCACTTTTATAGAAGTAAAATTGACAATTAAAATGTGTAACTATTTAAGGTGTTCAACTTGATTTGATGTATGTATACCTTTGTAAAGTATATGCCATAATCAAGCTAATTAACATATCCATGATCTCAGAGTTATCAATTTTTACAAAATTTCTGTGATCCCAAGACTTAAGATTTACCCTCTTAGCAAATTTCAAGTACATGATATACTACTGTCAACAATAGTCACGCTGTTGTACATTGAGTTATAAGATGAGGTGAAAAGACCACATCAGGCAGGGGACTATCAATGCAGAGGAGAAAACAAAAGCAACTGGTGTAGTTAAGGCACAGAGACTGTGAGAGGAAGAGTAGGTGGTAATATCAGCAAATATTGAATGCCACTTTTATGAAAGATTGAGGAAGGTCATTTAGAGGCTACAGAAGTTTGCTTTTACTCAGTAGGAGGTACTTTTCCATGGAAGCACTTGAAGGACAGAAATGCCTTGAATAAACCTTTGCTCCAATATTGCCTTGCTACAGGGCAGAGTATGTATATCTCCAAGGGGCACACCATGACTTACATCGGCCCTAGGCACTTTTTTCTTTATGGTCCCTTTGTTTATAAATATACATCATATGTTACAAGTACATTGGTATATAAAGACAATGTAACAAGTATATTGCTATATAAAGTCAAATATACTAGCATTACAATATGAAAATTTTCTTGGACCTAATAGCTCATTTTTTTCCTTCTGACTTTTAAAGAAATTAAAACATTTTCATGGAACTCTAAACGCATCATGGACCCCAAGAACTGGGTTCACTCTATTTGGTAGAGAAGTTGACCCTGTCTGGCCCACAAGATAAACTATGGTAATTCCTCTGGGCCTTTCACTGAATCTCTTTCATCTTCCCAACTTCTGATGTTGAACTTCTTTTCTATATACTGGACATTCTATAGATCTAATTCCATTTTGTGGCTTTAAACTGTATACATGACAAATTTGTATCTCCAGGCAGGATTATCGCCTTGAACTTTATGCCTGTATGTGTAACCGTTCTTTTGATATGTCTGTTTAGACATGAAATAGGTGGGTCAAGATTAACTTATCCACAAGTAAACTCAGGATATTCCTTCACGATCTCCACCAGAAATCTTCCTCATATCATTTAGTGATAATTCCATTACATCAGTTGCTCAAGCAAGAATCTTGATGTCATTATGTACTATTCTCTCACAGCTCATTTCTGGTCTTTCGGTAATCCTGTTAGATCTATTTTGAAAATATACCCAAAAGCTGACCACTTTTTAATAACCCATCTGTTAGCATCTTCTCCAGTTTAATATAAATGAGATCATGACACTCCTTTGTAAAAAACACCCCATCTGAGAGTCAAAGTACTTATTATGAATCTAAGATCCTTCATGACCAGCCCCCTATTACTCTATAACTTTATCTCCTGCTTTTCTTTCCCCTTTCTTTCTCATTATCTTATATGTAGTCATTTGGTCTTCCTTGTTGTTCATTAAATATATCAGCTAAATCCCTGCCTCAGAGCCTTTGCACCTGCTCTTTTGTTTGCTTGGAATGGACTTTTCCCAGACACCTGCAAAGCTAAGGGCCCTCACTTTATTTAAAAACATTACTCGAAAGTTCACTTCTAGCAAGTTCTTCCCTCACCAATATCCAACCTAGCTAAAATTCCAACCCCGCCTCCTCATATCACAACTCTTGTCCTAGATTTATTTTAAGCTTCTGTGCAACAAGGGTTGAGTCCATCTTTTCCACTAGTATAAATCTTGAGGCCACAAATGTGCCTGGCACAACACATGTGTTAAATACATGCTTGTTAATTACTGTATAAGTGGTTTGCCCTCTCACTTTGGGCCTCCTATTTAGGATTTTTTTATTCCCTCCTGTTTTATCTGTCACTAGCGAACGCTGTCTGAATTTTTCTATGCAATTCTCTCTGGATTCTGTCATACAATTAAGTCGGCTAAATCAGCTTAAGGAAAAAAATTAACCATCTACTTAATATCACCTTCAGAATTGTTTAACTTTAATTTGAGTGGGAAGACCTTATGAATAATCAACATGAATGTCTGCAATTATGATGGAATCAGCTAAAGAAACAATATGGTAGGGAACACATCAATTCTCAAATCATCGCCCATTGACAGCTACTATGCCACTCCAAGTGAAATGGCCTCTAATGCTTTCTTTGATTTATGAAATATAGCCAACAGGAAACAATTGCTTCTTTGGAACGCTATAAGGTATGAGTCCGCTACAAATATCTGATTTCTCAGGAGTACTAAATTCTTCTAACAACTACATGAATAGAAAACAATATACTAAAGAAATGACTATGCTGATATTGGATGTTTTATTCTTTAGAACTACATTTTATTTGGAAACCAATATTTCCCTCATATTTAATATAATGGCAGTATGGGAAAATATTATTAGTCATTTTTTTAAAACTTTACTGCAGGTGACAAATCCCCTTCCTGTTTTGTTTTGTTCTGTTTTGCTTTGTTCAAGATGTGAAAGGGAGATGCCAAACACATTATTCGTACTGAAGGGAACTAATTTTTACTCTGTATATGTATATACAACAGGATTTGAGAATCGCGTTTCATTTGCTTTCATTTATATACCATGATAACGGACACTGAGCAAGCTCTCAATAGAATTTGGTCGAATTAAATAGTAGGTTTATGTATTTATAACTTCACATTTATACATGTATGAACATAAACATATAAAACCTTCTTCAAGATATAAATAATGGATAATTGTCTATATAAAAGTAACTGGAGAGTTTCTAGTCTCACCAGCCTGTGAGTGTAGCTAAATTTGAGTGTAGCTAAAATCAAAATAACTACTCTTGGGGTCACCTGAGTAGGCCCAAGTTCCCATCAACTCTTTACCTCATTGCTAAGACTTTCTAATTGTTTCTCAAGACTCAGGTCTTTCTCTTGTGCCTCTCCTTCATGTGCTCCAAATGACATTCACTAGCAGTAAGGTATCCAGGCTACCTGTTCCTGCTGTGGTAACACTGTTGTACATCAAGCTGTCCTTATAAACCCTAAGAGCACTATTTCTCAGAGGTGATGGTACACTGTTTTGGACTTTTGTCCAAACATTTGGAGACATTTCTATGCCAACATGATTAGGAGACGTAATTTGCATAGAGCGGTCAAGTGCCAGGAACGTTAGATATCCCACAATGTAAGGGACAAACAGAATAATAAACAATTATTTTGCATTCTGTATGAATTTCAAAAGTCCCTAAGGGCATTCATGTAAGTGAAATACCTAATCACAATTACCCAAATCTAGAACCTAAGTCTCTAACCTAAGAACTTAAGTCTGTATAAACTATGATATTCACAGTGACCCTATATATATTCGAGCATCTGAGTAATTCATTATGTGCTCTGGTATAGTTGTACCTGAGTATTTACATATTCAAATACATATTAATATAGAATAAAGTATATATTTTTTACTTCTTTATATCACAGTTAATTACCTTGATTTGCAAAGCTATAAATGATATCAAACACAATTTCCCACAATATTTGTTATATGAAGATATGTAGAGTTTTATGTAGTTGAGGACCTCTGCCCTAAATAGGCTTATAAAATAATTAGTATATGTAAGCAGTCTATGCTCTGTGGATAATGGAAAATAATCCCTTCCCTTCTGTGGTCAAGAAAGATTTTCATTCATGTTAAAACTCCTTTGGCCACAATCTGTACCTCCACTTTTGTAAGTAAAATGGGGCCAAATGACCAATATTTTAAAAAGGAAATAATGCTGAGCTTCCTACCTAATTTTCTCCTAATATTTTGCTCAAATTTTTATTTATCCATAGGTGGAAAACAGGTATTCTATTAAAAATCATCCCAGTTTAATATTAAGTATTTAAATATACTTAAATCTCAACTTGGTTCAAGCAACATGTGGAATAATTCCTATTCAAAGATTTAAAGTTCTAACTTTCTATCTGGTCAGAGAAGTTGCTATAAATTACACATTCCATTTTTAGAAGATAAAAACACTTTAGGAGCAAAATAATAATTTTTAAAAATCTATTTAGGAAACTAAATTGAGTTTAAAAAGTCTCTGGGGGCCGCTAGGTGACTCAGTCAGTTAAGCATCCGACTTTGGCTCAGGTCATGATCTCGTGATTCATGGGTTCGAACCCCACATTGGGCTCTGTGCTGACAGCTCAGAGCCTGGAGCCTGCTTCAGATTCTGTGTCTCCCTCTCTCTGCCCCTCCTCCACTTGCTCTCTATCTCTCTCTCAGAAATGAATAAATGTTAAAAAATATTAGAAAGCCTTTGGAGTTTCATTTATCAGGGCTCCCCTGAAAGAAATAAATTTCTATTGACCAGAAAGGGTAACGTAGTAATGCAATTAGTCTTTAGTGTTAAGGGATGTATACATGTATCCCATGTATACAAGGGATATAGCGTTAAGGGATGGTTATAAGGATTCCAAGTATAATCCTCTGGGTCATATCTATATTTTTTGTCCTAGAAATGATGAAGCAGATAAGCTCTTTTCTACTCCAGAGACTAAAATGATAGATCATCTAAATGAAACCTAGGTTGGTGACATGGGAAAATACATTGTGAATGGACATTGTGCCAAAGCCTGGGCAGTAGCAGGAAGAGGAAAAAACCCATCCAGACCTATATTCCTGAATCTATCTCACTGAAGTCACATGTCCCTGTGCTGTTAGAATGCTGCTTAGTGAACCCCAAGACCACATGGCATTTTAACAATCCTATTATCAAATGAGGCAAATTCTTTTTTGTTTTATTTTGTTTCAAGACACAAGGAGGAGCATTTCTGTTATATACACACATATTTTTCATATTTCAAACGTTTAAGTTAATCTTCTTAATGGATATCACAGAGTAAATTGATCCAAGTTATTATTTGGCATGGAGAGAGTGGATATATACCTATGTAGATATATACCTATGTAGAAACAGGGCAACATATACACACAACCAAATGAATCCATATACATATATATATTTATACTAAATGGATATGTATATAAGTGTGTGTGTGTGTGTGTATAATTGTAGTATATTTACAGCCAAGATAGAATAACAGGATTTATTAAATTTGTCCTCCTACCTAAAATAAACAAATGGACAACATGTATGTAACAACTGTTTTCAAGACACTGGATATAAGGCAACTAAGGACAGTGATTCCTGGTCTATTACAAAACAAGGTGAGTCCTAAGATTGCCCCAGCTTTCTGCCTTGAGAGAGTTTCTAAGCTGCACCCAGGGAAGGGGAGTGCAGGCAGAGCCTGGTACAATCTCTTAGTTGAGGACATGGAACTAGTGTCTGGGGAAGACAAGTACTAAGAATAGAATGCTGCACAGAGAGAGAGCTCCAGAGATCTGCCTAGGTTCTCCCATTAGTAGTCAGTCAGCTAAGCCTTGGTCAAGACGTACATGTAGAAACTGCCTGAAATGTTTGGCTGTAACAGTCCCCTGTGTTCACACAGGATTGGAATAACTATCTCTAGACCGGTGTTATCTACTTACTCACTGCTCTGCTCTCACCTTACAAACCTTAAAAACAAGACCCCAAAATATTAATTTTTTCCAAGTAACTTAATTGCATCTACAAAATTGCTCAAGTTTATAGAAATATGAAAATGTCCATCATATAACAAAGTATGATTCATAATACCTGCCATTCAATAAAAAATTATCAGGGGGAAAAAGCCAGGAAAATGTGACCTATAATAAAAAGAAAAGTCAATTCATCAACACCAACCCAGAAATGCCATGGCTCTTAAATCAGTAGACAATGACATTCAACAGTTATTATAGTTGTATGCTATATGCTCAATATGTTCTGCATTAAATTCTATATGTTCCAAAAGTTAAATAGAGACAATGATTCTATAGAAGCCATTCAACTTGAACTTTGAGAGATGAAAACTACAATGCCTGAGATTAAAAATGCACTGGAGAGAGAATTCTAGCTTCAGATCTGACACGTAGAGTCTGGAAGTTGTCACTCCCAGCCTTACAAAAGAAAAAGCTGGGCAAAGTGAAAATCAATGGCTTTTCTTGGATCAGAGAACTGAGGATGCAGGCAAATTACCACAACCAAAATCTGGAGATGTGTACCCAGAGAGACACAGGTGAATACTGCTAACTAGGATAGATGTCCTGTAGCCGTAAACTGGCTTAAGTGGCAATTTTGATGAAATGTTGGAGGCTGAGCATGGACTAGTGAAAAACTGCATGATAGCTGCTGTCAGGAGGACTTCAAACTTTCATGGGATTTATTTCTGGGAACTATACTATTCAGACTTGGGAATCTGGAAAAGATTCCCTAATTGTCTTGGCAGGAAGAAGTAGAAGTAATCATTTTGAAATACGCTCACAGCCTTTTCTATAGCAAAGTTACTCTCCAGGGGAGAGAAGACTTTTCTAGAGCCTTGTTCCATTTAAGAGGAAGGGAATTCTCCCTCCAGTCCCTCCAGGCTTCCACTCTCATGTACAGAAAATAAACAGAAAACCTAAGATAAACAGAGCTCAAGTCTTCAGGAAAATATTTTTGGGATGCTGAAGCTACTTGGGAAACTGAACAGGGGACAGGAGAGAAAGCCTATATACTGCTAAAGAAACAATCACAATGGTCACAGACCAGAGATGTAAAACAAAAGAGGAATACTATAAAGCAACATCTTTCATGAAGATAGATACAGAACTCAATACACTATCAACAAATCCAATCTATTAATTTGTAAAAAGAATTACCATGAGCAAGTAGGATTTTTTTCTAACCATGCAAGTCAGGTTTAACATTCAAAATAAGTTGATGTAATCCACTATACAGGATCAATGCAAATTACTTTTTTTTTTAAGGAAGTCATATGATCATAGTAGTTAATGTAGCATTTGACAAAAGGCAAACCTAGTCATGATAAAAATTCTTAGCAAACTAGAAATAGAAGGAATTTCTTCAACCTGTTCAAGAACATTTACAAAAAGCCAACAACTTAACACTCTACAAAAACTGGCACTTTCCTTCTGAGACTAAAAAACGGTATCCTTCCTCAATACTCCCATTCAACATCATACTGAGAATCCTAATTAGTGCAATAAGATGTGAAAAAATAAAGCTATATAATTTGGAAGGAATGAAATAAAACTGCTGTTATTCACAGATGACTTATCTATGTAGAAAGCTCTAACAAATTTATAATCAAAGAAAAACACTCCTAGAATATGCAAGTATATAAAATAAAAAAATACAATATACAAAAGCTAATTGCTTTCTTATATACCATGGAAACAATGGAATATAAGTTAAAGTAAACAATGGAATTTGAAGTTAAAAAAGATATATAATAGTAATAAAAATTGAATAATTTTGTATATATCTGGAAAATAATGTGAACAAATGGACAAACCTTTAGTTAGGCTGATTGAATAAAGAAGGTGTCCTGCTCTTACAGGAGCAGAGACTCATGAGCAGAAACATCCTCAGGACCTGGTGCTGGTCTAGGGTAGGAAAACCTGGATGAATCACTGGAGGCTCAGTGTGGACAGGTCTAAGAGTTAAAAAGTCCAGAGGGATGGATCAAAGGGGGCCTCCACAATATTTTGAGATTTATCTCCAGGAGTTTGGCCAGGTATCACAGTAAGCAGAGAAAAGTCCCTTTGTACTTCCAGCAGAGAAGGAAAAGTAACCATTTTGAAAAACACCAGAGCACTCTTATCAAGGCCTGATGTCAGGGGAAACTAGTTAACCAAATTATCACCATAATTATATGAACCTGTTGTAGTACAATCAGTGCCTAACTGACATGGGGAAAGGGAAATATTCAACTCTAGCTGACTCTAGTCTTTCACAGAAGGAAAATATCCAACTCCAGTCCACTATAGCCATTCTGTCCCACTTAAACAGGGAGAAAAACACTAAGGTGCATGTGAGGAACAAGTCCAGAAGTACAGGCTCACTAAAAGGCTGAGACCTAATTGTGGAAGTACAGAATGTTTCCTTCTCCCTGTACTCCTTACCACATTACGGAAGTCCTATTACAGCAATTCCTTTTAGCCAGTACACCACAAATGACTCTCAACGAAATATCACAAGGCATACCTAAAGGCAAACAAAACAAAACAACACACCAAACAAAATTTGAAGAGATGGAGAAAGTTTCAGAAACAGACATGGCACAGATATTGGAATTATCAGCCTACGAATTTAAAACAACAATGATTAATATGCTAAGGGCTTTAATGGATAAAGAACACCATATGCAAGAACAGATGAGCAATATCTACAGAGAGATGGAAATTCTCAAACAAGAAGTAAAAACAAATGTTAGCGATCAAAATGCTGTAATAGAAATGAAGAAAAACTTTGATGGATTTATTATAGACTGGACACAGCTGAGAAAAAAATCTATAAGCGTGAGGAAATTTCAGCTGAAACCTCTTAAAATGGAAAAGCAAAAAGAACAAAGACCAGGAAAAAACACCCAGAACACCCAAGGACCATGGAACAACTACAAAAGTTGTAATGTACACACTATAATAGGATTACCAGAAGGCAAGAAAAGAGAAAATAACAGAAGAAAATATTTGAAGCAATAGTGGGTGAGAATTTTCCCCAAATTAGTGTCAGACACTAAAAAAAACAGATACAGGAAGCACAGAGAATACCAAGTAGGATAATTCCACAAAAAGCTACACCTAAACATAACATTGTCAAACTACAGAAAATCAAAGATACAAAAAATATCCTGAAAGTCAGAGGAAGAGGACACCTTACATATAAAGTAAGAGTTATATCCAACTTCTTAGAAACCATGCAAGGAAGAACAGAAACAAGTAAAATTATTTAAAGTTTTGAGAGGAGGGAAAAAACTCACCAACCTTGAATTCTGTACCCGGGAAGGTAATCGTTCAAAACTGGAAGGAGAAATAAAGTCGTTCTCAAACGAAAACTGAGAGAATTTGTTGCCAGTAGACCTGCCTTGCTAGAAATGTTAAAAGTAGTTCTTTAGAGAGAAGGAAAATTACAGAGATCATAAATTTATGTACATAAAGAAGAGCATATTTAGTCATTAAGGAAACTAATTCCAAATTAAAATCACAATGAGGTACCACTCAACAGTTATTAGAATGGCTATTTTTTTTTTAGAATGGCTAAAATTAAAAAGAACGACCATATTAAATGTTGACAAGTGTGTGGATCAACTGGAACTCTCATACACTGCTGATGGCAAGGTAAATTGGTTTAACTACTTTGTAAAACATTTGGCAGTTTCTTAAAAAGTTAAACATACATTTGTCATAAGATCCAGCATTTTGCTTCCTAAGTTTTTAAGTAAAATCATCAAAAACAAATGTTCATACAAAGATTTGTACATAAATACTCAGAGTGGCTTTATCTATAATAGAAAAAAATGAAATAATCTAATTATCCATCAACGAATGAATGAAAAAACAAATGCCATAACTATACATATTGGGATATGTAAAGGTAAGGTATCAATAAGTGCAATATGTATGAATCTCAAAATACCTATGGTGAATGAAAGCAACCAAAAACCAGACAGGAAAAAAAGTGTGTTCTGTATAAGCGAGCCCATATTTAAAAAATAAAATCTGAACTAATCTATAGTGACTGGAAACAGCTCTGTGTATTTTGGGGTGTAGAGGGCAATGGGGGGGGGACAAGAAGGAAGGACTACCAAGGGTATTGAGGAAACTTCTGAGGATGATAAATCTATTTGTTATCTTGCTAATCATGATGGTTTCCTGGGCATATAAATATGTCAAACTTATCAAATTGCATTCTTTTAAGAAAATGTATAGTTCACTGTATGTAAATTATAACTCAATAAAGCTCTTAAAACAAAGGTTAACTTAAATCCAGTAGAAAAGAAACAGGACTAATTCAATTGAAATTTGAAATGGAATCAAAAGAGAAAAATAAAAAGAACTGTAAATAGAAGGTAAAGCAGTATTAAGTACAAGTATATTAATAATCTCAGTAAGTATAAATGGTTTAAATTCATAAGTTAGAAAACAAACTCTCATATAGAAAAACAAAATAAAGCTATCCTTTGTCATCCAAAATACACCTACACTATAATGGCAGAGAGAAAATGAAAGTAAAAGTCTGGAAAGTAATACAGCCTGCAAATATTAAGATCAACAACAATAAAACTTTAGTGTAGCAGTGTTAATAAATGGCAAAATAGTGTTTATGGCCCAAAAAAGGTAATTTTGGGTATTAAGAGAGTCAGTGACAATGTAAAACAAAGGTATAACATTTCTACACATTGCCTCTAAAGATTAAAATAATGAAGCTGAAAACCTATAAGCTCATCTTCATTAGAATTACCTACAGAATTCGCTGTTTCAAGTCAATGTCCAAAACAACAAATCAGAATTGCTGAATTTAGGGTCCAACATTATTCAATTTTAAGAATCATAGTAATGGTTCTTAAGTTCACAGATGTTTAAGAAACTGATGTCTCCAAGTAAGTCATTCCCTGAACAGATTTCAGTTTCCAGAGAATGGTTAAGTAGAATGATATGGAGCAGTGGTTTTTAGACTTGAGCAAATACAAGAATTATCTGTAGGGATTATTAAAACACCAATTGGTGTGCTTTACCCCAGAGTTTCTAACTTAGTGGATCTGAGCTGAGGCCTGGTAATTTGTATTTCTAATAACCTCTCAGGGTATCTGGATGCTACTAGTTCAAGGATTATACTTTAAGAAGCACTGACATAAGGAGATACCAAGTTCATGGTAATGTTTAGTGGAGTACACCTTCCTACTTTGTATTAGATGGCAATGACATTGAAAGAGAAAATGCTTAGGAAAGACCCATATTAGAAAAGTGAAATTTGTTCTCCTTATTAAGATCTTTTCAGTTAACTCGTGTTTCTGTCTTCAATTAATGTTCCTGTGGTGTCATTGTTGCTGTGTAACTCCTCACCCTCACATCGAACTACATTCCCAATCCTGTTCATTCCACTCTGTTAGCAATTCTTAATTCAGATGGTTTTCTCAACTTCCATCTTACCCACTCAGAATTTCTCAGTTGAATATTGCAATAGCTTCCAACTGATCTCCTACCTCCAGTTTCTCCTATAAAATCTATTTTATAAGCTGTATGTGCTAATTTCAAAGTGTGACGAGATATTTCACTTCTTTCTTCACAAGTATCTATGTCTTTTTGTGCAGCTGGATATCTTACATGACATGAGAGTAACCATGAAAATCTTTAACATGACATTAACTCATTCACTTAATAAATATTCATTAATTGTAGAATATGTTCAAGGCTCTATGCTAAGCGCTGGTGTTAAGAGAGATAAAAACCGGCCATTCCCTCATTAAGATAGACACAATAGAGAAGGCAGACATAGAACAGATGATCACAAGTGGAAGACTAACAATAGGGAAGTCATGATACGCCTAAATTCTCTGTAGGTACAAATTTCTTCCTACACCTCTACGTATTTCATGAGTCACATCATATCATTTTCCTTTCCCTGGAAATGTCTAATTGTTTCCTGTCTTTGTAGTTGTCCTGCTCTCTAGAATGCTTTTCCTTTATTTCCCACATTTGAGATCCCACTCATTTTTTAAGATCCAATTCGAAAGTCTTCCATTATCCCCTAAGTCAGAATTGATTGCTCCATCTTCTGCACTCTTAGGGCTTATTGAATTTCAATCTGTCTAGTGACTTACTTACCAGTCCCTTCCACTAGGTGCCTCCTATGGGAGGGCAGAAGCTGGGCCCGCCACAGTCAGCACAGCAGCTTGCACAGAGCATAAATTTAGATCATGGTTGTTTAAGAAATGAAAAATGTAATTTAAACATTATTTTCTGCCTTGCAGACAAAATCCAGTTGGTGATTACACTTTTTTCACTTTTTAACCCATTGCTATAGAGGCCTATAGATAAAGAAAAATAAACCTTTATGTTCCCAGCACAAATTAAAGTGAAGAACTATAGTCTCAAAAATCAACTCTCTCCTAATTATCCATTAATCAGAATCAATCTAAATCATAAGTGATAGCTCGTTCTGATTTTTAGGGGTAATTATATGTATAGCACTCTTTTAATTAATTTAAATTAAACTTAAATACCTCTGTTAATAGATCACATCCACAACTGAGCTGGTTTTCACTTTTCTGTAATACTTCAGTCACCTACACTCAAAATTTCAGCATCTTAACCCAATGAGTCAATAATTTTGCAAGAAACCCAAAAGTTTTGTCAATCAAACTTCTGTAGTCAAAATTGATAGAAAAGAACTGCAGGTGGTAAGGAAAACTTTTAACTGAAAAAATCCTCATGGTTTTACAAAATGACAAGATTTAGCCAAACTGTAGCTTCATCTATGTTTTATTAAAGGAAACAGTACAATTTGAAAATCCATTAGTGTACTGAAAACCTTAATTTTAGGGCCCGCAATGGCCCCAGCTGTTCCTAGATAAAATAGTTTTGCTTGCAGCCCATATTACAAAGCAGTGTTGAACATTCACGTTGTGTGTTTGCAGCCCCATGATGGGGCAGCCGGTTGGACCAGAAGAACATATGTACACACTATAATGGAGCATAATGCTCTGTATACATAGGAAAAAATAGTTATTAACTGACAGATTATATATCACTTCATATCCACCACTATCAGGGTGTGAAATATTTCCATCATGCCCCAAAATTTTTATTGTTTCATTAACTGCTCTACTAGTTGTTCTGCAAAGTATTCTTGATTCCCTTCAAGTCTGGCTACACTGAGCCAAAGAAGTCAGACCCCAAGAAGCACAGACTATAGGACTTCATTTGTCTATATTACTTGTATTATATATAACATAGCAATATTACATTACTCTGTATTCATCCATGTATATATGATGTTAGAAGCCAGGATTGTTTTTACTCTTGGAGACATGGAATGAGGCTAATAATTGAAATGAGGTCTGATTAGAGTTGATGGGATACTGGCAATGATATTTTGTTTCAATATGAGTGATGGTTAGACAGGTATATTTGGTATATGAAAATTTATTGATTACTAGGACTATGATTTTAAAAAATTTTCTGTACTTATACCCTGTATAAAATTATAGGTATTTAAAAAGTATACCCTTCCCCAAGAAAATAAACTTCTAAAAAATGCTACAATGTCTCTGAGGAAAAGTCAAAATCCTTATAACATGCAAAAAGGCTCTATATGATCTGTCCTCATCTCCCTTCACTACTCTGGTCTCTGTCCTTTCATTTCCAGCCATATTGACCTCTTTGCTTTTCTAAGTACACACACGGTATGCTTTTCACTCAGACCTTAGTACTAGTTGTTTTCTTGCTTAGAACACTTCCTACCTAGTACTCCCTCACATTCAAGTCTTTGTTCAAATATAGTCTCAGTAAGGTCTATCTTGACCATGCTTTTTGGTAGAGAATTTATGCTTCACTTCAGTACTGAAATGGAAGATGCCATAAGTTCAAGATAATTTTGGGGAGAGTCAGATATTCAGTTTTTTTTAAACATAATTGAATTTTATATTAGTCACCACATGGGAATATTATATAATCAGTTGTATTTAAAAATCTGAAGTTCAAGAGAAGTTAATAATAATACATAAATTTTGTAGTAGTATGTTTCAGGGACATTTAAATCTTAGGAATCATGATGTTATTGGCAGCAGGGAGGAGGGAGGGAGGGAGGGAGGGAGAGAGAGAGAGAGGAGAGAACTTAGAAAAGAGAAGACCAAGAACTGAACACTGAGCTAAACTAATTTCAAGAAGCTAGGGAGAAGGGGGGTAGTCAACAAAGGAACTGAGAATAATAAAACCAGTGAGGCAGGAGAAAAATAAAACTATCATGTTGACTTGGAAACCAAGGTAATAAAATATACGAAGAAGGGACGGAATGTTAGGGAAGATCATGCTTAAAGTTAGTGGAACCATACAATTTGTTATCCAAACTAAGACCCTTTGAGAGTAAACATAATCCCCAGAATGGGCCGCAGTTTTAAAATAGAACTATCTTGGGAAACCATGACTGTATTGTCATAACATGTAATTCAAGTAAGAAGACTGAGAATTGACTGTTGGATTTAGCAATGTGAAGGCTGGTGTAGAAATGCAGATGGTACAATGTGGGGAGTTGGAAGAATGGAGTGGATTGGATAGTGTCCCCCCAAATGGAACTTCACCTGGAAATAGAGTCTTGGCAAATATAATAAGGATCAAGGATCTTAAGGATCAAGATGAAATCATACTGGATTGGGGGGGGAGGGCTTAAATCCAATAATAAGAAGAAAGGGCACAGAAAGACACACACTGAGAAGGTGGTCATGTGAGGATGAAGGTAGAGATTGAAATTAAGCTGCTACAAGCCAAGTAATGCCTGGGGCCACCAGAAGCTGAAGGAGGCAAGGAGGGATTCTCCCCCAGAAGCTACAGAGGGAGCCCGGCCCAGCTGACACATTAATATCAGACTTCTAGTCTCAAGAACTGTGAAGGAATAACTTTGTTTTTTTCAAATCACAGTGTTTGGGGACTTTTTTATGGCAGCCCTGGAAACTAATACAGGAAGTAGGTAAAAAGCAAACTGTAAAGGAATTTTAGAAAGAACAGGAGACAAGAAATTAAAGGGGGATGGTATAGAAGAGTGCACCTCAAACTGCCTTATAAACTAATTATCTGTGTAGAAAGACAAGCTTTCCATTTTCTGATCACATTGTTTCTATAAAATACAATATAAACAAATTACTCCAAAAATGAAATAAAGAACACAAAACATGCAAAATGTGAGCCCTATTTTCTTTGTCATTTGATTCAACTGATATGTAAAATGATTCTACAAGCAGTTGCTAAAATTGTTTCTAAATGCTAACTTTCAATCCCTGTTTATCTTTTCACAGAATGGTACTAACAGTTCAGGAACTAGAATGCATCCACAGGCCACCTATGTAGAGTGTCACTGGTGCAGACAACTTCTTTAAGGAGAGCTTAGAGAAAATCAAGCCTGATTCTTTGACTTGATAAAGATTTACTCTATTGGAATACTGTCCATTTTTCTCTTTATATTTTCTGAGAAACTCTAATGACAATTATATATTATCTTAAATATATGACTTTTTCATTTTGGAAAAAGTATAACTTTGGTGAAGAGAGGACCACTTGCACCCAATGTACAGTGGCTACTATCTGTCCCCTGTGTGGGTACTCTTACATTCCTCTTGCTAGCTCTTGGAGTTCTACCTCCAGCTTCCATAGAAATTTGCTTCTGATGGCCTGCACTATAACCCCTCCTAATCATATTGTACTTTGGCTGCTGCAACTACCTCTTTTTTTCCACAAAGGGCCTTGGACTTTACTTCATTCTAGTGCATAAATGCAAAGATATGAAAATCCAGCTCCCTTGCTCCATTAGGATAATACTCCGAGGTACAATGTACATTCCAGAGCATCCCTTGGGAACAGGCTGAGACCAGACTTTGTAATCTCACACAGATTTGGGTTCTTTCCTTTCTTGCCCTGTTTTCTCCACTTTCTAGTTTTTTGTGAAAGTGCTTCTACAATAAACACTTGCATCCAAATCCTCATCTCATCTGCATCTGAGGAATCGGAGTTAAGACCAAATATAGTCATCTGCAAATGCAGAAAATGCTTCATGAAGTAGCTTCCTATTTATGATGTCTGATGGCATTCATGTATTAGAATAAGTAAACTACTGTGACTTGATTATAAGGGCTAATGGAGGAAAAGTCTCACCAAACCTTAAGTCTGTTCTATGAAATTTGAAATGCATAGAAATGTAAGAGGAGTTTTATTTATTAATAAATGCTTAGATTTTTATTCAAGTTAAAATTTTTCTCTGGAGCAAAAGGTTAGTTTGGTTTTAGAAATATAACATGAAGTATAATTAATATATTTTTATTTTTTGCTGTGCTTTGGGTATTTTCATTCGTGTTTTGATGTTTTCTTCTCCTAGCTAGAATCTTATATACAGATTTTTGAATTTCATAATATACATATATGAATTATTTATATACTACAAATTCAGCAAAATATATATTATATTAATATGATCTAATATAGCTTAAAAACACCCACTCTATGTGTCCATGTGGGGAAGGGTCAATAATTATGAAGTACTCTTTCCATTGAACTTTTATACTCATAGTAGATTTTAGTGTAGAACTGAGAAAAATTGGATATAATTTGCTTGATCTGAAACCAATTTAATTTTTATACAATACGCTTAAGGCTCAAACTGTGAATTCCTTATAGTTTTTCACTTAATGTAGCCTTAATAATATGAATTATATTTTGCCTCATTCTTAGATATGCATTTTAAGAGCAAAAAAAATTATACTGCTGCACTTGTAGTTAACCTAAAGCTCTAGACTACTGTAAAAAATTTGGATAGGCAGTCAAATGTCTAGAACCTGCTATGTTGATGTTGTCCTTCTATCATATATAAAGACTTTGTGCCAATGTACCCAGTCACTTAAAATGTTCTTAGAAGCATTTTTTTGCTACAGAGAAAGATAAATTACAGTTAGTAAGAGAGATTATAGGATTAAAATACATTATGAAGTCCACTTCCACTACTCCCTGTGAGTGCTCTGTCAGTCTTCCTCATGTCCTGGCACCTGTCACATGCTTTTGGATGAAACACCATCTACAAAGTTCAAAGGCCAAACAAGGAAAAGAGGACTAAACTTCTGACAGAAGTAAATTCTGATTCTGACTTATTGTGATAACATTTGAAAAGTCATTTCATATTTCCGGTTTTTTTTTTCTCCTCCAGTTATGGTAAGTTAGTGATAGCTTTGCAGGCTATGGAAAGTCAAAGGAAGAGAAGGAAAGCATTTCCATAAGTCAGTACAAAATGCATCCACACAATATTAGTAAAAGTAACAATTTTAAAAGAAGAAACACTATTTTGTGTGAAAGGTAACATTGACTCCAATAAGAGGCTTATAAAATGTCAAGAATTATAGCAATAAAATTATATCACAGCCAAGAACTGGAGAAGAAATATACCCTAATTTCTATTAACTTATCATCATATATTTCTCAACCCTAACTTGACCCAAAAAGAACCAATAGTTAATGAGACTATCAACATTAAAATCTAGAAATCCGACATTTAGAAATTCTGTAATAATCAGCTTATTTTTGCTATATACAGAATGTAGAGTCAATGATATTGTCAGATTGACATTAGTCCTATAGTGTGTGGGAACATCTCAATAGGAAGGTTCCAAGTGTGTCTGGGTTCCCAAAACCACAATGATTGTTAAAAAAAATATAAGTTACACTGAAGGATGTGAATTTTTGTTGTTGCTATTGATAATTATTTACCTACTTTGATTCATTTTATATACTGAAATGATCACATAAATGAGAAAATTTGAACTCTCAGTAGTCACTTTAGTTCTTGATGCCTTAAGACTCTTGGCTTTCTGCCAAGACTGAGAAACATTCCTTTTGCTGTTTTCAGTGTGATGCTTCCTTTCTAACTGTTCTTGGTAACTCTGGCAGCTTGCCTGAGAACAGGTGTGAGTGCACATTCATCCCTGAGTACTCACTGCTAAGCCTGGTAAGTCCAAGGTCAATGCCTAGATGTCTCTAGATATTTTACCTGAACTAGGCTCAAGCCTTCTCTGAACTTCTGTTTATTCCATCATCTATGGGATTTTGATAATACACTTGGTCTAAGAACAAAGATTACATATCTATTGTCCCATAATCATCAAATCACAATTATTTATTGGGAAGCTGATGCTATGTAAAGATAAAATGTAAGTATTTTCCATCTGAGCCAGGAAGCATGGTGCCTCCCTGACATGAGCTTAAATGTGGGGGTGATCTCCTCCCTATACAAATGGAAACAAACATCTTTATAAGTTGAGAAAATTATAAATCAATTTTCTAAAGACCATTATTTTATTTGGGCAAATAATTCAAAAGAGAAAGGTCAAAACTAAACATAAGTACTGCCTTGATAGTGAATATCTTTTTAAAAATCATGTGGTTTTATGTTGAACATCTTTTCATGTGTCTGTTAGTGATCTGGATGTCTTCTTTGGAAAAGTGTCTATTCATGTTTTCTGCCCATTTCTTCACTGTATTATTTGGTTATTGGATGTTGAGTCTGGTAAGTTCTTTGTAGATTTTGTATAGTAACCTTCTATCTGATATGTCATTTGCATCTTCTCCCATTCCATCAGTTGCCTTTTAGTTTTGTTGTTTCCTTTGCTGTGCAGAAGGTTTACTCATGATGAGGTCCCAATAGTTCATTTTTTGTTTTTCCCTTGCCTCTGAAGAATCTTAGCATCAGGGAAATATAAATAAAAACCACAATGAGATACCATGTCATACCTGTCAGAATGGCTAAAATTAGCAACTCAGAAACAACAGAGAAGGCAGAGAAAGGGGAACCGTTTGCACTGTTGGTGGGAATGTAAACTGGTGCAGCCATTCTGGAAAACAGTATTGAAGTTCCTCAAAAAATTAAAAATAGAACTACCCTACTACCCAGCAATTGCACTGCTAAGTATTTATCCAAAGCATACAAAAATCCTGATTTAAAGGGGACATGCACCCCAATGTTTATAGCAGTGGTATAAACAATAGTCAAATTATGGAAAGAACCCAAATGGCCATAGCCATTGACTGATGAATGGATAAAGAAGATGTGGTGTGAGTGTAGACACACACACACACACACACACATATACACACACATACTGGAATACTACTTGGTGATTAAAAAGAATGAATCTTGTCATTTGCAACAATGTGGATGGAACTAGAGTGTATTATGCTAAGTGAAATAAGTCAGTCAAAGAAAGATAGATATCATATGATTTCACTCATATGTGGAATTTGAGAAACACAACAGGTGAACATAGGGGAAGGGAAAGAAAAATAATATAAAAACACAGAAGGAGGCAAACCTTAAGACTCTTAAATACAGGGAACAACCTGTGGGTTGCTGGAGGGGAAGTGGGTGGGGGGATGGGTTAAATGGGTGATGGGCATTAAGGAGGGCACTTTGGGGGATGAGCACTGGGTGTCCTATGTAACAGATAAATCATTGGGTTCTACTCCTGAAGCCATGACAACACTGCATGTTAACTATCTTGAATTTAATAAATTTAAAAAATGATGTGGTGAAGGGAGTGATTGATTAGTGTCCTAGTGAGTACCAGGGCAAGATAGTTCTCTTGATTCTGTTGGCTGAAAATATGTAACCTGCACTGTTTACCTCAGTGCCGCAGAGGAGTAAGTCTCTTGAAAGTTTGAGTGTTCTTTAGAAAATGGACTATCCCATACCAAATGACAGAGGTAGATCCTTTTGAATTTGTTTTGGTTTTCTAAGCAGCAGATGCCTTTCTCTCCTAGATTCAACCTCCTTTATTTGATGAAGTCTTTATTTTTATGTTAACAGGAAAGAGGCCCAGCCCATTAATAGATCCAATATATGTCTTAAAATGTGAGTAAAAACATGAGTTATAAAGAACCTAATTCAGTGCTTCAGCAGTTCCAAATCAAAACTATAGTAGCTTGGGTTTTTGAAGGTAGCTATGATTCCCAGATCTCTTACATTATTAACCTTTCCACTTATGCTACATTAGCCTTGTCATGATTTGTGCCACTACACTCATCCCCCCACCAACTTATTCTAGTCTTTGTGGCATCAATTTGGTGGGATATAAACCTGCAGTATTGCTATATTAAAACAGTTTTGCCCATTTGTACCTTGAATAAGTAAGGTATAGGTCAGTTCCCTGGTTAATGACAGCCTACCTTTTCCCCTAAATAATATTTTACTGGACATCATGTGTACCTAATGGAAGATTTGAGGCTGTGCAGCACTTTGTGGTGTTGCTAATAAGGCATTTTAACACCTATAGGTTACATTTAGGTTACAGGTGAACATTTAACAGCTCACATTTAGACTAGGTACACCAACAGATGGGCTGGACTCTTAGTAAGGTAGTCTAGTAAAGAAAAAAAGGAGTCAGAAGTCAGGTTAGAGAAAATTGTCTATAGTCCTTGATCCTGAAGGGAAAATTCAGCAACACAAATTAAAATGTCCAGAGGGCAAACTTAACTTCCACCTGAAATAGTACCTGTATCTAATTTTGTGGGCAGAATGAAATTTTGTCATCCAGAGAGCTGGGTCTTGAAATAAGAACAATGATGACACTATGTTCTGTTAACTCCTTTTCTTCACTTCTGGTTTGTAGCCTAGCAAACAAATGAGTTATTAGAGAGATGGGGGTCCACTCCAACAGAGAAGGTATTAGCAAGAGTTAGGCAAATTTTCATTTCCAAAGCTTTATTTAAATAGAATAAAAATCATGTCAGGTATTTATGTTTCCATATCCCACCTACAAATCTAGAAAACAGCCAGTGGGAGAACTGGCACTTGTGTTCTTTAGCAGAGATAGTTTACAATTAGGCTCAGGTGGAATATTTACATAAAGCCATTAATATTTAGGTGTAATATAAAGGATATACAAGAGATATATTTGAGTCAAAATTGATAAGCAGAGCCAACACAAGTCATAGAAAAGGAGTATCATGGGACAAAGCCAAGGGGTAAACTCATTGTGAAGTGACAAATAAAATGGTAGGAGGATTCTGAACAGATAGTAAAGGAGGTATAAGTGAGACCAAACAAAAATAGGTAAAGATGAAGAATATTACCAAGGGGAATATTATTTGGGATAAGCTGTTTAAAGAATCATAATTGGGACAAGTATAAACCCTACTAGTCACAGAGAGGATTTTGAATACTAACCTGTGAGTAAAAATGAAATCTAGTTCTATAAACTAGGTACACCTGGTAGAAGTCAAGGAAAATACATTTTTTTTGTGTGAGCAGATGGATGCCAGAATTTGCACAAAGTAACATGCACAGGAGTCTTCCACAGGTTAGTTCCAGCCCCATCCAGCTGGGATGTGAAGGAAATTGTAACAGAAATGGATGGGCTAAAGCCAAAGGTGAGAAGTGCTTATATCAACTGATAGGATTGAGAAATGATGAACTGGCCAAATATTGGCCAGTGACTTTCCCATAAAGGTCTTGTAGTCTAAAATATCCATGGAGCCATATGTGTAGTTGTTAGAACCATCTTTCCTCTTCATTTACATCAAATCTGCCAGCTGGTCCAAACAATTGTATTCCTGAGATATAACTGAAAGTTGCCCACTTTCTTCAGCTATATTCCCACCATGGTAGAATATTCTGCCCCTGACTTCTGCAACTGCTTCCTAATCAGTCCATCTGCTTTCACTCTTGCCAAGGATCCCACCTATCCCAATCCATTTTCCTCACAACAGTCAGAGTAATTTTAATGTATATGCAGGTCATACCAATTTCTACATATAACCTCTGATTCCTTCTTGATGCACTCAGAAGAGTCCTAACAACTTATTCTGACACATGAGGTCCTACTTGACCTAGTCTCTGGCTCTGTCTCCAATCCCATCTTCATCACTCTTCTCCTGGCTTACCATGCTTCAGCCAAATTACCATTTAATTTCCTATAAAAGTCCAAAGGTCCATCTGAATGGATTTCTCTTCCTCCAGCTCTTAGCAGGGCTCACCCATTTAACTTCAGTTTCTGGCTCAAACACCAATTCCTCACAGGCTGTTTCTAAAACTTCTTCTAGTTCAGTTACTCTCTCTCCTATCAGTCTAAGATTGCATGCCTTTATCACGATCAAATGCATTATTCTTCTCCTGTCTCCTACCACTAAAATATAGTATCAACAATATTATCTCTCATCTCATTACCCTAACTCCAGTTCCTAGAACAGTGAATGAAAGTATAAAATGAATAAATGAAATAATACAAATCTCATTACCACTTTTGCTTAAGTGAAGAGATTTATCTTCCTGATACTTGTTCATCCTTAAATTTCCATTTTTCCCATGTAGGCAGCTAATCTAGTTTGACATCTTTTTCCTCTTAGATCCAAATGTACTGTGAATTAATGCCTACCCAATGACAATAATAGTTATTATTTCTAGAACAAATGCTATATGTCAGGTACCGCCTGATCACTTCATATACACCAATTTAATCCTTATTGTAACCTAATAAAATAGGTACTACTACTATTAGCCCCATTTTATAAATTGAAGCACAGATAAGCTAAAGTAGGTGGTATCACAAAATTGAAAACTAGGAAATTTTATACAGACTATAAAGTCTATATACTTAAAATTGTTCACTCTTTTGTGTTGGATGCCTTCTTGACTTCACTTAGGAAAGTCACAGGAATTGCATTTACTATAACCATTTCAGATAAAGAATTTAGACAAATCCAAGTTTTATGAAAGGAGGAGTGATCAGAATCTGGTGTACATATATGAGACATAGTCTTCTTTTCAGTATTCATGAAATGTGCACTCAGATATTTCTTTTGTGATGCCTAGAGTCACTTGACAGATTCAATAAAAATATGGTTTTGTGTGAGGCAATGGAGTGTGGTTTATTTTCTTCTTCTGAAATTATGATACTATAGATAGGGTAAAATAAAAAGGGGTGGAGAAAAGCAAGATTCTCCAGAGGACCATAAATATAAATATATGCCATGCTTGTAGAAGTGACCAGCCATCTTTTGTGTCCAGTGATATCACAGATTCTTATGAACTTAGCAATAATCCACATCATTATAATGTAAATCTGTGAGGAACAAATGGATAGACAGCAGTACACAAGTCTGGTCTGCATTTTACTATTTTTAGCATTTCTGTGTGTGTGTGTGTGTGTGTGTGTGTGTGTGCATGCACGCGCGCCTATGAATCCATAAGCAGCAGCTTAAAATGATCTCTTGAATTTTTCTAAGTGTGAACTACATAAGCAGTGAAGCCTGAGAAATATAGGGTCTAAAAATGACACAGAATCTGTCAAGGATTTTCTTGAACACTGGATGTGGAACTGACTCATCTATGACTTCCTTCTCCTTTAAAGAGAGAAAGTGGGGTTGATATGGTAGGTTACCAGTTAAATTGCCAGGATGGGTAGTGAATTCTGAAGAGCAAAAATCCTTACCCAAGAGCTGAAGGAATAAACCAAGCTAATGTCTCTAGAGGAAGAATGAAGTCCATGCACTAAGGAAATTTTGTTTGAATAGGGCTACAATAATTTAACAGGCGTGTCTACATTTGATATTGAAAGAAAATTTAGGTACTTCAATCCATTTCTGTTTTCTTATCTAGAAGTAAGCCATTTAATTTTACAGTATAATGCACTTTCTGTAATAGACTTTTAATAATAGAAATATCAATATGGGAGGGGGGTACCTGGTGGCCCAGTCAGTTAAGTATCCAACTTTGGCTCAGGTCATGATCTTACAGTTTGTGAGTCCAAGCCATGCATTGGGCTCTGTGCTGACAGCTCAGAACCTGGAGCCTGCTTTGGATTCTGTATCTTCCTCTCTCTCTCTCTGCCCTGCTCATGCTTTGTAACTCTCTCTGGTTCTCAAAAATAAACATTTAAAAAAATTAAAACTTATTTATGCAGAAGAATGAAACTAGTCCACTTTCTTACACCATACACAAAAACTCAAAATGGATGAAAGAGCTCAATGTGAGACAGGAAATCATCAAAACCCTAGAAGAGAAAGCAGGCAACAACCTCTTTGATCTTGGCCACAGCAATTTCTTGCTCGACACATCTCCAAAGGCAAGGGAATTAAAAACAAAAATGAACTATTCAGACCTCATCAAGATTAAAAGCTTATGCACTGCAGAGGAAACAATCAACAACTAAAAGACAATCAACGAAATGGGAAAAGATATTTGCAAATGACATATCAGATAAAGGGCTAGTATCCAAAATCTATAAAGAACTTACCAAACTCAACACCCAAAAAACAAATAATCCAGTGAAGAAATGAGAAGACATGAATAGACACTTTTCCAAAGAAGGCATCCAGATGGCCAACAGACACATGAAAAGATGCTCAACGTCACTCATAATCAGGGAAATACATATCAAAACTACACTGAGATACCACCTCACACTGTCAGAGTGGCTAAAATGAACAACTCAGAAAAAATAGACGTTGGTAAGGAGGAGAAGAAATGGGAACCCTCTTGCACTGTTGGTGGGAATGCAAATTGGTCTAGCCACTCTGGAAAATAATGTGGAGGTTCCTCAAAAAATTAAAAATAGAACTACTCTACAACCCAGCAATAGCACTATTAGGAATTTATCCAAGGGATACAGGAGTGCTGATGCATAGGGGCACATGTATCTCAAAGTTTATAGCAGCGCTTTCAACAACAGCTGAATTATGGCAAGAGCCTAAATCTCCATCAACTGATGAATGGATAAAGAAGATGTGGTTTATATATACAATGGAATACTACTTGGCAATGAGAAAGAATGAAATCATGCCATTTGCAGCAACGTGGATGGAACTGGAAGGTATTATGCTGAGTTAAATAAGTCAGTCAGAGAAGGACAGAGATCATATGTTTTCACTCATAAGTGGATCTTGAGAAACTTAACAGAAAACCATGGGGGAAGAGAAAGGGAAAAAATAGTTACAGAGAGGGAGGGAGGCGAACCATAAGAGACTCTTAAATACAGAGAACAAACTAAGGGTGGATGTGGGGGGAATGCATGATGGGCATGGAGGAGGGCACTTGTTGGGATGAGCACTGGGTGCTGTATGGAAGTGAGGAACCACAGGAATCCACTCCAAAAAACCAAGAGCACACTTTTCACACTGTATGTTAGCCTAATTTGACAATAAATTATATTTTAAAAAGTCTTTAAAAAATAATAGATTGATAGGTCATTCAACTGTCTTTTATTTAGTGCATATCTGTTAATGTTTGACACTGGAGAAGGCACAATGAGCCCAAGTAGTATATGTGATTCTAAGATGTAGGGAGTCTAAGATGTAAACTAGTCTTCCAGTAGTCACTGGAAAACATTGGATATTAGACCAGGTCAGGATTCCAAAAGAACATATGATTACTAAATGTGCACAGATAAAATACAAAAAGAAAAAAGAACTGAGGTGAGGCCATTCAAATGTCCACTTTCACTCCTGACAGTGCCACCATAAAATATTTCAGGTTGTGGCTTATTAAAGTGATGACAAATAACACCAAAATAAAAAAAAGGCTTTGACAAAATGTTGCAACGAAGAAACTAATAGCTTATATAAGGCATCATCAATACATACTCCTTCCCTGCACCACTAACCTGGCTCTGCTTCATGGCATTAACCCACTGACACTCCAGTGAGCTAGCAGCACACAACATGCTTGAAAGGGACAGAGGCAAGAATAGCAGTTTTGATAATTAAATCAAGAGTGTTCAGATGAGTATAAGTGGGCTTAAAGTAAAAAGAGACAGACATCTCAGTGCAGTTTAAATGTTTTAAACACCAGGGAATCTGCAAATACCTGGTTAACCGTGGACTTTTTTTTAATATCAAGGAAACATTGCTTCTGAACAAGGTTAACAGGAAGGCAGAGAGATAATAAGGAAGAGATCTCTTGGCTTGCTGCCTCTAAAATTTCTACCTGGTAAACTGGAATCACAGGCATGTTCAGCCTGCTTTATGAACGTGACAGAACCATTTATTTGGCCTAATTCACCAGAGCTTCTTGGGTTTCTTTACTGTCTTTTGTAGATACCATTTGTAATGGCATCACAAGGGGAACAGGACTATAGGAGAAGATTCTGTCCTATCCTCACAGACAACATGGACTCACCCTAACAAAACAGTAAAATAGAGATGATAATAATACAATGAAAACTGGGGACAATACCACTGCATACTTCATATGGTTGTTAGGTGGGCAAAATGTATTGATACATGTAGATGCATGTAGAATAGTTCCTGGTCTGTACAAAATGCTACATACATGTTAATTATTAGTATTATTCCACTCTTGCCTATCTATTTGTCAAAAAATAGATGTAAAATCCTTGTTAGTAACATGATATTTCTGCTGATACTGAGATTGTTGGGATAAAGGCCAACAGGGTGAAGAAACTCCAGTTTTGGAATAAGGGTATCACATAACACAAATAAACACAGATCAATTGGAAATCCTGCACAACATGCAATCACTGGGACATAAAATAATCTATTCATTTCTAAAACTTCCTGAAAATCAGAAAATAGGTAAATAAGCACCAGAAGCATGAACAAAATAATCTTTTTCATGGAGATTTCTCAATTTTTTTTTACCAACTGTTGCAACCCAGACTTTGGACGGAAAGATGAGTTCATAATATTTTGAACTGATCAGAAGTTAACCAAAGAGTCTATAGAAATTATCAACATTGAAGAGCAAGGCTTTTGTGGATACATTGGAGACACTGGAATCATTGGAGAAGGAGTAATAAGGTTTTAGGCCAACCAAGCCAACATTTTCTATTTCTCTCTCTTAGAAAACACAAATTGTAAGTTCAAGGGAACTTTGAATGAACCACTTTAACATTACCTTACAACTGGTTTAAAAACACTGAGACTGGTGAAACTTAAAACAAAATATAACTGAATTTTACATCTAGAACATTAATAAAATATACAGCGATCAATCATATTTAATTATAGTAGAATAAAACAGTAAAGGCACTGAGCCAACAACAGGTGTTTCTCAAAGTGTAGTGCCTGGATTGTGACCAGTCCACAAGCTGTTACAGGACGTGGGACAAGATAAGTACAGAAATTAAGTAAGCATGTAGCAACCTGCAGGGCAACTTGACACTGTGGTGATATTTAAATGTGTGATATATAAATTATTTTCCTTGTAACTTCCTTTTATTTCATTTAGCAATAGCTTTGGTTTGTAATTAAGATGTTTAAAACAATTGTTTGAGAAGTAAAAACATAATGAAAGAAGAATGAAAACAATAAAGATAAGGGTACGGCAGAGTCTAAGCTAAGTCACAGAGTACTAAGTAAGATTCAGGATTCACCATTAGGAGAAAGCATGGGAATGACCAGGAGAGAGAAGGCTGCCTTGAAGGCCAAGCATGGTATTTTCACACCTATTTGCTGGCTTGAAATCAGTGCTGAATTGTGAAAATACTGGCACAATTATGAACCTTTCAAGAGCTTCCTCTGTCCCTCAGTCTTAATCATTTACTCATTCTGACACTGACTGGTGCCAGAGATTTTAAGAGCACCCTTGGCCCCTTTTAGGAATGACATTGAAGCCCTTCTTTTCCTGGTTACCTGCCACCCACTTTGTCTATTTCATCTGTCAACTCAGGTGGCTGTCAGAATAACTCAGCAGACTGACATACGGCACTGACCATCCGGTTAGTCTTGCTTTGTTTATTTCTGCTTTGATCTTTGCAGTTTTAGCTCTGTTTTATAACGTGCTTCTCCGTTTTTCTAGCTCTCACCTGATACTATCAGTAGCCTGACTTTTTTTGTTTTCATTTTCTGTCCTGAGTTTTTCCAAATCACCGGTGTGGGTTGGGGGGCAGTATCTCCTTTCCTTGACATACCTCCACACCTTCACCCAGAGACCCTACTGAAGTATACTTCCGTTCTCCAATTAAACAATACTATGCCTTCCATATCTCAGTCCCTACAATTCAATAAACTTTCCAATTTCCTGATTCAAGTTGCCCTACAAAAGCACAGGAGAGTTAAAGATTACAGTCTTGAGCTCTGAGGATGCTGAAAGCTATCCATCTGTTCCTCTCAGTGTCTTGATGTTATTTTCAGGGAAGGTGCTTGGAGCTGACCAAAAACTGTTCAATGATATTTCATCTTACTTTATGAGGGGCAGCCTGTGGTATTAGAAAGGGCAGCCAGCTTGGAGTCAGAGGATCCGGTTTCAAATTCGAAATACACTGTCTACCAGGCCACTGGTAGATTTTGGACAGTTGGCTTTATTTTTGTAATGCGGGTTGTTGTGTGTACTTCTCTAACTATATCAAATTGGGGCTCAAAGCTGTAATGAGGATCAACTAAGATGATATTAGGTAATAATTTGTCTTATAAACATTAGCTGGTATTTTTATCCCCAATGAATACCCAAAGCAGGGGATTAATCTTTACTTTTACACACGCTGACCACTATAAACTGAAATATACCATTGAATAAATGTATATGTTTTCTAAATTTATGATTGAATAAATTTTCACAATGGAGAGTAATAGTTGAGACAAAGAAAGAGGAGTTTGTTTGTGGGGCAAAAGTTCACAGATAAAAGAAGGATTTTGTGCTCAATGACATACCGGGATAGCAGATAGAGACTATATGATCCAAAAGAAAATAAAAGTGACTAACAGAGTATTTACTATTTCTGGTCAATAAAGAAGAACCTGGAGGAGGAACAATATTAGTAAGATACAATTCATCAACAATCTATTCTCTTGTTATTATTTAACTAATTTGTAAATAGTATCATAATGATTTTTATACCAGAATTCTTCAAAATCTCTCTAATTTGTTTTCCTAAAATATCACACAAAATCCCATAGGTTGTAAAAAAGATAAGTAGGAACCTGTGATTCTTAGCCTTTGATTTTTCATAGAAAAAATAATTAAATGAAACTGACAAAGTAAAATAGCATTTGTAGGAACAACTCCTATTTACCATGTTCTCTAGTATGAAACACCTCGTTAAAAAGTATTAAATTATACTTAGGAGCAAGATTAGTGGATCTATCCAAACCCCAGTAATGAAAATACATTTCAGTGCCAATTGTTTCCTGGTTAAAAATGACTAGCTGGTGTAAAATAACAACATGCACTTTTTCACAGTTCCAAGTATAACTTTTTTGTGAAATGCATGACTACACATCATTAACTGTCCCTTTGTTTTATTTTCTTAAGCCACTATAATAGATAATCGGTTTTCCCTGTAATGAGCAAAGCTACTAATCAATAATTAGCTATCTGCATACAAAGCTAGCAATCTTCAAAATTACTTCTGTGTACTTGAACATTAAGACCCAGAGGCAAATACTATTTTGTCTCCATTGTTGAAAGATGCTCATAAAAACATAGGAAAGGTGAGATGCATTTTCATTTTATTGTTCTTAGTTATTTAATATCTGTCTACCACGGTTTCCAAGTTCATTGAATTGAATTATTTTAGAGTACAGAAAGTGTATAAATTTGGAGATAGAAAATCTATTTTAGCTTCTTGTAAATAACTGCCCTTGGTGATGACACACTTCATTTATGTGCTATGATAACTCAGAAGAAAAGACTTTTCATAAAGTTGATCAAATCCCATCTCCTTTAGACTCAATGAGAGAACTTTTAACAATTCAAGTATATCTATAAAATTTTAAGAGAGGGACTAAAATGGAGATGTGACATTAGTAAGCGAGAGTCATAGGCAGCTTTTTACAAACTTTGTTGCTTTTCACCTTGCCATTTTAAGGTTGGGCATAAAATTTTAAATGTTATCAAATACAGGAAAATACTATTAATCATTTTCCAGCATTTTTATGTCAACAAACAGATCCTATAAAAACAAAAAGTGAAAAGTAAACTTCAGGCAAAAGTTTAACTACTCACTTGATACATGAAAAATTTTAAAGGTATTTCCTCTCAAATATTTAGCTTGTCATATTCTAACAAATAGAGAAGTTAAAACAATTGCAAAATGAATACTTGTAACATTACTTCACTAGATTTCACCAATTATTAGTGTCTTGTCTCATTTGCATATTGTTTCTATAAAATTTCACTGTTGGATACTTCATCATTCATATCCTAAAATTAAAACATTCTCCTGAACAACCATGATACCATTACCACAGTAAAAGAAATAATTTAGTATTATCATATAATATGTAGTACATATGAAATATCTGGACTTATCCCCAATAAATATCTTTTTTTTAATGTTTTTTGGGGTGCTTAGGTGGCTCAGTCGACTAGGCATCCGACTTCGGCTCAGATCATGATCTCACAGTTTGTGGTTCAAGCCCTGCATCTGGCTCTGTGCTAAAAGCTCAGAGCCTGGAGCCTGCTTCAAATTCTGTGTCTCCCTCTCTCTCTCTGCCCCTCCTCCACTCACTCTCTCTCTCTCTCTCTCTCTCTCTCTCAAAAATAAAACATTAAAAATATTTTAAAAAATAAATAGAAATGTTCTTTTAATGTTTATTTATTTTTGAGGGACAGACAGAGCACAAGCAGGGAAGGGACAGAGAGGGAGGGACACCCAGAATCTGAAGCAGGCTCCAGGCTCTGAGCTGTCAGCACAGAGCCCGTTGGTGGGGCTCGAACCCACTAGCAGAGCAATGAGATCATGACCTGAGCCGAAGTCTGATGCTTAATCAACTGAGCCCCCCAGGTGCACCAAGAAATATCTTTTAAACTTACTTGCTCATATGTTTGCTTCTTTTGTTGTTTTATAATCCAGTATCTAATCAAGGCTCATCTATTAGAAGGAGTTTCTATTTTTACATTGTATTTAATGCAATACCCTCTGAGCCTTTGATACCCCATTTTTGCAAAGAGAATACTAATATAAGACTAAAACTAATGACTAATTAAAGGATGACACAAAGCTAATTAGTTCATTTAAATTTTATTGAGGGCATAGTATATAGCATGTACTAGACTTGAAGAAACAGTGGTGAACAAGCTAGAAAAGTTCTTGCTGTCATAGAGATTGGGCATAAATGAAATTTGAGATAGATAGATAGATTGATAGATAGATAGATAGATAGATTTAAAAGAATCCTGGAGCCTGATTCAGATTCTATGTTTCCCTCTCTCTGACCCTCCCCTTATCATTGCACTGTTTCTCTCTCGCTCTCTCAAAAATAAATAAGCATTAAAAAAATTTAACAACATATCCAGGTAATAAGTACTATGAAAGAATGAAAGGGGATAATATGATAAATGATGATTTTGCTCTTTGCTTTAATTAAATCATTTTTAAATGTTTATTTCTTTTAGCGAGTGGGGGAGGGGTATATAGAGAGGGAGAGAGACAATCGTAAGCAGGCTCCATGCTGTCGGTGCAGAGCCAGACGTGGGGCTCAATCCCACAAAGAGCAAGATAATGATCTGAGCCAAAATCAAGAGTCGGACTCTTAACTGACTGAGCCAGCCAGGTGCCCTGTTCTTTGCTTTTAAATAACAGATTGACAAAGTATTTCTTTGAGAAATTGCTATAGATGAAAAATTGTCATTCAGTTAAAATGCTGGCAAGGAAGTCTTCCAGAGAGAACAGCTACTACCAATGTACTGAGCAGGAGGCAGGGTTATACTTAACAAATACGCTAATAAAAGCATTCTATTTATATGACATAATCTACTTGGGAGCCCTACAAAAGATCTTTTATTTTCTGGAGATTGTATCTTGATATGGCTTTCTCTATACTTTCAAAGTTTTGCCCAATAGGCCCTGGTATTCTAGAGCAATGGGCCATGGAGAAGAGAGCTAATGGTACTCTACAGTCCCTGAATCAATTTCACACTCTACATATCTCCCCATGATAAGGCAGGAAAATGTGGCGAAGCAGTGGGAAGAATGGGAAGATATCAGTGCACACAGCAGAGGAATTATTTTCTCAAAAACGTCTTTCTTTTCCCTTCCCTTATTTAGGGATGCAACAGATAATTGTGCAGGGTAGCAGTGACTGTCAGAGTCAAACAGATTGTTGGCATACCATAAGGGGAAACAGAATTCAGGGGAGGTGCTGGGAAATGACAGAATAAAAGGTTGGAGGAGATAAGGCCACATAAGCCCAGATAATCTAGAGAAGTCTGACATGTATGTCAGCTATCATGTTCAAGAGAGTGGTAAATACATAGGAAGCTCTGTTTAAATGGAATTCCAACCGTGAAAGCAGGGGCCAGAGACATTGGCAATGTTTGCAAAGGAGCCAAAACCCAAGAAGACAAGAAGGGTGTGGGTCAAGAAACAAGGACTGCAGAAAGGAGACCACAGTTTGTGGTATCATAATTATGGCTTTACCCTGGTTTCTTTCTCTTCATTTAAATAGGACTCTCTCCACTGCCATAAACACCTATGACTTCGAGGATCAATAACAAGAGACTTGGGTTTTCCTTTTGGTTCCACTATTTGCTAACTCTGGAGCCTTTGCCATGTGGCATGATGCACAGCCTCATTTCTCTATCTCTGTGCATCTATATTCACAGAACACTGAGGACAATAAAATCTGATAGTGCTTCTAAACTGCTTAGCAGTGTGCTTGGGGGGGCTGCCATGTGAGCCCCATATTTCTCTCTATATTCTATTTCCCTTTTTCCTTTCTTTCTTTCATAAGCAACTTTCAAATATAGGACACAATACTATTAGCTATAGTCACCATGATATACGTTGCATCCCCAGGAATTATTTATCTCCATATGTAAGTTTGTACGTTTTGAGAGAAATGGGTGAAAGTGATCTCTTATTTTCTTAAATGCATATATGTTCAATCTAATCTAAGCATTATTTTAATGATTATTTTGGAGAGTTGCAGTACTACGGCAATGTTATGAAGTATGGTCCTCATTATTTCTCTTGAAAACTTTCGAATAAGAAAAAATAATAAGTTTTATTTCATAGATATGAAACTTTCTATATTTAAGAAAATGTTGAAATTAAATGACATAAATTGTATCATATTTGACGTGAAAATTCTGGGCCAAAAATAACAAACAAGCCACTCCTTCTAGAATAATCCTTGACTTTAAAACTAGAAAGGAATATTTGCTACTTAAATAGCCTCTTGACTGATTTGGAGGAATTACCTAAGTGAAACTGCTCAAATCAAAAAGAACATCAGTAAAAGGGTGTGGGAGTAAAAAGAAGCCTTGCTTTTAGTAGTCCTGATCCTATCATAATTCTCACTATGTGACACTGGGGTGACAATCATCACCCAGTATGACTCTGGCAATTCATTTAAATAGGAGTTTAATTTCAGCTTCCTCATTGGTCAAATATCAGTGTTGGTCTATTATAGACCACATGCTGATGGTCCAAGCACCAATTCCGCTTGGAAGATGTGGGTTTTTTTAAGTTTATTTATTTATTTTATTTATTATTTTGAGAGCACATGGGTGAGGGAGGGGCAGAGAGAGAGAGGGAGAAAGAGAGAATCTCAAGCAGGCTCTGCACGCTCAGTGTGGAGCCCCAATGTGGGGCTTGATCTCACGAACCACTAGATCATGATCAAAGCCGAAATCAAGAGTAAGACGCTTAACCAACTGAGCTACCCAAGCACCCCGGAAGATGCATTTTGTCTGTCCATAATTCTTGTAAACTTTTGAGGGCCAACATCTTAAAATTGGCATAGTTCACATAAAAGTATAAACCTCTGCTTGGTCTTGAAAAATGAAATCAACTGACAAATCTGGACCTACATTCCTATTTGCCAACATGTTGGAAGTAAGTCACTGCCTTTCTGTATAGATAAGGTGTGTGTGCCCCAGTGCCCACGACTCACAGAATATGGACCAAGCCCACACCCAACCAACTTGATTCTATTCTGTTACCTGCCTGCTGTATAGGCATTTGAAATTGGACCTTGAGGGGCGCCTGGGTGGCTCAGTCGGATAAGCGTCCGACTTTGGCTCGGGTCATGATCTCACAGTTCGTGGGTTCAAGCCCCGTGTCAGGCTCTGTGCTGACAGCTAGCTCAGAGCCTGGAGCCTGTCTTTGGATTCTGTGTCTCCCTCTCTCTGTGACCCTCCCCTGCTCGTGCTCTCTCTCTCTCTCTAAAAAAAAAAAAAAATGAAATTGGACCTTGAACTAAAGGATTCCTTACTTTCTTTCATTTTGATGAGATTTTATGAATGAGAATGAAAAATATGATCAGCAAGATAAAACAGCTAACATTTACCTAGATGAAAGATCAAGGGCTATGAAGTTCTGAGAAAGGGGATTTACATTTGGGATCTTTTACTTTAATAATAGTCACTAACATTTATCAAGCACATTCTCTTGAACTACATACTCTGCTAAGCACTTTGCATGCAACATGTTATTATCTGGTGTAATCAAAAACAGCCCTGTAGGCTTTCACATGGAGAAATGGGCTTTGAGAGGTAAGATAACTTGCAGATGTCACAGAGCCAGTACAAGGCAACTGACACCAGAATTCTAGTGTCTCTCCTGCTGGTGCAGTTAGCTCATCAATACTATGCTATAATTTTGCCTATTTGCTATAAATGAAACCTTGAGAGACTTCATTATATTCTCTGTAACTCTATTTTGTAGCTTTTGGTCTAGGGTTAATATCATCTATCTCACAAGGTTGTTTATGATTAAGTGATACATAAAAATGAAAAATCTAAATATAGAACTGGAATACAATAGGGACTCAAACATCTGTACCTATTCCCAAGCTAGGCACTTCCTTAGTATCCATGATTGACTCTAGAAGAGCACTGGTCCAGACTGCAAAGAAGCTAATGGTTACATGAAAAATGCCTTAGGCTTCCACTGCTGTTAGACCAAAGAATTATTTACAGACATTAGAAAGATAGCATCAGGGGATCTGTCTAGAATAGAATGAATAAACACATTTGCTATCAAGTGTCCACTTTGAGAGAAGCAGTTTTGAAATAAGCACCAGGTGGACAAACAGCATGTGTAAATCTGCCATTGATCCACCGACTTTATCAACTCAAAACTACAGTCTGGAAAGAAGGAATATGCCACCCAATTCAGCCAGTGTATGATAAGGCATAAACACTATGGCACCAACGGGAGGGGGAAAAATATGTGACTATTGCAAATGAAATGGTTGTCACATTAGACTGTGATCCATCTTGTCTTCTATCATGCAAATGGCTAAAGTCACAGTTTATTCCAAACACTTCTGCAAAGAAATATGTACAGGAATGTCTGCTGCCCAGGCAGGCTCTGTGAACCAAGCATGAGGTACAGTGCAGGTACTTAAAGGGGCATTTCCTCAGTTAATATAAAGGCTTTCTCAGATAGATGGATGGATGATAGATAAAACTTTGATATTTTTAAGATAAAGATCATCATATTTCAGTTTTAAGAATACAGAATATCAAAATATTCAATAGATAAAACATATACTTTGTTTCAGAGGCCAGCAACTTACAGCCTGGAGGTCAGATTCTGCCTGTTGCCTGTTTTTGTAAATATACTGGAACACACATATGCTCATTTGTTTACATTATCAATGGCTGTTTTCACGCTACAGTACAGTTGAGCTACTGAGAGACCATGTGCCCAAAGAGCCTAAAATATGTATTGTCTGGCCCTTTACAGAAAAAGTTTACTGAACCTCTGATTTGGTTCAATACTAGAGTTCTTTCTGTTTAATGTCACATCTTTATTCTTCAGTTAGGAAGAGGGAGAGAGAAATCTAAGACTGGCCACAACAGACAGAATTCATGAACAATAGAGAAAAATGGAGAGATATTCAAGGACAAAGAGGGAAGAAAATAAATGACCTTATAACCGGCCTCTCAAAATCATACAGCCTTAAAATCATTTTCAGGAAACCTATTTGTTATAATCCATCTGGAGTTGAAGGTGGTCTCAGGGAGAATCACTGAAAAGATGACATCCCTGTGGCCACAGACACCTCTTGGTCCTCTTGGCCTTGGTTCCCCAACAAGCCAATCATGGCAGGAAGGGGTAGGAGAGAAAAGCAAACTCTGCCCTGGGAGCCTCACAGGCTGCCCAGGAGAGTAGCCAGCCTGGGCTGGAGGCAGCTGGATCCCGGGAGTGGCTAACCCACACATCATAGATGCTCTTGTTGGGCGGCACCCCCTGGAAGAGGGCATCTAGGTCCCAGAGCAGCCCAGGGGGGGCATGAATTTCAGGGGTGACCCCCTTGTAGGCTGGGATGGTTGAAGGTGGGCACTGGGGACAGGATGTAGGTGGTAGCCATGGCCCCAGTCCGAAGCCCTGCCCTCCCTCTTCTGCCTCAGGATGAGGGAACACCTTTTTGAGACAAGGAAATTGAGACCCCTACTTGGTTTCGCAGGTGATATAGCAGGGAAGATAACAGTAAAGGAGTAGACTGAGAGAGAGAGAGAGAGAAGGAGGAGAGGGAGGAGGAGAAAGACGGAAGGAAGGAAGGAAGGAAGGAAGGAAGGAAGAAATGAAGGAAGGAAGGAAAGAAAGAAAGAAAGAAAAGAAGGAAGAGGGAGGGAAGAAGGAAAGATAGAGAAGGAAGGAAGGAAGAAAGAAAGGATGGAGAGAGGGAGGGAGGAAGGAAGGAAGGAAAGCAGGAAAAAAGGAAAGAAGGAAGGAAGGAAGGAAGGAAAGAAGCAAGCAAGCAGGAGGGAAGAAAAGAGATTACCCCTGTACAGGATGACAGGACATGGGCCATTCTGTTGAAGTTTTGATTAAGTTGACTCAGCTAGAAGAAATGGGGCTGACAAGTATCATGGTTTTTAACACTAGCATAGATTGGAGTAAATTAAAACAAAGACTGATCCAAGCCCCCAGGATCATACATACCTGCTTCAACTCTTACGTTGTTAGGACACTAATAAGGAGCTTCTTTTAAGCAAGCACTGCCCAGAGATATTTCTAACCTAATCTCAAAAAGTTAAATTATTGAACTTTAATAGGTCCCCTCTACTAAACTGTCAATGAAAGGAATCACTGGGTCTGAAGATGAGAAGCAATCTAGAAAGCAAGCCAATACAGACCTCTGATTCCAGCCAGGTCATAAGTATGCCCAGCATTACAGTGTGCTGTGACATTCTGCTTTGTTTACATTAGGGGATATGGCAGCCACTCTTCCATTTCCTTTCGCATATTAAAGATCTAAGCTGGACCTAAGCTATTTTTATTTGCAAACATTCCAAGAGTGTTTTATATCAGGAAGCCCAGGCTTAATCTTAACACAAGCATTCTGGGAAAAAGTAAAGAAGTAAAACCTAGACGAAGCCTAAACTAGGGCCCAGAGGCCGAATCCCACTTACCACCTGGTGCTGCAAGGCCTGCAAGTCATGAACATTTCCTAAATGGTTGAGGGAAAAAAATCAGAATATTTCATGACAAATGAAATTACACAATATTCAAATTTCAGTATCTTTAAATAAAATTTCATTGTAACCCAGCCATACCCATCTGCTCATGTATTGCCCATAACTGCTTTTGTGCTACAACACCAGAGATGGGTAGTCATGGCAGAGACTCTATGGACCACAAATGTGAAAAGGTTTACGATCTGGCTTTTTAGAGGAAAAGACTGTTGGCTGTGTTGACTCTGCCTCAGAGTCTTATATTATTTATGGTAAATAACCTTCCATATCCGAGACCCTAAAATGACTTCAACAGTGATTCTAAGTTTTTGTTTTTGCTCAGTGCCATTTATTTCTTAGGGAGCATGCACAAGAGCACATAATTATTTCAGGAAGCAGATTTTAAAATCGATAGTCAATTAGTCAGCAAACATTCATTCATTCATTCATTCAATAAACTTTTGTGGAATATTTAAATTAGACTACTTACACTAGTAGTAAAATCTTATGATCCCGAGTTTACTAAAACCATAAAATTGTGTATTCTGTTCATCTGTGTTGTGAAGAACATGGTGCCTGGCATGTGGCAAGTGTTTAATAAATGTTTATGTGAATGAATAACCATGTGGGTTTTGTCCCAGAATACCACTTAGTTCAACAAAAGGAGACCAACACATAAAAGGCAGACTTGCCTTTAAGGTCCATGAAAAGGATCTTAAAAAACAAACAAAAAAACCCACTCTATTTTAATGGAAAAGTGAGGTTTCACAAAGGTGGCAATTGAGAAGGATCTTGAGGAACAGGATACACCCTCTCCCAATCCCCCTCCCCCAACACACACATAAATACACAGCCTCTACTTAATTTTTAGCACCATGTGGGAGACAATATATAAAACTAGGGTTTGGAAACAAGAATCCTGGAACTAACCAAAGCGCTGGAGTGCAAAAACTAGAAAGACTAATCAGGGAAAAAAAGACTGGCAACCAAAATGCAAAAGCAAAGGAGTTAGCTCTGCAGAGGCACTTGGTGTCGATGAGGATATCTCAGCAGGCAGAGAATTGTCAGGGCTGTCTGGACCCTGGTGACACACTGACATTCCAGGCAGCAAGGCAGTAGCCACAAAATCTGGCAGCAGCAAAGCAAGTGACAGGGTCTCAGCAGAGGAGTGAATTTCTGAGACAGGTCTCCCCCACCTAGCCAGTGAACCAGAACCCAGTGTCTGGAGATTATGATGATAAGCGATAGGTGCCAGTCTAAGCAGGCAGGAAATGTCTGAGAAGTTCAGCAAGGATAATAAGCAAGTGTGGATGGCATAACAATGCGGAGTCCTAGGATAGACAAGGAGCAGAGAATAGGTGAGACAGGCTAGCTGGAAGGTCAACAGGGTCCGAAAAGTTCATCAGCTGGAATAGTATTCTTGCTACTAGATTAGGAGCCAGATAGCATTCTAGTCTCCAAAGGATTCATAGGATTGAGACATCATACCCAACTAAGAGGATCTAGTCATCTAAGTAGGTTTCTGGGGTAAGGAATTTTACAACCGCGCGCGCGCGGGCGCACACACACACACACACACGCAAATGGAACCCAGATATTAAAACTGAAGTTGGTGGCACATATTTTGTCCAAAGAATTAAGAAAACTGTATTTCTGAAGACATATTACAGGCATTGTAAGGCATTATTACACCTCATTTGGGGATGGGGTGAGTCAGATCTAGGAGTTAATTTGACTTGTCACTGACTCATTGAGTTACTGAGTCGATAGTCCTTAAATATCCTTTGATCATGTACAGTGTTGATTCCAGAATTTGTCATTAGACTAAGATTAGCAGAATATTAGAGAAAAGACCAAGACAGATTTCAAAACTTAAAAACCAAGCAAAAAAAAAAAAAAAGTAAGAAAAACTCATTAAGCTTAGCAATCACTGAATCATGGCAAAAGCCTGATCAGATTACAAGTAGAATATATCAAACACAGTGATCATCAGACCCTACTAAGGTGCTTCATCAGTGCAAGCCCTGCCATATTCACTTTATTTTCCTTTCAAAATTATTTACCAAAGTGACAAATAGTAGTGAAAGACACAAAGTATCTTTAAAATTAATAGGTACTTATAATATATTGCATATATTATATGTACATATAATATATATCTATGTTCTTGTGAAGAAAATATTGAAAGGTAACTAAGTGTTCTGTTAGATTCCTCTATGCCTGGTAGAAAATAATTTACTCAAAATTTAAAGATAAAAGGAAATGGATTTTCAAAAGAGTGTTTTGTGTGTTGGCCCTTTACCTTCTTTTATTCAAACATGTTTATCAATGACTTGGATGAAGAAATAGAATTTATATATTAAACCATTTTAAAAATTGCACCCGTTGTCTAAAGCTGGAAGGGAAAGAAAGCCAACATGACAGATGAAAGTACTATATTTTAAAAATAGAAAAAATGATATTCAATTCATGAGGGTCTAAGAACATAAAAGTTTGAAGTAGGTCAAACTAAACTTCATGAGAAATTTGGGAGCATTAACTGTTAACTTCAGCAACACTCAGTCATACAGAAAGCGTATGCAAAGGAAAACTCGGGTTCCGGCTTAATTTCTGCCATAGATTGAACGTGTGACTTTGTTTAGACTCACCATTTCTGAAGCCTATGTTTGCCATGTTTCAAGGCTAGATAAGTTTTATCTCTACCTGTATAATGATTCTCCTATGATTATCAAGAATGGATAAAATTTGGGCAGGCAGAAGACAAATTAGGAGGCATTCCAAGAGAGAGGAACAACAAAATGATGACCCAGAGTTAGGTATTAAAAAAAGAGTAATAAAAAATAAAAATTTTAAATAGAAATAAAAGTAAAAAAAAAACAGAAATGAAATTATAAATAAATGTATTGATTAATCAATTAATTTATTTATTTTTAAAAAGGACACAGAGTTAGGAATGATCTTGGATCATGAGCATGAGGAAGTAAACTAAAAAGGCTAGGTATCTGGCTAGAAAGATTTTATGGAACAGAAAGAAATGCTATTAACAATTATAGTGTGGCCAAATTTCTGAGAACACAGCAAGATAATCAGTGGTTACAAGGAATTCAGTAAGTAGTTTTGAACAAGTTAGTGGCAATACAGAAGTGAAATTTCAAGAGAACAACTAGAAGACTATGACAGCAGTCCAACTGAGGGGATACCAGATTTTCCAACCATAGTGGAAATAAATATGAAAGAGTCAAATGGAAAAAAATAATTAAAAGTTCACAGAATATGGCAACTTAATATATACAAGAGAACAAGTGGTTACCATGGTAACTGGGGAAAATTCATCTCATTCATAGAGATAGTATTAGGAGGGCCTTTTAGTCTGTTTGTGCTGCTATAACAAAATACCACAGTCTGTGTGGCTATTAAACAGAATTTATTTCTTGTAGTTCCTGGAGGTGGGAGGTCCAAGATCAAGGCACCCAGCATGGTCAAGTTCTGCCGAGGGCCCTCTCCCTGGCTCATAGCTGGTACCTGTCTTTGAGTCCTTACATGGTGGAAGGGACAAGGGCTATCTCTGGCACCTCTTCTGTAAGAGCACTAATACCATTCATGAGGGCTCTACTCTCATGGCCTAGTCACCGTCTGAAGGTGCCACCTCCTATTACCATTAACTTTGGGTGTTAAGAATTCAACATATGAATTTTGTGGGGACACAAACATTCAGATCATAACAAGAGGTGATTTTTTTTAATGGAAAGCATGTTAAGCATGGATATGAACATACAGTATGATATAATTTAAAACAAAAAACAAAAAACAAAACATTCAAATAGAAATGTCCAGGAATGAGTTCATGATAGAGTGGTGTATTTAAGTGAAAGTTTTGCAGAGAACATGTGAGAGGCTTCAGAATAAAAATAATGACAATGGCTTCACTCTCTGAGGAAATGAACATGGGAACAAAAGAACAGAGGGCAGGAATCAATCCAGGAAGCTCTTCTGGATTCCTCAAACTCTCTCTGAATAGGGAGAAGAAGCAAAAAAAAAAAAGAAAAGAAAAGGAAAGGAAAGGGAGAGAGAATATGCTGAGCCATGTGTCCTGTTTATTTCCAAATATGTACCAGTCAGATAGCTTTATCAAAATTATTATTTTGCAAACTGTAAGACTGCCCAGAAAGGCAAACTATGATCCTTGTAGAGAAAGCATGATTTCAGAAGCAGGAGAGAGCATGCCAAACTTCAAGAATTTAAAGAAAAACTGAGAATTGGGTATTTTCCATTACTTTTAGAAATAAGAAAAATAATTCAGTGAATGCTAGAGTTTCTCAGTGCTGGTACCTTTTAAATACACCAAAAAAATAGCACTGCTGCTAGTTTTACCTTGAGAACTTTCCCTCAGATGCTAAGATTTCCCCTTCCTTCAACATCTAAAAATATTTTTAGCCTTTTCCATCACCAGCCTGAATCCTATGTAAAATATCACCATCAAAATTCACCTGCACTAGGAATTTGCTATGAGAAGACAAACAGATGAAAATACCCATCTGAGACTGGACAACATTTATACAAGACATAGTAACCAGGGAAAATTGAGAAAATTTAGTCAGCCATAACCTAGAGATTTATGTCAATGTCCCTCATCCCCAATATGGATGAAAAGGATCCCTTTGGGGACAGTGACCAGATGGAGAATATTTTACAGAATTTCTTTTGGGAGCTCCAAATTAAAGTTATAACCTTTATCTGAATTATGGGGTTTTTATGTACTTTTCATAAATAAAGGGGAGTGTTATTACAATGGGGGAAAAATTACATAAGGGTTGATTTCTGTGACAGTCTTTAACCACAAATTCCCTATGTTCCTTGGACAAGGAAAGAATGAGGTGGGGTAAGAATGATAAGCTAATATTTATTTTATAACTAACACATAGACGCATCTGTTTATATATTCTAAGTTGATCTCTCTTTCTACATCTTACTTTACTTAGCAATGCAATAGGCTAATCATAATAATCCATTAAAAAGTACGAATAATTTTATAAAAAATAGGTAAATAATATTTATATACAAAGCATAGTAAATATTTAAAAGGTCATAGCTAGTATTAGTTAGAGTATAGGCAGTGGTGCACTAGTAAATAGACTCTGAAGGAAAAAACTGAACCTTCATTTATAGTATTTGTCAATTTCTATGGTAAAAATACTATCAATATGGCATATTTCAAGCTACCACGGTGATATCACTGCACATGGAGTTGAGAAGAGATGCAGAACCAGCTCTCACAAGCCAATATGAGCCAGTGCTGTGTTACTGCAGGTACAGGGAAATGGACACACTTATACATGATTGGTACCAGATCCTTTTTGTATGCTATATGTCAATAAGAATCAACATTATAAAAACAAATAGAATTTGATGCACCAGTTCATCATCAAGGTATCTAAACATGGAAATTCTTATAGAACAGCTCAAGATATCACAGGCTATGTCTATTTATACACAATGGAGCTGTTTTTTGCAGCTTTGTAATAGTGAGGCTGAATGAATCAAAAAGTGGCTACATAAATTTCATCACGCTTCTACTAAAAAGAACAATTATTTTAAAAGAAAAAAACAATTATTAAAAAAAGAAGCAAATTAGGAGAGCAGAGAGAAATCTGAAAGGAAAAATTGCTGTTTCTCAGGGAGATATGGGGGAAGAAGGTGTTATGGGAGGCTTTCAGATTTGCTTTATATTTCTGTATTATTTGAATTTTTAAAATAATCATTTGTCAAAAAAACGGAACTAATAATAACAATAATACTTAATCAGAGCCTTAGCGAGAATCAAAAACTACTTAATGAATTATAAAAAATGTTGGTTATGTTATTTATTTCTTTAGGTCTCATAGTCTTTTATTCTATTTTTTATCCTATAATCTTTTATTCTATAATTATAAAGAATTTTATTTGTCATACATATCATATAAATTATTAAAGTCCTATCATTCTTTTTTAATCCTATAATTCTTTAACCTGATGTTTATTTAATGCCTGCAGTGATGTGCTGACTCATACTGGTTCATGCAAAAATCTGCATTTTAAATTTTTAAAAACTTTGTAAGCCAGTAGTTACACACAGCCATTATTATAAATAAAATTACATAAACTTATAAATAGTGCTTAAGTTAAAACTGGTTTTAGTTTAACTAATTAATGTGCATGAGGGTAAGATATAGTTTAACAGATCACATATTAAATTTAATGATAATAATTTTATTGGAAAAAGACAGCTGAGATGCAACTCCATTGGTCACAGTTGAATTACAACCATAGGTTGGATACAAATGTTATTTATTTTATTGGTCTATATATGGCCCAAAAATTTATAGTTCATGAAAATAGGCTGGGTAAAAAACATAATAATGTAAGAAAAGAATGCTGGAATAAAAATGACTGGAAAAAATATTTTTACATAGGTATTTAATTTAAAACTTTCCTCCATAACCCTGAGAAAACATAGTAAGAAAAAGCCAAAGTGTAAGGTTTCAACTACTGGCTATAAAACTGATGAGATGACTAACATAAAGAACAAAATTTAAATTCCTTCATATCTTGTATGACACTGAAGTTACAGTGAGGAGAAAGACACGTATCCCAGCCCTCAAAGGGCTTTCTAATGTAGTGAACAGATCATATAAATTCTACACTACGATAAGAACCAACATGTTAAGGAAGTGTTAAAAGTTCCCCTGAGAGGCTAGGGGTGCCTGGGTGGCTCAGTAGGTTAGGTGTCCAACTTGGGCTCAGGTCATGATCTCATGGTTCCTGGGTTCAAGCCCTGCATTGGGCTCTGTGCTGACAGCTCATAGCTTGGAGCCTGCTTCAAATTCTGTGTCCCACTCTCTCTCTCTGCCCCTCTGCCACTCACATTCTTTCTCTCTCTCTCAAAAATAAATAAACATAAAAATAAAATAAATTTAAAAAGTTCCCCTGAGAGGTTAGACTTAGTCTTCCTACAGAAAGGACAAAAATGTTTTTAAATTCAAAAAATGTTTCTGGTAATCTGAAGACAATGATACACTGTCTAGAGTAAATCCTTATCTGCTCAATTGACAAAAGCTACAAAGCCATTATTCTCATGAAAACTTTCACATTAAAAGTTTCCTATCTGAAAATTTAGAACATTCATCTGCAAACTTACAAATCCTAGATGATTACCTATTAGATGATTACCTATTTTTTTTTTTTAATTTTAGCATGAGCTGGGAGGGAGGCAGAGAGAGAGAGAACCTTAAGCAGGCTTCCACGCTCAGCGTGGAGCCCGACACGGGGCCTCATCCCACAACCCTGGGATCATGACCTGAGCTGAATTCAAGAGTCTGACACTTAACTGAATGAGCCACCCCTGTGCCCCAATTACCTTTTCCTTTTGAACTATATTATGATTTTGGAAATTCAACAGTGTTAGTTTCTAAAATCTATTAAGCCCTCTTCTTGCTAGAAATTATTGAGTCAAGTTGCTTTTGAAAATGACAAAGTGCCACATTAAAAAAAGGAAGCATGATTATTACGTTTGAAAAGTGATAGTTTTTAAAGTAAAAATAAATAAATAAATAAATAAATAAATCCCTGAATGTTCCAAGTATTTGAGACTTATAGACCAACCTCTTTAAGAGCGTATGTTTATTCGAGCGTATGTTTATTCCAGAGGGAAATAGAAGTACTGAGTTGGTGGAAATCAACAGGAGTTACACAAATCGATAATTGGAAATAAACAGTATTTCTAAATTGAAAGAATCAATTCAACTCTAAGTTGATATTCTATATTTTAAAATCTTATTGTAAGGCATGCTGACAAATATATTCTGTATACCTCAAGCCAAAAGTAGCTCCTTACAGTTCTGATGTAAAATAATGCTATTGTATCAGAATATAGGATACATGAAGCCAGAAATTTCTTTTCTTATTTACTATTTTTACTAATAGTAAGTACTAATGTATTAATATTTATTTTTTAAAAAATTTTTTAATGTTTATTTATTTTTGAGATAGAGACAGAGCATGAGCAGGGGAGGGGTAGAGAGAGAAGGGTAAACACAGATTCCAAAGTAGGTTCCAGGCTCTGAGCTGTCAGCACAGAGCCCAACATGGGGCTTGATCCCAGGAACCGCGAGATCATGACCTGAGCCAAAGTCGAATGCTTAATCAACGGAGCCACCCAGGCGTCCCTGTATTAATATTTCTATCTGGTATTTACATAATGTCTCTTAAACTTAGAGGAACATCTAGCACACAGTAAGAAATAAAATATTTACAAAATAAATTCATGAATAAAAAAAGGATGATAAAAAAGAAGTATAAAATTCTATGATCACTACAACTAGCCACATTTCCAGGAATAAATTACATCTACAGTGATGTAATTAACTAACTAGATAATCCAGCAGATAAAGAATTCTGGTTACTGACTTGACACTTTCTTTAAAATAAAGATGGCATCAACAAACAGTCTCTATGCATTTTTTATGGAGAATGAGCTAAGCAAATTTGAGTTTTAGTTCTGTGGAACTCACATACTAGAAGAGTAAAAAGACTTGAAAATAAAACCTTCATTTTCTTTTTTTTAATGCCCTACTGTTAAGGAACTTGAAGATCTGTTAACAATCCTTTTCCTTATTTCTTTAACAGAAGGAACAAAAACAAAATACAATCAGTATATGGACAGTTGTCAAATACATGCTACTTAAAAAATTAGCTCCATATTTTCCAAATTATAATTGTCAAAAGTCCATAAAAAACAGAAGTAAAACCAAAGAATCACTGAAGTATTAATTAGTAAAAGTTTATTGAGTACACACCAAAAAGACAGTTTGCAAACCAGGAACATGCAAACCAGATCATGGAATGATGCGCGGAGGTACATTGTTCTAAAGTAGCTTTATATTGTGCGAAGGCATTGAATGTTTTTCTTTACAGTGTTTGGTTACGATACTAGATTTTCCTTAAAAGAAAGGGAATTGGTAGTGGTTACCTCATAATCAATTTTGGTTAACTATTTAAGTTTCATTTATGATTTCAGAAGCATAAACAAGAGGTGACCCAGGTCAAGTTAATCTCATTTGTCTTGCAAAATAAGCTAAATTAAGCTTCTCTTGTATGACTAACTGGTTTTGTCTGCTCAGGGAATTTTCAAATCTGGTCTTCCCTTATGTTTGATTGTAACATAATGTTATGTTCATTCTTTCTTCATTTTTTCACAATTTTTATAACCTGCTCCTTTACTTTTCTTTGTTCTCTTGAATTTCCCCTTTCTTCTCTTCCCCATCTTCCCTGCACAAAGGTATGAATATATTCCCTTTGCAATTCGCAGTTTTCTGTCTTGACCACAGTTGCAGGCGAGGGACAAAAGCTCTTGGCCAGATTTCGCCATCAGTGTCCCCAAGAAAAGAAAATATATTCTTTGTGAGTGAATGGGATATGCAGCCCAAAAATGACTTTTCGTTAAAGTTTCTTCCTTTAAAATCCTTCTAGAAGAAACATATCCAAACATTCTGCACAGAATCAAGATCAGATTCATTATCCATAAATTACTCCTGTTAGAGCTCTATGGAATCTCAGCTGTGAATAAGTCTGCTGATTGTCATTTATAAGCTCCCCTACTGCCTTTTTGTGTGGTTATAATTTTTCCCTTTGGGGTTCTTTTCCTCTTCTTTTTTTTAAGTTTAAGTTTATAAATTCCTTACTCACACAATCAGTAACATGATAAATGGTCATTTTCCCTTCTTAAATTTGGGGGTCATTTTTATACAGCATGTTAATACTGGAACAGTAAGCCTTTATCACTTTTACTAATCTATAAAAATAATGCATAGCTATTAAAAATATAATTGCATGCTGTTTGTATTTCAATTTATTTTTTTAGATATTCCTATTGTCTACCTACCTTGGGTTTAATTTGCTCTTGTTTTTCTATCTTTTTTTTATTGTAAGGACATCTTTTTTCTAACATAGTCATTTAAATCCTTAATTTCTCACTAAACACTGCTTTAACAATACCCTGCAGATTCTTAAATATTGTGCTTTAATATTTATGCAGTTCAAATATTTCCACTTTTCTTTGGATTTCACTAGTCTGTGGGTCATTTACAAGTTTGTTGATTAAATTGCAAAGAGGGATTTTAGGAAAGATATTTTCTCATTGTTCTCTATTAATTCCATGAGAAAACACTCATGGAAATTAATACAATGCTTTTAAGTTTTTCAGAATATTTCTAAACATTGCTAGTCTTTTGTGATGAATGCTCTCCATAGATCGGAAGAAAAAAAGATCTGCAGTTTTAAAGGTTTTGTGTAAAACTGTTTTATAGATTAATTTGGTTGCCATAGTATTTCAAGTCTTATGTATCCTTTCTCTCTACATGTTCTAGCAAGCTGTGAAAGAAAACTTTAAATGTTTATGGATTTGTCTTGTTACTTCTTTAGCTTTATCAGTTTATGCCTCATGTATTTCAAGTTTTGTTACTAGTTGCACACACATTTCAGATTGTTGTATATATTCTTAATGGATAGACTTTTTAAAAAATCATTATGAAAGGGCCTTTTTATCTAAGATAATATTCTTAATCCTGAATACTTTTTGGATGTTAGTATAGCTCCTCTGTCTTATGGATATATTCATGTTTTAATTATAGAGTACAATCTAGTAATATCCCTTTCACTACTTACTTTCTCTTTTCCCTTGTTTGGTAATTTCTTTTATACAAATGTTGGAAAATATTATTTTCTCCATGTGTTCATTAATTCTTTTTTATATTTTTAATGTCTCCATGCTGAATATTGACTGGGCAATTTCCTCATTATATCTTTCAAATCACTGATTCTCTTGAATTATACCTACTTAACCTCTTATTTATGATCTCCTAATTATTCTTTAAATTTATTTAAATTCCTATTTTTATTAGTACTATTTCTTTTCTAAGTAAGCCAATTTTTTGACTTGTTGTTTTTGGTATTGGTGTTTTGTAGTTTATTTTATCTATTCCTTTTTCTTTCATATTTATTATCTCAAGTCCTTGGGAGTAATATACTTCTCATTGTCACATCTGCTTGAGTCTGCCTCTTATTTCCACAGTGTATTGTGATTTTTCTTTGGGGGATAATTTTCAGTAGACTTTCCACACCATAAATCTCCAAAGTCAGAAGTGATCTTCTAGAACTGTTAAAGTATTTGCTTCTAACAAGTCCCCCAGCTATAGCATCAACCAATAAACAATATTTATAATACTCATTATAGGGATACTCATACTATATTGGTAATATGTTTTCCAAATCAACTTCACTGAAGTACAATTTACATACAATAAACTAAATCCAGTTTAAGGAGATGGTTAATGAGTTGGATAAATGGATTTCTGTCATTGAAAAAGTTTTCCTCATTTCCTTTTCCATTCAATTCCCAACCCATCCACAACTAAAAAAACATAGATATGTTTTCTATAATTATAATTTAATTTTTTCTTGTCTAGTGTTTCAGGTAGAAAAAGTTTCAGATTAAAAGAACAGGACTCTTTTATGGCTGCCTTGTTTTGATCAGCATATTTTGAGGGTAATTCAAATGTTGTATGTATCATTAGTTTGTACATTTATATTCCTGAGTAGTGTTTCATTTACTGAATACACACAATTTGATTACCCATTCACTCACTGATAGACATCTGCATTGTTTCCAGTATGGGACTATAATGAATAAAGCTGTTAGAAGAGATTGTTGTTCAAGTTCTTGTATATGCATATGTTTTTATTTCTCTTGGGTTGGCTCTATGACTGAAATTCTGGGTTATGTGATGACTATGCTTAACTTCATCAGAAACTGCCAAACTGTTTTCCTAGTGGTTGTATGATTTTTATTACTAATAGAAAAACATTAGTCACAGAAATGTCTGAGAGTTCTCCTTGTTCCTCAGGAACAATTGGTATTGACAGTCATTTTAATTTTAGCCATCTCATTGGCTATGTAGAAATATCTCATTTGGAAATTATATTTTTTAAATAAAGGATAGAGCAGTTTTATCACCCCTCTCCACCTTGATTCCTTTGTAACCATTTTTTAGACCATATCTCTTCCCCTACCTTCAGCCTCTGACAACTGACCTGTTTTCTGTTCTTATAAGAGTTTTACTTTTCCAGAATATCATATAAATAGATTCACACATTATGCAGCCTTTCTTTTACTTAGAGTAATGCAATAAGATCAATTTGTGGTATTATGTGTGTTAGTAGTTGGTTCTTTTACTGCTGAATGATATTTGATTTTATGAAAAAACCACACTGTTTTGCCATTCACCAAATTGGGGCAGGGGGAGGGTATTCATGTTGTTTTCAGTTTTAGATTGTTATAAATAATATATTTATTGACCATCCATTGAATGCCCAGGTTCACTAACTCACTCATGTTCAAGTTAGGGCACTGATAAGGAACAATGAGACCTTGAACTTAAAATGGAGACATTTGTTGGACACAGGCAAAACTGGGAATCTCCCCTCATTGAGCCTCCTCTGTCAATGGAAGCAGCTTTATTTCCTCCACCTGAAGAGACTTAAAGATTCCTGTCAAAAATAGCACATGAGAAACAACTGTAAGTGATATTGTACAAATGTTGTTCTCAAAATAATGACCAAAAAAAAACCTCAAAAAACAAAATACCAATGTTTTTCATGGTTGGGCATGGTCTCTTGTTGAACCCTAATTCTAAAAGAAATTCAGGCCAGAAAGGTGTTAAGACCACTGTATAACTGGAAATACTCTACAATGTGCCATGTTTGAGGAGTTTAGGCTTTATTCCCTACCTTGTTTTTTATCCATTACTGTCATAGTATTTGGGAAAGTAATCATAGCTTTTAGGTAGTGAAAGGGTCGTGACAGCCCAAATTCCTCTTATTACTGTCTCATCACATACTCTAACCACATCATTTTCTTGACTAGTTGTTCTGTTTTGTGCTAAATCACTAAATCTAGGGCACTGCTGTCTCAGGTGGGCAACTGCAGTTCATTTATCTGGCCTGCTACAGCTGAATACATAATGATGTCCCTTTCTATTCTCTCCTGGTCTCTTCTTCAATGAAGAGCCTAAAGAGACTTTCTACATATTTAGGAACAAAAGTTTTTTTATTTAATGTTCTGGAGATAAAGAAGACAGAGAGAACAGGAATTGGGCTCAAGTGACCAAGATTCAAAAACTCAGATTGACCTCCATCTTGGGCAATAAGCCAAGTTTCTCCACAATTTTGAGATAAACATGGTAATATCTACCATATTCTGTTACTTTGAACAGTAAACAGTTACTACCTGTACCAGTATCTAGCCCAAACACTGATCACTTATTAATTAAAACTATATGAACTGAGAAAAATGGGTTATGAATCTGGGTTTGCCAATATATCTTTCTTCCTTTCTTCATACTATCATTTCCATTTTAAATTAAAATTCACTTTTTACAAACAAATATTCACCATTTATTATTTATCAGGCTAGGGGTGAACTTACCATTATGAATAATTGCGATTGTCCCTGGAGTGTTCATTGCAAAGTAAACAACCAGCTCTTTAACAGGAAGAATGCTATAAAGCAATATGCTCATAATGCTACAGGGTGATCTGTAATCAATTAACAGTATTTATTCAGGATAAATACTCAGCTCCTCTGCCATGCTCTTGCTAAAGGAGATACAGATGAGGGCAGAGGTGTGTCAGCAGGAGCGATTATAATCCTTGATTTTAAGGACCTCACAATTTATCATCTCTTGTGGTGAGTGAGCTTTTTATTCCAGGTATAGGTTTTGTCAAAAAAGGCACAGCATCTAAGCCATGTCTAATACATATTAGAATTTCAAGAAATATTTTATCAAAGAATGAATGAATTTAAAATCTTTTTTTTTTTTTTTTTTTAGGGGCACCTGGGTAGTTCAGGTGGTTAAGTCCTAGATTCTTGATTTCAGCTCAGGTCATGATCTCACTGTTTGTTAATTCCAGCCCTGCGCTGGGCTCTGCTCTGAACAATGCAGAGCCCATTTCAGATTCTCTCTCTCTCATAATAAATAAATAAACTTTAGAAAAGAAAAAAAATAATGTTTATTTTTGTGAGAGAGTGAGTATGAGCAGGGGAGGTTCAGAGAAAGAGGGGGGGCAGAGGATCTAAAGCAGGCTCCGTGCTGACTGCAGAGAGCCTGATGCGGGGCTCAAACTCACAAACTGTGAGATCATGACCTGAGCTGAAATCACAAGCTGGATGCTTAACCGACTGAACCACCCAGGTGCCCCACTCTTTGCTATTTTTTTAAGTTTATTTATTTATTTTAAGAGAGAGAGAGTGTGTAAGTGGGGGACAAGCAAAGAGAGAGAGAGAGAGACAGAAACCCAAGCAGGCTCTGCACTACTATCACAGAACCCCACATGTGGTTCGAACTCATGAATCCTGAGATCATGACTGAGCCAACCAGGTGCCCCAAAGAATGAATGAATTTAGAGAGGTGTAACATCTTTTCTTTAGTAATGTCAATTCAGGTCAGGGGAGCAGGAAAACAACAACTGTTTTTACTGAAATGCAGGGGTAGGGAAGGTAAAAAAAAAACAAATGAAATTATACATGGGGGAGTATTGGGAGGAGGCAGTGCTTGAGAAGGAAAATGGAGCAACTCTTGAGTGAGAGAAGGAAAAGCTGTAACAGACTGGTATATGAGGTACTGGAATCAGCTTCATAGTATTCAGATTAAAATGGTGAAGTCTTACTGGAGGGGTCAAGGACAAAGAAGGTCTTTTTGTTTGGTCACATGCATGGCAGTTTTTAACCTATTCTTCTACCTGATTTTACAGCTTCCTTAAAAGTTAGTTTATACTTGAGTTATTTAAAATGAATTTTGTAGAAAGTAAATATAGAAAAGAAAAGAAAAGAATTTTGTTTTGTAGACTCTTAGAAATTTGCAATAGAATTACCTTGTAGGGAGAGTCCGGGTTGTGGCTCACAGAGCCTTGGAAATGTCTAGTTTCATTTTCTGATAGAAAGTTAGAGATTCTGGCACTGAATGATGTTACCTTTTTTTTTTTTTTAACATTTATTTATTTTTGAGAGACAGAGAGAGACAGAGCGCAAGCCAGGGAGGGGCAGAGAGAGAAGGAGACACAGAATCCAAAGCAGGCTCCAGGCTCTGAGCTGTCAGCACAGAGCCCGACACAGGGCTCAAACCCACAAACCATGAGAGCATGATCTGAGCAGAAGTCGGACACTTAGCTTAACCGACTGAGTCACCCAGCCGCCCCAGTGATGTTACCATTTTAAGTACTGAATGGCTGTATTAAACAAAAAGGGTAGGGTGGTCTTTAAAAAGGCCTGGCCTAATTCTGCTACTGGAATCTTCTGTTAAAATATTTTTGTTAAAAGAATAATGTAGCATTTTTTTATATTCAAAATAATGGGTCAAATAAGATTTTTACTGTGACAGTTACTATAACCCTGGAACTCAATGGGAAATACACATTAATTCTAAATGTTTACTTCCTAAGCCAGCTTTTTTCTTTTATCTTAATTTTTAGAACTCAAAGGCATTGTGATATATTTCAATATGATTATTATAAGTTACTTTGCATGAGCTATAAATCTGAGTATAACAGAAACACTTGAAAAACTCTAATCAAGAAAAGATTAGTGACGGGAGGTGAACATATAAGTTTCTTATCAAAACTCTTAAAATACTGCACTGGATGACTGAATTAATATCTTTAAAAACAATGACAGTCAAAACACATCTGTGCTTATTCAATACAGAAGAGAAATTAGTTAAGAATGAATTAAAAGTTAATGTGAATAATGAAATTAGTTAATAATCAATTAAACGTTAATGCAATTCACCTTTTTTTAGAAGTGCTCAATAGATTTCATATTTGGAAAATTCTACATAATAATAGTAGATATTAATTTCAAATGTATAATTTTAATGACATTTTACAAAATATTGCTAACTAGATATCATATTCTACAAGATATGGTTTTTAAGTTTATGTGGTATTACTATGCCAGCAAAATCTTTATCTTCCTTCCAAGAAGTTTTTAGGTCTCTTTCTCCCGGTGGTAAATCCTCTGGGAAAACTAAGGAAGGAATTAATATTGAGAGATTTCTTGCAGACATACATTTCAGCATGTTATCCGCCCTCCATACTGGTGACCCCATGTTAGAACAAACCTTCATAATCTCCCTGTAGTTACGTGCCTACAAACTAAGCCAAGAGAAACAATCTTTTCATTTTGGGAAAATAACTTTTCTGCATCTGAAAATCCCATATGTAAGATCACAAAGTCAAGTTTGGATGGGAAATTTAAGAGAAGAATTGTGATTCTTTAAGGTAGACTTTGTAAAAAATGTACCCTTCTTGAAAAAGGGGAAAAGTAGTTACAATAAATTTGTAAATGAGTTTTTTTTAGACAGAGAACTTTCATTAATTATAATGAAGTATCGATAAAATAACAGACAAGGGACTGAGAATGGCAGAAAGTAGGGAAGTAGGCCAAGAGCAAGGTATTTAATATAGGACCCTGTATGCCATGGTGAGGACTGGTTTTCATGCTGAGTGAAAAGAGGCAGCCACTGGCGGATTTTAAGCAAAGGACTCTTGTGGTTGTAATGTTATTAAGCTGTGTTTTATAAGGACCCTTCAACAGTCTATGGAGAGAACAAGCCCACTGCTCAAACAGTCCCGGTGATGATGGCCCACACCACAAGAGGGAGCCCTGAAGATGGTGAGCAGGAGCTAATCCTGATCATGTTTTTAAGGTATGGCTTTGCTGCTCCATTCACAGGGTTCTGCTAAAGTGTCTGTACATACTGAAAGAGTTTAGGAAGCAACTATATTATGCTTTTGTAAGTGGTTGATGAATATAACTCCCAATATTTAGATACAAATTGATGATTATGTGTTTTTAATAGGATGTTGCATATCAGATCAGTTACCTGTGACAAGAGTGCTTAGTTCGACTTTCACAAATTCCCTAATATGGTAAAATAGTGCAATTCAAGGGTATATATGACCACAGAGGAGAAAGAAAAAGGAAATACATGATGCATTTCTAGCACCTCTCAACACACTAAAATAATTTTTATTAAAAAGAAAAAAGCACACAAGAAAAATTATTTTAAGAAATAGTAAGTCTTAGGAAAAATTGGATTTCTATTTGATACTAAATAGTTAAACCATTTTCAGGAAGGGATAGATCCTTAAGATTTTAAATGAGTAACCACCATAGAAAACCCCTGTGAAGTGTGGATTTTTATAGTGAATATCTATGCCAAGAAAACTGAAGAAATGGACTCTCCTACCCTTAGATCATAGACAAACCACTCCAATAGACAGACATGATTTATCACTTTCCAGCAAACATCTGGCAAGTACATAAAAGTGAAGAGGTGCTAAGATACCCCTTCCTTTGTGGGAAGACTAAACTAAATATGGTCTGCTCTGAAAATTTATACATTGATAACCCTATAGTAAATCAAGCAAGATATGTTCAGAAAACAAGCCAATAATGAAATTCTGATAGTCACTCACAAATATTACTTTCTGCATGACCAATCTTCAAAGTAGCATAATTTAGTGAGGTCCTATTTACTTATCAAATAAACAAATATTCTTTTGAATGTGTGATAAAGTGGTAGACACACCAAGATGATTAACACAAGACTTCTGCATAGGAGAGTAAAAAATTCACAATACAGGACTCCTCACATATTTCAAACACACACATTCTCATCTTTTAACCACATTGTGAGGATTTTACTTTCCCATTCCATTTGAAATTAGCAGAGACCATTTGAGATGATTTGGTCAATGAATGTGAGTAGACTTGGTTTTGATCATTACTGGTTAGAAGTTCAATGAACCAGGACATGATCTACCATGTCCCTTTTTTCCTGCCACAGTGATTGTAAGGAACCCATCACCTGGGTTCCTTAATACCTATATTAAGCAGAGCCCCCTTGCCAACCTCCACTGGTTATGTAATGTGCCAATGAGTTAATAACTATTGTTTTAAGAATTAACAGAGAAAGAGAAATGGTGCTAGGAGAAATCAGAACACACTCATTATCCAGACTATAGACTTTAAGGAATATATCCTGGAGTATAAGTGCTCTGAGTTGAGGCTTGAAAATTAGTAAGAGTAACATGAATGGGAAGGATGTTGGCCTTATGTAAACCATACAGAAAAGAGAATTATATGCTCAAAAAACTGTACGTAGTTCACCATGACTGGAGAATGAGCATCAATAAATAATAATAATAATAAATAATATTGGAAACTTATGCAAAGATCAATTCACAATGGGCCTTTTTTCATAAGCTTATTTTCAGTTACTCATTTTTGCTGAGACTATTAACTATTTAAACCATGCAAAAAGGTCCAAAATATGAAATAAAAAACTATTTTTTATTTTTTTATTTAAGCTGCCACCCAGCTTAAAAATTAAACTGAAAAATACATTTAAAGTACCCTGTATATACACCTCCTCCTCATTATTACTATAGGTAATAATATCCCAGTTTTGGAAATAACCCTGGTGCAACATTCAAACAAGGGATGTCTTTTTTTAATGTTTATTTATTTTGAGAGAGAGAGAGAGAGAGAGAGCAAGTATGAGAGGAAGAGGTGCAGAGACAGAGGGAGAGAGAGAGAATCACAAGCAGGCTCCACACTGTCAGCTCAGAGCCCCACATGGGGCTGAACCCTGAGATCATGACCTGAACTGAAATCAGGTGTTGGATGCTTAACTGACTGAGCCACTCAGATGCCACTCAAGGGAGGTATGTCTTAATGTTACCTTACTTTGGTGGCAATACTGCGTAATGTCTAGAGACATTTTTTGGTTGTCAGATCTATAAGTGAATGCTACACATATAGGAGGTAGAGATCAGGGATGCCACTAAACATCCAACAATGATTCATGTCAAAATTTTAATAATACTGAGGTTGGGAAACCTGTTCTATATTTATGGCAGGTTGGAGTTCCATATCCCCTTCACCTTTCATCACAAAGGTGGTTAATTCTCTGTAATCCTTGAGCTCTGAATGCCAGCCTGATCCCAGTGCCGAAAGCATTAAAAGGAAAATTTTTTATGGATGCCAGGTGTTCAAATGCAGCTTAAAAATAATAATAATAAACAGGGGCATCGCTGCTCAGTTACAATTAGAACATCGATAAATACTCATTGCTCATAATGTCCCTTTAGCATTAGAACATGATATGATAAATGGTCACATAGTTAATTATTTCACTACAGCTTCAACATTTAAAATACAGTTTTGGAAGCAATTAATCCAAAGTGGATTCGCGTGTGGGCAGGATTTTGATAAATAAAATGTCAACATCTTTGGCATAGAAATATAACTGCTCTCAGCACAGGTAGGCTCTCCTGTACCATGAATAGACTGCATTCTTTATCTTCCTCATTTCTGTTATTGTCAACAACATTATAGAAAGCAATGAGCATTGTTCAGACAAAACAACACAAAAACAAACTTATTTTTCCTGATCCAGCAGTTGAAATTGATTTCTCTTTTATTTCCAAAATAATGTTTTCATGACTCTTTATTAAAAAGACTAATACCTGGGTCAAAATGTGTGTGTCTACATCATATACATCTGTGGAATACATCTCATTTATCTTCTACCATTTCTCAGTGCATTTGGTCTGTCCTCCCTCTAACACATTCTCCTCCATATTACCAGTTACCATAAATATAAACACAGAGCTCCAAGGTGTTAGTCATATATTTCAAAACCGTGAATTTCACTCCCTTGCCAGTAGGATAGAATACTTAGTGGGGCACATAAAACTATTTTCTTCTTGGGGTACCTGGGTGGCTCACTTGGTTAAGCATCCAACTTCGGCTCAGGTTATGACCTCGCGGTTTGTGGGTTCGAGCCCCACGTCGGGCTCTGTACTGACAGCTCAGAGCCTGGAGCCTGTCTTCAGATTCTGTGTCTCCCTCTCTCTCTGACCCTCCCCTGCTTGCGCTGTCTCTCTCTGTCTCTCAAAAATAAATAAGAAACATTAAAAAAATTGTTTTTAAAGCTATTTTCTTCCTGGCACCAGACTAACCATGCTGTTTTATCTCCAGTTAGTTTCCTTTCTTACCACCTCTGCTTTAACTATACTCAACAGTTGCCATTCTTGAACAAAGCAGACTATAATTTATTAATTCATTTTCAAGACATAGCTCAATTATCAGCTCCTTTCTGCATTGAGCCTCTGTTTCCTTACCAAAGTTTGGTCTCTTTCTTCTCTACGTTCCATTAGTTCTGTGTTACAGCATTTATTAGATCTTTACAACTATGATACTAACTACTGCTTTATTTTGACTTGAGATCTATCTTCATTGCTGTGATCTCCCCAGACACTGTGGCCAGATCCTATTCTCCTCTGTAGCACAAGAACCTAGCCATTTTGTGGCTTATGATTAGCCTTCCAACAATGTTTTTTGGAATAACTTAATAAATGCTTCCAAATCATTGATTTCATTTTGGCAAGATTATTAACTTTCACCCAAGCATCTATTATTTGGGGAAAGAAAACTGTCAATCTACTTGTTTTTGTGGCATTGATGTGGTCATCACAAGAACAGACAGGAAGAAAAGCCAAGGATTCAGGTAACACAAGCCAGTGTACACTCTGCCTATATAACTGGTGCCTGGATGACCAAATGGGTACCATAGTATAGAAATCATGTCCAATCTAAAAGTCATCATTTTAATTTATGAAGAGGATTGCCACCTTATCTTTTTCTTTTCTTCTCTGCGATTGTTGTACAGTAATTTTAAGGTTTTAACACGTTGCCTTTGGTGAATCAGCAACTCACTATAGGGGGGATATAAATAATTTTGAATGTGAGTGGTTATTATTATTCCATGAATGTTTTAGAAAGCATTAACATTAAGTGAATGTTGATAGAAAGGGCGTAGGCATTTTAGTCATTTAATATATTTGTAATACACATTAGAAATTGCATAAAATAAGCTATCAATATTGAATAAATGTTTTAGCAACATACATTATAAATTTTAAGTGACTGGCATAAAATATGCATAACACATGGTACTTATTAGTAGTCTTAGACAGTTTCCTTTTTAAGAAACCATTAATATTGTGATGACCTTAGATATACAGTAATAGGCTTTAGAGAGAGCCATCCATTAAGCCATTCTAAATTTAACTAAGACAGATTAATTTCCATAATTACAGATGCTCCTCCATATACAAACATGGACTGAAGAGAATTTTGAAGTAACAAAAATCTTCTTTGGAATAGATGGGAACCTCAAAGTGATGCAAGAAAATCTTTGGTCCCTTATGTTCTATCCTCTGTGTTCAGGGTCATCATTTGCTCAGTATCTACAACAATAACCTTTTCTACCTTCCCCCCCCCTTTTCATATCCTAGTCTAAACAAGATCATTTTTTTTTTTTTTTTTTTGCCTACTCTAGTCACAAAGGAAGCTCTCTGGGAATTAGAGCCAGTCAGATATAAGTTCAGATTCCAGCTTGCCCACATTTTGCCACAGGTATAACCTCCACAGGTATATACCTGCCACAGGCATAAAGCCTCATTAGACCTCTACTCCCTTAGTTATAAAATGGGGACACAACACTACTGCAGTATTGGAAATGCTTAAAGTATGAAATGGAACATGCCTAGCATACCCTTAGTTTAGTGACTGTTCAATAAGTGAATGATTGCTATTATCTTATTTTTCCTTTATGTATTTTTATTTTGTATACTAAATCAAGCCTAAAATATGTTTCCAAACTGAACACAATTTTATGATTAATATTTTCCCATGACATAACAAGGTGAGATTAATTTCTGATTTTAACATTTTCTCATTTATATACAAATTACCATTGTTTAAACAATATGGGTTAACAGATTACTCTCTAGAGCAGTACCATCCCATACATTAGCTTCCAGGCAAATGTGGCAATTAAGGATGTGATATGTGCCTAGTCCAAACTGAGATATCTGTGATGGTATTATATACATAAGATTACAAAAATTTGGCATGGAAGAAAAAACAGAAAATATCTCATTCTTGGATTCTTTACATAATGAAAAGATAATATTATGGATATAGTGAAATAAGCTATATTATTAAAATTACTTCCATCTGCTTTTTAAAACTGTTTTAAAAATGTGCTTTCTAAGAAATTAAAATTTTCTAGATCGATAAAAAATTTCTAGAACACTAAAAAAATCAATTTCCAGAAAATATAACATATAAAAATTCTGTTTTGATCAGTCTACTCTAGAGCCCTTTGATGATGTGGTAATCTCCGGAAGGTAGACTAGAGGACATGATGCAATCATACATTTGTCTGGAAGAAACCTGAATGCTCACTCATTCCAACAAGCCGTTTTTTTTCCAGAACTTAATTATTCAAGACTGCAGTCTGGAAGGGGGCTGTAGCAAGAACTAAATGGAACTCTGAATGAAATGTGAGACAGTTGATGGAGGAAAGTCCTGAAGCAAAGGCAGATAGGTCAAATTAATATAAGACTGTAGTACTGAGCCAGGCTCAGTTATGCAGTAGAAGTCATTTTGTGTGCCAGATGCTGAAGGAGCAGAAAAAACAAGTAGCCAAATACAAAGACTCAGAAGGTGGTGGGGGTGGGGAACTAAAAGAAGAGGAGAGTAGCTGGGAAGGGATGCAATGTATTTGTATCAGGAAAGCTCTTATCATCTCATGATTCTGATCACTCCACCCTGTGAAGTGCCAAAGCACATTCCATAGCACATCTTAAAGTTATAGACTTTCAATTGTCCCTCTAATATATTAAAAATATTAATGATAAAATAGTATTAGCTTAGTAGGAGTAATAACTAACATTTATTGAGTGCTTATTATGAGTCAGGCACTGCTTGTGCCCCTAAACATATAATGTCATTTATAAACGTCCCTTTGACGTAGGTATTATACAGAATTTTAAGTTGATCCGTTTGAGGCTCAGTAAGGAAATGGGTTCATTTAAGATCATATAGCTAGTAAAAGGTGCATTATAGTAGAGAGAGAAAATGAAGTGATGGGCTGTGATTTAAACTCAGATTGATTCCAAAGTCTAAGTTCTTCAGTATTAGGCGATACTATACGTAAAACATATAGGCAGGAATATCCACGGTCTATCACCATGTCTACTTACACTTAACCCTCTGAAATGTAGTTTTTGCTTCACATTGCCTTCTAAATTTTGGACAAATGACCCCTTTTAACCAACTCTAATGTGCACCCCTACAAAGAAGGGAATTCTAGTAAGCATAATTCTTGGCCTTAGCCATATTGACATAACAAAATCCAGCACACTATGGATGGTATTTAATTATGGGTTGTAAAATTGTGATTTTCTAACTCTATAATTCTCTATTATAATTCTGCATTTCCTTCTGAATGTATTACTTCAAATCCTTTTCTATAGAAAAATGTTCATCATTCACTAGACCTATTTGGTAACTCAGAAATACATGTCACAGAAATACAATAATGTTAAATTCCTATTAATTATTAATTTTCAGGATAATGTTTTATTGTCCTAGCAACTTTCAATGGTGTCTGTCTGATGAGCAATATTTTGTTATCTCTCTCATTTCTATCTCCTCCATCTCCTCCTTATTGGGGGACAATATCTGCTATTTTGAGCTCCTGGCTTTCCTATATTTTCTTTTTAAATCAATTGCAATATTTGTTATATTCAGATCATGCCATGTCTGTCCGGTAGTTCCCCTCTGTCTTTTTGTACTTAATCTGCAACTTGTGCTTTGTGCCAGTTCTCAAATTTTTCTTCCCTGGCTACCACTCTGCATGTAGTTCTCTCCTATAGGGGTGATTTTTATTGGCTGACTATCATTTCTTCTTAACTCTGTTTATTTTTAATAGTACAACTGCACAGCTGCTGATATGATGCAGAACCTGTTGCTAGGAAGCATTCTGGCCAAACCCACCCTTGTCTGAGATCCCTGGCAATGTTTTTCTTAATCTAACCTTGTAGAAAATATCATTCAGGTTTTTCTTTTAATATATCTGCTCTATTTTATGAGGGAAATTTTATAAAAATCTAAATAAAAATCATGTTACCATGATGATATTTCTATTGGAATTTCACACATAATCTTTGGAGAGCTTTAACCTGTTAGGAATTTCTTTGTTAAGTTTATCGGAAATCTCTGCCCATGAAAGCTTCCACCTAAGAAGATAAGCCTTGATTCCCTACTTCTAGACTCTTAAGTTTAATTCCTCTTGCATAAGACACGTCTTTAAAAGTTCAACAAGTTACTATACCCCTACTGAGTCTTCTTTCCCTTTGGACATTCTCCTATTGCCTTTAAGCACTTTTTACATATACAACAAAAGGACTGTGGGCTAATATGCAAGTCTAGATTTGGAGCTCTGCAAAAACAAAGATGACCTGGAGAATTAATTTTTTATTGAAATTTTGAATCCCTGTTGGAAGGAATGGTGATAGATGAGCTGATGGTTATGCCCAGAAGTATCCAAACAAGCTTAGAAAATAAAGAGGAGCACCTCTTGCACCAATCATGCAACAAAACCTGGGACATAAAGAAGTGTCTTGGGAAGGGATTCATCTTCATTTAGGAGTAAGATAATGATGTATGCTTACATTCATTCATTTGGCAAATGGTTAATGATTGAGGCACCCTCTTAAACTTTATAGGCACTGATCTGAGTACCAGTTTAGTCAACAAGGAAGGTGCTTGATCTAACTCTGGTAGAGTTCTTCCAGTGTTCTTGGGAGCTTATTCTACATTTTTCAAAAGGGAAAAATAAAAATAGAAAGAGGAAGATAATATTTTGGAAGGCTGAAAGGATAGCGTGCTGGGAAATTCCTCTTGAGGATTCTTGATCAGAAGGGTCAGGAGCTAGCCAAGATAGATAAGGAAAAACTGACAGCAAGGTATTCAGCAGGAATAGTAAAAGTAGGAAAAAAAGTCACCATTAACACAATAATATTGGGAAAAGGGTAGCTGAGCGACTATCACAGGGACAGCAAAATATTAGTTCTGGGATCCCGCAAAATGCCAAAGCTGCTAAAGAAATTTGTGATTCTTGGATGCCAGTCACTCTGAAAACTTACAGACTGGAAACAATGTTGTAAATATAGTATTGTCACTCATGACCATTTATACCCCCAGGCAAGCATTCTGAGTTTCCTTTCCATTATTCCCGTTTGTTGCACCTATCCTCTCAAGATGAATAGATGTAACTAATCCAATACGGCAGGTGTGATCCGATGACGACAGAAGTTAAGTTAAACAATGTTGCCATCAACCTTACTGATGATCTTGGTGAGACTGTAGACTAGCTTTATTTTTATTTCAAGTCACTGTCCACTCCCTGTACTGTGGCACCACCTCTTCTTTCAGTTATGAGAAATAAAGGACAATCGTTCTACATGAGTTTTCAGATCTTATCTATGGAACTCTATGACTGTGATTTTAAAAAACATAATTACTATTCCTTAGATTTAGCAATAATTCTTGGTATCATACTTATTTCATTAAGTTTTACGAGGGTGAAATATTGCTGTTACATAAGATTTGGTGATACTATTGCTCTTGATTGAAATCTGAGTTATAAACGATAACTGATTAAAAACAATTCAACAGGATTTTATTTACTTGGCCTCTTTTACTTTAAAATAAAGTAACCATAGGCACATCTGGGTGGCTAAGTTGGTTAAGTGTTCAACTCTTGATTTTGACTCAGGTCATGATGTCAGGGTTCATGGGTTCAAGCCCTATATCAGGCTCTACACTGGCAGTACAGAGCCTGCTTGGGACTCTTTCTCCATCCCTCTGTCCTTCCCCCCCTCTCTTTTCTCTCCCTTTCTCTCTCAAAATAAACTTAAAAATAAAAATAAAGTAACCATAATTTATACCTCTAAAATTGAGACAAATTGTTTGACAAATTTGTGTGTATATATGTGCACATTTATATATAAGCAGGTAAGTTGTGAATTTACACAAATGGCATTACTTTTATATTCAACATGTCATTTATACTGAGAACAATCATATTTAATGTAAATTCAAGACTCCTTCAGTGTTACTGGCTATCTCGATGACAATGGTCATCATTAATATTACTACTTTTAATCAGGATTTTACAAACTATGGTCAACAACAAAAAAACTATCTTGATGAGTATCAGTATTTTTCTATATATCCTGCCCTCCTACAATGAAGATGAGTGTGGTAAAATCCCAAACAGAGTAAGAAATTGGGAAAATTCAAGGATTTAACAATCATGACATTAAATTTTAAAATTAACAATAATTATGGAAAAACTTAATTAAACGTCAACAATTTCATTGGAGGTGAATAGTTGAGAAGCAGAACAATCTTTTGCAATGTGCTCTTTTACCGCTTTTGCTCCTTTTTAAAATATTAAATAAGTATTGTTTACTATGGCGACAAATAGCAAACCCTATTAAATGGGTAGTTAGATACTGACAAATGTAAAGTGGAGACCAATAGACCAATATTTGCTGCAGGGGACAACAGTGATTGATATTCACTGGGAACAGGTTTAGTGTATACTCATTATTTTCACCCAAATCATTGCAAATTCTCTCCTTTAGCATCCTGAAATTTCATAATGTAAAACCTGATTTGTTCATATTTATTTTAGAACAACTAAATAGTTTAGGAAACCAGAAGCCAATTAAGTTTTTTACTTCTTATAGTCAAAACTAACAGAAATATTTAGGTAAGTCACAAATTGTGTTAAGTATGAGGGTCCTAGAGACCTTAAATGAAGCATTTGGGCATCTCATGTTTTTTAATGTTTACTTATTTATTTTGAGAGAGAGAGTGAATGAGAAAGAGAACACAAGCAGGGGAGGCGCAGAGAGAGAGAGGGGGAGAGAGAGAATTCCAAGTAGGCTATGTGCTGTCAGCACACATAAAGTCTCATAAAGTGTGACCTTATGACCTGAGCCAAAATCAAGAATCAGACTCTTAAGAGACTGAGCCATCCAAGCACCCCAGGGCATGTCATTTTTATATACAGTAGATACAGATCTTACTCTCTCATGGAAATTCCTTGGATACAGATGGTTTTTCAGAATTCAGAATTTTTCAAATTTTTATAGAAGACATGCCAGCTATTAGGCAATGCCCTTTCGTGGCTAGAGTAGCACTCCATAAACATCTGTATTACTATTTCTGCAGCAAGAGACATGGATACTCACACTAAGCAAAATAAAGGAAAACAAAACAAAACAAAGTCTCATTTTAGTTCAGTTTAGGTTTGTGGCAAAATCAGTTTTTGCAAATTTAAGTAAAAAAAACCTTTGTTTTAGGGTATTAAATTGCTTAGATCTATTTTAAAAGTTAGTTCAAACTTTTAGATCATTAGCAGTCACATTTTTAAAAATAGTAGGAGAAAAGGATTTTTTTTCTCACCCAATTGAATGAATATTCCGCATGGCATCTTGATAAGAAGTTACCTTACCTGCTAAATGACGGTCAGCAGGGATAATTCATCAATCATTGTAGAAAGACTTCCCAGTCATGTGGGAAGCAAAAAGGGAGATTTGCTTTAAACACACACAGGAGGTAACCACGGCTCGCTCTCCTGCCCCTCATTCTAACCCTTGGGCTCACTGATCCTTCCTAGTGCCCCATATTGTCTGGATCCTTGTTTCTCCAATTGTGCTCTCAAGATCAGTAGCATTTGCAGGAACTGGGATCTTGTTAGAAATGAAGAATCTTAGTTCCCACTCCAGATCAATGAAACCGGTATCCTTATTTTAGAAAGATTCCAAGGATTTTAAGAACAATGTAAGCTGATTAGTCATGACCCACCAGGTCATGGAGGAAGAAAGTTTTAGCTGCTTCTTCAGAGCCCTCTCTCCATTCTTGTTGTGGTTTCTGAAATTTCCATTCACTGACTTTGCTTAATGTCATATTTTAGGGAAACTTTCATACAAATGATAAAATTTTCCCTGGATTATGATAAAGTGTTAAATGCTTAGCATCCATGTAAGCTTCTGAGTGGATTTCCTAATATAAAGACTATCCCTGTAAATTGCACACAGAGGGAGGGAGTCTACATAATCCATGGCATGGTAGGGGGGGGTTATTATAGAAACTGGAACTGTTGAAGTCTTTTCTAAAAATGTCCATAGGAGCAGGGTCAATTTATGGGTCTTGTCCTTGGGTGAATAAAACTGACTAGAAGAAATCTATCTGCACATAAAGTTACTATCTCAGAAAGACCTCTGGATCTAAGATTCATGAAAATACAAAGTTTTATAAGATGTTAGAAGCACTGTAATTCCCTCATGGTTTTGTTGTTGTTATTTCTTGGGTTTATTCCCCAGCTTCCCTTTGCTTCACCAGAAGGACCTTTAGGTGTGTCTTAAGGGGCAGTCAAGAAAGGAAGAAGCTATGGATGCTATATTCTGCTTCAGAACCAGTTTCTGAAGAAACAGAATCACAAGAGCCATTGACTGAGAGGTAAAAATTAGAGTCCCTGTGGCCCATAGCAAGAGAGAAAACAGACCTGATAAACAACCCTGAGGCTTAATGATATAAGAGCCTATGTGTGGTCCCCTTCAGCATAACTTTTGGCTCTAAAGAAATTTTTAAGTATTTTTTTTAGAAGACAGTTTGTTAGATTTTTGGAAAGCCTTAAAATATATTGTGTTCCTGTTGTTCCATGCCAAATGGAATCAGTAAGCAGGTAATAATGTAGGAATGTTGGGGAGGGGAAAGCAGTTTAATTTAGCTACTCGATGATCGGTTGAAGAGAAATGAATGAAAGAGATTCAGAGTGATGTAATGATGAATTTTATCTCTTATGATCAGGATCAATTATAAAACCCTTTGATAATTTGGGGATTCAATTCATCTACATCCTGATAAATTATAATGTATCAAAAGTTTATGTAAGTTGAGACTTAAAAGCTGATTTAAAACAAATAATGTTTGCATTTAATGACAAAATATATTTTCACTGATAGAAAAGGCAGTTTATAATAATATAAACTAGTCTGACACTATATGTATATAATATATAAACTATATAATAATATAATAGTCTGACATGTTTCTTCATCTCCCTAAATATATATGAATCACAGAATTTACATATTTGTTTCTGCCTAGAAAGCCCTGCAAGAGGGGAAAAAAAACTAAAGTATTTCTTCACAGTTGTAAATAGAGTATAACCCAGAATTATTGTTTAAAGTTAGTTGTCTTATTAGGGGAGTTGCTAATATAATTACACTTTTAAAAATTCAATTTAACTTAATAACCTAGTTTGTGAATAAATATAGACATACTGGCAAGCCTTGTTATCATAGAATTTTTAAAATCACCCTATATAGAGTTGATAAAGTTTTTAACTCTTAGCATGCTCAACTTTGTATAAATATAAACTCATCTTCCACGGGTCTCTGTCATGGTGAGACACTATATGCAATTTCACAGTGAAATAACAATGGAGAAATTTGAAGCAGCCAAGACCTGAAATATTTGGGAAACCTTGGTCATCATTCCTGTTTCTCAAAAATTGAACCTAAATCACTTTAAATGATTTGTACTGAGTTTTTATTCTCTTAAACACTGAGCTCTGTGTTTGGGTATCAGATGATGGATCTCAAAATTTCACTTGAGAGGGTGTATGAGGAAGAGTTAGTAAGAAGGCAGCCAGACAGATAGTTATAATCAGACATAGATAAACATATGCATACCAGACCTATTACTAATAATAACAGTAATACTCAGCAGACAACCAGCACTTCTATGAATAATTACAACCAATATTTGGAAGTTTACCTAAATAGGCATCATACTATTTTATACATGAGGGCATGTACTTCATTTGCACAAAACAAAAACCTCATTTGAACCAGCTGATACAACAAGAGGAAATATATTGAATCATAACTAGTAGTAAAAGGATTAAGTGTTGAGACAATTAGAGATAAAATTCCACAAGACTCTCTTATCTCTCAGTTGTTATTTTGTTTATTGTCTTCTTTATGACTGAGGACTGATCGGGGGGGAAAAGATGTCATGACCTTGAGGATTATATCTCTGAAGCTTTGGTGCCAGAAGAAAAAGGATTCTCCAAACCCCAACTCCACAAAAGTGGAAAAATCCTTAAGAAGAGTCCTCCTGGGTTTTGTCCTAAGCCAAGTAATGTTAGGAAAATGTCTGAAAGCTTAAAATAGTAGCCTGGAAGTGGATTTTGTGTCTACCCTTAGAACAATTATGATAACAAGAGATATAAAGTTGGGTCTCATGAAACAATGCATATACATTTTTGTAGGGGTAGGGCAGGAAAGAGTACTGTAAAAAAAAAAAAAAAGTGGGAGGGGGTGGTGCCTGAGTGGCTCAGTCGGTTAAGCTGCTGACTCTTGATTTTGGCTCACAGTTTGTGATTTCAAGCCCTGTATCAGGCTTGGCACTCACAGTGTAGAGCCTGCTTGGATTCTCTTTCCTCCTCTCTCTCTGCCCCTCTCTTGCTCTCTCTCTCTCTCTCTCTCTCTCTCTCTCTCAAAAATAAATAAAAATGTTTAGGGGCACCTGGATGGCTCAGTTGGTTGAGTGTCTGACTTCAGCTCAGGTCATGATCTCGTCGTCCATGAGTTCTAGCCCCATGTTGATCTGGAGCCTGCTTCAGATTCTGCATCTCCCTCTCTCTCCACACCTCCCCTGCTCACATTCTCTCTCTCTCTCTCTCTCTCTCTCTCTCTCTTAAAAAATAAACATTAAAAATTTTTAATAAAAATTTTTAAAAAATAAAAATTAAAAATGTTAATTTTTTTTAAAATAATGGTACAGTCACAGCTACTGGTGATCAAATAAACCATCCCAATTTGCTTCCCTTTTGATTTCTGATTGTCACAAGAATCATTGTGACAGAACTATAGACAGAATTTTATTTTAGAGAGAGAGAACTTGCCCTTATTCACATAACTATAGAATTATAGATCCAGAACCAAACATAGATTTGTCTACTGTTATCAACAATACTGGACCAGGGCAAGCATGGCCTGCCTCAGTCCATGCCTCAGGGCATCTATGGACCTCATTTTGGACTGACTCTTTCAGTGTCAATAGAGCCATATCCATAGCGGCTTCCTAAAAATTTCTAAGTCCCCCTCCAGGGCTTGGGATTGGCTGGAGACTACAGTGCTAATCCTGGTGGGGTAGATGCTTGTCAGTGGCTCCTGTCCCTCCACATTCTGGTTTCTACCTGACCTCCAGTTTATAGTCCTGAGGTCAGTGAGGATGGTGGCAGGAATCCTTTTCCTGATGGGTATCTCCTTCCCTACTTCTTCTGCTAATACCCAGGACGGTAACGACATTCGTCCCTCTGAAGGCTCCATGTCATAGGTCAAGCGTTCCTTTTAGATAGTCATGCATATCTCTTCTCAGAATTTTCTAGACTCCTGCTTCACATTACCAAGGGGATTTTCTTATGCTCTCTCCTGCCTCAGATCGATGTGGTGACTTTGTGCTCCCCTGGTTGGGGTGGGGGGGTTGGCGAGGGGAGCTGTGTCAGGAGAAAGATAGAAAATTCTTATGCAAATTGGACTGCTCTTCCTCTACCATAGGCTTCTATCCTACCCAATATTTAGGTGGTACTGTGTGGAAGGCAGGAGTGTCAGTATATTGACATGTCTAGAGACATTCTAGAAATGCTGTGAATACAGCCTAAGATTTTGAGAAGACTTGTTTGGAAGACATGTTGTTCTATGTTTACAAAGGGTCAAACTCACATCACACATACACACACACACACACACACAAACAAAACAAATCATCTTTCATATTTTCTTGTATACTCTGAGTAAACTTGCCTTTGTGATCATCATCAACCAAACACAGTAACAATCTCTGAGAAATTCATTGGAAGTCAGTGTTCACAGGAAGCATGAAGGATGATGCAATGTCATGAGCAATAACACAGTCAGCATGAAACAAATCGTATCAGGGAATTGCTGAGGCAAGAAGATCTATATTGTTTCTATATTAACTAGTTCCAAAGAGCCATAGCTTGTAAATAATAACGGAATTGCTACCTTTTGCAGTGGTGAGAAATACAAAATTAGTCAAGAATAGGTTATCAGACAATGAAAGACAAAAGAGTTGGTTCTTTAACTGGAGTAGGGAAATAGGGTGCCTGGAGACTAGGAGGAATCTTCACAAGCCATGGTGAGACAATAAAGAAGCTACTTCTGCTCTGTCCATAATACTACATATATCTGATAGAGGACTAATATCCAAAATCAATAAAGAATTTACCAAACTCAATACACCAAAAATAATAATAATAATAATAATCATCCCAGTTAAGAAATGGGCAGAAGACACTTTTCCAAAGAAGACATCTAGGGATGCCTGGATCTTTCAGTTGGTTTCATATCCAACTATTGATTTCAGCTCAGGTCATGATCTTACTTACAGCTTTGTCAGTTCGAGCTCTGCATTGGGCTCTGTGCTAACAGTATGGAACCTGCTTGAGATTCTCCCTCTCTCTCTGCCCCTCTCTTGCTCACACTCACTCTGTCTCTCTCAAAATTAATAAACAAGATTTTAAAAAAGACATCCAGATGGCTAAGAGACAGATGGAAAGATGCTCAACATCACACATCATTAGAGAAATACAAATTAAAACCATAATGAGATACCACTTCACACCTGTCAGAATGGCTAAAATTAACAAGACAAGAAACAATAGATGCTGACAAGGATGCAGAGAAAGGGGAACCCTCTTACACTGTTGGTGGGAATGCAAACTGGTGCAGCCACTCTGGAGAACAGTATGGAGGTTCCACAAAAAGTTAAAAATAGAACTACATCATGGCCCAGTAATTGCACTACTAGGTATTAACCCAAAAGATACAAACATACTGATTCAAAGGGATACATGCACCCCTATGTGTATAGCAGCATTATCAACAATAGCTAAATTATGGAAAAACCCTAAATGTCCACCAAGTGATGAATGGATAATGAAGGTGTGGGGTGTGTGTGTGTGTGTGTACATATATATGTACACACACACACACACACACACACACACACACAATGGAATATTACTCAGCCATCAAAAAGACTGAAATCTTGTTACTATATATGAACTATATATATATATATTCCATTATATATTCCATATAATATTATATATCTGTGATATATATATTCAATTGTATTCCATATAATATTATATATATAATGGAATATTAGCCATCCAAGAGAACAAAATCTTGCAATTTGCAATGATGTGGATGGAGTTCGAGGTAAATACCATATTATTTTATTCATACACAGAATTTAAGAAACAAAACAGATGAACACAGGGGAAGGAAAAAAAGGAGAGGGAGGCAAACCATAAGAGAACAAACTTAACTGTAAGTTCTCATAAGGGAAGTCTTAACTACAGAGGACAAACTGAGGATTGATAGAGGGGAGGTTGGTGGGGCATAGGTTAAATGGGTGATGGGTATTAAGGAGGGAACTTGTTATGATGAGCACTGAGTGTTATATGTAAGTGATGAATCACTAAATTCCACTCCTGAAACCACTTTTACACTATATGTTAACTAACTAGAATATAAATAAAAAATTGATATTATAGGAGCATCTGAGTGGCTCAGTTGGTTAGGCATCCAACTCCTGATTTCAGCTAAGGTCATAATCCCAGGGTCATGGGATCAAGCCCAGCATCAGGCTTCATGCTGAGGTATTTGATTAAGATTCTCTTTCTTTCCCTCTGCCCCTCTTCCCCCACTCACACTCTCTGTCTCTAAAATAAAAATTGATATAATATGTAATATATATAATATATTATATAATATAGACATATAATATATTATACACATATATAATATCTATATAGTCATATGTTCACCAACTGAGCCACCCAGGCACCCTGACCCACTTAGAATTATTCTGATAACTCTTATAACTATGATTATCCAGCAGTTTCTGAGTCCTAAAACAGGAGAAGCCATTAATATGCTCATCAATGTGTGCTACATCCTTCATATGTGGATAAATACCAAGACTAATTATTATTCTACATCAGGGTCCCAAATGGGAGAACTGGCAGGCATTAGAGTGGAAGGGTTAAGTATATGTAGGAAATTGTGCCATTACAAAATTTGCATTTTTATATCAATTCCATTCTTTTAGAAGTCTTCACATCTTCACACTGTATACAACATCATTTCCAGATGGCTTTTAAATTTAATTGTAAAGAGACAAGGTAGTTTCAAGAAGAAAATATACTAGAATATTTAAATGAAAAAGACTGGCACAATTAAGAAAGTAAAAAAAGGCAAGCTACATTTTGTAGTATGGACATTTTAATGATATTCCAATCCATGAATATGAGATGTCTATTTGCCTGTGTCTTTAATTTCCTCTCTCAATATTTTATAACTTTCAGTAGACAAGTCTTTCATCTCTTTTAGTAAGTTTATTCTTCAATATTTTATTTTTGTTGCTATTGTGAATGAAATTGTTTTGTTAACTTCGTTTTTGGATAAATCATTGTTTGTACATAGAAATGCAACTGATTATTAAGTGTTGATTTTGTATCCTGCAACTTTGCTGAATTTGCTTAATAATTCTAATAGCCTTTCTGTTGGGAATCTTTAGGGTTTTTGACATCTATGATCATGGCATCTACACACAGAGATAATTTTACTTCTCCCCTTTCTATTTGGGTGTTTTTTATTTCTTCTTCTTGATTAATCCCTCTGCCTAGATCCTCCAGTACTATGTTGAAAAGAAGTAGTATGAATGGGCATCCTTGCCTTCTACAAATCTCACAAATAAAGTTTTAAATTTTTCCCCACTGATCATAATGTTAGCAGTGGGTTTTTCATACCGCCTTTATTGTGTTGAGGTAAATTCCTTCTATACCTATTTTGTTGAGAGTTTTATCTATGAATGGATGTAGAACATTATCACATGCCTTCTATGTCTATTGAGATAATCATGTAGGGTTTTTTATTGTTTGTTTCATTCTGTTAATGTGCTGGATCAACTCGACTGATTTCCATATGTTGAACTGTCCTTGCATTACATGGATAAATTTCACTCGGTCATGATGTATGATCCTTCAATGCATTGTTGGATTTGGTTTGCTAGTATTCAATTTTTGCATGCATGTTCATCAAGGATATTGGCCTATAATTTTCTTATTCAATTTTTGCATGCATGTTCATCAAGGATATTGGCCTATAATTTTCTTATTCAATTTTTGCATGCATGTTCATCAAGGATATTGGCCTATAATTTTCTTTCATGTGGTGTCTTTTTTTTTTTTTTGGTCTATTTTTGGTATCAGGGTGATGCTGGCCTCATAAAATGAGTTTGGGAGTGTTCCCTTTTCTTCTATTTTTGGGGAAGAGTTTAAAAAGAATTAGTATTCCTCTCTGAATGTTTGGTAGAATTCACCCATAAAGCCGAATGCCCAAGATGGCTGTAAACATATGAGAAAGGTGTTCAAACCAAAATGAGATACCTAAGCAGTAAAAACTTAAAAAAAAAAAAAAAGAAGGAGCAAGAAAGAAAAGGAAAAAAAAAAGCAATTAATGACCAAATGCTGACAAGGATATGAAATAACCAGAACTATGGCTACAACTATATTACTGCTATTGTATACAGATTGTAAATTTTTATAACTACTCCAGAAAACTATTTGGTGTTATCCTCTAAAAATGAAGACACACACACACACACACACACACACACACACGCACACATACACACACACAAACCCATTGGTTTTGTTCTTAAAAATATACCCAACAAAATTGCACTTATATATTTAACAAAAAGAATGTACAAAAATCTTCATACAGCAACATCTATGAGTTAAAAACTAGAAGCAAATATGAATCAATTATATGTTCTTGAAAAATAATCCAGGAGCAAAAAAGACGGTATGTTATAAGATTCCATTCATATAAATTTCAGAAGAAAGACGGGAAGGGAGGGAGCCAAAAACAATCTATGGTGTTTTCATTCAGAGTAGTGGTAACTTTCAGGTTAGTGCTTACCTGGAATGACCATGAAGGGAGATTCTCAAGTGTTCATAATGGCTTAGGACTTGATCTTGGGTTGGTTACACAGATTTGTGAAACTCTATGAAGGTCCACTTGGCTCTATATTTTTTATTTATGTCAAAATTTATGCTTTTGCGCAGTAGGTTACACTTGAATAAAAAGTTAGTTTAAAAAATTCCTTATGTTAAAAGAGGGCTTTATTCAATGGGGCATTATAGATTGAATAGAGACAACAGCCAGATGCTGTTTATATATCACTGAGCAGTGGTCTGCAAGGAGGAAGAAGGCTGCACATTTCAACAAAGGGGCGTCAGGAGCAAAGTATGATGGCAGAAGTTGTGAACTCCAGGGTTTAGAGTTTAGAGCTCCCGGTATAAAAGGACTCAAGAAAGGTTTGGAATGAATGAATGTCTAACGGTGGAAAGGAAAAAGTTTCCAAAAACAGCAAGGAATCCTGAATACCCAGTGCATAAGGCACATGGGAAGAAATTGATGAGCAAGGCACTAAGGAGGATCATGAAGTTGTAAAGGATATTATAAAATAAATTTGAGAATTTGAGCACACTTCTGAGATACTGAAACAAAATGATTGTCTTAATCTTTACTTGAAACTCATTCATTCATTCCTTCCAAAAGTGACAAATAACAGTCTTCTTTGTAACTGAGGAAGTGAAAAATGGAAATTTAGTTGATATAAATGATATCAAATGATATCAAATCAAAACCAAGCTATGATTTTTAATGGGATAACAGATTTTGAGCCAAAAAATGATTTTACCTTTTGAAGAACCAAGCCCAAGTAACTTCTTTTACATGATAAATTCATACATAAAAGCAACTCAGAATCAACAAATAATTTGAAAAACCTGCTATGATAAAGAAGTCATCTATGTAATTTTATATTCTCAATTAATCCTAATAATAATCCCTGGTGGTAGTTATAGTTAACCCAATTTTAGACAAGCTACTTGAGTCTCAGTTTCTGTTAGCAGTATATTCATACTCATAGAAGTAGCTGTTAGCATAGCCAGTATGAGGTCTAGATGTAATATTGTCATTATACTCTTCCTATTAAAGTTTATGGATGTAAAATAAGGTGGTCAATTATTCATAAAATCCAGTCTTATACATGAGTGAATTTCTTCCTAACCACAGAGTGATAAAACTTTCCTAACTATGACTCAAACCTGAGAAGCCCAAAGAAAACAGCTATTGACATTTAATTGTATAAAAGTAAATAATAAATTGCATGGCAGAAACACCAGATGCAATGACAATCTGCATAAAATATTTGTAGTATAAATTATAAATAAAGTTAATATTTGTAATGTTTTAAAGACTTTTAAAAACAGAAAGCAAAAATATCAGCTACCTTAGAGGAAATGTGCTAGAAATATGAAATGACCTTCACTGGGAAATATGCAAATGGAACTTAAACATATTAAGGATGCTAAACCTCGCTTATAATAAGACAGATGCAAATTAATACCTCACCGAGTTAGCATTTCTCACTTATCAAATTGGCAAAAAATCAAAAGCTTGACAACAGACTCTGTTGGCAAAGCTGTGAGGAAAAATACTCTCAGATATTGCTAGTGGGAATGCAAAATGTTACTACTCTTATGGAGGGGAATTGGCAATATATACAAACATTACATGAGCAAAATTAAGAAAAGGCTATTTACTGAACCAGTATTTGTAATAATAAAACATCGAAAGAAGCCAAATTGTCCAGCAAAAGGGGGCCCACTGAATAAACTCTTCCATACCCATGCAGTGTAGCTCTGAGGAAAAGGCAGCTGGAAATATGGCATGAGTATATCTGGGTATATTAACCTGGCATGATGCTTAGCATTTAAGGTTAACTGAAAAATTCAGACAGAGGTAAGTACATATAAAGCTTTGCCATTTCTGATATGTGTATGTATGTAAAGAGAAAAATGGTAGATAAATTCCGAAATGTGTATGTATATAAAGAGAGAAATGGTTGATAAATATTTGCACAGAACAACACTAAATAGCAAAATAAAAGATAATGTTAAAACAAATGTTTTGCCTATAAAGAGAAGGAGGCAATACAGTAACTAGGACAGTTATGGAGACTAAACTTCTCTCAATATGTATGTTATTACAGTGACTTTCTTTTGGAACCTGGTATATTTTACATGAGTTTAAAACAGAAATAACTTTTGAAAAGTCCCAAAAAGCAGAAGCAAAATGAAACAAATGAACTAATTGTGAATCAAGCTGATGTTACAACAGTGAAAGAGGAACAATTCCAAGTGGCTGTGAAAACTCTAAATTGACTATATATCACTAATGAGGTAAATCCTAAGCAGTATACATCCTGAGGACAAAAATAAGTGTGAAACATATTAAAACTTTTCAGTCATATTGTTGTCAGTGGTGTTAATATTATTCTGTGACAACAGTGGGATAAAGGAAATGGTTGATTCTTTTGACAACTTTAAGAACTAACTTTCAAAATAGCAAAAAGGAGATACAGAGGGAAGATGGAAGAGGTTACGCGACAACTGTGAAATCCAGAATTTGAATTACATCAATATAAATTCACAAAGCACTTCTTGAAATACAAATACATATATCCCAGCTCTGCTCCTTGAAAGATCTAAACAATGGCTGACCCAGTGGCAATAAACAAACATGGTACGCAGATTTTGTCTCCAACTACAATCTACCATTGAAAGGAACAGGGGCACCTTGCAAACATGTAACTTGAAGTCTAAAACAGCAAATGTACAGGATGCACATGAAATATCTTGTCATCCACATGACAAGCAAGGAACATTTCAAATAATATTTTGGTGGAGTTAAAAGGATTCAGAGTTAGCTAGAAGCTACTGGTCTAAGTTGAGACATTTGATTTCTGAGATCAATAATAACTGGTGGATTTAAACATATCAATTGTGTTTAAATCCTTGAGATGATCATGATAATGATCATGTTAAAGCATTGGTAGATCTCTGGAGTATGCAAGGAAAGCAACTTATTTTGAAAATCAGTAAATTAAAAAAATTAAATATTTACCTTGATTTCCTATAAAAAATATAATGTAGTTATCCAAACTATTGAATTCGGGCGACTGTCCTTAGGAACTATTTGAGCTAATAGATGAGGAAGACACGGTTGTATTTGATAGGCACCATTTTTCAGCACCTCGTTAAAACCTAGAGTCAGGCAATGATCACTAATGGTGACTAACCAAGGGCTCAGACATGTCCCTTCTAAAATAAATATTCTTATAAAACAAAACAAAACAAAAATCTGATCAAGCTTTAAGATCTAACTACCTAATTTACAGGAAATGTAGGGAACAAACAAAAACATGAGTATACATGTGCAATACATGTATATATGCATACATACAATGATGCAATCAGCACAATCCAGCTTGTGGGGGACTACAGGACACACTGAATTTTGTCAACGAATTAATTGCAAAGAAGAGAACAAATGTGGAGGAAGAAATTATAAATTGAAAGATACAGGGGTTCCTTGGCTCGGTCAGTTAAGTGTCCAATCCTGATTTTGGCTCAGGTCATAATCTCAGGGTTCGTAAGATCAAGCCCCATGTCAGGCTCTGCACCAACAGCACAGAGCCTGCTTGGGATTCTCTCTCTCCTCTCCCTCTGTCCGAGTCCTGCTCTCTCTCTCTCTCTCTCTCTCTTTCAAAATAAATAAACTTAAAAAAAAGACACTGATGAGACATCTCAACCAATCACACTTAACGAACCTTTTTGAATTGTGTTTCAAACAAGAGGTATGTGCATGTATAAATGTGTGTGTGGGCAGGTGGGGCGGGGATGCATAAGTATGCATGTCTGCATTTCTGCATGTGGATTATAATTTGGAAAATGTGAATACTAGCTGGATATTTTATGACATTAAGTAATTATTATTATGATTATGTTAGCCATGATAAGTATTATGCTTATGCTAATAGTAGTCTTTAACTTTGAGAAATACTTACAGAAATATTTATGGATGAAGTGATATGATTATCTGGGGTTTTCTTAAAATATCCGGAGTCAGAAGTAGGTAGGAGTTGGATGTGAAACAAGATTGACCATGAGTGATGGGGACATGGGGGTTCAGTGCACTAATCCCTGCACTTTCATATATGTTTTAAATTTTCCACAACTGAAAGCTTAAAAATGTTTGCAGTGTCATTCTCAGTATGACCATGGTTGTGCAGTGGCTGTTTCATGGGACTGAGTGGATGAAGAGGTGCATCCTGTAGAGTATAAAGTCACGCACCTGTCAGATATCTTGCAAAGTTACAGTCTATATCCTCTGAATTTCTTTTCCTTGGCATGGAAGCATCTACAAAATGGAAATGAGAGCTGTCTCCCCCACGCTTCAATTTAATTTTACATATGGTGTTCCCAGCTCTATTACTGTAAGAAGGTCAGACACACTGTTTTATGACGTCAGAGAATAATCCAGTCTAGAGATCAAGCAGGAGCCAGTGTGGGTATCCATAACCTCAAATTAGAATGATGCATCTGTTTTTCCACCTTAAAAAAAAAGTGGAACAATGCAAACAGGAAAGTTTTGTCCAAGTCATTGATGGGTCAACCATGCCTTTTCTCTGTTAAAGCAGCTTCCTTGTAGCTGACCCCTTAGAAAAAAGCGGTGAGCTTCTAATAAGGGCTAAATGAGTCAGCCATACATAAAAACACTCTATCAGATTATCTGGTAAACTCAAGCCTCAACTGTGTCCTCTTTTACAGGAATTAAAGAGGAGAGACTTTGACATTTATTACTAGAATGATTGATTCTTTTGTGAAATCTAAAAACACCATTCATGCTCTGCTCTGTTACTGATATTGAAAACCTACAGAGCTTCAGATTTTAATCCAACATTTAAATACATAACAAGCTATATTTGAAGAGATAGAATCACTATGGAAAATGAATTTCATATCAGGGAGTAGCCCCTTTGTTGGTTCAATATAGTTAATATATCTTGACTTTAAGGGAAACTGGAAAAGTATTTCCTAAGCCTTTTCCATTCATGCTGAGATTTTTTTTTTTTGCAGAACTAAATTATTAGAAAATCCCCTTTCTTCTACTCCTATACTCCCAAATTTTAAGAATGAAGCACATGCAAAATCAGGGGTAAAGCAACTTACCAAAGAACTATTTCTTGTTTAAATGGAAACAATAAGTTCAGGTTTTAAGGTACAAAATTTCCTTCACAATTTTATCAAATTTGTATCCCAACTTTAAAAAGGAGAGTGCTATCTCTCTCTCTCTACACACACACACACACACACATACACACACACACATATATATGACACCTTTTGTCATAATTTTCTTTTTAAAATACATCATAATGGGTTTTTTTTTACCTCATTTAGAACTAAGTTGTTTGTTTTTCTCCTACGAAAAGTTTTCATCATATTAACAAATGCTTTGGAATATATACAAAAATGGAGAAGAGCTAGATCTCCATTGGAATACCATAGAAAGCAAACAGAATTATGTTCGTCTATGCACTGAAGAATGCTAACTATATTTCTAAAATTCTAGTAGAGCTTGTAATATTAGTGGGTATAAAGTTTAAAAGACAAGGAGAATTAGCCTACCATTACTATAATCTTAAAGTAATTGTGAGTATGTGCACATTTGCTTGCTTCTGACTAACATGTATACATCTGACCTTGTATAGACAGGTAATCCCTTCTGACTAGCATGTATTTATCTGACTCTGTATAGCTAGGTAATCTATATATATGTGATTGGCAATCATTCACATTTGGGGGATACTATAAATTAAGATAAAATTATTAATTATAACTTTAGCAGATAAAGGGAGTGGAAAGAGCCCAGGAGGATTCATTTGGTCATTTTCCTCAGCCTTCCAAAATTAAAAATTATCAGTCCTAGTTTCTCAGTGAATGATTTCACAAAAGACACTCAATTCTGTATCAAGAGAGATTTCAGTTTCAACTATTAGATATGCCACTTACGAACTAAAGGGGATTACTTATCATTGATTGTGATTCTTTACCACTCCCTGCATCTCTGCCCTTCGTGATATGACTTTGCAGTTCCTCCTACAAGAGGCAGGGAATACATCCCTCCTCATCAATGTTTGATCAATATGGTGTGAGTGGAAGTGTAAGTGGGCCAACTTGGATCTGAGCCTTATAAGTTGTGGTTTTGTGCTTGCCCCTCTGTCATTTCTTCTGTGAGCACATAAGAACATTTCCTAAGTGACCCAGAGTCCCAGAAGAATGAGAGACACATGAAGCTGACATGAACCGCTCCTGGGCTTGGAGCCAGACAGACAAATCCAACCAGTTCAGATAAACCACTGCCAAGCTGCAGCTGCATGAATGAAACAACAAATACAAAACAATGATTTTTATAGAACACTGAGTCTTGTTTAGTGTTGTTTTTTTGTTATGCAGCATTACAGTGGAAAATGCTAACTAATCTAGACATGGGTTACAGAACTAAGATACTGTTGGAAGAAAAACCTGAAAGGCGTTAGACTGGTTGAGGACAGAACAGGAGTAGGGAACAAACAAAAAAAAAAAAAAAAAAAAAACAACGAATCTGATATGGGAAAGCATATTAGCTACTGTGTCTCAATTTCCTACCTGGTAATTGTAGGAAAACTAATTAATGTAATTAGAAAAATGTAACTACTTCATAGAGACAATAATAAACATTTAACAGAATAGCATGTGCCCACTGCTTAACCAGTATTTGGTACATACAAATTATACTCAAATTTTAGTTATAAAGATTTTAATATAAAAGTTATATAAAAATAATAATTGCAACATGTGAGTCAGAGTTATGAATCAACATTCATGGATTTCCTAATGACTCTGGACATCCTAAAAACCATGAAACAAAATACTGTAAAAGAGAGAATAAGGCAGAATCCTGATCATCAACCTGTCTTATCCTACCAAATCCCATCAAATTACTGCAGTCCAAACCCTCTCCAGATCGATTCTTTTCCCTATGAAAGGATGCAAGAAGATATTCTTAGAGAGCATCTATTAAATGTTTATCACATGCCAGTAAATGTGATAGAATTTCTAAATGTTAACCCCACAGGAGACTGCTCAAGTAGATATGATCTATTACTATTCCCAGTTGATAGATGAGAAAAATCACAGCAAGCAAGGTAACTCCCTCATTGTTACAGTCCTAGTGTGTGAAAAGATAAAGAATTGGATCCAGATTACCCAGTTCTTGCTTAAGACCACTGTGCTCTGTTGAAGCTTCCTGGAGCACAGAGGTTCTCAAACCTGACTGCACATGCAATCAACTGGGGAGCTTGGAAAACAGACCCATCCCCTGGTCTAACCTCCAGAGAGTCTCACTTCGTTGATCTGAATTGAGGCCAGAGAGTTTTAAAATATCCCACATGATCCTGGAACACAGGTGTGATTAACAACTTCCAGCGCAGTGGGAAGACAGTACATCACAGAGGGTAAGAGCCCTGCTGCTACCTTCAGACTGCACAGGTTCAAATCCCAGCTCTGCTATGTGGAGATGCTGTGTCCCTCATTCTCCCCATCTGTAACATGCGGATTATGACTGCCTTGCCTCATAGGATTGTGCTGAGGATTGAATGACGATATTTGTAAGGGGCTCAGAATAATATCTGAATATAATAATAACTGCTAGCCTGTTTTTTTTTTCCAGGGCAGGGGTGGTCACAATATTTTTTAAATTTATTTATTTAAATTCAAGTTAGTTAACATACAGTGTACTATTGCTTTACGGAGTAGAACCCAATATCACTTACATACAACACCCAGTGCTCATCCCAGCAAGTGCCCTCCTTAATGCCTATCACCCATTTAGTCCATCCCCCCACCCACATCCCCTCAGCAACCTTCAGTACCCTGGTGATTCTTAAATAGAAAAGGCCTGGAAACAGAAATATGTTGGTTCAAATGGACATAACTCCAGTAGGTGCTTGGTGAAACTGAGAAAATCACTAACTTCTCTATGCCATGACCTTCTCGCCTCCTCCTCTTCCTCTTCTACTTTGAGTTGAATTTTACTTAAATGTAGTATTTTTTAGAATAAAAATGTTTAACTGTATAATTTTGAAATGCACTGGGATATTTGAACACTGATTTTGAATGCTAAAAAAATTCAAAAATTTTAACATTTAGAATCATTTATAACTGGCTTACCTGATTCTTACCATTCAAAGGTCATAACTGGGATTAAAAAAAAACACCTTCAGGTTAGGTAACTCAACAAGTTGTGTAGTAAACACAAGAGAATAATGGGGGGGGCAGGAATGTGGAACTCAGGATCTGCTGAATTTTAATTAACTCATTTAGAAAACAGCACAATAACAGATTGTCACTGAAATACGATAATTCTGTTCTTCAGGGAAGGTTTTTATTGAGTCATATAATTTTTTTTTCTTATAAAGGAAAATACAGGATCTGATATTACTCAGGTCTGGGCAACTTCCCAGCAAAAGTTGCTGAGACAGGAAGACATGTGATGGCTTTCATTTTTGTGGAGGTGGAATGATTTCAATTTAGAAGTACCTGCAAATACAGGGGGTGGGGGGTATTATATCCAGATCTAATCTGAAAGACTAAAACCTTCCTAACTCCACACTCTGTGCTTTTCTAAACAATCTATTTATCTGTCCAGCACAGATAAAGTTAATCCATTAAAATTTGTGTTTTACTACATTTGTTTCAAGGAAGTGTCATTTCCACAAGTCTTCAAAGTGTTGTTTTGTTACAACCCATATTTCTAACGGTATCACAATATTTTATAAACATTTATTCAGATTTTGTTTTCCCTGCGAGACCAGAGACTTCTTGAGGTTTATGTGTGTGTGTGCTTTGATATAAACTAATGCGTATGTGGGTCTCTGTGTTATGTGATGGGGTTGCACTTTTTTTTCCTTCATAAAGATAAATGACTGATATGCAAAGTTTGAAGGGTGCTGAGAAGTGGGGGATGGGTGAGGGGATGTCATGGGGAAATAAAGAAAAAGAAACGATACAAACTTTCACCTGTTCTACCAGCAAGTCTTTTCAATGACTCAGGTTTGTCTAGTCAAGATACATACACAAGGCAAGGCAAACAAGGTTTCTCAGATAAATATTACCACATTCCTGGGAAGATTCAAGCCCAGCATGCTAGGTCCTATACTTAGCTAAGGGGTCTTGGAGAAGGAGCAGATTCTGGACCCTCTCCTGCTGCACCATCTAGGTGCCCTGGGAGAACTGATGGCATAAATGAATATAAAGAAATACAATGCTGAAGAACATTCTGAAATGAGCCACTCTTAACTGAATATAACTCCAAGAAAGTCATCATTCTATCTTTTTCTTTGGAGAACTCCAGTGATAAGATAATTATCTCCACTAACGGCAGTGAGAAGAACAAGAGTAGGATCAAGTTTAGCCACCACATGTGATAGATAGCTCTTACATGTTTGTGATCTGGCAGGTGCAGAGGAAATGAACAGTGGCGATGCTGGGTGCGCATGTTTTAGCTAGGACACCAGGCCTTGGCATGGGGATATAATGGCAGAGCCTCAACTATTCTGGAACAACTGGTTCACAGTAACAACAGTAGAGATATTTCCGAGCATCAGCTTCAAGAGACCAGCATTTTGGACACAAGGAAGGTATTCCAACAGACTACTGCAGTAGATGAAAAAGTTTCCCTGGTGTCCCTGGCAATACTGGGATTCTTATATTAGCAGGGGGAACATCAGCATTGAAGGACTCTGTAGATAATCCACCATGAGATGAAAGCTGGTTGAGTCCTTGTGTATCAAAGGATATTTCTGAGCTCCAGATTTACTGGCAATGAAACAGGACACCCAAGCAACACAAAAAGATTCAATAGATGTATTATTGATTCCCTACATAATCATGGCTCTGAAGATGCAGTATCAGTTGATAGTTTACTTAGAAAAACCTTGGTGGTGCTCTTGTTTACTTGAAAATACTTAGCTCAAATGACCTTCTCTGCTCTGTGAATCAGATATCTGTGCACGGCAGGACCCCTCAGGATCCTCTGACCTGGCCCAGTTAGCTCTGGCCGTCTTAACCTTTCTCCCTTTCTGAGGCTAAAGCCATAAATACCCCATATTCCTTTATCTTTCCGAATGATTCACACATATCTAAATGCTCTCCTACACTCTTTTGATTAGTTACTTCTCTTACTATCCTAAAGGATCACTATCAAGTATTTTAATAAATATACCCAAAGTGACTAGGAAATTTGAGGTAATTATCAATTTTCATAGCAAAAATGTTACATTTGTTAATTCTCTTATTCAATGAGTCCCTTTCTAACACTTCCAGCAAAGTTCAGCCTAATTTTCATATTTTTCTTTAATTCTCTCATTATTCCTTGTACAGACTACAATTATAGTACTCATGATGTTATATTGTTATGCGTGTTTATTTTCTCCTAGACCAGAAGTTCTTTAAAAGTAGGGACCATGCCCTTGACTGCATTTAACACAGTGATGAATCTACTGTGAGCTTTAATAAAGAGCCATTGAATAAAAACAAACTATCAAGGGCTTCTTGATACTTTCCATCAACAACAATGAATACCTTTCCTTTGGATATAGGAGTGAGAGCTCAGTTATTTTTGACTGCCATATAGATAATGTTAACAGCCCAGAGTTGACAACTGATATTTTAGAAGGCTCATCAATAAAATTTGTCTATTAGTCATTCCTCAAATTCTACAACTACTATAGATTAAAGAGATCATCTAGATTATATGGTATTTGAAGTAGATACAGGTTTAGGGGATGATGACAAGCAGTTAAGAAGAAGATGCTCCTTAAGAAAAACAGAATAAATTGCAAATGCAAATTCGGTGCAGGATCTTTGAAAGAGCCCAAGTCTATGAGGGGTGCACTTAGGCTTCATTTGCTTTATGGTAAATCCTCTCTTTTTGGTATGTATAGAATTACTTGTGCAGAAAAAAATGCAGTGCATTTTCTCAAATTTTACAGAGTTTCAACATTAGAAATAGTCACATGTGGAATGCAGGAGCATTTTTATTTTGAGAGAAAGGAGAAATACAATGATTGAAAATATTGTCTTTATTATTTTTATTCAAAATCCCCTATGTGAATCTACTAGGAATTTTTTTTCCTCTGAACTCAAACCAAGATACAACCTGTTTTTAATTTATGAACGTGTTTCTTACTAGGTAAAAAATGAGAGCTTTATAACACATAAAGTGCCTTTTCTTTAGAAGCTGGGAAACATAGACATAAATGATGGATTCAACTGACATAACTCTTTGCTGCCTTGGTCTTCCATAGTCCCTTTTCTGCTCCATCCTCCATTTTGATCACTTGGGTTTTTGTCCTTTCTTTAAAAATATTTTTCCAGTCTTATTGCATATACATTTACATGTAAAATACCTCAGATCACCTAGTGTACATAAACAAGTAAAGTCTGAATTATTCCCCTAGCAGTTAAAGAAAAGAACAAATGGAGATGTAAAAGAGGAACCTTTAGATATGGTAAATAAGAACACCACCATTGAACTTGCATATATCCAGTCCCCATCTCTATGCACTCAGTGAAACTCAGGAAATACTTCTCCTTTCCCTCATACAATGAGAAGACCCAAAGTCCATGTGAGAGTCAGGGAATAAGATTATCTTTTCTGCCATGATTCTTGCAGAGAATCAAGGCAGAGAAGAAAGTCTAAAGACAAAAAAGTCAGAAACCGTTATCTGAAACCAAAGATGCCAGAGTAGTGAACCAGAAACAGAGAGCAAGGCATGGAGAAAGAGATGGTCTGGGATGGCTTGTAGCTAATGACTGACTCACTTTTCCATCTGTCCTGTGAAGTATGGGCACGTTGGCTTTCCTTAAAGAACCAGTGTAAAGAAAGATTTAGGAAACAGAATCCACATGGTTTTCAGAGTCCACAGCAGCAATAGTGCAGAGAAATTAATTTCGGCATTTGCACAAACTGGAAAAAGCTTTCAGAAATTAGTTAACTTGCAGGCTATATGAGCACCACTGTGTTTGTCAACTCCATCTGCTTCAGAAGGTTTCCTTGATAGATCCAATTCAACTGCCAGTGTGCCTTAGTGCTCACCTGGCTGCCTGTACATTAGTGAAATTCTGTGTTCCCAATGATTTCACATTTACCCTGCTGCTATAATTATTTTTTTAACTATCTTAACAACAAAGACTGTGCCTGATCTTTTGTGTAGTTTCAAATCTTAGATGAAAAATTCTATATACCCGACATTGATTTGTTTTATTTGATGTGCTTAGTTAGGAAACCACATTGACATTTATTTCATTTGCTGCACACAAGAACTCTGAAATAGAGCTATTGCAGGAGTATTTCGTCCCTTTTTTGATGAAAATAAAAAGTCTGAGACATAGATTAAGTTACTCATCTATAGTCCAATAGCCATAAATAGATCGAAGGACCCCAGTTTTCTTTTTCCAAGTTGAATCTTCCTTCCTTCCTTTATGCTACAGAAATCTCAGTCAAGGAGTTTTGAGTGGAATGTCTTAAAGTTCTGACCTCAGCCCCTATTAGCAGCCAAAATCTACATGAAGATCCAGCAGTATTACCCTATCATCTATTCATTCAGTCTATCAGCCAAAAGGGGTGGAAGAGCACCTGTGCACCAAGCAGAGAGCTAGTCACTAAACACTGGGCTTGCATGCTAATTAGGTGACATGCCTGAGACTGGAGTGTATCTCATTGCCTTTAGGATAATGACGGAAAGAGTCAACTGGAAAAGCCCAACCCTAGCATGCAGGAGTCAACATAAAAGCAAAGCATATGGTGTGGTTCAGATGTTAACGCCACCGTGTTAACCCAGCACTAAGTGAACAACGCCTGGATGCACATGACCAGGTCTGGAATCACCCTGATGCCGGCAACAGGGCACAGAGAATCGGCTCCAGAGCCACGGGCATCTCCCCAGCATCACTGTGGTTACTGTCAGCCTTGGAGACAATGCCAATCTCGACTCTTCCTGCAGCTGCCTCTGCCGGCTGTGCCTCTCTAAATGTTCACAGCCTTTGCTTTTGGAGTGGGCTCAGTAACAGGTGGAATTCAGGGACACCCCAGTTTGGTGGAGCAGATCCAAACACCGTATAGACTTAGTACATCTGATGTTAATCAGCAGACTGTGCATAAAACAATGAAGGGAGGGGGCGGGTGTGTTCTCTCTGCTCTGAGGGAGACTCCCTGCTTCATGGAAAAGACTGCAGGCTGTGGAAGAAGGGCGAGTTGGGTGTCTGTACCTTGACTCTGCTATCTACTCCGTGGCCTTGGGCAAAAATTTTGAAATTTCTGATCTTCAATATCCTTGTGTGGGTAATCGAAGATAATCACACTTTCTCTCCAAGGTTGTAGTAAAGGTTAAAAATCGTGTGGCCATGAATGATGTATAATTAAGTGGAAGAAAAGAAAGAAATGAAAGAAAGAAAGAAAGAAAGAAAGAAAGAAAGAAAGAAAGAAAGAAAAAGTTGCTGATGAGTAAGTATAATTTTCTCCCAGTTTGTTTTAAGTGAGAATATAAGGGAACAGAGACAGAAATTAGTAGGGGATGCTCCTATCTGAAAGGCATTAGAAAAAGTCTAGAAGAATCTAGATAAAATGGGGGTTGGGTGAGATTGAAGCAGCAGAGATTTTGACTTCATATTTTATAAGTATTTGAATAGTGGTGAGATTGTGAGTGATTTTTACTGTGTGTGTGTGTGTGTGTGTGTGTGTGTTCTATAAACATAAATAAGAGATACTACACAGAGGAGCATACATAAAGAGCCTGGATCACAATACTTATTTTCTATAGATAAATTTCTTTTTTTTCCTTTCCTTTAAGGTAATTTAAAATGTTGAAATGGACATCCCTAGTTACTGGGATCTTTTAATAGAGATGCCACAAATCATTCAATGATGTGGGCGGTTGGCAGAGGACAGGACTTTGAGGAAGCAAAACCTACTCCTAGGAAAAAGGCTGGAGTATTCAGGGCTGTTTAAAATAATCAAGTGACTGTTTCACTCCTGTCCCGGCTGTGTAGGGGACAGTTTTTGTCCCAGGAAATCTCTGGGTAAAAATGGAAAGAGGGAAAGTTCTGGAATCAAAACACTGTGCTCTAGCCTTGGCTCCACACCTGAAAATTCACACCACTGACCTCTAACATCCCTAATCTGAACCGTTGATTTGATTTTTCTTCTTTTTAAATGTCAAGTTAAAAATCCTTGTTACAGGGTCAAATGAGATGGCGACTTTGAAAACACTTTCGTTCGTTCGTTCATTCGTTCATTCATTCATTCATTCATTCAGTGTGGTTGGAGAACCTATTAAGGAGTGCTACAGTAACTGTTGAGAGCCCAGTGGAGTAGCAAGCTACCCCAAATACAATATACTAAAAGTCATTCGGGTTCTGGGGCCACAGAGAATGATCAACTACCAGGAAGAATGGCTTTGCTTTGTAAACTATAACACATTTTATAAAACCTAGAAGTCTTTATTCTTTCTAAATGAGCAGAACTTGGTTTGTGTATCTCCCAAAGAAAGGTTTGCCTGTGAATTACCAACCTACTATATTTTATATTCAGCTAAGAAAGGAGAAACCCTTTCACTTTCACCCTGCAGTTCTCCAATTGCTCTTCAAAAGCAGTTCAGCAGATGAACAGCCTCCCCCACTCTCCAAACACACTTCTGTTTCTCCTCCACCCTTTATCCCTTTCTCAGAAATATTCCTGTTACTTGTAACTCAGCCTACAATCATCTTCCAATTACTGGTGTGAGTTGATATTTTTTAAACAATAACTCTGTGAAAATCAAATGTCCTCCAGCCATACCAGCTCCAGATAATTGGAATGATTGCTTAACTGCCAAGGTTTTGCTACCAATTAGGGTGGTTTTACTGTGCTGGGCAGAAGATGGAGTTTCTCTGTCAACTCTTCTCCTTCTGTTAGGCAAGATCTGAGACCAAACAAATTACCGTGCCCGTCATTGTTAGCAGATTTTCTGTCTAGCCCTTGATCAGACTCACAGATTTCTATGAAAACTTGAGAATATTTCCCATTTCAAACAGCAGTGCTTGTGAAGTAAAAATCAGCATCTTCAAACAGAGCCTCTCTAGCGGAGTTAGTTAATACTCCTTTAACACACCTCAGGGAATGAACTCTGGCCCCTGATCTTAGAAGCTATGAACATGCTGGCTTCTAATTCCCTGGATATATTACAAATCCCTTGTAATTTAGACTTTTTAAATTTGAGGAGATGTTTCCCGTCTCATTAATCACATTTGACAAAGCAAAGGGGGGGCGAACCTTTCTTACAACACATATGCAATAAAAATCCATTTGGGATTGGTTGTTTTTACGTGTAAACAATTTTTTCTCCTCTTTATTTCTATGAAGCTTACCGCTCAAAATGAATACCCAGATTTAACCATGTGGAGCTCAACTGATATTGCTACGACTTTTCAGTAGCTTCTGCCACAATACTTTTTCCTTTGACATGTGACTAAATTACCATTGTTTATGTGCATGTGGAATTTGAGAAGCTCCTTTCAATAAGTTTCTCATTTATTGGCATCATTATTTGTCATGTGCCCCATTGCTTGATGATAAAATCTTCAAGGAATAGATATCCTACTTTTGTATCTTTAGCATTTATGGCAGGCGGTAAAATATATTTTAAAAAAATTTTCTCACCTACGTCCTGTGCTAAATGTGGGATGGGGTGGGGACCAGACTGATGGAATCACAGTCCTGCTTGCTCCCCTCTCTTCCTTATCGTAACAAATGGCATCACCACCTACATCACTGTTCAAGCCAAAATTTAAGAAGTTTTCACTGACTTCTCATTTTCCCTCCCTCTTCTCTCTAAATCAAGTCATCTACAATCTATGTCAAGTCCACTTACACAACATATTCTGAAAGCAACTGCTTACTCCATCTCTACTAGCAACAAGACTGTCCCATGTCACCATAGTCTCTTACTAAAAAAATGCTACAGGAAGAGCCTCTGAACCGGTCTTCCTGTTTGTTCTCCTGTCTCCCTGAAATTCACTCTCCAACACATTTGGTGATCTCCTAGAGCCTCATTATTTTAAAGATTGAATTTAAACCAGCAGCATCACCTGGGAGCTGGTTAGAAATGCAGAATATCAGTCCCCACCCAAGACCTGCTGAGCCAGAAAAGTCTGCACTGTAACAAAGTCTCAGGGGATCTGTGTGCACAATACATTTGAGAGGCACTGATCTAGAACATAAATCAGCTTTGCTGCCTTTCTGATTCAAAGTCTTCAATAGCTTCTCATTTTACCTAGAACACAGAAAATAAAGGCCAAACTTGTTAATGGAACTCATGAATCTCCATGTATCCTGACCTCTACCATACCCTCTGATCACCCTTTTCTCCAGTCTCCCCTACACTCACTCTACTTGAGCCACAGAAGTGATCTGTCTGCTCCTAGAACATGCCTTGTTGTCTTTGCACTGGCTGATCCCTCTGCCTGTAATGCTATTCCTTCATTATGCTATGTCTGGCCCTTTCCTATCCCTTTGATTTTAGATTATATATTACCAAGAAAATGATTCCCCTTTACTATTCAATGAGAGTAGCCATCAGATTATTATGTGTCTGTGCTCTTATGTTAATTCTCCACTTCGTACTTTATTGCCATTTCACATTTTTCTCATCTGATCATCATCCCTCTCCTCTATTCTAGAAAGTATTTCACCAGTCTTGTTATCTTCCCTTTCCCCAGCACATAAAACAGTGCCTGCCATACATTATTGGCATCTAGATGATATGTTTTGAATGGTAAAATGAAGAAAGGTAGGAAAGGATGAAAAATTGGATATACTTAGGGCATTCCCAGGAAGGAACCTAGGACTGGATAGTGGAGAAACCAGTGATTGGCTACCTGGAGCTCACTAAAAGTATGTCTACTTTTCCTAAATCTGGAATTGGAGATGGTAGGACCTTGTTATATAGAGAAGAGTGCCCAGGATATTATAAGCCTGTTGGGCTTGTTGTAGGCACCCCCGACAACACACCAACTTTTATACATTTTTTTCTTTTAAAAAACTTCCATAATTTAGCAAAATTTGATGTGATTCTTGGTGTGGAAAATAGGGTAAATGTTGCTGGTTCGACCTGTAAAGCGCATTCAGGGTCATGGCATGCTCTCTCCCCTCCCTGTGCTTGGAAAACTGAAACACAGAGGCCAGAGGGTGGCAGAGATGCCACTTTGCCAACTCAAACAAGAAGCAGTAGCAGAGACTCTGGGAGAATGTTCTCCCTCCCCTGATTACTCTCTTTCTTCATTCCCTAGCTCTCCCCCTAAACTGTACTGATTACATGCATTCACATATTCCTTCCTTCCCTCTTCCAGAGAAGAACATCACTTTTCCCTCGATAAGGCCTGGAGTGTTATCTGACTTTCACTTCGCTTCTCCAGGGACTAGTGCAGGAAATGACACATAACAGAATCTCAGCAAATATATATTGAACAAATGAATAAAAGGAGAAAAGAACTGATGAGAATTTCTAGGAGCCACAGGAAGGACTGGAATGGAAGTTAAAGCAAAGGAATATGGGTTTCAATGAGGTAAGACTAACATCTCAAACAGCTGTTACTAGAGCGCCACCTTTGTAAAGGTCCAATCCTAACTTTTTAGTAGAAAAGGAAATCTGCTGGACTCATTGCCAGCTCATTTTAACACGCACTATTTGCCTCTAGCATAAATATATTCTGCAAGTTAAGCTTCCGACTCTGACTCCTCAGCCAGAAGATAGTCCTGCCTGTTATAGCACCAGCCTTTACAGGTAGGAGGAGAAAAGAAATAGGTTTCCTGTTAGCAGAAGCTCACTGGAGTCTTACTAGAAAAACCAATGACGGAACACGAGCTTACCTATAGAATGCTTGTTGACTGAAGGGGAAGAAATCAATGGTTTATCTAAGTGGCAATTTACTGACATAGACAATGTTCCAGCAGTCCAGATCCTTACCCCCAGTGAATAAAACATTGTGAAAACACCGTGGAAGTCTCTTAGGATAATGGTATTAGATCACCGGAGTTGCTATTACAAGCCACTTCCAGAAACAAATGGGTAATCAATTAAACAACCTCTTTAATTTGTGAATGTGGTGCCTGGTCAAAGAGGAAAGAAACCATTTACAAATAATTAGTTTCATGGGAAGGTACTAGAGGTTTCTTAGACTTTAAGCTTAGGACAGAGAGTAAATATTTACGTGCCCATTCTAACAGTGGTCACAAAAGACGATGGATGATCTCTTCTGTCCCATCAACTTTCTGGCATAGCACAGTATGAAGACAATACGGTTTAGTACAGGAATAAAAAGGCTTACATCTAAGCAATGGCTCTGGGGAATATTAAAGGTATAAATTTACACCAGTGTTTTGGAGCTTTTGTTTCCTTATGAAGATGGTGATTACCTCACTATTTATGGGTGTGAGGGTGAGGTGGGGGGAGCTGTGTGGGACAGAATGAGAAAATGTGTCAAGCAGAGAGTAGGTACCAAATAAGGTATGGATATTGCTTTCGTTATGATTAAGAAAAATTTCTTCAAATGAAGTTAGAACTTTAGTATATTAATTAGTAGATATAAAGGTAGTTTATACATATAAACAGACATATGATAATAATATGGTTGTACAAAAATTTTGTTATATTCACTATTTTCCTAATGAAAGGTCAAAGGTTGTTTACCTTAAATGGGTCATAAGCCTCCAAGGCTCTATAAATGAAATAAAGATTAGCTACTGCTATTATTATTATTATTATTATTATTTCTCAATGTCTTTATTCTGATCTACTGAATGAGAGAATATCTCATCAAAATCTAACTTGGCCACATACTAGGAATACATTGCCCATTATCATTTATTTTTTAATGTTTATTCATTTTTGAGAGAGACAGAGAAAGAGAGAGAGAGAGAGAGAGAGAGAGGGAGGGAGGGAGGGAGATAGCCATAGCATGAGCATGAGCAGGGAGGGGGCAGAGAGTGAGGGAGAGAGAATCACAAGCAGGCTCCTCACTGTCAGCACAGAGTCCTACATGTGGCTGGAACTTATGAACCCTAAGATCATGACCTGAGCCAAAACCAAGAGTAAGACCTTAGCCAACTGGGCCACCCAGGCATCTGTCCATTATCACTTCAAAACACATGATTTTTTTTCCTTTTCCTTTTTCTACTATTTTAAAGTGAAGCTTTAATAATCATCAATCCACTCTCTTTAATGTTTATGAAAATTATCTGATTGTGGCTGTTTGCAATAGTTTTGTGATTGTTTCTTTTAGTTGTGTTTTCTTTTAATCACTAAATCATTGATAGGTGTTATGGCGTGAAGCTTGTTTCTCCCCCAAAATTCATGTTGAAATTTTACCCACCAATGAGATGGTATTAGGAAACAGGGCCTTTGGGGGATAATTAAGATTAGATGAAGTCATGAAGGTGGAGCCCTAATGAATGAGATGAATGCCCATAAAGGGTCACAAGAAAGCTCACCTCTCTTCATTCTCTGCCATGTGATGATACCGCTCCCCCCAAAAAACCCCTACATGAGTCATTTTTCTATTTGATTACTGCCTATTTGACTTTCCTGATTCAAGTCTCATATCACCTTCTCCCTGAAGCCTTCCTGACTTCCCCACACGTTAACCTAGCCTAGAAGTATCTTAACTATCACTTGTAGCGTAGGTCAGTGATGGTTGGGCCAGATAATGGAAAGTCCTCTAAGTATCTAGAATAGTACGTTTATCTCAAGAGATTATAGGCCTCCATACTTTTTGGATTTTGAGCTGCAAAGGTCAGTCAAGTAATATTCAGAAAGTCCCTGGTGCAGAGATCGTGGGGAGCCTGCTACCCACGGCATCTTGCTTGCAACACTGAAGTGTGGTTCAGCAGAAAGTGCAAACTGCACCCGAGCAAGAAATATCTTTGAAGTTATCACGGTGGGAAATTGGGAGCTCACTACATCAGTAGCAAAGAGGAGCTTCAATCCCTCTCTTAGGCTATACAGCTGTGGGTGGAGACAGGCTTCAAATGACACAGTGCTCTAGTAATGGCCAAAAACAAATATTGGGAAGGCCCAGTCCTTTTAATAGCTAACCTGTTAAAAAAAAAAAGATTCTGATACATCTTTGATTGTTTTTCAATGACTAATATGAAGCTGTTACTTTTATTTTCAGTAACCAAATTAAAGCATGATTCTCTCTAAGGTTATCTTCCACACACACACACAAACCCTCTTCCTTGGGTAATTACAGAAAATGAAAGTAGAAGTATTGACTTCTAATATAGTTCCTTTTGAGCCCTTTTATACTGGAATATTATTTTGTTATAAATTGTGTTTCTTTTATTTCTCTTTTAGAACATTTCAGAATAAAAGGAGTATTGCTCTACTTCCATAAGCAGATAGGTAGGTAGGACTAGATAAAAGATAGACAGGTTTTTAATGGAAAGAAGCAATTAAGTCTGAAGAGGTTGTATGAATATGCTTGCTCCACCACATTCACTCAGCATATTGTTTTAAAATTATGTTTATGGGTCCACTTTCTCAAATGGCTTTAAGATTTATGATAGCAGGATTGTTACTGTTTTTACTTTTACAACCCATTCACCCAGCATGGAAACTGAAACATACTTATGAACGTATACTTAATTTAAAAAACCTTTGCTAATCTGATAAGATCACAAAAATTCACCTTCCTTATTTGTAAAAAGAGGGTTTTCTATCATAGAATTATGATTTGGGGAGAATTCATTTGTAAAAATCTATATTACATTATTTGCCACGTATTAATAGCTCAGTAAATGTAGGTATATAGTCAATGCCTTGATTCTGAAGAGCATAGACTCCTAACACCTTCGACTCTGTTTTTTGGCCATCATTATACACTTACTGGAAACTTTATAATACTAGGCCCCTGGCTTTACTGGGAACATGCTGGACCAGACTCTGTCTAGCTTTTGTATAAGATTTCCTAGTGTTTTATCTCTGTATTGATTCTTACGATTTTTTAAAAATCTTTTATGTCTTTATTTTATTTTGAAAAAGAGAGAGAGACAGAGAGTGAGCGGGGGAGAGGCAGAGTGAGAGGGAGACACAGAATGTGAAGCAGGGATCCAGGCTCTGAGCTGTCAGCACAGAGCCCGACGCAGGGCTCAAACCCACGGACTGTGAGATCATGACCTGAGCCGAAGTCAGCTGCCCAACCGACTGAGCCACCCAGGCGCCCCTGATTCTTATGATTTTTTAAAAATTTCTCTGTGAAACATAATGAGAGTCACTCTCTAATCAAAGCTGAAAAACTTATGACACAACTTTCACAAATAATCTACTTGAGGTGATAATTGTAGTTGAGGTGATAGGAACTAAATACTCCCTTTAAAATATTTATACATAATAGCTCAGAATCAGTGAAACAAAACAGAATAGCTTGTTTGTATTTTCCTTCCTCTTTGTTTTCCTTGTCTCCCCCTGGCTTAGAGACGGCAGTTGGCCAAACTGGGGAGAGGGTAGAGCAGAAGGAGAGATGATAGGCAGATAACAGGGAGCAGGTGAATCCATTGCATAAGCTAGAAACTAACCAGAATAATGCGATATCAACAAAAACATCTCAGCTCTGCTGCAATTTCAGAGATTACAAACTTAAAATGTAGGAAATGCATAATGTCCTTCAGGCTAATGATAGGAAGAATTTTGTTCCAAACTGTGTCTTGGCAATAGACACAGTGTCAATATTATGTAACAACAGGTACTCCTAGCCCGTTTTTTTTTTTAATTTTTCCATGAGAAATGGATTCACAGAATAGTAATGGGATTTTTATAGAAAACACAGGGGTCCCCAGGACAAGTTAGGAAATCCTCTAAGTGTTTTATTCCTTTTGAGAGCCTATTAATAGGCAACTCTGATATACAGAGTCCCCAAGAAGGGGATGTGGTGATAAGTTTCCCACTCTTTTTGTTCATACTGTGAGATGAATACCCCATGGAGCCTGCTGTTGAAAATGAATATAAATATATAAGCACAGTAGCATCATATCACATATACTACTAGGTTCATCATTCACGTGTCTCCTCTTTAGTTGGTGCTCTCCTTTAAGTAACCAGTCACCATGGTTATTTATCTCCTCCCATCCATTCTTTTTTTTTTTAATTTTTTTTAAAGTTTGTTTATTTTTGAGAGAGAGGGAGAACATGAGTGGGAGACAGAAAGACAGTGAAGGAGACACAGAATGTGAAGCAGGCTCCGGGCTCTGAGCTGTCAGCACAGAGCCTGATGCGGGGCTCGAACCCACAAACTGTGAGATCAGGACCTGAGCCGAGGTCGGATGCTTAACCGACTGAGCCACCCAGGCGCCCGGTCCTCCCATCCATTCTTAACATGGTGCTTAGCACACGCTTGGCACTCAATAATCATGGACTATGTAAATGTGCAAATGGACAGATAAATAAGTGGATGGATATAATGTTCATTCAACAATTGCAAATTAAGTACTTATCCTCTGGAATTAGGGCTGGGTAAGATCCCTGCCTCTTCCATATATAAACTCTGCAATTACATTGCTCTCCTCATCTTTAAAACTGAGATCATATTCTCTAACACATAGGATTGCCATGAGAATTACATGGAATATATATACTGCTTAGCACAGCGTTAGGTACACAGCTAATATGCAGTAACTTGTATTAAGTGCTATTAATATTAAATAATTAGAATCCAAAAGATACTTAAGAAAGATATGATATAAAATAATAAGTAAACATATTTTTGTTCACCTTGCTCATTTTTAAAATAGCTTTAAGTATGTTCATTTAAAAGCTGCTCTGTGTAAGCTAAAATGTTCAAATGTTAGATGAGCTATAAAGCAAACTATTAAAGGCCTATAATATGGTACTTTGTCAAAATGTTTCATCTCGGTAGCATTTATGTTAAGTAATATGATCAAATTCCTCCATGGAAGAATGTTGTTGCTGATTTAGTAATGTTCAGTATTAGTCATTGCATTAAGGGGAATATATTTAAACGTGAGAAGTTTATTATATGCCATCGTGAGAAAAATTTTGAAGCCGTGAATTTAGCTTGGCATCCGCAAGGTTTCTTTTTTTCCTAACCCCTAGAATGTGTGAAACTTTTCCCACATGTGGCCTAAAATAAGGTCAGAGATTTTAAAGGCATACTTTGTACCAGAAAAGCAGCAGCCCTGACTTAAGTCATTATATAAGTGATAATCAATCCAGAGTGATGCTTCCAACCCCTCTGTCACCAACTAAAATGTGTAAAGAGTCAGCCTCCTGAGAAACCCTTTATAATTTAGGACATCTATTGTAATGGTTCTTCTGGTAGCTATTGAAGGCGGTAAAAGGCTTTCAACATCAGCGGGACAAACAAGATTTGCGTTTAAATTGATATTATAAAGAATGGTATGATGTATGGCTTACCAGGGGCAGTCAGCAGTTGATGTAGAATGTGACATTAATGCTTTAAGTGACTACTGAGCTCCTTTGCAAAGTTTTGCCATCTTTCATCCATGGAAATTAACTTAGTAGCCTGTGTACATGTGTCAAAGCTGGCATTTCCTCAACCCTCTTTTCTAGGAAATTTGAAACTAAGTGAAATGCAGCTTTTAGCTAAACTGGCAATCTGCGGAATCGTGAACATTGTTTTAAGTTAACTAGGAGGAAATCACATAGACCCAGGTATGAATCCTGGCTTTAACATTGTACAGAAGTGCAATCTGGGGCACATGACTTAACCACTTCCTACCCCAATTTCCACATCTATCATGGGAAACTTTCTGTGACTTGAAAAAGGGCAAGGATTCTGCTAGGGGTTGAGTCTGGGCTGCTCTACATAGGAACTGTGTGGCTGGACATATGCGAGCTCTCTATGTCCCTGCTTAGTCACCTGTTGTAAGGGTTTGCTAAAGCTGCCATGACAGAAAACCAGAACCTGGGTGGTTTAAACAACAGAAATTTGTTTTCTCACAGTTTTGGAAGCTGGGAGACCAAGATCAAGGTTTTAATCAGATTTGGTATCTTCTGAAGCCTCTCTCCTTGGCTTGAAGAAGATGGCCTCATTCTAATTCTGTCTTCAATGGGCTTTTCTCTGTGCACATAAACCCCTGGTTATCTGTCTGTGTATCCAAATTTCTTCTGCCTGTAAGGACATTAGTCAAATTGGATTAGGGCCCACTGTAAGGAACTTATTTTAACTTAATCGCCTCTTAAGAGGCCCCATCTCCAAATACAGTCACATTCTGAGATACTGGGGTTTACATCTTGAATATATGAATTTGGGGGGGAACACAACTCAGCCTATAACATTTGTAAAATGGGAAAAATAATAGAGTCTATCTCATAGTAAATGAAGATATCTTATGTTTTCAAACAACACTAGCCAATTAGTAAGTACTCAGTATATGTTGGCCATTATTGTTATTCTAGCTCACTTTGGACAAATAACTAAGCTTTGTAACCCTTGTTAAAATAGAGAAAATAAGAGTATCTTCTTATACAGTGTTCACATAGACTAAAGATGTTGCACGTGAAGTTCTTAGCTTAGTGCCTGACATAGCTCAAACTCTAAATAACAGTCACTACTAGTTGTAATAGTAGTATTATTATTGTTTTCATTGTAAATAATTATTTCCATGTACAAGATATTTATGCTTATTTCACATTACTTATAAAAGCTGATTTTTTGGATCAGTATTATTCTTTATCTTTTGTGTATGGGGAAATTGGGTTTCAAAAAGCAATGGGTTTAACCAAATTTTTGTAACTTTCACCATCAACTGTCTCACTTGTGGTAATCACATGATTACCTACTTACTTCTCCCAGGAGACTGGAAGCTCCTGAAAGGAAGGGGCTCTGTCTCACCGATTTTTACTTTCCAGAATGTGGTCAACAAACATTGTTTGGTTAATGTGTGGATGGACTACAATTAAAACCATAAATATGCATTAAGGCCTCCTGATCATTCTTTAAGTCGAGAATCTATTGAACATGAAGTCATTAGAGATTATGTAGTACCCCAACCTCTCAAAATTTCTAATGATTCTAACTTAAGCTATGACTGGAATAGGAGTTTGACGTGGGGCAAGGAAGTAATTCAGAGTATCAGTTTTATCATATTTAGTAATTCTTCAATGTAAATCTGCCCAAATTACTGCACAATTATATATTTTTTGTTTCTTTTGATAGATTGACTTTCGCTTGCTGTCCAAGACTTCTGGCCAGAAACTTAAATCTTTTATAGCAGGTTTGTCTTCTTTTCTCCTCTGAGTTTACTTAACAATGGTCATTGAGAAGCAGAGAACTGATACAATTTTCATGTGTTCTGAGGAAAACAATGCTATGTATGATTTTTCCATAAAATAATTTATTTCTATATGAATCAGTAACATTCATATTTGAAGTTTCAGTTAAGGGGTCCATCCTCATTGATGGGGATTCTCATGAAGAGTAGGGTAAGTGGAAAGTTAACTTTAGCAAATGCATTCTAGGTGAATATACAATCTTGACAATTCTGAGGGAACAAAGCATCAATGTTCAATGCAAAGATTTGGTGCCTAAACTATTAGAAAATTCTCAATGCTTGGATAGACCCAGCTAGCAGTGTTGCTTTGTAAGTAATGAGTGAGTTGGTATATAGTATATTGGTGAATAATAGAGGAAGAATGATGGCTTTGGTGAACTTGAATCACTCATTCAAACAACAGATTCTAGACTACAGAGATAGAGATGATAAATTGATCCTTGTAGTGGTTTCAACAGGAACATATCTTTAAGAAGATTTAAGGACATTGCTTACAGGACATTATTAACTCAGAACCCTCAACTTTTCACATAATCAGGATTGAGTTACTATTGTGGCTGCCTCTAGATTATTGGTTTTCTCCAAATTCCAGAAATAGCAAAAGGGACTTTTCATCTCAAAGCAGTTCCAAAACCAACAATACTAACTGCTTGCAATAGAGATGTACAAGACCATTTCTTCATCAATCAAGAGTAGAATGAAGTAACAGGTTAAGAATGAGAATATAATGCTGCTGTTTATGGAATAAGACTAGATTGCCACTCCACTGGTTGCATGAACCATCCTTAATATGCATTTGGTAGGAAAAATATATATTTATCCAGTTTTTGCAGAAATAATTTTATTTATTTTTATTTGTTTAGTATTTTTGGCAGAAATAGTTTTAGACTCCTCCTAAGATGCAATTCCCTTCTAGCTTGGAGGGTTTTTTTTTACCTGAAAACAAAACTAACAGGTGTATTATAATCATTAGCTCTGCTATAACATTAACCGTATTATCTTAGCTTCACAAACTTCTTTAAAAAAAGATTGAACAATATCATTCTGTCTCTGTAATCAATTATAATCAATATTAGTTAATATACAGTGCAATATTGGTTTCAGAAGTAGAATTCAGTGATTCATCACTTACATAGAACACCCAGTGCTCATCACAAGTTGCCTCCTTCTAGCCCATCTCTCACCCACCTCTCTCCGTCAACCCTGTTTGTTCTCTATTGTTAAGAGTCTCTTGTGGTTTATTTCCCTTTCTTCTCTTTCTTCTCCCACTTTCCATATGTTCATCTGTTTTATTTCTTAAATTCAACATGAGTGATATGATATTTGTTTCTCTGATTGACATTATTCACTTAGAATAATATATTCTAGCTACATCCATGTCATTGCAAATGGCTGAGTAATATTCCATTGTGTGTGTATATATATATACATATATATATATATATATATATATATATATATACCACAACTTCTTTATCCATTGATCACTCACTGGACGTTTGAGCTCTCTCCATAGTTTGGTGATAGTTAATAATGCTGCTATAAACCCTGAGGTGCATGTACCCCTTTGAATCTGTATTTTTGTATCCTTTGGGTAAATACCTAATAGTGCAATTACTGGGTCATAGTGTAATTCTATTTTTAGTTTAGTGTTTTTGTTGCTGTTGTTGTTTTTGTTTGTTTTTGAGAGAGAGATAGTGCACGTGCATGAGCAGGGAAGGGGTAGAGAGAGAGAGAGGGAAGGAAAAAATCCCAAGCAGGCTCCACATTTTCAGCACAGAGCCTGACGTGGGGCTAAATCTCACAACCATGAGATCATGACCCAAGCTGAGATCAAGAGTCAGACATTAACCAACTGAGCCGCCCAGGCAACCTATTTTTAGTTTTTTGGGGAAACTTCACACTGTTGTCCAGAGTACAGAATGGGAGAAGATATTTGTAAATGACATTTCTGATAAAGGGTTAGTATCCAAGACCTATAAAGAACTTATCAAACTCAACACCCATATCACACACAACCCAGTTGAGAAATGAGCAGAAGACATGAATAGACATTTTCCAAAGAAGACATCCAGATGATGGCTAACAGACATATGAAAAGATGCTCAACGGCACTCACTCACCATCAGGGAAATACAAATCAAAACCATGATGAGATACCATCTCACACCTGTAAGAATGGCTACCATTAACAACAGAAGAAACAGTGTTGGTGAGGATGCAGAGAAAGGGGAACCCTCTTGCACTGCTGGTGGGAATGCAAACTGGTGCAGCCACTCTGGAGAAAAATCCTAATGGAAGTACCCACCTATGAGAAAATTTGTGTTAAGGAGATATTATTATGGATGTAAATGTATTTAAATATTGAATCACTAAATATTAAGTCACATATGCGAACCCTGCACATTAACAGTGTGTGATCCAGGGAAAGCTAGACGCTTCCCTGCTAGGCCCTTCCTTTGATAGCTTTTCTCCCATCTCTTGCCACTGTACCTAATATGGACAGCATTCAAGTCACTCATTTGGGGGCTGAAATAGCATTTCCAGATGTCTCTGCTAAAATGTATACATACTACCTATTACGATAAAGGCAAAGGCACTCTTTATTACTATTAATAGGTATTATTTCATTATGTATTATCTTTACAACTGAAAACACTATTATAGAAGGGAAATAGAGGATATGTTATTTTGTTAGAGGAAAGATAATGGGAAAAATGAATTCAAGAGCAGATATGTGACTATGGCAGCGTGGCAGGGGATGGAAGCAGTGTTAGAGAGAGGGTCATTGTTCGTGGGACCCACATGGGAAAGACAGGCTCAAAGTAGATGGTGATACAAGGGAAATAAATGTTGTGCACTTTGCCAATGTGTCTGGGGCTGTTTTGAGACCTCATAAAATATCATATTCGGTATTTTCAGAGTACAGAACTTAAGGATAGTACTATAATGGGCTCCCAGCTTAATAAGATTCTACTGCTGTTGTTTGAATATATGATATCATCATGTTTAAATGTAATATTCATTCCATTTATGCAATTTCTTTTCCCTGGATGTTTGTGCTCTCTGAGAGGACATAATAAGAAAATAAACAGCTCAAATGTCTTTTCCTCCACACTTTTATCAGTTTACAGAAATGGGATGACAATAAATGAGGAGATCTAACATTTATAAAGGGCTGAACGGCTGGAAAGGGGCTGGGCATTATGCATAGGTACTTATATATATATATGATATATGATACATATCATCCCATTACATCTCACACCTCTCTTTCAAGTATAATTATCTCCATCTATAGATTAGAAAATGGAAACTCGCAGATGTCAAGTAACTTGCTTCAAGTCATACAGGTCACAGGATGAAAACAGAGAAACAAACAACAGATGGTCTAATTTCATAATATTTCCCTTTACACTATCCTAGATTTGGAGAATCATTAAAAGGCAGGGAAGGGTCCTAGTAAGTCATCAACCTTACATCCCTTTCTCTAAGCAATTTTTTTTTAAATACTGGCACCTGTCAGGTTACTCAAAGGATATCCTTTTCACTCAAACAAACAAGAAAACTGAAACAAAATGGCTCCTCTACCACCACCATCCCCTATTAAAAGATTTACCATATGGTACTGGCAAAGCATGGCCTTGCTAATATGTTGTCCATGGTGAATCTACAAGAACATAAGGAAAGCAGATGGAATCTCTCTCATACTAGAACAGTAAATCAACTCATCAGCTGCCTGCGCTGGGAGTGAACATTCAGAAAAGTAGCTGCAAGATGTATTAGGCAAAATAGAGATCAGACCTACGTGGCCCCCACCAAACAGAAGACTGGCAAATTAGCCCTTGTGATCAGAGAAAAAAAAATCAAGCACCTTCCTATTCAAACAACTATGTTATATAGACCTGAGTTGGATCTACCACAAAGCTTTTATGAAAACCTGCAATTCTTGAAATGTGGTCTGAGGATGCATCATATAAATGATCCTATCACCGAAGTGTTTCTCAAAGTTTGATGCATGTAGGAATTACCTGGGCATCCTGTTAAACTGCAGATTCTGATTCAATAGTTCTGGGATCAGTCCTGAGATTCTACATCTCTAACAAGCTCCTAGGTGAGGCCAATGATGCTGACCCTTGGTTCTAATTCTTAGTACAAAAGACCAAGATTATTTTTTACATTTTCCTGTGGTTTGTTGCTATTAAGCAGTTGTGAAAGTCCTTTAACCAAGCGAATCCCCTGACTACCATTAAAAAATATGACACTTTTTTTTCTGAAATTATTTGAAAATAGTTTTGCTCACTCCTGAACCACCTATTTTTTTTCCTTTTGACCTAATTTAACTTAACTTGTATTGATCCACAAGCTTCTAAGGTTGCAACTTGTATTCATCTTGTGTCTTTCTTCCTTTTTGATGAGTCATACTCCTAAAATATCATTCCAATACCTATTCACCTGTCCACTAGTTTCCAATCTCTGCCATCACGTCACACTTTTTCTAGAGAGGAACACATTCAGAAACTCACTTCCTTTATTTTCCTACTCCACAGAAAGGAGCTCTTGTCCAATTTCTCAGGGAACAACAAAAGAGAATTAATAACAACAACCAAAGCTGTGTCAATAAGTTCCAGAAACTTTATATGAAGCCACTGAAAAACATGGGCAGCTGTCATAAGTAGAGTTAAAGTGGAAGTAGGTTATTAAGCTTTAATACAAAGCATACTGGATACAAAAAGTGAGTCACGTCTATAACACCTATCTATCTCTTTCCATTAGACAATAAGCAACTTAAAAGAACGGACCACATCATCTTCATCTTCATGTCTTGCACAGAGTCTGCCAAATAGGAAAACGGAGGTACTTGGTATGTTTGTTTTTGTTTTTATTCCTGTTTTTTGAATGACTGAAAGAAGAAATAAATGTCAGTTTAGGCTTGAGTTTTGATTCAGTGTTCTCATCTATAAAAGGAGTGATGTTAATCTGCACAAGTGTGCTAGAGTTCTTATGTAATATAAGTATGATAATAGCTATTACACAAGTTTAAAACTTTAAAGCACTATGCATATGCAAGCACTTTTTTATTGTATCTATTACTAGCTATATTATCGGTGTTACGCAAAAGATGGAGGGCTTGAGATGGAAGACAGATACATTGTTTAAGGAGTTCAGGACAACCTCCCGTGGTTATTCAAAAATCCTGTACAATGCTTGCTATTTGAAATTTACTTCTTAGAAATTATTTGTTTTATTTAAGCTTTTTCCTGACTAAACTTTCTTTTCCCTTAGATAAAAGTATCACATTAAGTTTAATAAGTAGGCTGATCATATGTCCAATTTTCCTAGACAATGTCACTTTATGCTTCTTGTCCTAGCATCCCATTTGCCCCCATTTAATGCCCCAATTTAATCTCAAAAGGGCCATTATTTAGCATATATATAGAGTCATCCTACTTATTAGACATATTTACAGCTTAGTGTGAAATGGTAAGTTTCATCTTTGCCTAAGTACACAAGCTCTAAATGGAAAGGGAGAAGCAGGGAAGAAAGGAATATCTTAATGGGTCTAACATGGCAGGGAACAGGGTGTGAGGTTTGTAAAATCTGAAAAAAAAAATGGAGGGAATATAAGGGTAACAAAAGGGAAAAATATTTTAGCAAGGGAAGTCTAGGATCAGTGAATACCCGTGTGGCCTTCCTTAATTCTTTGCTAAGAAACCACTTTGTTATGAAATGTCTAGGGCAAAAGGTGGCTATTTCCTTGAGATTGGTGAGGGGAGTATTTATTTAGAAAGGTAGGGAAATCAATATGTCTCAGGTTTGCTATCAGAGTCATTCAATTACTAATATAGGTAATTGAAGCATTAATCTGCTTCTGCAATTTAGAGAAGAGACCAAACACAGAATGATTGATTTTAAAGGAAAATAAAGTCAAAGGGATATGGTATTTAATCTGTCAGTAAGTAGACCTCCAGAAAACAGAGCCCATTTTATTCCAAGGAAGTATAATGAAATACCCCAATATATACACATCTATTTCTTTGAAGATGTCCCAGCTCTTGGAAGGAATAGGAGGCAGAAAATGCTACATCAACACAATTCTTCCACCTCTAACAGCCAGGACAGGACAAGCTGAAAATCAGAGTTTTGTTGGTATTGGCTGGTGGTATCAGATTTTATATAAAAGCTTGACAGCCTGACTGTTTGTACTGCAATGGGCTATAAGATATGTCACAAGAATTTATCAATGTGTTCTGCCCTTTGAGAGCACTTTTTCTCATATTTTCAATTTAATATTCACCATTGAACTATTCTGTTTTATAAAAGGACTGACAGTTTCAAATCTAGAATTAGATAATTCAAGACAACCAGCCTCAGGTGAATATCTGATTTAGAATTTAAAAGGTTTGCAAAGTTTCAAATCAGGTTATCTGTGCTCCTCTCATCAGAAAATTTCTCTTCCCAAACATGTTAGTGGCTCCTTAAGTTCCAATTCTGATTGAGACACTAGGCATGTGATAAGATTCTTCCAGCAAATGATGACTCTTGATGTTTGACTTAACCAGGGGTCATTCCCTTCAGGAGAAACCATCCAGAACACAATAAATTATCCTTAGAATTTGAATGCATCGATCCTTCCCTAGAAAAATGATATCTAGTACTTCAAAGCAGGTCTAGAAGAGCCTGGTGATGCTGCAGTCACATGACTTTTTTTTTTAAATTATAGAAGGTAACGTTCTTTTCTTTTTCTTCTAATTATAGAAGATAACATTCTTTTCTTTTTAATCTACCTATTTGAAATAATTTTAGGTTTACAGGAAAGTTGTAAAGACAATAGAATGTATTAGTAACCTTTATCCAGCTTCCCCTAATTTTTACATTATACAAAATCATGGAGTATTTGTTGAAACTAAGAAATTCATAATACTGGTACAATACTAATATATAAACAAAGCACTTTATTTTACCAGTTTTCTCACTAACACTGTTTCTCTGTTCGGGATCTGATCTAGGATGCTACAGTATTTTGTCATGTCATGTCCTATCAGTTGTCATGTCTCCTTAGTTTGTGAAAGTTTCTCAGTCTTTCCATATTTTTTTCATGATCTCGATTCTTTTAAGAGTACTGACCAGTTATTTTCTACAGTGATACTCAATTTGAGTTTGTTTAATGCCTTCTCATGACCATATTGGGTTTTTGGTGAAGCCCCCTTTTTATCATCTTATATTGGAGAACCTTGTATCAACACTACTGAGAATGTTAAAATTGATCATTTTGTTATAGTGATGTCTGCTAGTTTTCTCCATTGCAAAGTTAATAATTTCGTTTTGTTTTGGTACTGTATTTGTTCCAAGTGAGTCACCAGTAGAGTCCATACCTTAATAAACAGGTTGGTTTGTTGTTTTAATAAAAGGCAGAGGTCCCACCTCGTGTCTCCATTGTGGTCACTGCCTTTCATGCCCAAGCTATGGAAAGAACTGAACTGACAGGAGTCTCCCTGAAAGAAAGGCTCAGGAAGTTTGATTTCTTTTGACCTAACCACCAACTTCTAAGTGTCTCTATCATACAGAGATAGGGAGAACCACAAACAGAAATTTAACAGTGGTTTCCTATGACTGTTGTAAGACACTGGAAAACAGGCAGCTCTGATTTACCATTACATTTTTTAGTATAATACAGAAAGGGAAAAAACAAGCATTTTCTCTATTTTACAAAATATATGTGGACAGACAAAAAAACTGAATGCAATAGTGCAGGCTGTGGGAACATGCACAGCAAGTATATTCCATGACCAGTAGAAGGGGCATGAGTTCACAGTGGGTGCACAGCAAAGGAAGGATGTTTGTTATGTTGGGGTCATATGATGGAATCTGAAGAAGGGTAATGGAATAATGAAAGACAGTGAACCTGTGGGATCCATTATTTAGGAGGTCAAGAAATAAAAAAGGAGGTTAATTGCTTGGGAGGGGATGGGGTGGAGAGTATAAAACCTGCAGACCCCTCATGGTAAATGTTTGAAACCTTCTGGATGCTTCCAACAATACTGAAGAAAGGGGTGAGGGGGGCATGACACTAACTAAAGTGTCCACATCAGAAAGGAGAGGCCAGAGATTCTAAATAAATTATTCAAAATGTAGGAAAATTTACTTGATATATATACACATATATTTCAGATACATATATATTTCAGATATATATATATATAATATATATGTATATATAATTGGGTACTTATTAAAAATCAAGATAATCATGTTGTCACACCGCATACATTTTTCCTTTGGAAATAGTGATCTTCAAACTAGGCATGCACTCAGATTCACAGAAGTTCAGTTTTTCTCTGCAGCAAGCTTTTCTGCTAAAGAAAGTCTAAGACTCAAAAACTATTTTATAACAACAGCTGAAAGTCTAGTGAGTGAGAATGGGAAATAATTCAATTGGAGACACATTTAGATGGATCTTACTTTTCATCCTGCTCTCCAAAGTTCAGAGTAATAATGTCAAATGCCCTTCCTAGCAGGTTTGGATCTTCATGCAAGATATGAGAATGATGTCTCCAACTACAACTCAAGAAGAATACAAGAGTCTTTATATTGTATAATTTATAATTACTAAACCTTTTTCAATAAGGTGCATAATTTTGTTTGTTTACTTAGAAATAGAGAAGGATAGCATTTTGTTACCTATACTAACATATTTTATATACTCATTACTGCTCATAACTAAATTCTCTCTTCTCTAAGTTTTTACTTTAGAGAGAGAGAGAGAGAGAGAGAGAGAGAGAGAGAGAGAGAATCTTAAGCAGGCTCCACACTCAGCACAGAGCCTAGCACAGGACTCGATCCCATGACCCTGAGATCATGACCTGAGCTAAACCAAGAGTTGGATGTTCAGCTGACTGAGCCACCCAGGCACCCCAATGATCTCTTCTCTAAAGCAAATTATTACACTCAGGCAACATGGTAGACTGTACTCAAACAGTTTACTCTGTTCACACACACACACACACACACACACACACAAAGAACTTGATAAATTATTTAAAAGGCACAGCCAAGTGAGACAGAAGAAAGACAAATCAATCCTCCAGGTGCTTGAAGCAAAGAAAACTGAAATGGCAGATTAAGGTTGATAAAGCAGGCATCCATAAGGTGTTTAGATGAGGAAGAAATTCTAAGAATATAATTATGAATAAAAATTAGGAAACCAGAACTCCAGTTGCTTAAGCCTTGAGCCCTCAAGACACTACCAATCTTCACAATCTAAAAAAAAATTTATCCAATATCCCAGCAAAGAAAAGTTACGTAAGTTTTTCTTCTTTCTGGGCTTTGGGTGGGGAAATAAATATAAAAACAGTAAGCCTTAATATATGTGAGTATGGAATCCTATTTATAATACCTACATAATATAAGAGTCACAAAACAAGAAAAAAAGAACATCTAGTAGAGCCATTCAAATTCATGTATCTCTAACAGACATCAAACTAAAACCACTTTACTTAAATCCTCTGATAATTCAAGATATACAGAAGCCATAGAGAACAAAAATTTTTTTAAAAAGGTTAACAAGAGTGCACAAAGAGACACACACAAACTAACCACACAGCACATGAAAAAACAAAGTATTGTTAATAGCCTACCCATAAATAAAAACAGCACAAGAACTGAGACTAGTTGAATATTCTGAAAGTGGCTATTACATAAGTCTGTTTAAAACATTGGCAAGGTATATTGTGAATGACTAGAAATCAAATCAAAAGAAGAGTATACTATAAAATACGTGTAGACAGATTTTACACAGACACACACTGAATTTCTAGACATAAAATATAATCATTAAAATAAAATTCATAGGCAGATTAAACAGAGCCGATGACTTAATAATAAAGTAAAAGATTAACATTAGAAAACTATAAAAAGGAATACAATGTTACAATTCTTAAAAAAGAAAATTAGGTGAATATAGTACAAATAGATAGAAATGAAAACATGAAACAGGTTAAGAAAAGAAGGTAGTAGATAATCCAACACAATTTGAATTGCACTTCATAAAAAAAATGGAGAAAATATTTTTGACAGAGAAAGTTGTTATTTGAAGAGATATTGTCTATGAATTCCCATTATGTAAAAAGGCAAGGGTTCATGGATAGAAGAAAGATACCAATTTCTAAGCAATATCAATAATTATAAACCCACACCCGGAAACTTTGTGTGGTACCGGCATAATTCACCAAAGAAAACTTAATTGGTTAGGCAAGCAGAAAGTAAAACTATTTTTTAAATATGCTATATTAGGGGTGCCTGGGTGGCTCAGCTGGTTAAGGCATCCGACTTCAGATCAGGTCATGATCTCATGGTTCGTGAGTTCAAGCCCCACATCAGGCTCTGTGCTGACACTTGGGAGCCTGAAGGCTGAAGCCTAACCCATATTCTGTGTCTCCCTTTCTCTCTCCCCCTCCCCTGCTTGCTTGCACTCTATTTCTCTCTCAAAAATAAATAAACATTAAAAATTTTTAAATAAATAAATGTACTATATTAAGCATAACAAAAAAATGTGCAAACTAGGTCCAACTATATGATGAAAACAAATGACTGAGACTAAGAATGTTGGCTTTGAATTTTAGGACACAAAGAAATTAGGCATTCCAATGACTCTTACTTCATTAAAAGGATTATCTCCACTACAGTATAATCAGAGCTTTTGACTGAGTTGTTTTCAAAATATGGAGGTCCTAAATGTCCTGAAGAGTTGCCTCAAGCCAGCAAGATATGCAAAGGCCAATTAGCAGGACTCTTTCGCTCTCATATCCACTTCAATTCAAGCAGGTACATAAATCAGTCTTCTATATTGAGTATCTCCGTAAGTTTTTCTTGGAAGAAAGATTTGTGTAATTTTTTAAGAAGTCTGAATATCATGTGCCAATCAACATTGTGTGCCAATCAATGTCCAGAGCCTAAAGCAAATTGACCATAAATACATAAATAAATAAGTAAAATAATCATCATGGAGGTTTTATGCAAAGGCTATCTAGTAAAAACCTATTATCATATAAAGACTACTAGCATTATGGCAAACACTTCTGAACAGTTTGTATACGTCACCACATTTAATATTATAGTAATTTGATGTGTTAAAAATTACTATACCTGTTTTCTGTCTCTACTTATTCTACTTATGTTCTTCATTGAAGTGTTCCTAACTTTCCCTTTATCTCCAATGCTGTCCTTTCCCAATTAATGACTCTCCTCTGTATTCTAAAAACAGCTACCCCCACCCCACCAGGGTACTTGCTGCACTGTCATAAAATCAATTGGGCAAGGTATATCACCTGTCTGTGTGCTTACTGAAGGACATCATCACATTCAGTTGATGATACTGTTGAGGAGAAGGAGGACAAGAACCAAGATGTATCTGAAAATAGCCAATGTAATTTTAATTTGTTGCATTTCTACAACAATGTTATTCTAGGCACATCATGTTCACTATTTTAATTTTGAGAAATAAGTAAAAGTAACCACATTCTACTAATGACAATGCTGAGGCCTCCGGAGGTCAAACAACTTGTCTCAAGTCACTTATAGAGGCTATGTTTGAGTGTAAGTCAGCCTGGATCGTAAATTCTTTCTCCTTCCACATTTGATGGAGCTTACGAAACATTTTTTTTTAATGAATTAAATTTTTATTCACAAAGTTGTAAACCCCAAGTCTAGTATTTCCTTTATTGTATTTATTGTATTGATTATTTATAGTTCAAAAACAGGATACATTAAGTAGCCTCTGCTGCTTAAAGAAACTTTCTAAAATACAGGTTATTGCTCCAGAGATCTCATATGATAGCTGTGGCAGCTTTGGTATATCTATTTCCCAATTTATTTAATATTCCTCCAGATTCCCTAGCTTGATCTCACTAGCGCTGGCCAATGGCTGTCAGTGTAGGCCAATGTGTGTCACTTGTATGTCAAAGAATATGAAAGTAGTGTAAGAACTCCATGCATGATCTTCCTTGCCTCAGCAGGCAGAATATCCACCCTGGAGGAAGAGCCATCAGCCTGGGTCTCTGAGGGACTGTGTGGAGCAAGCACTCTGCAGATGATTAGCATGAATAAAAAATAAACATTGTGTGAAGTCACTGACGTCCAGGAGTTAATTTGTTAGCACAACACAACCTATACTATCAGGGCTAAGGCAGCAGCAATTGGCAAATGATAACTTGATACCTTTTAAAACAAATATATCCCCAATGGAATAGCTTTGTACGTATGCATACATAAATACTGAATGCCTCTTTCCAAAGAGTAGGAGATTTCAAGCATCTACCTTTCTGCCTCTTTTATGCAATAGTCTTGCCCCTAATAGATATCTGATTTTTCTTCCTGACATCCTAAAACAAAAGACTGAGTCAAGTCATAATGTTATTTGTAATACAGATTAGAGACAAGGAATTTTAACTATTATAGTTTCAAACCAGAAGCAAATTTGCCCCAGGGGCACCAGATAGAACAATTATTCTGCCAAAGAATTGCTGTTGATTTTAGAAATCAGAATCCATATTATGACTATTGATGTCTTTGAAGTAACAGGTAAATTGATCTCATCATTATTTAGATATCAAATAAAGATTTCAAAAATCTTTGTAACATCAGACAGTATATCCATGGCCTGTGACATATGATGTTTCTATTAGTTCAATTCAATAAATAATATTAATTGGCACTTATTCTGTATTAGGAAATCACAATGGATAAGATATGATAAATTAATGATCCTCTCTTACCTTGTAAGACTTTATAGTCTTAGAAAGACAGTGAGACACATTAGAAAATAATCCCAAAATAAAACGATACATTACACAGGGAACATACATGAAGGGAAACATTACTCAGCCTGTGGGAGCAGGTGGAAAGGAGGATGATAAGAGAAAACTTCTTTGGGAAGGTGGCACCTGTCCTGTGAATGATTAGAAGGAATTAGGAGGTCAGTTGAAGGGAAAAGAAATTTTAAATGAAGAGAACAGCATGAACAATACCAGGAAGATTCAACATAATAGCCTGTTTTGACTGTAAGTAATCCAATACTATTAGATTATGACATGCAAAGCACAAACTATCAGGAGACCAGATTAGAGAGGTTTCCCATCATTTTGTAATCATATGGCACCACTAAAAGATTCTCTGAAAAGAAATAATATAATCAAATTTATATATCAGGTATATCACTCTGGTGATGGTATGGAGGACACTTTGGAAGACATATATTTTTTAGAAAATAGTTTGGGGAGGGAAATAAACTTTACGAAGCAGTAAAAAATTAAAGATTTATTTATAGCACACTGAAGTTTGTTTCATGATTTATTGAAACCATGTGTTATTCTCAGAATAGACTCAGACTAGGTAGCTATTATAATAACAATCACCTCCCCCCAATTATCTTGATTAGTTTAAATTCTGATAAAGTTTTTTTCTATACATATGTAAATATTTGATGAGCTATTATTGTTGAAGGGGTTAGACAATGTCAACAAAGGAAAGTGAAATAGCAAATCCCGTGAATCTGATCATTGTCAAAACCAAACTGAATAATTCAGTCTTCTACCATGATGTTTTCCTACTCTTTTTTTTGTCTTGAATTATTAATCCTATTCTGATTTTCTAGCTAGATACCACCATATGGCTACAAATATCTACATATACTTTCTGAATAACTCATAGAAAATAATACATTTCATAAGGCAATCTTTAGAATATAAACGTATATTGAAGCTGAAATGGAAATTATAATGTCAGACAGTATACAGAATGAACGTGGTAGGTGACTTAACACAATTAAGAGTCCAGCCTGCCGATTGTCCATTGTGGCAAAGACTGGCTCGTTGTCCCCCAAACTCATTCCCCTTTCTGCCTTGGTACAAACCAGATAACATTTGCCAGCTTCTCCTGCAGTTTTAGCAAGCTAACTGCAATGGAGTTGATGTGCATTGTTTCTGTTCTTGGCCCATTAAAAATTAAAATCAAAACCTTCCTACCCCTTATCTTCCAAATGAATCCAGTGGGCACAACTGAAGTCACTGGAGTGCTTTGTGACAGTGGAACCACCAACTAGGAGGCAGCTGTGCCCTCTGCTGAGCACCTGATTGGATTTTTTTTTCTTTTTGGTAGGTGGCAGATTTAGTAAACAAGGGAACTTACATATAAGTTTGTCTAGGGCAGCAGGAAAACAAATATATCTTTGACTGGCCTGCCACATCTTAAAAGAGCCCACCCTGTTGGACTTTACATAACCAAGAAATGAACATCAGTTGGGTTAAATTACTAATCACTAAGGTTTGGACACCTGTTTGTTTAAATAGCTAGTATCATATGCCCTAAATAATATAGGTGCTACAATAAGAGTACATGAGTGGTAAGAGAACCCAAATTTCTCTCAAGAGTGTATGTGTGCACGTGTGTGTTTATATCTGCAAGTGTTTTTGTTATACAGTTATATATTATATATATTCATATATAGTTACATATACATCAACAAGATTAATGTATAAATCGAATATCAATGAATAATGTATTGGGAGAACCCACTATAAATTATTCATTGATATGAAGACAAGAATATTCTTTTATGATTAGTGCATATTTCCCTGTGAAAATAGACACATGTGGGAAGATAAATTGTGTTCAGATGTTTCTTTGAAGAGAGAATGGCATAAGAATGAGAGAGAATGAAAGAGCTCAGGAAGATAGATACCAGTGGTTGCAGACTGTTAGGAAGGCATAATTACTGAGAGATTGACAGAAAGATTCAAGGAAAGAGACTTTTGGTTTGTAATAAATTGTAACTAATCATATTTTGGGGGGTGAAAAATAAAGACAGCCAAAATACTGGACTATCAAAGGAAGGCAAGAAACATATACACTTAAGTTTGCAAGACTATGTACAAAGATAGTGAGGGCAAGAAGGCAGGAGAGTAACTGGATAGAGACGCTGTGATTAAAATACCATCAAGGGGTGCCTGGGTGGCTCAGTCGGTTAAACGTCCGACTTCAGCTCAGGTCATGATCTCACGGTTTGTGGGTTCAAGCCCCACATTGGACTCTGTGCTGCCAGCTCAGAGCCTGGAGCCTGTCTTCAGATTCAGTGTCTCCCTCTCTCTCTGACCCTTCCCTGCTCACGCTGTCTCTCTCCCTCTAAAAAAATAAAATAAAACATTAAAAACATTTTAACAAAACATTAGAATAGAATAGAATAAAAATTCAGGGGTGCCTGGGCATCTCAGTCAGTTAAGAGTCCAACTCTTGATTTCGGTCATGTCATGATCTCATGGTTCATGAGGTCCAGCCCTGTAAGGGCTCTGCACTGACAGCACAGAGCCTGCTTGGAATTCTCTCTCTCCCTCTCTCTCTGCCCCTCCCCCAACTCACAATAAATTTAAAAAAAATATTTAAAAATTCAATTTAGAATTATTTAGTAAATATGACATAATTTAACAATTGCTATTATAAGTATATACCTAAATGTTTATGCACATGTACCAGAAGACATATATAAGAACATTTATATCACTATTGTTTATAAAATAAAATATGAAAATATTCCAAGGGCTCATCTATAAGAAAATTAATAATGCATAGAATTTCAATAACTTATAATAGTAAAAATTAATTACAGTTTCAAGATAAATTAATCTTAAATTTTATTGAGTAGGGAAAAAAAGAGAAGAATACATAGAGTATGCTATCATCAATACAAAATTGAAAGCATGTAAAACTGCAGTATTTTGATACATATATACATATATAGAAAAACTGTAATGAAAAACAGAACAATAATCACAAATACCAGAATGATAGTTAACTTTGTTGGGAGAGAGAGATATACAGAGAACACATTATTTTATATGGATAAAGTATTAGAAAATAAGAGCAGATTTTAAAAATGCAATGGGAAGATTAGTTAGAACACACAAAGAAAACTGAAAGAATGCTACCAGAGAAGGAAGACAAAGAGTTGGAGAACACTACTGGGGAAGCAGTCCCCAGAGGACAGCAAGATTTTGAGATGAAAGAGTAGTTAATTGCCAAAACCTGGTAAGGAAGCAAGGAACAAAAATCAGAAAATGATTAAGTTATTTAGCATCAAGAGAGTAACTGGTAATACCAACTACAGTAAATTCAATAGAGTCAGGGAACTGGAAGCCAGAATGAATTATTTTGAGGAACACATGGAAGGTGAAGGAATGGGAAGAGGAGAATCCAAAGGGAAATGACTCTTACTGGAGGGTTTAAAAGATAGATGTTTAAAATTGGAGTGCTTTTCCGAGAAAAAAGACATAAATTGATCCAGGAGCACAAAAGGAGAATTCGAGACCTGAGTGATAAATCCAAAGGAACAATATCCATATCATAGGAATTCCTGAAGAAGAAGAAAGAGAGAAAGGCACTGAAGGGGTACTTGAACAAACTATAGCCAAGAACCTCCCCAATCTGGGAAAGGAAACAGACATTGAAATCCAAGAGGCACAGAGAACTCCCCTCAGACGTAACTTGAATCGACCTTCTGCATGACATATCATAATGAAACTGGCAAAATATAAGGATAAAGAGAGAATTCTGAAAGCAGCTAGGGATAAAAGAGCCCTAACATACAAAGGGAAACCTATCAGAGTAGTTACAGACCTATCTACAGAAACTTGGCAGGCCAGAAAGGAATGGCAGGAAATCTTCAATGTGATGAACAGAAAAAATATGCAGCCAAGAATCCTTTATCCAGCAAGCCTATCATTCAGAATAGAAGGAAAGATAAAGGTTTTCCCAAATAAACAAAAATTGAAAGAATTCATCACCACCAAACCAGCCCTACAAAAAATCCTAAGAGGGACTCTATGAGGTAAATGTTGCAAAGAACGCAAGGTACCAGAGACACCACTAAAGCATGAACCCTACAGAGAATACAATGACTCTAAACCCACATTTTTCAATACTAACACTGAATGTAAATGGACTAAATGCTCCAATCAAAAGACAAAAGGTAGCAGAATGGATAAAAAAACAAAATCCATCTATTTGCTGTCTACAAGAGACTCATTTGAGACCTGAAGACACCTTCAGATTGAAAGTGAGGGGACGGAGAAATATCTGTCATGCAACTGGAAGTCAAAAGAAAGCCGGAGTAGCCATACTTATATCGGATAAACTGGACTTTAAGTAAAGGCAGTAACAAGAGATGAAGAAGGGCATTATATTATAATTACAGGGTCTATCCATCAGGAAGAGCTAACAATTACAAACATCCACGCACCAAATTCAGAAGCACCCAAATACATAAAACAGTTAATCACAAACAGAAACAATCTTATTGATAAGAATGTGCTAATAGCAGGGGATTTTAATACTCCACTTACAGCAATGGATAGATCAACTAGACAGAAAATCACTAAAGAAACAATGGACTTGAATGACACATTGGAACAGATGGAGTTGACAGATATATTTAGAACTCTACACCTTGAGGCTATGGAATTAACTTTCTTTTTGAGTGCACATGGTACATTCTCCAAGATAGAGCACATACTGGGGCATAAAGCAGCCCTCAATAAATATAAAAGAATTGAGATCATACCGTGCACACTTTCAGATCACAATGCTATGAAACTTGAAATCAATCACAGGAAAAAGTCGGGAAAAACTCCAAAAACTTGGAGCTTAAAGACCACCCTACTAAAGAACAACTGGGCTAATCAGTCAATTGGAGAAGAAATTAAAAAATATACGGAAGCAAATGAAAATGAAAATACAACAATCCAAAATCTTTGGGATGCAGCATAGGCAGTCCTAAGAGGAAAGTATATTGTAATTCAGGACTATTTCAAGAAACTAGAAAAAGCGCAAATACAAAATCTAACAGCACACCGAAAGTAACTAGAAGGAGAGCAGCAAGAGCACCCCAAACCCAGCAAAAAAAGAGAGAAATAATAAAGATCACGGCAGAAATAAACAATATAGAATCCAAAACAAAAAACAAAAAACGTTGAACAGATCAATGAAACCAAGAGTTGGTATTTTGAAAAAATAAACAAAATTGATAAAACTCTAGCCAGGCTTCTCAAAAAGAAAAGAGAGAGCACCCAAATAGACAAAATCATGAATGAAAATGTATCTATTACAACCAATCCCTCAGAAATACAAGCAAATATCAGGGAATACTATGAAAAATTATATGCCAACAAAGTGGACAACCTACAAGAAATGGCCAAATTTCTAAACACACATGCACTACCAAAATTCAAACAGGAAGAGATAGAAAACCTGAATAAACCCATAATCAGTGAAGAAATTGAATCAGTTATCAAAAATCTCCCAACGAATAAAAGCCCTGGGCCAGATGGCTTCCCTAGGGGAATTCTACCAGACATTTAAAGCAGAGTTAATACCCATTCTTATCAAGCTATTCCGAAAAACAGAAATAGAAGGAAAACTTCTGGACTCATTCTACGAAGCCAGCATCACTTTGATTCCCAAACCAGACAGAGACCCAGCAAAAAAAGAGAACTACAGGCCAATATCATTGATGAATACAGAGGCAAATATACTCAATAAGATACTAGCAAATTGAATGCAACAGCATATAAAAAGAATTATCCACCATGATCAAGTGGGATTCATTCCTGGGCTACAGGGCTGGTTCAATATTCACAAATCCATCAATGTGGTACATAACATTAACAAAAGAAAAGATAAAAACCATATGATCCTATCGATGGGTGCAGAAAAAGCATTTGACAAAATACAGCATCCTTTCTTAATAACAGCCCTCGAGAAAGTCAGGATAGAAGGAACTTACTTAAACATCATAAAAGCAATTTATGAAAAGCCCACAGCTAATATCATCCCCAATGGGGAAAAACTGAGAGCTTTCCCCCTGAGATTAGGAACACGACAGGGATGTCCACTCTCACCACTGTTGTTTAACATAGTGTTGGAAGTCCTAGCATCAGCAATCAGACACCAAAAAAAATAAAAGGCATCAGGATTGGCAAAGATGAAGTCAAACTTTCCTTTTCACAGATGACATGATACTCTACATGGAAAACCTGATAGACTCCACCAGAAACCTGCTAGAATTGATCCATGAATTCAGCAAAGTCGCAGGGTACAAAATCGATGTACAGAAGTCAGTTGCATTTTTATATACCAATAATGAAGCAACAGAAAGAGAAATCAAGAAACTGACCCCATTCACAATTGCACAAAAAGCCATAAAATATCTAGGAATAAACCTAACCAAAGATGTAAAAGATCTGTATGATGAAGACTTTGAAAACTTATGAGGGAAATTGAAGAAGACACAAAGAAACGTAAAAACAGTCCATGCTCATGGATCAGAAGAATAAACATTGTTAAAATGTCATTATTACCCAAAGCAATCTACACATTCAATGCAATCCCAATCAAAATTGCACCAGCGTTCTTCTCAAAGCTAGAACAAACAATCCTAAAATTTGTATAGAACCACAAAAGACCCCGAATAGCCAAAGTAATACTGAAGAAGAGAACCAAAACGGGAGGCATCACAATCCCAGACTTTAGCCTCTACTACAAAGCTGTCATCATCAAGACAGTATGGTATTGGCACAAAAACAGACACTTAGACCAATGGAATAGAATAGAGATCCCAGAACTGGACCCACAAATGTAGGGCCAATTAATCTTTGACAAAGCAGGAAAGAGTATCCAATGGAAAAAGACAACCTCTTTAACAGATGGTGCTGGAAGAACTGGACAGCAACATGGAGAAGAATGAAACTAGACCACTTTCTTACACCATACACAAAAATAAACTCAAAATGGATGAAGGACCTCAATGTGAGACAGGAGACCATCAAATCCCTAGAGGAGAAAGCAGGAAACGACCTCCTTGACCTCAACCACAGCAATTTCCTACTCAACACATCCCCAAAAGCAAGGGAATCAAGAGCAAAAATGAACTATTGGGACCTCATCAAGATAAAAACCTTCTGCACTGCAAAGGAAACAATCAAGAAAACTAATAGGCAACCCAGGGAATGGGAAAAGATAGTTGCAAATGACATATCGGTTAAAGGGCTAGTATCCAAAATCTATAAGGAACTCACCAAACTCCACACCCGAAAAAAAATAATCCAGTGAAGAAATGGGCAGAAGTCAAAGAGGACATCCAGATGGCCAATAGATACATGAAACAATGCTCATCATCAGGGAAATAACAAATCAAAACCACACTGAGATACCACCTCACGCCAGCCAAAGTGGCTAAAATGAACAAAACAGGAGACTATTGATGCTTGCAAGGATGTGGAAAAACGGGCAACCTCCTACACTGTTGGTGGGAATGTAAACTGTTGCAGTCTCTCTGGAAAACAGTGTGGAGGTTCTTCAAAAAATTAACAATAGAACTACCCTATGACCCAGAAATAGCACTGCTGGGGATTTACCCAAGGGATACAGGAGTGTTGATGCATAGGGGCACATGTACTCCAATGTTCATAGCAGCACTTTCAACAATAGCCAAATCATGGAAAGAGCCTAAGTGTCCATCAACTGATGAATGGATCAAGAAGGTGTGGTTTATATATACAATGGAATACTACATGGCAATGAGAAAGAATGAAATGTGGCCATTTGTAGTGATGTGGATGGAACTCGAGGGTGTCATGCTAAGTGAAATAAGTCAGGCAGAGAAGGACATATATCATATGTTTTCACTCATAAGTGTAACAGGAGAAACTTAACAGAGGACTATGGGGGAGGGGAAAGGAGGAAAAATAGTTGGGGGGAGGGAGGGATGTAAACCATGAGAGACTCTTGAATACTGAGAACAAACTGAGGGCTGATGGGTGAGGGGGAAAAGGGAAGGGGGGTGATGGGCATGGAGGAGGGCACCTGTTGGGATGAGCACTGGGTATTACATGGAAATCAACCTGACAATAAACTATAAAAGAAAAAAAAAAGGAAAAAAAAGGAAACGAGTAAAGAATGTGTTAGAATAAAGAAAAAATAAAATAAAATAAAATAAAATAAAATAAAATAAAATAAAATAAAATAAAATTGGAGTGCTTTGGATTTGCCTAAGTGTTTATGAGAAGAAGCACATAGAATGGCGGGGACTCAAAAGTATGGGAAATAGGGACACCTGGGTGGCTCAGTTGGTTAAGTGTCTGACTTTGGCTCAGGTCATTATCTTACAGTTTGTGAGTTCCAGCCCTGCATCGGGCTCTGTGCTGACAGCTCAGAGCCTGGAGCCTGCTTTGGATTCTGTGCTTCCCTCTCCCTCTGCCCCTCCTCCACTCATGTCCTGTCTCTGTCTCTCAAAAATAAATAACTGTTAAAAAATATTTAAGTATGGAAAGTAAAAAGATTAATTTTCTTAAAATTTTTAAATTTATTTTTGAGAGAGAGAGACAGAGCACGATGAGGGGAGGGGCAGAGAGGGAGGCACCGACTCTGAAGCAGGCTCTAAGCCCTGAGCTGTCAGCACAGAGCCTGACATGGGGCTTGAACTCGAGAACCATGAGATCATGACTTGAGCCGAAGTCAGATGCTTAACTGAATGAGCCACCCAGGTGCCCCCCAAAAGATTAATTTTTAAAGCCAGTGAATTGGTTGAGAAAGCAGAAATGATACTGATCAGGACTATAGGTAAGAAGCTTCAGCTTCTGGTCTTAACAAACAAGCCTGTGCCATACTGACTCTTCAACTCAGAACAGACTTGTAAGCTGAAAACAAACAAGAAAATATTTGAAGACTTAAAAGAGGATTCAAAAGAGCCAGCATTTGAGAGGACCAAGGTGGGCATTTGCTGGTTCCCAACACAAGAAATAGAGTCGAAGCAAAATTCAGCAGCTTAGGCCTTACAGTAGCCTCATCGGACTCCAGATACAGTAGTTAGAGCTCAGAAGTGTTAAGCCAAGATCCCAGAGTAGAGAAAAATTACCAATGTGTCCCCTTCCAAGTGCTTGACCCAGCAGACAGAACTAGCTGGGTCGCTCCAAAGGTGAGCAGAAATTTTAGGAAGCTCATAGTGTTTGGGAGACGAAGGTAGAGATCCAGAACCAAATGGGTGGAAGAAACTTGATAACAGTTCCAGGCTTTTGGTGGAAACTCAGAAGTTAAACACTAGGATAAGGCTTATTTTAGGAGTAAGAGGAAACCATCTGCCACACTCAATCCCCACAATATCTGCTTTCCAAGAATTTATTTTTAATCCCTTTCTGGAGAAAAAAATTATCATCCTGACCCTCTAAAATTACCCATACTCAATGGTTGGTGTTCAATAAATATTGCTAGGTATGCCAAGAAAGAATGAAAAAGCAATCTCCCCTCTCCCCACATGACACAGAATAAAGAACCAATAAGTGATCCTGGTATTATTCAGACAGGAATATTTCCTTAAACTACAAAATATTGGGGTACACCTGGATGGCTCAGTCAGTTCAGCATCTGACTCTTGGTTTCAGCACTGGTCATGATCTCACAATTCATGAGGCTGGATCCTGCGCCAGGCTCTGCACTGCTAGTGCAGAGCCTGCTTGGTGTATTCTCTCTCTCTCTCTCTCTTTCTGTACCTCCCCTCTCAAAATAAATTAAAAAATAAACTTTAAAAGCATAAAGAAACCACAAAATATTTAAGAAAACAGAGAAAACGTGAAAAATTTTATTAGAGAACATGAGGAAGAAAAGACTTACAAGGGAAAACATGAAATATTTGCAATAAGTTATTTTAAAAACTGGCTTAGCCACAACACAGAAGTAGATTACGGAATTAAAAGGTGGAACAGGAGAGAAAACGGAGATTGGAACATAAGAAATAAAACAGAAGAAAGAGATACAAGCCAGGGTAGAAAGATACATATGGAGCTGGGGCCTCACCCAGAGAGGAGCAAGAAAATGGAACAGGTAAAATAATTTGAAAAAATACTGGCAGATAATTTTCAAATATGATCATAGATATCAGCCCAGAGATCTAAAAAGTCAGCAAACAGTAACCAGGCTAAATGCAAACAAACAAAACAAAACAAAAACAAAACACCTAGGTACAGCATTATTGCTCACAAGCAAAGAGGAAGTCCAAAAATAGGAAAAATTAATAATGTAGTGATGAACTCAAAACAGCAGTTTCCTTTATCGGATGATACTGACTACCTAGGGCATAAGGGGAGCTTCTGGTATACTGGTAACAATCTACTTTTTTAATTGGGGTCATTATTAAAGTGGAATATTTAATTAGATATTAATCTAACGATATTCTGTTCGTATTTTTTTACATATGTCACACTTCTATGAAAATTTAAGATAAAAGCCCATGAACTTTTTGTTTTGAAATTTGACAAGATGATTTTAAAATTTATAGAAACGCAAAGGGTTAAGGATAGCTAAAATACATTTGAATAAAGAGAACAAGGTAGAAAAATCTGCTGTACCAGATATCAGGGCTTATTATAAAACTGCAGGAACTAGGATAGTGAGGTATTTTTCAGGAATAAACAAACCGATCAATCAGAGTAAAGGCCCCGAATAGCCCCATGCACATATGGCCAACTGATAAGTGGTAAAAAGTGGTAAGGCAAAACAACTGGGAAAAAACAGTTGGGAACATCAGTTTTTCAAAAAAAAAAATTGTACTGGGACAATACTATATGGAAAAACAAAATTAGGAAATTGACCTCTATCTCACACTCTACACAAATTTTAATTTTGGATTATAGCAAAGCAAACTGTAAAAGGAGAAAAATTAAGCATCTAGAGGTTAATATAGAAGAATATTTTATACTTGGCAATCAAAAAGGATGAAATCTTGCCATTTGCAGCTACGTGGGTGGAACTAGAGGGTATTATGCTAAGCAAAATTAGTCAGAGAAAGACAAATATATGACTTCACTCATATGAGGACTGTAAGATACAAAACAGATGAACGTAAGGGAAGGGAAGCAAAAATAATATAAAAACAGGGAGGGGGACAAAACATAAGAGACTCTTAAATATGGAGAACAAACAGAGGGTTGCTGGAGGGCTTGTTGGGGGTGGGGGATGGGCTAAATGGGTAAGGGGCATTTAAGGAATCTACTCCTGAAATCATTGTTGCACTATCTGCTAACTAACTTGGATGTAAATTATATAAAAAAGAAGAAGAATATTTTAATGTCTTAGAGTGGGGAAAAAAACTAGTAAACAGAACAACAATGATAAAACCCAATGAAAAATAAAATACTAGTCAACTTAACCATATTAAATTCTTAAATGTGCTTTATTTAAAAAAAAAAATGCCTTAAGAGACATAGCTAGTGATTCACCGAAGGATGGAAGATATGTGTGCTATACATCCACAAAATAATTGCTTCCAGAATATAAAAATATCACCTGTAGACAAGAAAAAGACAAGCCATCTCACAATAAAATAGATTGAATATTTGACTATCTTTCACAGAAGAGGGTATAAAAATGGCGAATAAGTATAAGTGCTCAATATCCCTAGAAAAGTAAGAATTAGAAGTTAAAAGCATATTGAGACACCATTACACACCCCTCAGAATGACTAAAAATAAGAAAAGAGCAGATGCCAGTGAGGCTGGGTACGAGTGGCAACTCTTACAATTCTGGAAGGGGTACAAATGTATGCAGTTACTTTGGAAAATAATTTTATGTTACCTACCAAATCTGAATAAAGTCATACCCCAGACCCATCATTCCATCACTCTTTATCTACCAATGTGAAATCATACATATATGCACAAAATAAATGGACAAATATTCATTATTATTCATAATATCCCCATATGGAGGAAATAACTTGTATATTTTCACAGAGCATATATAAATTGTGCTATTTTTATATAACTCAATGCTATACAGCAATACAAATGAGCGAAGTACATTAATTTCACAAAAAAAAAACCGTTGCATGATTTCATTTATATAAAATTTAGAAAACAGGCCAAATCATAGTGCTTAGCATGTGGTATAACCAAACTAGTGCAAATAAATGACTACTGTACAAATAAGTGTGGAGCTGCCTCTGGAGTAAAGGAAGGGATGAGAGAAACTCCTGAGTCGCTGGAAACATTTTATTTCTTGAACTGTATGATGGAAGACTTTGTGATAAATCCTGGAACTGCAGGTATTAGTTTGTGTGCGCGCATATGTGTATGATTTCTCTATACTTGTGTTATTTGTACAAAGTAGTTAAATGAATAAAAATTGTAAAATAAAATTAGTTAATATATGTTGGAATTACTTTATGTGAAATACAGAGTTATAGCTTTCTCTTTTCATTAATGTTATTAGTTTCAAAAAGTTTATTATCACCTATTACATATTTTCATTATAATTTTTACAAGATAACCAAATGTAAAGAACAATTTAAGAATGTGTGAATGTGGTGGTTTTCTTGGACCTTATAATAGGTATAACGGAAAAGTGTAATTTCTGACCAAGGAGACATAAACTTTTCTTACAGTTCCACCACACGTTTGCTGTTCTGACCACTGCAAAGTAAAATGAAACAAGCTATCCCACTTTTTCTCCACCTGTTAAATCAGCTTATAAAAAATATGTAATTCACTCTGGAGATTATCTAAGAGTATACAGTTTTCAAAACAAATCCTGAAACATGTTGGATCCATGAAGATAACAGCTGCATAAGTCAGTGATGATTTTTACAATGCTTTACAAAGAAATTACTGAAACTTACTCTGGGAGTCAACATTTGAAAAGGCAAAACTATAGATATTAAATCGCCAGGCATGTGGCTACAGTTGTTTTCCAACAGTAATTTGAAGAGAATTCTTCATTAAAATATTTCTGGGGTTGGCAACAAAAATTTGGTGTTCACAGTCTCTGAATCCCACAGAAACCACACTTTATTATTTGACGTATGCTGATGCTTATTGCACCTTATGATACTTGCCTCATAACATTCCTCCAAACGAGATATATTAGAAATTTTGTAATAAAACATATACACACTATAGAACAAAGGTAAAAGGGAGAAACTATATAGGGAAAGGAATGAAAAAGTTTAAGAAGGGCCGACATAATCACTATAATTAAATATTAAATGCTCCATTGCCATGCTGAGTGTAATACATTGTAAGAACATTTGTTTCCAAAAGTATTCATGCGACTGCTAAGCATACTGTCAAAACCCTCTATAACCAGTTATGGGAGAAGCTTAGTTTATTCTCTTCTGCGTTAATTAGAGCACAAGGATTAATGGATCAGATGTAGAAACTAGCTCATAGGCTAAGGTACTGTACCTGATTAGTTTTTTCTGTTTTGTTTTTTAAGTTTATTTATTTATTTTGAGAGAGAGAGAGAGAGCGAGAGAGAGAGCGAGCATGAACGAGGGAGGGGCAAAGAGAGAGGGAGAGAGACAGCGTCCCAAGCAAGCTCTGCACTGTCATCGTGGAACTGGACACAGGACTCGGACTCACAAACCGTGAGATTATGACCTGAGCCAAAATCAAGAGCCTGAACCACCAGTGCCCCTGTACCTGATTAGTTTTGTTATCACAAAGCAAATATCATTTTCTTCAGTCTCCATTTTCCCTTCAATCAAATGAGGAAATTATTCTTCTTATAGTGCTTTGTCAAGTTCCGAGGAGACAATGTTTATACAGTTTCAGTGGCAACTACTCAACTCCAATATTGTAGGGTGACACATGGGTAATACATCAACGAATGGGCATGGCTGTGCCCTGATAATATTTTACTTACAAAGACAGGCTTTAAGCTGGATTTGGCCCTTGGGCAGTAGTTGGCTAATTCCTGACATAATGTTGACATATTATTAGTTTTCCATCAAGTGCTGGGTCAAGATTAGGTATAGACATAAACTTGAATAAAATGGCTAATGAAAATGAACTCACAAACAGTGCTAACTTGGGGACTTGTAACAACCCCAAGTTTGTTTTACTTACTCATTAATGCCATAATCTTCTGTCAATTTCCTTGCTAACAGGATTCTTGAAACCTTATTTCAACTTGCTGGATTTATAGTCTGTCATTATGTAAGAAAGAGATGGCAGAGAGAAATTAACAGTATGTTCTCTGTCTTATGCTATGCCTTCAGTCACACATAATGCCTACCTTTAAGCGTCTATGGTTAAGTGGAAGTTGAATAATCATTTGTAAAATAAGACCCATGCATGCACCCACAAAGAAATCAGTTTTCCCAAGTACATTTTCTTCAAAATCGAGTTATGTTAAGACCATTTAAAATGCATTATGGAAGGGATGGGGGTACTTCAATTTAAACACAATATGTCAACTTTGGTTTTCAGTTTCTTGTATTTTCCATGGCTATTTCTTTCTGGGGCTTTTGTACTATGTACTGTCTAAGAAACTACTATAACTAAGTGGTTTTGGAGTACTCCATGGGAATTTTCCACATTAGGAAAGCAAGTAGATATGCCTAACATTTCTATTTAGACTTTATAGTTTGTCAGATCTCTGAAGTAAATATAGAGAAAACATAAAGCCATACTATACAGGTATAACTGGACACTACAGTAATACTTCCTTTGAAATTCTTCATTATTGGCTCATAATTTTACCTATGTGTTTTGGTTATTCAAACAACCAGTAAAAATAGTGGTTCTAAGAAACAATGAGTAACCTTTGTTCAGTAAATTAGATCTAAGCATTTAAAGACAAATGAATTTCAATAGTAAAACTCAGTAAAGATACTTCAAATAGTAAGACAGAATGTCTGATTAAAACTCTTCGACAGTTTATCCAACCAAATTCTGATTAAAGAGCTATATACTTAAAGACATTTTGATTACAGTTACCAAGTGATTTTCACATATATCACCTATTGGCTTTTCAAAAATCATTTCCAAAATGTGAAATGTTGATTTTTTAAGGATTATTTATCTCGGGTAATGTAGCCCCCCTTGTACAAATTCAGGATGTTTAGCCTTTATGGCATTCTGTAAGCAGGGCCCATTAGCTTATAGGTTTCCCTGCAATACTCACTTATTCTATCATACATAATTTATACTGTTGTTAAGTATTTATTGACTGATATCGCTTCTTGCTATTGAAGATTTATAGCACCAACACTCAGGAGTTTAGCATTCTCAGAGTAATAGTAAAGAACAAAGTTAATGCACTAGAATATTTTATGAGAAACATACATTGCTTCTGCACAATCAGTGTTTGGGGTATTCTTCTTTTATAAAATCCTATCTAATACAATTCTTTTTGAAGGCTGTTTCACACAAAGGCTCATTCCCAGAAGTTACTTTTTTGATATATGCTGAGGCATTTGATTCACTAGATTTGTATTTTCTTGTGACTACTTTAATCCAGACTATGTAATCATTCACTCCTCAGTTGTGGCCCATAGCGCTTACAGTTGGCTTTGTCCAATGGATTGGTGTAGTTCTTTCACAAAGGAACTTGAAAATAAGTGCAAAAGGAAGTGTGCTTCAAAGGGAGACATTCTTTCAAAGCTGATCATACCAACAGTGGCCGCCATATGCCAACATTACAACGTATGATTGTATAAACAATGAGAAATTTAATAAATTATCTTAAGATGGAGTAAGTAGTAGCACATTTTGTTCAACAACTGGCACTGGTTGAAATCAATATATGAATTGGTAATATACAGGTGAAATTAAATAATATGTTGTTTAGCCAATGATGAAATGTAAAGACCAGTGACACTGGTTGTCCAACCAAAGAAAAATTATAATTTTAACAATTATCACAGTAATTTGAATAATAATGGTAATAGTAAAGTAATAACTCTTGCCATTCATTTTGGCTGTTATGGGCCAATCACCATGTTAAATCTTTTTATATATCTAATTTTATTGTATTCTTGTTATAACCATGTGAAACAACACAATATTATTATTTTTCTTAGAAGTGGAAGAAACAGACTCAAGGAGAGTAAAAACATTTGCCCATGATCACAGTATCTGTAAGCAGCTCAGAGCTTTCAAATTGCAAATCTATATTCTTTTTTCCCCTCCAGCTTTATTGAGTATAATTGACAAATAAAATTGCATATGTTTAAAGTGCATGACATGATGATTTCATATAAACATACATTGTGAAATTATTGCCACAATCAAGTTAACACATCCATCACCTCAAACAGTATGAGTTTGTGTGTGTGTGTGTGTGTTATGAAAATGCTCAAGATCTAATTTCTTAGCAAATTTCAGCTACACAATACAAGATTATTAACTATAGTTATTAGTCTATACACTAGATTCCCACTATTTATTAATCTTATAACTGAAAGTTTGTAATCTCTGGCCAATATCTCTTCAGTACCAGTCCCTGGAACCACCTTTCTACTCTGTTTCTATGGGTTTTGTTTTTTTATTTTTTCAGATTCCACATATAAGTAGGATCATACAACATTTGAGAACATTATGCTAAATGAAATAAGCCAGGCAGAGAAAGGCAAATTCTATATTCTTAATTCCTAATATTAGAAACTAAAAATAAACAAAATGGAAAATTACAAAACTCCGCTTTTACTCTTAAAAAAATGTCTCAGTTTGGGCAATATATTATATGGTCAGTCTAGCTAAATGCATCCTTTGAAAGCATTTTGTGTAACACATGAATTTTACAAATAAAATTCAGCCTCAAAGAGATGATGATTTCTCTGTGACCTCATAAGTAGTGATTCACAGCATGCTCTGAAAACTCTATGCATTCAACCTTCCAAAAATACTACTGGAATTCATTTTAGCAATTCAACAGACATTTGATAACAGCCTACTTCATGCAAAGCTCTGTGCCAGTCACTATGAATACAAAGATGGAGACAGGTTTCCCATTGCCCGTAGGCAAGTGAGGATAGTACTGGGGAAACAAGGTATATGTCAAATGTGCCACGTGGAGAATCACCTGCCAGACTGATAACTGGAGGACTGAAGATGAAACAATATGATAAGCTAGAGAAAATGTCATCAATCGCACAGTGAACATAGCACACTGCCTTAGAACTAAATTCAGAAAATGAAAGTTAAAACGGTTTTTCACTTTGATGTTTTAAAAACAAAACTTAAAAGCATTCTCACTATACAAATATACACAAAACAGTAACTATGTGAAGTGATGGCTACGTTAACTTAATTGTGATAATAATCTTACAATGTCTGTGTGTACCAAGTCATCATGCCATATACTTCAAACATATACAATGTCATTTGTCAATTATACAAATATTTACACAAAGACTAGATTCTTTACAACCTTTGAATTCTCAGTAAATGTATCAATCCATTTTTCACTACCTCTGACAAATATTCAACAATATGCCAATTAAGGAGGCACTATCATTTGATGACTTTTAAAATAACTCTATGGATGTTCTCTCTCTACTATTTAGTGAACACTTTGCGGCCAATGAACATAGTTGTTTCTACTTTTGGACTCATTAGGTTACCTAGAAAAAATATATATTATAAAGTAGCAAGCTAAATTAAGGAGGTGACACATTTTCTGGGATACTTCCTAGTACTAAGATATCAGTTGAGTACCATAATGCAAGACAATACTAATATATAAATATACATCTAAATCTAGGTTATACTGATTGGCTCTTATGTAATATTTCTGGGATAATTTCAATAGGATTATACTTGAACTATATCCAGCAATATAGAGCAGAGTAGAATATAAGAAAAAATTAGTAAAACAGTTTGTCTAGAGGCAGTATAGCAAAGGATAAAAATAATGAGCAACTAAGTCAGCTAGATCTGGGTTTGAATATCAAACTGAAACCTCTACCTCTCCCTACGACCTCACTCTGACATTAGGCAAGTAAGACAATTCTATAAGGTTTAGTGTCCATAGTTTTAAAGTGTAGATTCTTGGGGAACCTGGATGGCTCAGTAGGTCAAGCATCCAACTCTTGATTTTGCCTCAGGCCATGATCTCACAGTTGTGGGACTGAGCCCCGCATCAGGCTCCTCACTGGGCATGGAGCCTGCTTAAGATTCTCTCTCTCTCTCTCTCTCTCTCCCTTTGCTCCTTCCCTGTGTACTCGAGTAAGTGTGTGTGTGTGTGTGTGTGTGTGTGCGCGCGCATGTGCGTGTGCGCACGCGCACACACTGTTTCCCTCTCTCAAAAATACAATAGAAAAAAATAAATAAAATGTACATCTTAAGGTAAATACCATACCATACTGCTGTTGTTAAGACTAAATGAGAAAAATAACAAAAAATAATCCATTGTAATTTCCAGCATGTAAAAATTCAATAAACTGTGGCATCATTTCTTAAAGGTTGGTTAGTCATACCAGGACCAAAACTTTCTAAAAATGTAACTGGGTATCTCACAGTAAAATAAAATTAAAATGTGGCTGAGTACCTAATAATAAGCTCTACAGTGCCCCAAATTGTAATAGTAATAAAGCAAGAAGGGAACATGTATGCTTGATGTTCATACTGAAATTTGGTGTCAGAGAAAAACAGTGTTTGGATAAAGGAAAGCTTTGGGAAAAACAAAAACAGATTGACCAGACTTGAGGTGCCATGATAGGAGACAATATTCATTTGGGGATAGTATGAAAAACTCTGTAATACAAAGCTACACACAACTTAAACATATCCCCAAATAGCTGCAAAGAAAAGGGTTGCACTAATATGTGAAATTGAAATCCTGCGCAAGCCTATTTTGTGAGTGTCCCTTTCTGCATAATAGGGAATAGAGGAGGTGTCCAATTTACTTACTCATTTTCACAGAGGCCAAAACCCAGCCGCCTTTTGATACAGTGTGGGAAAGCAGGGGACAGAGCGCTGAAGTCAGCTTGAATAGCAAGGATAATTTGCAAGTGTCTTCAATCCGCAGGGCTAATTGTGGAGGGAGCCGTTCTTACAGAAACAAAGGAAGCATAAACGAATAAGCAGAGGTGAGCTGTTCTGCAGAAATTCCAGATTTGGCATGCTGACTACTATTGTGGAATTTTATAAATTCCTAGTCCTAGTCGGAATGGGCAAGCTAAATCTATTTGTGGAAACTGGAAGAGACTATTTTTAAACTGCCCACACCTCTCCTATATTGTATGTAAAAGAGAAATAGTGTTAATGGCCTTACTTACCCCTGTGAACAGCAAAGATAATGGATTTGAAAGTGATTTCGATTGAAGGGAAATTTCCAGTGGTCTTCAAAATGGAGTGAGAGGGATGATGTAAATTAAATTAGAAAAATATACACACATACACACATATATTTCATTCTTTACCATGCGTAACTTGTGTATTTTATAATATCCAAACACAGCAGTTTAATTTAGCACGTAAGTGTAATTTGTAAATATATGCATATATATGTTGCAGATACTTGCTCAAAACAACTTAATAATATGTCATCACTTAAAAATAGTATATCTTCAAAAGGCTTTGAGGTCAGTGCTGTAGATATTGAATTTCGCCAAGTCGCCACCATAGTCACAAATACATTGACTATCCTGGAGTTTTATGTTATTTTACAAAGATTTGACGATATTTTACTGGCTCAGCAGTTTTACTGGCTCAGCACTATGGAGTTAGGACAAAATCCTATATGCACTCCAATGGTATTTTTCGGACTCCCATCCCGGTATGTTTGGCCATACATGGGTACCAGTTTAGTGGTACCCATGATAACTTCTCATCACATGGCACGTTACTCTGGCAGGCCTCAGCAATCTCAAACTCTCTCTTGTTTCCTTCTGCTTCCTCCTACACTAACTCAATTCAGCTTTTTCTCTATCACTGACTTAGGAACATAGCTGAAAGACTTGTCACATAATACTTTTATTTCCTTTCTTTATCCACTGTCTGCAATATCTGTAATATACACATGCGACCACTCCTCTGCTTCCTCCCTTCCTTACATTCCTTCCTTACAATTCTAATTATTATCAATATACTCAGAGTATTATTTATGTGTGTCCATTGCTCAGAAGACACAGTTAACGTCCAACATTATCCAGCATTTCCCACAGAGTCATATCACCTTCCAGCAGAGACGACAATGACCCACGTATAGGACAGTTACAGAGATTGCTGGGATAAAGAGTCAGCCAGAGAAAACGAATAATAAGAATTGTAGTACATGCCCCACTATAAAGTCAGTGGTAAAAAGCAGTCAGGAATGGATTTCATAGCTTTACTTAATGAGTGCTTCAGAGAAAAGAGGAATTTTAGAATCTCTCACTTGTGTTTGGCAACTGCTCCATTAACAGGCATAGTGCAAAGAAATATGGATGGTGTGGATATATAGCAATACCTGATATTCTAAGTGGATGGGAATGCAAGCTGTGGTGTGTGACTATGCCCATGACTGACAGGTCCTTGCTGTGACAGCACTGCTGCCGCCACCCTTTCAAACAAAGGGCGTCCCCTGGGATGTCTTATCAACCCCTGGCATTCTGACACTGCAGCCTTCCAGAGAGCTGACTTGCCTAGTCAGCCTGCCCTCTGCTGACTTGGGGGCACTGTGTACAGGTTTCCGAGGGGAGGGTTAAAATGGGGTCTGCTCTGTGGTATGTTGGGCCAGATAGTTTCCAGCTGCTCTTTTTCTCAAATAGAAAAGCACAACCCATTTGATACAGGCAATAGTTTTCTGCCTTGGCTCTAACCAGACTCGAGATAAACAAGGCATGTCTCTTTTTGCCATGGGGTTCCTCATTTACCAACATTATCCATGAATAACTTCTGATTAAAAAAGTCTAAGAGCCATTAAGAACTATATTTAAATTTTGGTTATAAAATAAGTGATTTCCTACAGAACCCCCATTAAACATATATTAAGTACACTATGACTAAAATTTTTCCAAACAAATTAATTAATAGCAAATTTACTCCATAAATACACACACACACACACACACACACACACAAGCAGACACAAAATCATTTAAAGCATAGGTTGTTGAAACAGATGCAAACATGGAATCTACATTATTCATAGTCTACTGTCAAGTCTACATATAAAAGATATTGAAAGTGTTTGAATGAAGGAAAACATGGGTTAGAAATAGGGAAATCCAAGGCTGTGCCCCTGGTTCCAGTGAGAGAGCTTGAGAAAGCAGGTCTTCCTCTGTGGTTCATATTCTCATCTAAAGGAAGAATGAATGGTGCTTGCCTCAAAGTGCTCCTGTGTGTGAGGAGTCCATACAAGAAAATCTTTTGTATTTTTCTTATGTTAATGAATGTGAAAAGTATCATATAACTATCTAGAAGCAAAAATGTACTTTTCCTATTATTTCAGAATTTCCTCTGAAGCACCCAAGCTGAAAACAAAGAAAGATAAATACAGCCATCCCATTTCCAAACAAATGTGCTGGACACATCCAAGAGAGATTTACTGGAAGAGAATAAAAGCAGTCCTTAATCACTGGCCATATGATTTATCCCGACTGTAAAAGAATAAAATGATACATTTGAAGAGGAATTCATTCAAGCAGGAGAATGTATATGAGGAGAGAGTCTGTGTCATTTTCCTTTCCCTTACTCATGTGGATGCAGGTACTACACACTAACACCCCAGCCAAGTGACAAGGCCCCCAAAGAAACATTCATTTGAGATGGGACTATCTCAAGAAACACAGACCATCATCTTATTCCACAACTGGACCTTTCTGAGCTCTCCTGACAATGAAGGGGTAAAGCACATCTTGGTAGGGGAGATCCTGGGACAAGGTAGCCTATGTCTCCCAGATTTGGAGACATTCTGGGACAGAGAGGTACATGAGATGGCTGCTTCTCACCTAGAGAAGACTAAATCCTGGAGGCTGGCTGGATTAGACACGGAGAGGGGAAGGCTGTAGGAGCAGGGTGCCAAGAACTTTTGGCAAGGTAAGGGTGTACAATGTTTTCCATAGGGCCTGGAGACACTGAAGAAATAACTGTATGACATCTCTTAAAAGTGATCCCTGCAAAAGGACTGCTTGACACAGGGAGGAAACTCTGGCAGAGAGAAGCTGGAGATGCTCCCCAGTGTGTAAGAACGAAGGGTGTCAGGTCCTGGAAGAGGATAAAATATGAATGGGAATGAGGTCACTAAAGAATCCTCTAAGACCCTCTGGGAGAGTCAACCGGGAGATTAACAGAAGGAATGACAGCAAAGTGATGAATTTCAACTGGAAAGTATGTTTGATCCTCTTGTTTTCATTGGTCCCTCTTCCATCTTTCCAACTCTGCTGGAACCTGAAACAGGATGTAGAGAGAAGTGGAGTTAAGAGGGAAGAACAAATCTCCACTCACTTTCTGTCTGCAAACACCCAGGCCAACAATCAGGCCTGCGCCAAGGGGAGGTAAAGATCACCAAATTGGGTTAAAAATGGAAGTGGTGATTCAATGTAATTTAGACTGGATTTAATTTTGTTTTATTTTACTTATTTTAATTACTTTTTTAACTCATATGTTATTTTTATTTTTATTTACTTATTTACTTATTTTATTTATTTAGACTGGATTTTAAAACCTAAAAAATGAGACTATTCTTACACTCGAAAGGGACTAGAGAGCTATGAGGTCTCCCCAAAATGTTGAGAGACAGGAAAACAGATTCAACAGTGCATGTTTGAAGGCAGTGGTAGGAAAAAAATTAAGTTGTATCAAAACATACTACCAAGTTCAGTCCTATCAACGCATGTACAAGTATCTATATCATTTATCTACTTATCCATCTATCTAAATATATTTTTATCCATGCACACACACACACACAAGCACACATACAGTGTGAACACATAAATTAGTATCTTACTATAGTGCGCTTTTAATTTTTCAATGTGCCCCTTTACTGTTTCTTTGTAATAGCTCCCCAATTTACATGGAGAAGCACCCCTTTATCTACTCCGTCTTTATACTTTGCATGAGTTTGACATCTTCCAATTCCAGGGCTGGACAGTGTCCCAGTTTTGTCCAATTCAGTATATTCCCTGTAATCTTGTCCACAGTGATTACTTGGCAATAGGCATGTGATCCAAGTAAGACCAATCATATTCAGTAAGGTCAAGTTCTAAAAATTTAGAAAAATAAGCTTTTGTTTTCTGGACTTTAAGTAAATAGAGAATCAGCATGGAGCTGTTAAAAGTAGCTTGTGACCTAGTGAAGGTAGCCTGCCTATGAATGTCATAAAATCTTTTAGACATGTACAGCAAAAACTGTCAAAAGAAAAAAATTATTTGGTAACTGATGGATTATTTGCGATCCTGGATTCAGTTGTACCTGAAATCAAAACAAATTCTGTAGTTTTAAACTACCTAAGATGATAAATTCCTTTTTTAAGTTAGTTTGAGTTGCTTCTTTTCCTACTTGAAATTAAAACGGTTCTTAGAAATATCTCCCTTAAAAGTTGTGGATACTTTTATAAAATTTTTTAACGTTTATTTTATTTTTGAAAGACAGAGAGACAGAGCATGAGTGGAGGAGGGGAACAGAGAGAGGGAGACAGAATCTGAAGCAGGCTCCAGGCTCTGAGCTGTCAGCACAGAGCCCGATGCAAGGCTCAAACTCACGAACCGTGAGATCATGACCTGAGCTGAAGTTGGCCGCTTAACCGACTGAGCCACCCAGGCGCCCCTAAAGTTGTGGATTTTTATGTGAACATGGTTGATGGTTGTTAGGAAAAAATATTAAGTAATGGCAACAGCAGAAACATTAAGTGGAAGGGACTGATAAATCAGTAAAAAAGTTCATTCCAGTTAAATGGGCACCATATTTTAAGGCCTTTGAAAGAATTTCTTTTATCTACGGATTTCTTTTATCTACCACATATAAGGTGTCCATGTACGAGTATTTTTAAATTGCATAATATTCTGCCCTGTCCACTAAAAATATGCATTTTGTTTTAGGATTTGTGGGTAAAAGACATTTTTGGATGAGGGTGCATTTTATTCCATATGAAAAGTTGCTCTTAGAGTTATTAAATATATCACAAATTGTGGTGTCAAAAATACTGAACCCAAGCAATTTAAAATTGATTTTATGGCTGTTTTCAATATTGTTTTGATGTTTATAAACCAGGAAAATCAATAATCGACATAAGCCAATCTATGAAAGTTTGATTATGTTTTGCCTGGCTGTGCTGGTGGAGAAAGTCAGAGTGGCACATGGGTAGGGAAGGACACATACAGCAGTCCTGTCAAGTTGAGCATAAAATTTGTAAATCTTCTTGCCGTTGGAGCTAAATGTGGAAAATAAAATTCTCTAGCTTTTCCCTCAGACCCACTGATTTGAAAATACAAAATAGAATGCAGGAACATTAGATAAGTTAGTTTCTGCTAGTTATTTTCTGTGATTTATTATAAAAATATTACTAATTAAAAATGTACAAAATATAATACAGCAATATACATCATCCATCATCCAAGTTATAGCTAGTATTTTCACAGTGTTTATTTTGGTTTAGCCATTGTTACAAGTACTTCATGTGTTAATTCATTTAATAAAATAATTTAGTAAAACAATTACTCTTATGATGTAACACTGATATTATCCCTCATCTTACAAAATTGAGGAAACTCAAGAAAAAACATGTCATGTACCTTACGTAAGTTATATATGACATAATGAGTCACAAAGAAGATGCTGATTAATTTCAATTACAGTGTCTGTTCCATACTTACTGTTTTGTTTTCTGCCATTTCATCCTCCTTCAAAATGGATGCCATTAATATGTTGACCTGATGGGTCCTTCTTATCTGCATTTACTTATTAAAAATTATAACTGACTGTGCATAATCCTTCTTAACTTACTTAACATTATTTTACAAGATTCTTCAAAGTTATTATATGGTGCTTGTAACCATTTCAATGATTATATTATACTCAAATGACTGGATGAGCCAATTAATTTACCTATTGCCGTATCTTGGGGCAAAGAGTTGTCTTTGAATTTTCACAATTAAAAAAAAACAATGTTACTACAATAAACATATTTTTGGCATAAAGATTTTTCTTCATTTCAGTTTATTTCCTCAGGAAAGATTCCCAGACTGAGAATTGCCAGATCAAAGTATTAGTACTGGTTTGAATCGCATACTGCCAAAATGTTTATTTCAAAGGAATTGTCCTAATTTACACTTTTACAATCTGTTGATGTTTCTTTTGTTATTATTATTTTTTCAAGGGAAACATAATCTAAAGTTTTCTATAGAATTTCTTTAATATTTTTAGGGGTACCACTGATTTAATAATTTTTTGTTCAAAGAGTAGAGATAGCTTTCTGTGAATGTCTTTTGGGATTATTGCAACACCTGACTGATCCACACAATGCTAAATAAAAAGTAGCTTTATAGCTCAAATGTCCTTATCCTGAACTCTTCAAATATTCTTATCCTAAACTCTTCTCCCATGCCTCCCCTTAAGGCAGAGTTGCTTTTAAAAAAAACAAACAAAAAACAAAAACAAAACAAAAGCACCATATATACTACTATTTAACAATCTTGGCAGTGTTGATCAATTATTCCTTCTAAAAACAAGCCTGAGTAGTTTTTATAGAACTGTTACTATTTTGTATATGGTGCAATTGGCTCTTTTTCGAGCATTATAAACATATACATTAATCCATTAATACTTTTTCTAGTGCTCGCTTTTAAAACCAAAGTTAACTCTTTGTCAAGAACAATAAAACCAATGAAACTCCAAAGCCAGACTGAACAGGCAAAAACAAAAGAGATAGAAAACACAAGCTATCGATTACACAAATAAGAGAAGTGACATCACTAGAGGTTTTACAGATAGCAAAAGGATAATTAGGGAATGCTGTGGACAACTTTAGGCTTAATAACATGAACACTAGCATATTGTAGTATTTTTCCACTTCCCTAATGTATGTGTATTCATGTGTGTATGTATATTAAGTAAAGGAGACCATATTTTAAGGTTTTTGAAAGAATTTCTTTTATCATACCACATATAAGCTGTCCATGTAGGACATGAGAGAAAACCATGTATTCGTGCATACAAAGTCAAATAAAATGAAAAAAAAAAGCTGGAGAACATATATGCAATCTAGTGACAATCTGAGGAGTATTAGGCCTAATATATAAATAGCTCTTGGAATCAATATAGAAAGATAAATATTCCTATTAGAAAAAAAAAGATTTCAAAAAGAAAAGTAAAAATAGCCAATGGAAAAGCATGTATAGATATTCAAATACATGTAATAATCAAGGTCAATGTCAAATTAATATAAAACATTAAGACATCAGGTAGAATTTTCAGCAGTTACCTTCCCAAAACTAGTTTTAATGCAAATATCTAACACTGGAAAAGCTGTCAGTTAACACACCTACACATGCATCACACATCGTTTTAATGGGTCTAGAAGGGCTTTATGTATCTGATAACATGTGTCACAACTCCTTAAAAAAGTACTTAGTTTTAAGACACCTAGGTGGTTCAGTCAGTTTAAGCACCCGACTTTAGCTCAGGTCATGATCTCACCGTTCATGAGTTCAAGCCCCACATGGGGCTCTGTGCTGACAGCTCAGAGCCTGGAGCCTGCTTAGGATTCTGTGTCTCCCTGTCTCTCTGGTCCCTGCCCCTCTCACACTCTCTCTCTCTCTGTCTCTCTCTCTGTGTCAAAAATAATAAGACATTTCTAAAAATTATTTTAATTAAAAAAAGTACTTGGTCCTTTTTGACAAAGAATTGCTTTTCTAACATTTATATAGAAAATTCTTTATCAAACTGTAATTTCATGAAATACTTGTCATCAAAATGAGTAATAATAAGGAATTGGTTACATTATACATATGACACATTAATAGGCAAATATTAGAATTCTTTATAAGAACATGTAAGAAAACAAAAAATTTCTAAATATGTATTATTAATTAAAAAACAAACTACAAAACATAGAGTCTAATCGCAGGTTTTTAAAAAATTATTTGAAGAAATTAGAAAAATGTTTTAAATGCTTATTTTTAGCTAGTGTTTTTGGTGAGTTTTTTGCAATTTTTTTTTATTATACAAATTTCTACAATAAACATGTAGTAATTTAGTGAATATTACAGAACCAATAAAAGCTATTCTCTTAATAAAAATATTAGCTTAGCATTCTTGCTTGCTTCTCCTTTGTTTACTGGGTGGGATAAAGTAGATGGTATGTCTTTAATTTAGTGTAATAAAATATACATGCCTTGGGGTTTTCCATTTTATGATTTTCACCCATGGGGCCATTATTTCCTTGTTAAGTGTCTTTACTTAGAAAGAGCCATCAGCAAATACATGGAGAAATGCCTTCCCTCAGTAAACACAATGAGAGCACCGAACATAGATCGCTACGGGCAGAAAGGCTTATTTTGGAAATTCTGCTGTTAGGTCTCCAGGTTCCCATCCAACACACAGTGCAACACTTTTACAATTGGAATCCAAATAGTATGAGTAATCATTCTATGTGTCCCTAAAGGGAACTACTGGGCTGCTTCCCACTGTCAAGGTTTGTACGGCGTAGGAAAGAAGAAACTTTTAAAGAAAAATCCATGAAAATTCATGACTGCTGGCCGTGCTGGGGAACCACTGTGCCACAGCAGACAAGCTAATGGAACTCTCTGCACCTCAGTTTCCTCATCTGAAAACACATGAGCATACAGATTCTTAATTTGCGTAATTTTGTGAAGATGAAAATGAGAATGTTGAAAGCATCAGGTTTTCCATTATGTTTTATTATGGTGGGTTTTATGATCATAGCATCTTTCAGAGAACTTGAGTTTATGTAAAACCATGTTTTGTTTGCAGCAGTGACACAGTAAGTTCCAGTGGTGCAACTATGTACTAAATACGTGTGTATAAATTTGTGAGCCTATTTTCCTCTTGTGCCCTACAGAGAGAGAATCCTGTGACTTTAAAGCTATTTGTATTTGGTGGTAAAATGAGAGTGATTTTACTTTGCAGTTCAATATATCTCCTGAGACTCTTCTCCATTAGCCATTGCATTAGTAGTTTAGATTACACATTCCTAAATATGCTAGCTAAACAGATTTCAGAATGGCATACGATGGCATTACCCCAGGCAAAATCACTGATTGATATTTCCATTGCACTGATTTTCTCTTATTTAACTCAATAACTTTTTGTTTATATGGTGTTAGTTTTGTGATGGGAAATTAAATTTCAAAAATACGATGATGAACTTGTCAGGCAAAATAAATAAATAAATATGCATATTTAATGCTGTTTGGTTCTGAAGATCACAATATACTGGACACTTGAAGGAATACATTGGCATTAAACTTCAACAAGACAAAACATACGCTGGCTCTTACACATTCCATGTACTGGCCAGTCTGGGCTCAGGGGTCAGCATAGTCTGCTATCCAAGGATAAAACCACTGGTAGACCATAGCCATGAAACACATTTCTCTTTGTGATGTTCATGAGTGTGAGCTTGCTTGATGTGACCTCATTGAAATGCTCATGCTGCTTCTGCTTGTAGTTAGAATGTGCATCAAACTGACAGCCAACTAGCCCACAAAACCTGATACAGAGTTTGCACAGCAGTGCTCTCTCCCCTGGAGGTGGGAAGGAAATGTGTTTGTATGCTTATGGTGTAGAGTAATGAGGCAGACACCTGGATCCAACCATTCTCTAAAGATCACTTTCATTCATCCATTCATGTATTCATTCATTAAGAGCAATTAGCACCTACTAAGTGCCAGATACTGTATCAGGCTTTCTTAGTGATGTCATGTAAGGAATTATCTATCCTTCCAAAGTGAGAACTGTGCCTTTGTTTACTTAAGTTTGTGCCTAATGGCCCCAAATGTTTCGTGAGATGGTTTTTGTTTACCCTGTCACAATTTTTCCTGCTTGGATGGGCAGAAAAGAAAAATAAGAAAGGCGATTTAAAAAAAGAATAGAAGAAGCAATTTCCTACAATTTCTCCATGAAGGGATATATAAAACAATTACTTTATATATACATCAAATACATATATATTATGAACCTTATATACCTGTGTATATATGTGTGTGTGTATATATGTATATATATATGTGTGTGTGCATACACACACACATATATATAAAGTATAGGAAAACCTACAGGAAAGTATAGGAAAACCTTACTAATATGAATATTTAGGATAAAATGATATATGAATGTCCTAAATATTTATATTAGTAAAGTTTTTATTACTTTCCATCAGCCAATCAGGACTGAGCCAATATACATATGAATAAAGATGCCAAGAGGAACTGTCTTCTTGATCTGAGCTGTAGTTACTGTTGCTAAGGAATTCCTTCAAATTCTCTGTGTTCCCTCTGGTTTGAAGGACATCTGTAATATTCAGACCTAATGCACAAACCACAACACTGTGAGGAGGTTTGCAGAATATCTAAGATTGGAAACAATATAGTGCATGAATACATGGACAAAGCGCTCTCTCTCTCTCTCTCTCTCTCTCTGTATTTGAAGGAGAGGTGGCTCTTTACTCTGCTTTAGAGGCATGTGCTGGTTCATGTGTTTTGTGATACAAAGGCCCAGAGTGGGAAGGAGATTCTGAAATCTTACAAACCTAGACCTGTTTCATTTTGTTATCATTTTTCTTTTTTTAAATCCTTCCCTTCCTTTATGTCAAAGTTTTTTGGGGTAAAAACAGGAGACTATGTTGTGGATTCAAATGCTGAAGAATGGAAGATAATAAACACAAGGAAAGAACCAATAACTATCAAGGCCGGCAGCTGACTTCCATGCCAGCAGCTGGTGAATCTACCCCTGTTCCTTGATTGTATCCAAAGTACTGTATCCTTTTGCAATGCCTCATATTACAACAGTGTCTCCCACTTTTGGTTTCCATTGTGCAGGCAAAAGCAATTACTAAGTCATATGCTTTTCTCTTTACTGTTCCTCACAATTTTAACAGCTAATATTAAATGCCAAAGCACCACTAATTGAAAATTGATTTTGGAATCAATTAAACAGCCAGCTCAGTTGAGAAGAACACATGGAGAAGTTTCATCAACTGCCTCTGTCCCCTGTGGAAGTCTCCGCTAGACTCCTCTGGTTGGGACCTAAGTAAGCAATTCACAGTGGTCCTGCAATCCAAAGAAGTCCAATCTGCAAATTTAGCTATTGATCATAGAAGAATAGCTTGACTAGGGGGGACTTTAATTCCAGGGGTATCACAAGATAAAATTAATTATATTTTTGAAAGGATAATGGAAGTTCAGTTTATTGAGTTATGGTCCAAGAAAAATACTTAAGAATGTCATATCGTTTTCATTCCTAAACCCTATGAATTTTATGGCTGAATATCAGACTAAGTGTTTCACATAACAGTCCTAAGGTGTGGGCTGAATCATTCTAATTTAACAGATGTGAAACATGCAGGAAATAATGTGACTAGGGCTCAAATAGAGAAATCTTCAACTCCTTCTGATATACCAGGCTGGGACTTCTAATTACACTTGCCCTTTGTTGAAAACTTACTGTTTCCATACTCTATACTAAGTGTTTTATGTGCATTATCTCATTTAATGTTCACATAAACTCTATACTGTGGTTACAATTACTTCCCATTATTTTCTAGAAGATAAACCTGAGGACGAGAGAAGGAAATTAATATCCTCAAGGTCACAGAGCTAGTGAAGGGTGGAGTGAGATCTTAACCAGCCTTTGACTCTGCATTCTTCACGCTCATCCACTAGGCTGCGCCATTGCCACTATTTATCAGGGCTTAAAAAAGAGGAGCTCATATAGATTGCTATTAATAACAAAATGGGTATATGGACACTGAGAAGCAGTAAGGAAGGTAAAGTGGATGACAGTGCATGAGTACTGCTATTGGCCTTGAGAAAGACACAGGAAAGTGTGTCCAAGTTCCCAGAGCACTGGGGTTCCTTTGTCTGTTAGGAAGGGGGGAAAGGGGGGGACATGCAGTTGAAGGGGTTGGCTAAACAAGGTCCTAAGTTTTCCAATCTTTGTTTTTCCATGCTTTTTACTTGGGGAATGTCAAAGACATAGGTCTGTGTATAGCAGAAAGGAGGTACAGCCGACCTTGCCCACTCATATACTTTCAGAACAAAAACGAGGTTTTCCCTTTTGGTCCAGCCGTGCTAAGCATGTCAACAAAGTATAAGCAGAACTTTTTCTACAAAAGCATCTTATACTCACACACTGGGGGGAGGGACGATGCAATCCAGATAGACCAAATCTGCCTACTCAACCAGTCAACCAGTAGTTATTTGAGAGTTCAGACAGCCACATGTGTTTTAAAGGCAGGAAGCTGATAGATGCCAAGGGTACTAGAGATGATTTGAAAATGTTGAATTAACTGATAATATTTAGACAATCGCTATGTTATTTTCCAATAGTCTTTAAAAACAGGCCATTCACCTTCCTGCACTGGCTGCAGCAGCATCTATCACAAAGCAGACAAATCATTAATAATTCTCCAAAACCAGACATTTCTCCTGATGTACATTGGATATTTTGTGATAAAATAAAGTAAATAATGAGGGGAAAGCTTGTTTCTTTGTGGTTGGATATATAAGGGAATTGGGTTATGGCCTAAAATTTTTGCCCAAGTACTTAAACAGACCAAGAGCATATTTGAAGAGAAAGTTAATGGTGGTAGGTTTTTTACTTCATGCATTGAATACGTGTAAGTTTGATAATGCTAATTTCTGAAAGATTTCATAATCACACCATGATCCCAGCCAAGTTGGTTTGGCCCAGATGCACATGAACATAAAACTTTCACCAATCTATGATTAATTCTTGCCATAGTTTACTATTAATAATTGAGCATTATCACACATTGTTAAAAAAAACTATTCCCGAGAGGTGGTTACATGACACTCTCACCTTGTGTGATGGTAGTTGAATCAGACAGGAATCTTTCAAGTTTCTGGGCATTCTTTATTTTTCCAGGAGAACTCAAGTAGCCATGTGAGTACAATGAAAGCAACTTGAAATCCTGCTTAGATTCTGATATTTTCAAATTGATTAGAGCCAGTATAAAGAATAGATTTCGGTACATTGTGGTTCAGAAAAGGGCTTGACCCTTGATCAAAGCCTTACAAAACAACAGAAAATGCAGTAAGATACCACAGTAAGATACTCGAGATACCAAAATAATAAAATAAACACTGACTTCGAGGTACTATAAAATTAAAACAATAGCAAATATTTATTAAGTACTGACTATGTACGAAGCGCACTGCCAATGTTTTCAGGGTGATACTTCATCTTACAATGCTTCAGTGTGATAGGAACTCTCACTGGCCTTTTGCTACTAAGCAAACTGAGCCTCACAGAGGTGATAGTAACTCATGCAAAATCACAGGGTAAGCAGCAGAGTTAAGATTGAATCCAGGCATTCCAGCTCAAGAGCTCACAGTTTTAAACAATAAGCTGATCTGAGTCTTTCTGAGGAAAAGAATCAAAAAGAAAAATGCCCTATCAGCTCTAGGATGCCATACCCCCAATTAAATTAAAGGATGCTTGAAAATCAGCCGTAATCAAAAGGCTTTGCTGAAACTAAATCAATGTTACAGAGACAAAAGTTAGCAACGAAAGATTATATCCTGGTCAGATTCCACTTTATTTATACAGTGCCAAAGAGCTATGTTAAGATGTAGATTGCCTGGTGAGAATGAGTAGGCGCCAGTATATTTTCAGACACTTGAATGCTCTTCTAAGAGCCAAATTAAAGTCCTATAGAGCAACGGACTAAGACATCCACTTACTAGGTACATAATGTTGGGAAAATCGCTTAACCTTTCTAAACCTATTTCCTTGTTGATACACATGTATGTGTGTGTGCGGGCACACACGCATCCTATTCCAATGTCAAACAGTGTTATGAGGGTGGCATAAATGCCTGGGAAACAGAGCTCTGCTGCTGGTAATGGTAAAATAAGTCGCATGTACCCAGCTCCACACTGAAAACAAACAGAGAATCTAAATTTAGAGTGATAATAAGACAATGAGGAATGACTGGATCAAGATGCTAGAGACAAGGAATCCTAGAGAAAAAAGCTCAATATTTGGGGCTACTTTTCCTCTAGGGCATCTGGATACTCTCAAAGAGGCAGCTAAACAGCTGAGAAGTTGAGTGGGTTTTTGGACAGACCATGGGGGATGAGAACGAGCTCAGACCCACTTCCCCAGGATATTGGGTTAAGAACCCAAAAGGAGTAAAGACACACCAAAACTGGACCAGCCTTCATAGGAACAGAAGCTCACAGTGGATAGAGGAGATCAGGGGTTGTGAGTGTACCAAAGGCAGGGGATCTAATTGGAAGCCAGTACAGTGGGGCATCTGGGGTGCTGTAAACACTTTAGTTCTTGGCCTGAGTGGTTTTTCCACAAGTTACTGATTTCATGACTGCTTATTGGTCTGTATACTTCTGACTTGCAGGATTTTCTCTACTGGTTTTATATTTCAGTAAACGGATTTTTAAGACATTTATTTTTAAGGAAGAAATTTTTACAGTATTCTCTGGTGTGACAGAAGTTTATTTATTCTTTCTATGGTATTTTCAAGATTTTTGTCAGGAGTACTGATATAAGTATATCTCTGATCTCTCTTTCTCTCTCTCTCTCTCTTAGATAATACCAAACGACAACACCAAACTCTTAGATAATAACAAACACAATAAATAAACAAAATTAATAAATAATCAGGATATATCCTGAAAATCCAGGATTATATAATATTGGACTGACCTAGTCAGAAACCTTCTACTTCTTTTACAGGGTTTTGATCATGTGAAGTCACAATATTCACTAACAGCAAATTAGAAAGCAGAGAATTCATGATGGTATGCACTGTTGCCAGGTAGCAAGGAAGGAAAGAATGATAAAATGAAGACAGGCCCTGAAAAACAGATCCCTGGGGCATTGAAACTATACTATTTCCAGAAAGATGCACAGTCTGCCTTTATGTCCATGTCCCCCAAAGACTCCTCAAATGACTTATCTTCCTCATAGAGGATCACACCATGTGGACAATTGTTTAGACATCTCATTGAGCAGGGACAGCTGGGTGGCTTAGTTGGTAGAGCATCCAACTTCGGCTCAGGTCATGATCTCATGGTTCATGAGCTCAAGCCCCGCATGAGGCTCTGTGCTGACAGCTCAGAGCCTGAAGCCTGCTTTAGATTCTGTGTCTCCCTCTCTCTCTGCCCCTCTTGCACTCTGTCTCTCTCCCTCTCAAAAATAAATAAACATTAAAAAAATTAAAGAAATCTCATTTAGCGCAATCCATTAATATAAAATCCTTTTGCCAAGGTTTCTAGAATACCATGAACTTATTTTTCTTTTAAAAGTGTCTATCTCTCCGATTAATCAGATCAAGTAGAAACAGGGATGGTCTAATTTCCTCGAAGAATTTAACGTGAGACAGAACAGAATTGCCAACTATCTCTACCATTCACAAGAGCTAGAGAATAAAAGCTCCCTTCTCTTGTCCTCACTCCCAAGATCCTTTCAATTTCTACTCAACTGAATTGTTCGTTTTTCAGTTGATAACTCTATGCTTTTAGAAGGTAGAATCATTAAATGCTTTGCTCGTGGTCTTTGGAAACCAGACAAAGTAAACCCAAATGCCAGCTCTGCCAACTACTCTACTTTGAGACATCAGACAAACCACATCAGAACCTCATTCTCCTGATCTGTTAAAGACACATGATCACCGACACACCACAGTTGGTGTTGATGCATGCACAGCACACGGTGCAGGGCCTGGAACATGGAAATACTCTTCACCTTCTGCTTCTTTCTCATGTTACTTGTTTCTGCAAGAGACTATGTGTTTGTCAGAGGCTGTGCTGCTATACTCCAAAGCAACCAGTTGATTTGGTCAATGCAGATTCTGAGTTACACTCTAACCATGCCTCACGTTGCATGTTGCATCAAATAGAACGCCTGGGGCTCTGGTATCAAAGGTGGGGGTACTGTATGGTGACCAAGGAAGCCCTGACGTCTCCCTCAGTTCGACTGACTTCTTCTGACTCCAAGCCTCTGACCTTCCTTTCCCTAGAGCATTTACTTTGCAGACTTTTGATTCTAAATCCTTTCTCTGTCCTTCTGAAATATAAGTCTTTTTAGAAAGCTTCTTGCCAGCTTTACAACCCAGGAATGCCTTTCTCAAGGACCTGGGTACTATTTATTTGAAATTTAATCATCAACAAAGACAGTGCTCCTATTTTTCAGTTTCTGTAGAGAGGTGGCATGACGTGCTCCACGTTGTCACCACCTCTGATCATGAAGATATGAGAAAAAATGAGAAAGTTTACTTTTCCTCTGGATAAAGCCAATTAGCAAAAATACATGGTCTATAATCCCCTATGGAGTTTGATACTCCTGGGTATTCAGACTTCGTCTATGCTCTCTCCCTTTCTGCTGGCAAGAGTATTGGAATAAAATCAAGTTTTGTCTACTAATTTTGTATGTTGTATTTTTTTTTCATTCAACAATGGATATATCATTTCCTTGCACACTGATATTAGACATGAATAAATATACCTCTGTAATGATCTATTCATATACACATATGAAACTTATCAGAGCTTCTTAACCAGAAAGAATAGAAACATAATACTGAAGGAACAGCACAAGGTACAAATCAATAAATACGTCACTGATTTAATGGATCAGTGAGTTGACGAATGAATCAAGAAATATTTAATAAATCCAGAGAATTTTGAGATAGTGTCTTTCCTGTCATCATAAATCAATCTCTCTCTCTCTTTCAAGCTCTCTCTCTCTCTCTCTCAACTTTTATTCACTTTCCATGCACTAATTTCCAAAATCATATGTGAAGGGTATTTTTAAATGAATAAAAATGTATAATACACTAATAATTCAAGTGAAACACATATTTTGAAATAGGTATTAGTAATATACCACTTAATATGTTGCTCACTTAGTGTTTAGCACCCTAAACAGAATCTGCTCTATCATTTTTAACCGTGATATAAAGTTCCTTTCCCCTTCCTTTTACACATGTCCTATGGAAGTGCTGATCTTCATCTAAAAGAAAAGTTCAGTTTTGCTTTCTAGGTGTAGGTATCACCAGCCACCTTTGATAGGTCTGTTTTCCCGACTGTTTTCAGCTGTAATATTGCCATAAACACCTTCAAACACACGTTCCTCCCTAGGAAGCTGTGTATTAATAATTAGTGAGTTACATCTGTTCCATCTGTCACATCAGATTCATTATTTTCATAACAGGAATCTACTCACAGACTGTGTAGGAATTAGAGTCCTTACATGTCTGTCTGTCTTTCTTTCTTTTTTTAATGTGACTCTCAGTTGAATCCTCCACTAAGCAGGCAGGGTTGTATCTACTAGCTTTGGGATGTTGTTGCTTTAAAAAAAAAAAGAGAGAGAGAGAGAGAGAGATAAAAATCAATGCCTGTTTGTTCAGTAACAGGGCAAAAGAGAAGAGAACACGTTTGCAAACAGCAGGTGAGGCTTTCAATTTGAAAAGCAATCAGAGTATCAGTTGTCTGGCTTCAAGGGCAGAGCTCAGAGCTATACACCAACAGAGAGGAGGAGATCTGAATGCAGCTCTTCTTAGTTTTGAGATTTACACATTCACAAAGCCATTCCTGACACTCTTACTTACATTTGGTTCTGAAAGCTTATGCAATGAGGCCCCTTTTGATTGCTTAGACTTGTTGCTTGCTGCCTGATATATCGTATCAAATTTCAAATTTATTTAGAAGAAATAGGACTTTTACAATATGGGCATATATGGGCCCCCTTAAAACAAACAAAAAACACGCACTTAACCCTGAAGTTCAATAAACATTTACAGAGTCCCTACTCTTTACCAAGGATTGTAGCAGGTGTTAAGGACGCAGACATGCTTTGCTTGTGAAGCATGTCAATAGCGTGTTTTTACAAGTTAAATTTGAATGTGTATTAAATCCAGAAAAAGACAATGCTATACATAGACTCAGGAATTCTATACATCCCCCATATACGAAGCTTCTCTGTTGTTAAAAACAAGACAACAGACTCCAGATGGAGCTGCTTAGGTTAAGTCCTAAGTCCCCAAACATACGAAGACTTACTTAGAGTTAGGGCTCTCCAGAAATGAAGTCTTGAAGCCCTCAGGAATCGCCTGATCAGCACTAGTTAGGTAATCTGCTTGACAGACCCCTGCCATCCCCCACAAAGGAAAGCAACCTTGCAATAACCAATACACTCTTTTCCCTTCTTGTTCGCACTCCCTTCTGCCTGTAAACATCTCTCATTTTGCACAACTCCTTGAACGTCTCTTCTATCTGCGAGGTTGGATGCTGCCCGATTCAAACTCCGCTCAAACAAACTCTGGAAAGTTTACTATGCCTCAGTTTATCTTTTAAGAGTCTGGGTTTCACCAAAGGCAGGGAATCAAGAACCAAAATGAACTACTGGGACCTCATCAAGATAAAAAGCTTCTGGACTGCAAAGGAAACAATCAAGAAAACTAATAGGCAACCCAGGGAATGGGAAAAGATAGTTGCAAATAACATATTGGATAAAGAGCTAGTATCCAAAATCTACAAGGAACTCACCAAACTCCACACCCGAAAAACAAACAATCCAGTGAAGAAATGGGCAGAAGACATGAAGAGACACTTCTCCAAAGAGGACATCCAGATGGCCAACAGACACATGAAACGATGCTCAGCATCACTCATCATCAGGGAAACACAAATCAAAACCACACTGAGATATCACCTCACGCCAGGCAGAGTGGCTAAAATGAACAAATCAATAGACAATAGATGCTGGTGAGGATGTGGAGAAACAGGCACCCTCCTACACTGTTTGTGGGAATGTAAACTGTTGTAGCCTCTCTGGAAAACAGTGTGGAGGTTCCTCAAAAAACTATCAGTAGAACTCCCCTATGACCCAGCAATTGCACTGCTGGGGATTTACCCAAGGGATACAGGAGTGCTGATGCATAGGGGCACATGAACCCCAATGTTCATAGTGGCACTTTCAACGATAGCCAAATCATGGAAAGAGCTTAAATGTCCATTAACTAATGAATGGATCAAGGAGATGTGGTTTATATATACAACGGAATACTACATGGCCATGAGAAAGAATGAAATCTGGCCATTTGTAGCAACATGGATGGATCTTGAGGGTGTCATGCTAAGTGAAATTGTCAGGCAGAGAAGGACAGATACCATATGTTTTCACTCATAGGTCTAACAGGAGGACCATGGGGAGGGGAAGGAGGAAAAAGAGTTAGGGAGAGGGAAGGAGACAAAGCACCAGAGACTCTTGAATACTGAAAACAAACTGAGGGCGGAAGGGGGAGGGGGAAAAGGGAAGAGGGATGATGGTCATGGAGGAGGGCACTTGTGGGGAAGAGCGCTGGGTGTTATATGGAAACCAACCTGACAATAATCTATATAAATAAATAAATAAATAAATAAATTTAAAAAATGATCATTTCTTCATCTTAAAAAAAAAAAGAGTCTGGGTGTCAGAAGAAGAAACAAAAGGAGACACTCCTCTACCCACCCCCAGCAGCCCTCAGGACCAAGGAGCCACCAGGGGTACCTACCAGGCTTGCCCTTTCTCAAAGGCTCTGGAGGCTGTAGGTCCCTCCCGGATCCCAGCTCTGCAGCTTCCGCGTGAGGCGCTTTCAGACTGTGGGCATTTCCTCTCCTGGACTGGGGGTGGTGTCAGACTGGGTGCAACTCCGACACTGAGGGAGTCTGAGATCGATGGCAGCTGACCTAGAAACTGGAAGAGCCTTGGTCCGACTCAGACACGGGACCGGGTTCGTGGTTAGAAACCCAACCGGATGCAGGGCAGACTGAGTTCAACTTGGAGACCGGAAGGAGGGGCGTCTGGGTGGCTCCGTGGGTTAAGCATGGGACTTAGGCTCAGGCCTTCATCTCAGGCTTGTGAGTTCGAGCCCCGCATGCGGCTCTGTGCTGGCGGCTCAGAGCCTTGAGCCTGCTTGGGATTCTCTGTCTCCCTCTCTCTCTGCATGTCTCTCTCACTTTCTCAAAAAAATGAATAAAACATTAAAAAAAATAAAAAGGAAAAAAAGAAAAAAAAGAAACCAGGAAGGATTCCTAGGTCAGGCTAGGTCTAACATAGAAACCGGATTGGATCCTGGCTAGATTGTGTCTGACTTAAGACAGACAGTGTGAGGCCTCCAGCTAGTAAAACGTTGTGGGTTTAGTTTTGGTTTTGTTTGTATTTTGCTTTTTTTTTTAATGTTAATTTATTTTCTACAGAGAGCGAGTGTGTGTGTGCGCGAGCTGGGGACGGGCAGAGACAGGAGACAGAGGATCTGAAGCAGGCTCTGTGCTGAGAGCAGAGTGCAGAGAGCCAGTGCAGTGCTCAAACCTGCCAAAGTTGGATGTTTTAACACACTGACCCACCCAGGAGCCCGGGGTAAAAATTTGCTTTACGACTGAACAAGCAGGCTAGCCTTACCAAAGATAATCTTGAATTACTGTGGCCGCAGTGGAGAACTTTTAACCTAGATAAACTTCTCTATTTACAAGGTGCCCTAGAAAAAAGGGGTCTCAGCCAAGCACTCACCATGAAGAATAAAGGAAGAATCTTTTATAGTTTCTGGTGGCGAGGATGAGACCCACTGGGGCACCCCACTCACTCCAGAGCCTGCAGACATGAGCTTGAGAAAACTGGCAGAAGCCTGCAAAGGGTGAGAATTCTTACCAATGTCGGCTTTCGCATTTCTATCTTTATATCTGTAATGCTTCCTCAAGAAAGGAAGGCAATGTAGCACTTGGGTGGTTCAGTTTGTTAAGTTTCCTGCCTGGGCTCAGGTCGTGGTCTCACAGTTCAGTTCATGAGTTCCAGCTCTATGTCCGGCTCTTCGCTCTCAGCAAAGAGCTTTCTTCAGGTCCTCTGTCTCCCTCTCTCTCTGCCCCTACACCACTCCCACTTCTCTCTCAAAAATAAATACATATTTTATTTTATTTTTTTTAAACTTTATAGATTATTGTCAGGTTGGTTTCCATATAACACCCAGTGCTCTTCCCCACAAGTGACCTCCACCAA
>CM053565.1:30512303-30530073 GCA_028646485.1 Cryptoprocta ferox
TTTTTTATCTCCAATTTAGGCTCCTTTTCTCTGGGCCAGACTTAAATGCAATTCTTGTGTTTTTAACCCCTTCAAGTTTATGTTTTGGGTCTGCAAGGCTCATTAGAAGAGCCTTTTCTCAAACATTTATAGTGTTTTGCTCTAAAATCTCTTATGCAGGGACAGGAAAACGTTTTTTCCTATGGGGTAACTGTGTGGGGAATATCGGTCTGATTTGGAACACTGTAAGGCCTAATTAATGACAACAGGCTTATTTTCAACATGAGCAGTAGTAGCAGAAGGAGATACCAGTTTCACCTCTCATGGCTGGAGCTGTGCAAATGTCTGCCATTTCCTCACTGTGACTGTGTCATCCAGCAAGGCCGATGCAGCTCCCAACATCGCTTAAAATTTTAAATATGCCTCAGTTTATCTTTAACACTATTCAAGTAATGTATATGAAAATAAAAACAGGCTAAGCTGTATTTAGCACAGTATTGAGTTTCCACTGGAGACATATGAACCATACAAGCAGTATGGGAGCCATGAGCTATCTTTGTAAAGAAAAGGGGGAAGAGTTGCTGTGGTTTTGCAAGCCCTTCAGAACTATAATAAAACATCTGTTTGGGCTCAAAATAAAATGGGTGAATTGGACATTCATTCTCTTCCTGTCGCAATGCAAAAACATTATTTTCAACACTATTTGCCAAGGTCAGCCTCTGGTTTCTTCTGCTAAAAACAAAAACAAAAACATAAACAAAAACATAAACAAAAAACAAACAAACAAAACAACCTTATGAGCAACCTTACAATTTGAGCCCAAAAATTCTGACAATGACTCCTTCTGTTCCTGCATATTGAATAACATTTTAGCATAATACATCTACTTGTTCATGCCTGATAAATATTTGCCAATGGGATTTATTCTGAAAACCACCCCCTTATTTCTTATTTGTATTTACAGAATTATATAAAGGGCAAGCACTTTCAAATATGAATGGGACATAAATATTCTGTTTGCCATGTAAACATAACACAAATGCACAAACCCTTCTTTCTAGGCAGATTATGTTAGAGACTAAATGCAAAGAGAACAGACAGGAAAGATGAAATTCCAGGTCTCTGATAGCTCACATGTTGGATCTGTGGGGGATCCTGGCAAGAAACAGAAAGCACAGTAGAACGGAGGTAATTGAGAAGAGTTTAATAAAAGACATTATTTACAAAGATATGAGCAGAGTTAGGAGAAGCCAACAAGAATTGGGGCTAGCCATGGGGAGGAGAAGAAAAGGGTAAGAAATGTCATTCATGACCTAAAGGGGCAAGAAGAAGAAAGGATTACTGCAAAGGATGGCTGCCTGGTAAGAGTGTGGCTTTCAGAAGGTAGACACAGCCAACATCTACCAGAAAGGAAGAGGGGGAGTGTAGGTCCTGCTCTTGATCTTCTACCTCCCTTGAGATTCTGCTGCTATCTTTCATTGGCTGAACCCAACATGGAAGCAGAGGAAAGGAAGCTCATTGATACTGTCCAGACAAATGAGCCTTCCAGGACCAGAGCAGAGTGGAGAAGACAGAGTCTGGAGAGGCAAACAGAAAATGTCCCTAACAGTCCCCCTGTTTGACCTTAGCATCGACTCTGGTCTTTTGTCCAGTTGAGGATTACCAAAGTCTCATCAGTTACTATAACATTACAGAATGGTGGCAATTCTTTCATACTATCAATGGAAATTAAAAACCCTTTTCATTATTGTACCTTTTAATGAATTGAACAAAGAGGAAAGGCAGAGAAGGAAGGAAAAATATTAAACCTAAAATATAGCTATTACAGCCCCAACTTCTATATCTGTTCTATTATTGGTTCCCAGGCTTAATTTAGTAATCAGCCTTCCTTCTCCAATCACCCATTCCGTGTCTTCCCTAACTTCCTGACAGCATCTCTGCTAAAGAGATTCTTGACCAAACTTTCAACACTATTGTCTTAGTCTGTGTAGGATGTTATAATAAAATACCAAAAGACTGGATGTCTTACTAACAACAGAAATTTATCTCTCACAGTTCTGGAGTCTGGCACATCCCAGATGAGGGTGCCAGCAGATTCTGTGTCTGCTGAGGGCCCACCTCCAAATACCATCATATTGGGAATTAGGTTTCAACATATAATTTGGGGGGACACATATATTTAGACTATACATCTGTGGAATCTAGGCCCTATATCCTTGGGATCTAGATTGTTGTAATTTTCCACTATCCAAAACTAGTGGGCAAGAGAGTAACAGATAATCCAGTGTTTCCTTAGGGTTCCAGCCATAGTCTTCTTTAAATTTTCCAAGGTACTCATATAAATTATGCAACTTCTACATCTCTGTTGTTTGAACAGTCTAAAATGGCCAGGAAAGAATCCAAAAGGCCAGGTCTTGGCTAATAATTTAGTAGAACTGTACTGTGAAGTAGAAGCATTTCTGTCATGAGATAGGACAACTTCATTGGTATAGAAAGCAAAAAGTATTTAAGTGAATTATAGGTATAGTGATGATGATGTCAAATTCACCTATATGTTTTGATTCCTGGCTAAGAATTCAGGTTTAGAAGTTACTCTCTAACACTGTTGATTGAAAATCTATATCCCATATTGGTGTGGCATCCTAACCTCATGGAGTGTTGCCTCCAAGATGGTACCCCAATCTTCTAGTATGCCATTTTACTATTCTATCAAGCTGACCCTTTTTGGATAATGAAGTGTATGGGATTATCAGTGATTTCTAGGAAAACAAATCTTTGCTCCTCTTCCTTTGACATAAAGTGAATGATCTGGTGATCAGCACATTGGATGCCAACAAATAATGCATTCCACAAATGATAATGCCTGCAGATTTCCTGCAAGCAGGGGAGATAGAGTAAGGTGCTAACGCTATGATGACACATTACTGACCTCTCCAAAACAGAAAGAAATGATGTCAATTTAGGGCTTAGTACTGGCTGTTGCTTTTCTTTTTTTTTTTTTTCTTTATTTTTAATGATAATGTTATCTAATCAGTCACTAAGTATGATGGTTTCTTTTCCATAGTATCTTACTTATTTTTTAATTTTAATTCCAGTGTAGTTCACATACAGTGTTACATAAGTTTTATTTACTTATTTATGTGTCTGCTTCCTTCCTTTTGTCCTTTTTTTCTTTTCTTTTCTTTTTGTTCTTTATTTTTTTCATCACACTATGTATTGCTGGAATGGTTTTTAAATGAGCATTTATCATTTTTCTAAAACAAAGTCAATAAAGTGACCATTCTTCTAATATGTGCTTGTAAAACAACAACAATGCAAACATTGCTTCAGCTAACACATTACAAGAAATCAAAAGGGAAGTGATTGTAATGAACTAGCTTGCACTTTTTCTCTTTATTTTTCTCAAGAAGGCTCACAGCACCATGAGTTTTATAATAGTACAATCAAAGGGATCATGGAATTGTGTTTTTTAATTTATGCTCAAAATTTTTTCAAAGACAGCTAAGTCCTTGGTAGTTTACAAAAAGACTATAGCTAACACTTTAGGGATGATATCAGATACTCTTTCAAACCAGGCAGATGCCATTTAGAGTGCTGAATTATTAAATTATTTCTAGAAACCTATACAAAAAAGTATAACGACATTTAACCTAATGGCTTAAAAGAGTTTACTGGATCTTCCCATAGCTTCAGATTACTCTTCAGTAGGAACTGAAGATAGTAGAAATTGATTCACCTTGTATATAAACAATGCACATGATATAGCTAATTGCTTCTTGAAGCAAAATGAAGCTAACTATTTTATGGACCCCAAACCTGACATCTCTATTTCTAGTCAGATATTTTTGAAAGGATAGTATTATCAAATATTTAAACAATCTAAATTATCTTCCCATTAAAATTATATTTCTATTTATGGAACATTGATTTTTTTATAAAGGAATCACAATACAGTTATTCAAAACTAACAAATACAAATGAAATCAAATAATATTTTAATAGTGTGCAGGAGGCATCTGAACAGATGGCATGAAGGAAATTATTTTAATTAATACACTACTGTTTTGGCTTGAATTGTGTTCTCCCCAAATTCATATACTGAAGTCTCAACTCCCAGTAATTCAAACTGTGACCTTATTTGGAAACAGAGTTGTTGAAAATATAATTACTTAAGATCATAATGGAGTAGGGTGGGCCCCTAATCTAATCTAACTGTTGTCCTTATGAAACGAGGAAATGTGGACCCAGACACACATATAAGAATGCTCTGTGAAGGTTGTACTTACACTGTCACAGCCAAGGAGAGAGACCTGGAAACATCCTTCCCTAGTGCCTTCAGAGGGATCACGGCCCTGCTAACACTTCAATCTCAGACTTCTAGCCTCCAGAACTGTGAGACAATGAATTTCTATTATGTAAGCCACTCAGTTTATGGTACGTTGTTATGGCCTCCCTAGAAAACTAATGCAAGGACTAAAAGAGGTTGACAATGATACACCAATATTTTATGTATTCATAAAGATATTCAATTGTATTATTATTACTCATGAGAAAATCATTTAAAGGAGAAAAGGAAAAAATGTAGAGAAAAAAATTAAACACAAGCAAACTAACAATTTCCCCAAGAAGATTCATAAGAAGGGTATTGTCACATTATTACCAGGTTTCCAGTCCAAAGTGGAGCCAAAGGACTGATTTCCATGGGAAACGGTGTCATGAAGGAGTCAGCAGGTAGAGACAGTTATTGACCAAAATGCCACATTACACTGCAGAGAAGTAGCTACACTGAATCAGATCCAAGACATCACTCTAATAAATAATATATACATCTCATCTGAATAATATTTAAATATTCAAATAGTTGAATTTTCAGAACATTTGCCTTTCCTAAATCTTATTAGACCTCTCAAGAAATTACTCATTTCTCTCTGTTGGTTATAGGAGGCTCGAATCCTGTGTGCTTATCATCAAAATGATAATCAGGTTCCAGATAACATAAATCCACAAAGATTTCCAGTAACCCTCAAAGAAGTATAATGACAAAAACCAACATGTCATGCCAACATGAAAAATGTACAAATAGATTCTATTTCTACATGTATGTGACAAAATAGAAAAAAATTTAAAAACACATACATTTGAGAGAAAACAGTGTGTAGGGATAAAGTTTTTTGTCCTATGGTTGCTGAGCCTCTGGTGTATTGCTTTGTATATCTGAGAATATTTATACTTCATTGTGAAAAACAAAAGTTGAGGCATTTTCTTAAAGATAGTGTAAATTTTATCCACGGATTAAGGGAAACTACCAGAGATTCATGCACAACATTACAGAATTGTTATTGATGAATTACCCTTAGTATTCTGGTTTTACCCTACATGGAAGGACATTACAAGAAGACATTGTATAAACTGGCTATTATTCCTGGCAGAAAAGAAATGGCGATTCCAAAGGATTGATGGAAGAGAGCTGGGAAGGAATGATTCACAGTGGGCAAGGACTAAAAGAACCAACAAAGGACAACAATGCATGATTGAATCTGAAGAAGCAAGGGAGAGAAGGGCATTGCCAAGATCCATGGGAGAGCCATACATATGGGAGCGGGCCACCAGCAGGAGCGCTTGCCTGAAGTCAAGGAATATAGTCACTGCTGGAACCATAAGCCCTGTGTGGCTGGAGCATGGTGAATCAGTATCCTGAACTATTTCTCTTCTGTCCTTTTTTGTAAGTTTCTCTCAGAGCACTAGAAAGTCCAGAAGGCCAAGCCGAAGGAGGCCAGCCTTCAAAGGCTTTATAAAGTAGGCAAAACAAACAAACAAAAAAAGTGAAGGATATAGAGGGTTCACTTGGCTACTCCATTTAGTTAAAAGATTATTGCAAATACTCCTCAACCACAGTGCTACCATACCATCTTCTGGACCACCCACTGGGAGGAATTTCCTCTAAGGCTCACTACCAGGAATAACTCCACTCACTTATCCTGTATCTCTCCTTATCTAATAGTGAGCTATTTGCTATTTTAATTTTAATTTATGAGAGATAGAGAGAGAGAGAGAGAGAGCAAGCATGAGTGAGGGAGGTGCAGATAGAGATGGAGACACAGAATCCAAAGCAGGCTCCAGGCTCTTCTGAGCTGTCAGCACAGAGCCTGACACGTGGCCCCAAACCCGCAGACCATGAGATTATGACCTGAGCTGAAGTCAGACGCTCAACCAACTGAGCCATCCAGGTGCCTCAATAGTTAGCTATTTAATATTTTCTCTTTGCTTTGGTTTATAGGAAAATTAAAATTAAATGTGTGTCGTAAGTCTAAAATCATATACAGGGCTCGTGGCATCAAGTAGCTACAAGCCTTGTCCTTGGTTTTGTTTTTAATGATCTCATTTTCAATTTTCCGATAATTTGTCAGTTGCTTTGATATTCTGTATATATTGTGTAAAAATAAAACCTAATTCATCAGAATGACAAACTTCTGTTCTTCAAAGGAACATTTAGAAAATGAAAAGGCAAGCCAAAGACTGGGAGAAAAAAAATGCAATGGATATATCTGGCAAAGAATATATAGAGAGAACATGTGAAGACTCCTACAAATCAATACTAAAGACAAACACCAAGGATAAAAATGGAATAGATATTGTAAAAAGAAGATATAAAATGGTATAGACTGTTATTAGTCATTAGTGAAACACAAAGCTAAACCTCCAAAAGACACTACATCAAATCCACAAGAATCGTTTAAAAAACTGACTATAGGGGGCGCCTGGGTGGTTCAGTAAGTTAAACATCCAACTCTTCAACTCAGATCATGATCTCACAGTTCCTGGGTTCGAGGCCCGCATCAAGCTCTGTGCTGATAGCCAGAGCCTGCTTGGGATTCTCTCTCCGTCTCTCTCTGACCCTCCACATCCTCAAAATAAATAAATAAATAAACTTAAAAAAAAAAAAAAACCTGATAGTACCAAATGTCAAAGAGAATGTGTAATAACTAGAACTCTCATCCATTGTTGATGAAAGTGTAAAATAATACAACCCTTTGAAAAACTATTTGGAAGTTTTATATTTTCTTTAAAATGAAACATGTACCTTTACTATGATTCAGCGATTCTATTCCCATGCATTTACCCAGGAAAGATGATAACGTATGTCCCCTTAAAGATTTACATTAGGAAAGTTAGAAGAGATATATACATCATGGGAAAACCCAGAAACAACTGGAATGTTCATAAACACAGGGAATTAATAAAAACATTACAGTTCCATGTGATATAACACAATGTAATACTACTTAGCAATGAGAGGAAACATATGGCAGCACTAATAAATTTCAAAACTGTAGTGCTGAGAGTTAAAAAGTCTTATTTAAAAGAGTACATGCTGTATAATCGCATTTATGTGAAGTTTACAATAGGCAAAATTAATCCATGACATAGAAATCAGATCAATGAATTCTTCTGGTCAGGGGAGCAGATTGACTAAAGGGGCAAAAATGAAGTTTCTAGGATCCTGGAAACATTGTAAATCATGACTCAGGTGATGGTTTGTCAGGTATATACATTAGTAAAAGCTTAATGAACTCTGCACTTTAAATGTGCACTTTTATGATATGTAAATTCAATTAAAATATTGGTAATATATTTTTTAAAAGGGTAGGAAGACATGATAAGAACTTTGAATAAATCTATATAGGGCTACATTTCTCAACCATCTGCCCAGACCCTCAAACCTCTGCACTAAAGTACACTTTAAGGAACACATGATAGTAATTTTTGCGAGCCATTAGCCATTATTGGAGGTCAATTTCTTTTAATTCGTTTCAACAAACATTTACTAAGTGTCTGAAAAAGACACTGAAGGATATTGGTGAGAGACAAAGGAAGATTCCCTATCATCAAGTAACTTGTCTAATAGGCTTTGAAAGACTCCAGAGAGAACTATTTCAAAGGCAATTTTAAAAATTTTTAAATGTTAGCTAGGACAGGTTACAAGGTCATAATCATTATAGTGGTCCTTGTACTGAGCATAGCGTGAGATATAAGGCAGGAGGAACTTATAAAACCAAGCATTATTAAAGAATAATAAAGATACCTCCATAAGGCGAACTTAGTGGGGGAAATGAGTAAAAACTGAGCCTCTTACTCCTCTTTGAGTCCTTCAGGACAGAAGCTTGCCCAAAAATTTGTGGCTGTGATGACTTAAAACAGCTATGAGGTGGAGCAAAGCAGCAACACATTAATGTCTTTGAGGCTTTTTAATTTTTTTTTTATTTTTATGGTCATAACTAGTCAAGTATTTTCTCCAGGAAGATGGATTTTCACTTTCTAGGTAAACCCTGTAGGTAAATGGGAACTTAAATGTTTCCCTTCAGTGGATTTTGATCTCTTATTTGCTTTTTATATAGTAAAGCAAAAAATATACGATGACAATAATAACAATACCTACAGTAAAGCGTAGTGGTGAGGAGGCTTGGAATCCTGGCTCTGTCATTTACCAGCTGTGATCATGTCATTTAGTTTCTTCCGTGCCTTAGCATCTCATCTGAAAATGGAAATAATCGCAGTACCTACATCATAGGGTGTTTCTGAGAATGATAGATGATACTCGTGCAAACCACATGGAAATTCCCTAGGGCATAAACACTCAATAAATGTCTATTTTATTACTTTAAAAATCATAAAGCCCTTTTGTGTACTTCCTAGCACTAGTGACAACTTAATATATATATTACTTATAATAATATTTGTTATTTTTATTTCACCTTAATTAATAATTATTACTTTTTTAACCTCGGCGCTATCTGTGGTGTCTGGTACAACAAATATGTGTCCAATACATAAGTACAATCTCACATCAAAAAAAGAAATTAAAATTGTTAAGTGGTCTGCCATTTTTTTTTTTAAGCAAACCAACACCTTTCAAAATAAACTCTGGGGATATAATTAAATGCTCCACAAATGACATATAGAGGAAAGTGAAATAAAAACAAAGGCATTTTGTGTGGTAAGAAAAAGGACAAAACTCTCATGCAAAATGGCCTGAATTGATCAGGTGGGATAATGGAACAGAGAGGTTTTTTTTTTTTTTAAAGCAAAATCAATACTCTGATGGAAAAAAGACTATAGCTCATTTTAAAGTGAGAAAATGGACAAATAAAATAAACTAGAACATATGTGACGGGGTTGGAAAGCAAATCGAGATTTATCAAAGGAAGAAAATATCATCAATTGAACTTGTAATATAAGAGCTTCCGATTTTTTCCCATGCATTTTAATTTAGAGTAAAATGACATAAGGAAATCAACAGAATGCCAAAACACTATAAGAAGGCATAAGTAGCAATAGCAGGGTTGTAAAAGAGAGACATGGCAGATGAGATTTATTTGATGCCAGATAATCCGATTTCAGTTATTGATCCCGACTATCCACCAATCAATATCTTTTCTCTGTTTGCGAACTGATTTCTGAATCCATGTGGGCATTCACCCATGTGCGCGTGTACACACACACACACACACACACACACACACTGGAATAGGAGTGACCCAACTGTCTTGAAGGAAGAAGCCAGAACAGAGACGTGGAAACCACTCTGTACAAAAAGGCTGTAAGAAGAGCATCAAGTTGCCTGTGCTGTAGAAATGTAGGCTGTTCTGGAAGCTGTCAAGACACTTCACCCTGGCTATTGAATTTGAGAGCTGTGACCCACAGACATTGTCAAAGTGCTTCCAGAGGCAGGAAAAGTTAAGCAAACCTATGAAATGGTGAGTGTTGGTGAACAGAAGCACACCATTGCCGCCTAAGTGTGGGATTCCAGGACAGAAAGGTCTACCTAGGAATGCCAATTATGTCACTTAACAGGTGAATGGCTGGCTTAAAAGTTCCCAACTTATTTTTTAAATATATTTTTTAATGTTTATTTATTCTTGAGAGAGAGGGGGACAAAGCGTGAGCAGGGGAGGAACAGAGAGAGAGGGAGACACAGAAACCGAAACAGGCTCCAGGCTCTGAGAGGCCAGCACAGAATCCGACACAGGACTCAAACCCATGCCGTGAGATCATGACCTGAGCTGAAGTCAGACAATTAACAATTAACTGACGGAGCTACACAGGTGCCCCTCTATTATTTTTCCCAAAGAATTCTACTATAGATTTTGTTGCTGTTTTTGTTTTTGGAAATTCTACCTTTTTGTTTTGTTTTGTTTTGTTTTGATTTGTTTTAAATCACTGTGTTGCCAAGTGCCCCTAAGGGAGAGGATACCAGAGAAAGCATGGAAGTGGAGAGGGAAAAAGGGAAAAGAGGAGGAACAAGAAAATGATTCCTGGCTATCTGAGATCCACACAGCTGCCTGGTGTCCAGGTTCAGCGAGGAAACTTCAGCAGCTGTGGACCTTTGAACACTTTGGAGTGGTTACTATGTACTGTCCTTTAATTAATGCAAAGATAGCTGTTAATAACACTTTTTTGTGGTTGAATATTACTTATATATTAGTCATTTTTTCTGATTCCTTCTCCCTCCTTCATTTCCACTCCCTTTTCAGAAGATGATCTGTTCTGTACTCCTTATCTGGGAAAAGGAATGTAACAACATGAATCATAAAAAACCTGGTAAGCTTTTTTAACTTGGAAATGTTTAAATATTTAGACACCAGGGACTACACAACCCTGTGGGGAAAACATGAGAGAGGCCAAAGGCCTTTCCACAAACCCATACTAAACCTCTCCCACCACTATTCAGGCTAAAGAAATAATTTCTTCAATCTTGGAAAGGGGTAGAAAAATGGAGAAGAGATCATGAAAGGTTTATGGGTCTAGGACTCTGGGAGGAAGCATGAGCCAGTAGAGGTTTAGGGGACTTTTATCCATTGAATTCAGAGGGTTTGCAATGGGGATGTGAGAGTTATGAATGTGAACGACCAGGGTTGGGCCCCCTGCCAGAGAGTAAGTCCTATACTTCTTGCCATCCCTGGGGTCACTCTTCCCTTCCACTGTGTACTCCGACACAAAGTTTTTCTTTCATCCACCAGTGACAGAACATTTTTATTACATTTCTGCTATGGTCTGAGTGTTTGTGTCCTCTTGAAATTCATATGTTGAAATCCTAACTCCTATGGTGATGGTGTTAGGAGGTAGGGCTTTAGGGAGCTGGTAGAGGTGATGAAGGTAGAACCCTCATTCATGTGATTCTTACATTATTATAATTATCTATTATCCTAATAAAAGAGGCTCAAGAAACTCCTTTGCTCCTTCTACCATGGGAGGGCACTGTGAAAGGACAGCCATCCAGGAAGCTGTCTTCACCAGGTACCAAATCTGCCAGCCCTTGATCTTGGACTTCCCAGCCTCCACAACTATGGGAAATGATTTTCTATTGTGTATAATACACTCAGTCCATGGTATTATTCTGTTATGGCAGCCCAAATGAGTTGACATCTAATGATTATTGCGGATGATTTTATAGAAGAGAGCTCATTTTTATGTTACAATTTAAAATGAATTTTCCTAACTATAAAAAGAAACAATGATAGATTTTAAATGACTTCGGGGATAACCTACAACTGTATACTATTGAGACTTTCCTTGTAGGAATATGGTTCCTCTCTTCATGTCTTAAAATTTTCTTTTATGTTCTTCAGTTGAGTTTGGAATGTAAGGTGAGCACTGTATTTCTTAAGTTTATCACTAGGAAATTCTGAGGTTGTTGGTGTTGTGATTTTTGTAGTAATGATTCTAGTTAACATTCACCGCATGTTAATGATGTACCAGGCACTGTGCTGAGCAGTTTAATAGTATTAATTTATTTAATTTTCACAATAATCCTGTGAGTTAAAAACTATATGAAACCCATTTAGACTATTTGAATTGACTCAGATAAATTAAGGAACTTGCCCAAAGTCATGCAAAAAGCATACGGCAGGATTTAAAACCAGTTTTGTCTCTACATCACACTATTTTTTTAAATCATTATACTATTCTGTTCTGCCTCATTGATTTAAGGAAACACACGCACACGTGTGTGCGCGCACGCACACACACACACACACACACACACAGAATGTTTTTTAATTAACAGACTACAAAAATCTTCCATGAGATAATTCTAATTTTCTGGGACATGTTGATGATATAGAAACAGTTTATAGATATTGTTTAGAAAGTAATTAGTCTGATAGAATTAGTCTTATAAACCTCAGTTGATTGACTACAAAAATATTTTTCCACTTCACACCTTGGGTGATTTGGGAGAAATTAATGTAAACATGATTTTACGGACCATACTTATCTAAATTATAGCTTTTACCCTGGAAATTATTATTATGTATGTTAAAAAATGATACTATCCAAAATTATTAAGTATTTTACTTAATAATTCTCTAATCATTAATGAGGTCCTGCTACCATAAAATTTTGGAGTAAAGTCTTTTATAGGTTTATGCTATTATGTTTGTCACTTGGACAAAAATAAGGAGAATTGAGCTCATTTTATATCTATAATGCTTACTTCAGTAATAAACTATGAAACTATCAAACATCTAGCTAACTTCTCTGTTTTTAAGTTTCCACGACTGGCAAATTGAGAGATAGTACTGCTACAGCCCTTTGTAGCTCAAATGATATGTAACACTTATGTTTTATTATTCATCAGATATCTCTGAGTAGCATTCTTATTGGCTAAAAAGATAGCAACGATCTATTGATAGAATGATGCTTCTCTTAGTGTTTTGTTGAGAACCTTGAAGTGAACTCATGTGAAACTGCACAAAAGCAGAATGGCTCTTCTCTTTTGTAAATTTCCTACCAGTATAAATAAAAAGGCAACTCCAAAGAGCATAAGTGAATTATTTGGATCTCTGGCTCAAGCTACGTAAGAGCTATTGGGATTACTATTGAGATAATTTGGTTCACTGTGCACAACTTTCAGGAGTAATAAGTTACTAAGGGCTGCCAATATATGATCAGCTTTTTCCTGCAAATATAGAACCACTGTACTTGGGAAAATAGCCTAATGCAACCATCAGTGATACAATCAATTCTCTGTTGTATAGTTAGTAGACTTTATCATTTCACTCAGTTATTAGGCAAGAATAAGTCCTCAACAACCATTATCAACGTATTAAGGCTCTGTAAGAGACAATGAAGACAAAATGATTATGGGCAGCTGGGTGGCTCAGTTGGTTACGCATCTGTGCCTTGATTTTGGTGGCTCAGGTCATGATCTCACAGTCATAAGCTCGAACCCCACATCAGGCCCTGTGCTCGGCATGAAGCCTGCTTAAGGTTATCTCTTTCCTTTTACCCCTGCCTCTCCCTCTTCTCTAAAAATAAATAAATAAATCTACTTTAAAAATCTACATTTATTGAAAAGGTGTCAAATCCCTTAAAGGAAACATATAAAGTGTCATAGTAGTAATTAATAATGGGTTGAAAGAAAGAACCAAGCACCCCTGAAATATAATGAGATCATAAGTCTCTCTCTCTCTCTCTCTCTCTCTCTCTCTCCCTCTCTCTCTTTGTTTAGTAGAAGCACTCTATTTATCATGCCCAGAAATCCCAGGAATATAATGCTTGGGACATTTTGACAAAGGAAACATTATCATTAAAAGTACAGACAATAGACAGCAACTTCCTCAAGTTGATAATTAATATCTACACAAAATCAACAGCTAACATCATACTTACTGGTGAGAAACTCAAAAGTCTTTGCCTAATATCAGGAACAAAATAAAAATCTTCCCTATAACCACTCTTTTCCAACACTGTACTGGAAGTCTCTGTTATAATAGGAAAATAAAATTAATTATAAGTGTACATGTTGGTAAGGAAGAAATAAAACTCTTTGTTCACAGATGACACTGACTGTGTAGAAAATCTGTAAGAGTCAACAAAAAAATCCTAGAATTAATAACATATTATAGCAAAGTTGTAGGATACAAGGTTAATATACAAGTTAAAAACACAGTATCATTTACATTAGCACACTCAAAAATAAAATATTTAAATATAAATCTAACAAGACATGTACAAAATATATATGATGAAAGCAACACAACCCTCATGAATAAAAGGAAATAAGAAAATAAGAAATAAGGAGATAGAGAAAGGTGATATCAGAGACATGATTGAACAAGACATCCTCATTCATGTCCCTGTCCCAATGACAACAATTTGGCATCTAGTCACAGATAATAGTACATCTGTGGGAGCTGTGGAATTCAGCAACATGTGCGAAGGGACATAGGAGGACTCTTACCCACCCATGTGTTCAGTAATAGGCATATAGACCTTGATCTGGCTATGGACCTGGAGGGCCTATGAACTAGCTTTAGCCCCACTCAGCTATAGTCCAGGGGCCCGTGGAGAACCCTGTCTTAGACAATCACCTATGGACAAAAGAGTCTTTGTGGAAGTCCAGGTTTCCAATGGAAAAGTTCTAGCACAGTGTTGGAACTACAATGTTTGAGTTTGGATGCACTGGAAAGGGTAAGAGGAAAAGTATGACTTTACCCACATCAATCCTCCTCCAATGTGGCACACTCAGGGCCAAGAGGGATCTTTTTGGTCTGTAATTTTTTCCACTTAAATACCTCACTTTCAATAATGGATAACTCATCTATACAGAAAATCAATAAGGAAATGTTTGACTTAAACTACACTTTAGACTAAATTTACCTAACAGATGTAACCAGAGCATTCCATCCAGCAGAAGCAGAATACACACTCTTCTCAAATACATATGAGACACTCTCCAGGATAAGTTATATGATAGTTCACAAAACAAGTCTTAGCAAATTTAAGAAGACTGAAATCATACTAAGGATATTTTCCAACCACAATTGTATAAAACTAGAAATCAATAACAAAGGGAAACCTGGAAGACTCCAAATATGTGAAAATTAAATGACATACTCCTGAATAAGAAATGTGTAAAATAAAAAGGGAAATTAAAAATATAAAATAAAAAATATATTAAGAGAAATGAAAATGGAAGTTGAACATCACAAAACCTATAAGATGCAGCAAAAGCAGTTCTTAAAGGAAATTTTATTGTCATAAATGTCTTCATCAGGAAACAATAAAGATCTCAAATAAAGAACCTAACTTTTCACCATAAAAAAAAAACAGAAAAACAGAACAAACTAAGCCCAATTTAGAAGAAATAACAAAGATCACAGAAAAAGTAAAGACCAGAAAAACAATTTTAAAAATCAATGAAACTAAAAGTTGGCATTATTAAAAAGATTTAAAAAAATAACAAACTTTAGCTGTAATAACTAATAGAAAAGAGAGAAAACTCAAATAAATAAAATTAAAAATGAAAGAAGAGGAAATACAACCAATACCGCAGAAATGCAACAATCATAAGAGACTACTATGAACCAGCAAATTGGATATGCCAGCAAATTGGATAAATCAGAAGGAATGTATAAATTCCTAGACTCATAACCCAACTAAGACTGAATCGTGAAAAAGTAGCAAACCTGAACAGACCAATAATGCCTAAGGAAACTGAATCATAACCCGCCCCTGCCCAAATAACCCTAATAAAGAAAAGCCCAGGACCAGATGGCTTCACCAGCGAATTCTTCTAAACATTTAATAATTTAACACCAATTCTCAAACTTAACCAAAAAATTAAAGAGGAGTGAACACTCCCAAACTCATTAATGAAGGCAGCATCATCTTGATATCAGAGTCAGATGAGGACACCACAAAAAAAGAAAACTATAGGCCAATATACTTGATGAATATAATTTTCAACAAAATGTTAACCAATTAAAGTCAACAGTATAAAAAGATCATATACTATGACCAAATAGGATGTATTTCTGGGATTCAAAGATCATTTGACACAGGCAAATCAATAAATGTGATACACCACATTAGTAGAATGAAAGTTATCTTTCATATCATATCATATCAATCATATCATATCAATCATAATCATATCATTATCTCGATGCAGACAATGCATTTGACAAAATTCAACCCACTTTCATGAAAATACTCTCAACAAATTGGGGTGAGAAGGAATGTATTTCAACATAATAAAGACCATATATGACAAGTTCATAACTAACATCATACTTAACAGTGAAAAGTTGATTATTTTTTCTCTAAGATCAGGAAAAAGGCAAGGGTCCTCACTCTCACCTCTCCTATTCAACATAGTACTGGAAGTCCTAGCCACAACAATTAATCAGGCAAGAAGAAGAATAAAAGACAACCAATTGTAAAGGAAGAAGTGAAATTTTCTTTGTTTATAGATGATATAATCTTATGCATAGAAATCCTAAAGACTCCACCAAAAAACCTGTTATAACTATAAATTCAGTAAAGCTGTAGGATTCAAAATGAACATGCAAAACTCAGTTGCATTCCTACACATGAACAGTAAAATATCTGTGAAAGAAAAATGAAATCAATCCTACTTACAATGGCATCAAATAAAATGCTTAGGAATAAATTTAACCAAGGAGATGAAAGATCTGTACATTGAAACTATAAGACTTTGATGAAAAAATTGAAGAATACAAAAATAAATGGAAAGATCTCCTGTCTTTATGGATTGGAAGAATTAATATTGTTAAAATATCTGTATATACCAAAGCTATCTAGAGGTTCAATGCAATTCTTTTCTTTTCAATTTTTTTAATGTTTATTTTTGAGAGAAAAGAGAGAGAGATAGAGACAGAGAGACAGAGTATGAGTGGAGGAGAGGCAGAGGGAGAGGGAGACACAGAAACTGAAGGAGGCTCCAGGCTCTGAGCTGTCAGCACAGACCCCGATGCAGGGCTCAAACCCTTGGACCATGAGATCATGACCTGAGCTGAAGCCGGCTCTTAATCGACTGAGCCATCCAGGTGCCCAGATTCAATGCAATTTTTATCAAAAATTCCAATGGCATTTATCACAGAAAGAGAAAAAAAATTCTAAATATTTGTATGGAACCACAAAAGACCCTGAATAGCCAAAGTAATAATGAAAGTAGGAAAAAACTGGAGGCATCACACTTACTCATTTCAAACAATATTACAAAACTATATGCTTTGAAAACCTATGGTACTGGCATAAAAACAGACACATAGACCAATGGAACAGAATGAAGAGCTCAAGAAAATATATATATATATTTTTATATATATTTATATATATAAAGCCAACAAATACATAACAAGAGAGGCAAGGATACTCAATGGCAAAGGATGATCCCCTCCGTCAATGGCATAGGAAAAACTGGATAATCATATGCAAAAAAAAAAAAAAAAAAGAAAGAAAGAAAGAAAGAAAGAAACTGAATTCTTACATTACACCACTCAAATTAATTTGAAATGGCTTACAGACTTAAATATAAGACTTGAAACTGCAAAACTTGGGACGCCTGGTGGCTCAATTGGTTAAGAGTCTGGCTTTGGCTCAGGTCATGATCTCATGGTTCATGGGTTCGAGCCCCGCATCGGGCTCTGTGCTCACAGTTCAGAGCCTGGAGCCTACTTCAGATTCTGTATTTCCCTCTCTCTCTGACCCTCTGCTGCTCGCGCTGTCTCTCTCTGTCTCTCAAAAGTAAATAAAAAACATTTAAAAAAAGAAACTACAAAACTTGTAGAATAAAAGAGGGTAAAAGTATCTTAACGTTAGTATTGGCAATGAATTTTTGGATATGACACAAAAAACAAAGTCAACTAAAGTAAAAAGAAATAAATGAGACTACATCAAACTAAAAAGCAAAAGAAACAATGAACAAAATGAAAACAAACTACGAATGGAAGAAAATATTTGAAAATCATATATGTGGTAAGGG
>CM053565.1:30530573-30560573 GCA_028646485.1 Cryptoprocta ferox
TTTCATGATGCAGCTAAGAGTTCTAAACCCTAGTTCCGATATTTGTGTGTGGTGGGGGCTAGTTTACAATGAGCAGTTCTTCCTTACCAGGGGGGTGTCCTATAATTCAATTCAATTCTGACACTTTCTACCAGGAGTTAGCATCAGATTCCACTGGTTAAGGGATCAGTCCTACAAGACTACTCTCTACTTCACATACCAATTGCAAGCCGAGGTTTCACCTGTGTTTCAAACAAATGGGCTACAGATTGGAACCTCCTCCCTCACAGGGTTCAATTAATTTGCTAAAACAGCCCACAGAACTCAGGAAATCCACTAGATTACCAGCTTATTACAAAGGATACTAAAGGATACAAATCAATAGCCAGATGAAGAAATACATAGGGCAAAGTCCTGAACAAAGGAGTTTCTGCCTTGCAGAGTTTGGAGCCTGGCATGCTGGCATGTGTAATCTTCTGGTTCCTCAATCCTGACACTCTCTGAACAACCTCCTTTGGGGTTTTTATGGAGGCTTCATTACATAGGCATGATTGATTAGTCACTGGCCATTGGTGATTGATTTAACCTCCAGCCATTCTCCCCTCTCAGAAATCAGGTTGTAGGACTGGAAGTTCTAACCCTCTCCTCAAGGGTGGTTCCCCTGGCAGCAAGCCCCATCTGTAAGGCATTTCCAAAAGTCATCTCATTAACATAAACTCATTTGTGGTTGAAAGGTGCTTGTTATGGATAATCAGATACCCATTTCACTTTTATGGCTTTGAAGCATTTTCCAGAACTGATGACAAGAGACTAAATATTACAGCAAAAGATGCTCCCATTGCTCATATAGGCTCAGGATATTTGAAGGGTTTTGGAAAATGTGAGTTGGGAATGGTGGATGAAGACCACATATATATCTGAGACATACATTATGCTCATCTGAATGGCCTGTACATAGATGTTTATAGCAACTTATCATTGCCAAACTTAGAAACAACCAAGATGTTCTTCACTAGGTGAATGAATAAAAAACCATGGTAAATCCAGACAATAGAATACGATTCAGCACTAAAACAAACAAAAACAAACAAACAAACAAAAAACTATTAAGACATGTAATGTTATGGAGGAAATAAATGCATACTACTAGGTGAAAGAAGCCAATCTAAAAAGGCTACAGACCATATGATTACAACTATATGACATTCTGGAAAAGGCAAAACTATGGAGAGAGTAAAAAAGATAACTAGTTGCCAGGAATTATGGGGGAGAAAAGAATGAATAGGTAAGGTATAGAGGATTTTAAGGATCATGAAACTACTCTGTATGATGCTATAATGGTGGATGCATGTCATTATACATTTATCCAAATCCATAGAATGTACACATCGAGAGTGAACTCTAGTGTAAACCATGGACTCTGAGTGATAGTGATGCCACAATGTAGGTTTATCAATTGTAATAAATGTACACTCTGGTGGGGGATGTTGATAGGTTGCTGTGTGTGTGTGTGTGTGTGTGTGTGTGTGTATGTGTGTGAGTAGTGGTTATATAGGAGATCTCTATACTTTGTGCTCTATTTACTATAAAACTAAACTCTATAAAAATTAATCCTGTTAATTTTTTTAAAAATTTAAGTAAGGTTAAGAAATCAGGAGAAACATTGTGATGTTTGTATTATACTGTACACGTGGGTGGGAAGTCTCCCTCCACTTGATAGCAAAGTGTTAGAGGCAGAGATTAATGAGTCAAAGCTAATTAAAGAAGTAATTGCTTCTGGGGATATACCCTAGATAGGGAGGTAACTGTTTTGGAGGCTAAAAATATCATAGCTTAATAAAATAAAATTGCACAACTGAAAGGTAAGTAGAACAATAAAATGCCAAACATATTAAAATGTACTCTGTTTATTAGAAAAATAAATTGTATTCTGGAGTTCAATAAAAACCTAATTAAGGATTTTGGCTGGGCTTCAGTTTGTTGCAACTATTGTTACTTATTAATTGTTCTCTGGGGTCCAAAGATCTCTTTACAGCTGGGGATATCTGAGACCCTAAATTTCCTAGAGCAAGAGTAATTGGATATAAGCTTTAAAAAATTTTTGAAAGTATCCAAAACACTAATGAAAATTGTACCTCTATTCAAGCGCCGGCTGTACAGACTAATTAAAACATTGGGTTCCTTTGCTTTGCTTTGGGGGTAGAATTGTACCTATCCACTGTGGGGAAACTGGCTAGCTCAGATATTTGTTATTTGTCTTCTATTAATAAAAAGGAGAAACAAATTAAGTATTCCCTGAACAATGCAATTTGGCAGTCAAGATTTTTATAAACATGGGATTCATTCATGAGTGGGCATAACCAAGGAAGTATTAAATGGTGGGAATGTCTTTAAACTTCTCTTAAAGCTTCTGGTTCAAATTCTATGTCACTCAGATCCTTCCAACCACTTCTCTTCCTGTTGGTTTCCTAGATGCTACATTGTCTTGTTCACACAAGTGAAATTTCAGTGAAGGATGATTAAATAGTGAGTAATTTCGATTAAGCAAATATTATCAAGATGATTACTCTGTTGTATAGGTGTACTTTTAGTTCTAAATTATTTGGACTGCTTATTCAAGTCATCCAACATTTTACTGTATAAAGGCTGTCCCATCTGGTTCCGTGAACAGGTTTATGTAAGTTTACCATGCACAGTAATATTTGGTCACTTCCTAACAAATTATTCAGAAGTTCTCATTGATTTTATTTAAAAAAAAATTTTAACATTTATTTTTGAGAGAGAGACAGAGTGCGAGCGGGGAAGGGGCAGAGAGAGAGAGGGAGACACAGAATCTGAAGCAGGCTCCAGGCTCTGAGCTGAACACAGAGCCCAACTCAGGGCTCAAACTCATGAACCATTAGATCATGACCTGAGCCGAAGTCAGATGCTTGACTGACTGAGCCACCTAGGTGCCCCATCTCATTGATTTTATTTTAGATATAACCTGAGTACTTCCTCCAGATGCTGGGCACACTTACCAAACAACAACAGCACCAAAACAAACAAACAAAAAACACCAAACAGAAAACCCTTGTCCTTAGCAAAGATCTTAAATTAACACTTTGCACTCTATCAATGTCTTATGTCTTTACCAGAAGAAGGATTGACACTAAAGAAAACTAAATAAAACAACAATTACATTATATCATGGTCAATTGATTCTCATAAAAATTATTGTATAGAGTCCAAAGCCTTTTCACAATGCTTCATCTCTTTGTTTGTTTCTCTATAGGTAGTAGAGACACTTTTATTCTGATCTTGATATTCCCACTGCTCTGAACTTGACATATCTGTCTGCCATTACTTCATCTGGTCTGTGACTCTTAGTCAGAAGGTTTATTAACTGATGATTAAGTTGATAAACATTGATTCATCCTCTGTTACTTCATTAAGCTCACCCGCCAGTCCACAGAGATTTATTTTCTACCTTGTTGTCATTCACCTGTAAAATCTCTGGTCTCCAGCTTCAAAAAGTGCTTTGTAAGTTTTACATACATTTCATTGTTCTATTTTTTTTCACCCATCCAAAAGACCTGATAGAGTTTTCTTTTCTTTTTTTTTTTCTTTTTGCAACAGAACACCAGCAACTTCACACTGAGATCTTTCTTTTTAATTTGCAGTAGCTCCTTCAAAGAAGAGGTGTTTTCCCCACATCATTTCTTTTCCAGGGGAGGACAAGGTTCATTTTGTTCAACTGCAATTCTTTGGTGTAAATTTCCTCAGTGGTTCTGTGTCAGGGAAGAAAAATAATCCAGAGCGTGTATCACATCACAATTTACAGCTCGGTTTGGGGATCAAAATATGATCTTTTACAGCAAATGCTAAATTGGAAAAACTCAATTCTCTGATTGACAAACCAAAGAATTCCAGATGTTCCCCAATGAGAAAGAAACTAGGCCATCAAATATGAAGTAAAAAATTGCTACCTTTTCCCTATTTGTGAAACTCTTCACTGCAGAACTCTGTTATTGAAAGGAAGAGCTTATGTAGATTCCTGTGTGATTCAGCTTTCCTACCTCTCAGTTATGAGAATTTTCTTGTTTTTATTTAAGATTTATAAAAAATGAATGACATGCTATGATTATCAGAGAAAATACATGTAAGCAAGATATCCTAATATTGGTTAGAAGAATCACCAGTGAAATGGGAGATTGAAATCCCATAGCTGTTTATTTATTTGTTTGTTTATTGTTTGGCTTTTTTTCAGCTTTGAAATATTATTGATATAAAACACTAGTAAGTTTAAGATGTTGATGTGATAATTTGATATGTGTATGTTTTGAGAAATTTTTGCCACAATAAGTTTAGTTAACACATTCATTACCTCATGTAATTACCATTTTGTTGTTGTTTTTAAGGTGAGAATATTAAAGCTATATTCTCATAGCCATTTTCCCATAGCTTTTTATTATTTTATTTTATTTTTTATTTATTTATATTTTACTTGAGAGAGAGAGCACAAGAATGTGGAAAAGGGATACAGGGAGAGAGAGAGAGGGAGAGAAAGAGAGAGAGAGAGAATCATAAGTAGGCTCCACACTCAGTGCGGAACCCAATGCAGGACTCCATCCCACCTCCCTGGGATCCTGACCTGAGCCAAAATCAAGAGTCAGTCTCTCACCAGACTGAGCCACCCAGGCATGGCTTTTTAAACAAAAGAGTAAGTGCTCACTTGGGCAGCACATATACTAAACTTGGAATGGTTCAGAGAAGATTAGCAAGGCCCCTGCACAAGGATGACACACAAATTCATGAAATGTTCCATATTTGTAAGCAATGGGTGATGTATGGAAGTGTAGAATCACTACATTATACACCTGAAACTAAGAAAACACTGTATGTTAACCATACTGGAATTTTAAATTAAATTAAAATAAATTTTAAAAAATAAGCAAGAGAGTAAATTACAAGGGCAAAGTCACTTCCAGGATCTACGATAAGATGAAAATCTCTCTGCAGGTGGAACAACAGAAAAGGATATTAAAAGCAGCAGAGAGAGATGCATTCTAACAGGTATGCAAGAAAAATGAATAAAAAGGGATGAGGGGTGATGCAAAGGACTAAAGACACAGGAGAAAGAATGTGGAATTAAATTGAATCCAACCCGGGGCACCTGGGTGGCTGAGTCAGTTAAGCGTTCGACTCCTGATTTCATCTCAGGTTATGATCTCGAGGTTCATGAGATTGAGCCCTGCGTTGAGCTCTGTGATGGGAGCAGAGCCTGGTTGGAATTCGCTCTCCCTCTTTCTCTCTGCTCCTCTCACAGATTGTCCGTCTCCCTCAAAATGAATGAATGAATGACTGATTCACCCCAAATAAGGAATCTCACTAGCCTCTTTCTGTTCATTCTCCACAAAACAACTTCAGATCAGAGCCTAGGATATTATCTTTGGAATAAATGAGACCTACCCTATCCCAAGTTTCACTAGAAAGAATACAGTTTCAGTTGGTTTTATATACTTTAGAAAAAATAGATGTGGTGGAGCTCTGCAAGTTTTAGCAGTTGCCTAATAAGTTCCCTAGCCTATTTCAAATTCAATATACAGTATTTCTGGAAAGTATTAAGTATGATAATTATACTGCCCATATATTCCCCTTTAATGTTTGCAATAACCAAAAGAAAATTAATGCAAGAGAAGAAATATAGATAATAATACTTTTCTTCTTAAGACATATCTGTCTAAGAGAGTTATTCTGGGCACCAGCTGTAAATTACCGTACCCATTTAAAGTGTTATAAAAATAAAAACTAGTGGGTAGTGAATGGAGATTTGTGCCACACAGACTGTACTGCAGAAATAACTAGCTTCTTACAATGGGGACATTCCCATTTACACAAAATAATTTCAAGTTATTTTTTTTTCTTTATTTGACACCACAATGTCGTCATGACCTTCACCCACCCTGTGAGTTTTGGTAATATTTTCATTTATATCTTCTCTCCATGGTTCTAACCTTGAAATCTCAGTTCCTATGTGAAAAATAACTTTATAAATACTTCAAACACTTACATTTTCAGCAACAAATGTTCCAGTATGAATACAAAACAGCATTTCTGTCAAACACAGAAATACATAACTTGAACTCAGAAGACAGGAGTCCCTCCACACACACAGTTCACTGTCAATTCTCAGAAATAGTTTACATATTCTTCAGTGGCATTATGATTATATATTTCTTCTTAGGCTGTGACTGACTTGGGGTTCCTACAGCTGTCCACTGGCAGCTCGAAGCATTTGTTGATTAGGCTGTAACCTTTGATATACTTATAATCATCAATATTAATTACACATTTAAAAAGCTATCAATTTTATCCATTGATATATTAGTTTCACAAACATTCTTTGAACAGCTGTTATTTTCCAGGCACTTTCCTAGGCCCAGGAGATATAAAAATAATTTTTTCCTGATATCCTTTGGCTTTAAAGGACTCACACATGTGAAAATATATTTTAATCAAAACAACAACTCCACTGTGACAATTTGTTATTAGGACTATAGTGTGTGCATGTGCGTGTGTGTGTGTGTGTGTGTGTGTTGACGCCATGTAAATGCATTCTTAATTTGGATTACCCCCAAAGCACACACTAAGCAGGGATTTGAGTTTCAGTAATTATTGAGGTAATCACACGAAGTCCTCTGAAGGATTGGCTTGTACAAAAACTATCTTCAGTGGCCTCTAGGGAAGGAAAAAAGCAGTACTTCTCGAGATTTAGGGTACTCTGCCATTACCTGGAGTGTTTGATAGAGCGCTGTTATCTCCAAACCCAGAGCTTCTTATTCAGTAGATTCACAATGGAATACAAGGACTCACATTTTCAAATTCCTACTTGATGCTGAGGGTCTCCAGACTGCATTTTAAGGACCATTGAGGTGGCAGGTATGAGCAAGGCATAACAGCATACGCCATGTGCACATATTCAAATATTTTTGATGTGCTTGTTCTTACCCAAACATCACAGTTTCCTCATGCTTTGAGCCATGTTTTGAATCAATGACTGAGCTTGTGTGAGTTTCAGTCATGCATGAGCCTGGAAAGCTTTGCCCCCTCATTAACTAGTTATTAATAAGGTAGAAAATATTTGACAGGCACCCTGCACCATTTTATCTTATTTTATATTTTCTGGGATGCCTATAGTTATAAACTAACGTCCATCTTTGGTTTGAAAGGAGCAGGGTGCCAAGGTTGCATCTATTGTATGAAAAATGTCTTCTTGGATAATTCATGTGAAATAGCTTTCGGCTGCTTATCTAGATCAGGACACACAAGGATTGGAAGTGAGTGTGTGTGTGTGTCTGTGTGTGCGTGTGTATTAATGATATGCGCATGTATAGCAGGAACAACTATTTTGTGTTCATAAATATTTGATAAAATTCTTCCAAGCATGAAATCGGAATTTTCTCTACACCAAGCAATGTATTTCCGTGAGGTTCATGGAACTGAGATAAAAACAGAAATCTCATAAAGCAGTTTGGCAAAAATAACTACATATATACCTTATTGCCTTTGAATAAAGAACATTTTGTGTAGAAAGCCTTTCACTCTGGTTCTTTCCTGTGACTACACTACAGGTAAAAAAAAAATGCCATTTATGGAGGGACATTTTTAAAAACAAAATGAGTGTTTGTACCTATATGGGGAGCATAGTAACAAAGAAATGTATTTAACTGCAGAATGCTATTTGTTTCCACAGAATACACATGCAATTTTGTATTCCGAGTGCACATTTAAATCCACATAAAAAGGGCACTTTATTTTCCAAGGACACTGAATGGAATAATGCAAACTGACTAAAAAGAGATGAACTCTACTTCTGCGTGTACTCTGGCCCTCCAAAGGCATCAGAATTAGGAAAGCTAAGTAGATAATATCAGCTGTATAATCTGTTCATTCTAATGTATAATTTTAGATGTTAAGGGGTCTGAAATAACTATACTCTCTTCTCACTATTTAATTATCTCAATAAAATACACATAGTAACAATATATAATAAGACATTTGAACAAGACATTTAGAGTCTCTTGACTTGAAGCACCTCTTAAAGTCCATAGGCTAAGAAGCTAAAAAATAAAATGAATTTTCTCATATTATTAGCTGTATTTAAATAGTGCAGCTTAAACATCTAGTCTGAAAAAAAATAATTACATTCTTCTTTGGGTCAATATATACATATTAAATAAAACTTTCCCCTCCAAATCGTACGTTAGAATCTCTTTTTTGCTTATTATGTGGCTGAATCCCTTTCTTTCTTTCTTTCTTTTTTTTTTTTTTTTTTTTTTTTTTTTGCAGAAACTCCACTTATTCCTCGGGCTGGAGTTTTCAACCATTTGTTATTTTCCAATTCAATCGATTTGGGCACCTGGGTGGCTCAGTCGGTTGAACGTCCGTCATGATCCCATTTGTGACTTCAAGCCCCTGTCGGGCTCTGCACTGATAGCCCAGAGCCTGCTTCGGACTCTGTTTCTCCTTCTCTCTCTGTCTGCCCCTCTACCATGTGTGCTTTGTCTCTCTGTCTCTCAAAAATAAATACATGTAAAGAAAAATTTAAAAAAAGAGAAGACTTTGTGATCTGCCATACCTTTGCTGCTTTTACCAGGATTCACCTCAAGCCAGGTTTTTAAAAGCCAGGTATATAGAAAACTTTGCTGGTCCCTCATTTACTATTGAGAGCTAACAGCCAGAAAAGGGGAGGATGTGCCGAGGAGGCAAAAATATCATTTAACACAGATTCATTCAACAATTACCAAGCTCCATGGGGCACCTACGTGGCTCAGTCTGTTAAGCATCCAACTCTTGGTTTTGGCTCAGGCCGTGATCTCAGTTTCATGAATTTGATCCCCGCATCGGGCTCTGTGCTGGCAGTACAGAGCCTGCTCTAGATTCTCTTTCTCCCTCACTCTCTGTCCTTCGCCATTTGCGCTATCTCCGTCTCGCTCAAAATAAATAAATAAAACTAAAAAAAAAATTACCAAGATCCTACTCTGATTTACTATAAAGTGTCTTCAGTGTGTGACAGCAGCAGTTTGAGTTTGCTATTTCCTGATAGTACGTTCATTAACGTGATCATGCCTGTTCAGACTCCTTCTGCTCTTCAAACATGCACTTTTCCATGCACTACATGTCCACCGCCAGCCTGTTTAATGTAACAAAAGGCAGCTCCAACTTTTGTACGTTCATTAATGTGATCATGCCTGTTCAGACTCCTTCTGCTCTTCAAACTTGCTCTTTTCCATGCACTACATGTCCACCGCCAGCCTGTTTAATGTAACAAAAGGCAGCTCCAACTTCAAGACCCACTGCTAGTGTTCTTTTCTTTAGGAAACTTTCTTGTCTACTTCCCAATATGAGTCATTCCCTACTATGCTCAGTCAACATTGTTTATAGATTTAAATCTATAATTACAGTACTTACCACTTTGATTATAGTTCATAGCATCTATGCCTACTACTCCACAAAGTCTAAAACTGTTGGGGGGAAAATACTAGAAAGTGATGTCTCTTTCTCATTAATTAACAGGTTATGAAGCGTTTCCATGGAATGCCATCTTCTTTGTAATTCAGTTCTGCTCGGTTCAACCAATATTTACTGAGTGCCTACTGTTGTCCTAGGAATTGAGATAACCCTCAAGAACTCAAAGATGGATTAATATTGAGTATTTAAGAGTGACAGGTGTGTATATAGGCTATTTCATACACCAGAAATATGGTAGTTTTCCTGAGCAAGAAGTGTTATATATCCTGACACAAGAAGGTAGGGTAGACTCTGGATTGGAAGAGGGAGGGTCTTTATCAAGTCTACATATCAGAAGGCATAGGGAGGAAAAGAAGTCACTCTTGATCAAGTGTGAGAGTAAGCCTGTTCCCAGGAAGTGTGTATGCGTGTGCTCGTGTGTGTGTGTCTGTGTGTGTGTAGTAAAAGAGCTGTGTACTAAGGTTTCATGAAGATCTTAGAGCTAAAGATAAACATTACCCAGTGATAAACTACTGCCTGGTCAGTAAATTCATAGAAGTCTTAAGCCACTGTAATGCTTTCATCCAGGGGAGAGAAATCATAGTAGGTAGCCATTTTGCCAGATTTTAGGAACACTGGCCATCTGAGGCCAATTCAGTTCAGCCTCTATTGGTGGTCAGACCACCTCTGCACCTGACAGTGGAGTTAAAAGTCTTTCAGGACAGGAACATCTGGGTGGCTCAGTTGGTTAGGCATCTGACTTCAGCTCAGGTCATGATCTCACAATTCACAAGTTCGAGTCCTGCATTGGGTTGTGTGCTGACAGCTCAGAGCCTGGAACCTGCCTTGGTTTCTGTGTCTCCCTCTCTCTCTGCCCCTCCTCTGCTCACTCTCTGTCTCTCTCTCCCTCAAATATAAATAAACATTAAAAAAAATTTAAGTCTTTCAGGACAAACCTATTCTTTCTCTATTTTCCAGTGCTATTTTCTCATCATAGGAGTGATTAAGTCTAGCCATTTGGATTGGCTAAGTATCTTGTAGCTTGGATAGTACAAAGCCTTGTGATAGCAAAAGACAGAGAAAAAACCATTTAATTTGAATTGGGAAACATTTTTAATGTTTATTTATTTTTGAGAGAGAGAGAGAGAGAGAGAGAGGCAGAGAAAGAGGGAGACACAGAATCCAAAGCAGGTTGTAATCTCTGAGCAGTCAGCACAGAGCCCAACAGAGGACTTGAACCCACGAACCACGAGATCATGACCTGAGTTAAAGCTGGATGCTTAAATGACTGAGCCACCCAGGCACCCCGAACTGTGAAACATTGAAGTTAACTGGCAGTAAACTGGGAAAAGAGAGTTGCATAATGTTATTAGTGACTAAGCCAGACTTGTAATATCTAAATGCTACCAAACATTTGCCCCATGCTATTTCCAAAATCTTTGTTCAAATGAGTACATTTCTAAGGGTCTTAAAAAATGCACATTTTATTATGGAACATTAAAATTAATATGATTGCCCACAATGTCTCTTCCTCTTTGACACCCAGACTAGGATCAATTTTGCTTCCTTTGTTTTTTATACTCCAATCCTCCTATTCTCATTCAGAAGTTCTCTATCATCACCATACTAGGTCCTTACTTTTTAAGAGGGGACAGGAGCGAAACATTAAAAAAACTAAGGAAATAAAAGTATCAAAGAGTAGCAGGAAAAAAGAAGAAGCAATAGAAAGATAAGGCTAGGGCTAGTTAGGGATATTTGGGGCAAAGATGGGAAGGGACACCATTAAGAAAGAGGCACCAGAAAGCTGCACAAATGAAGGAAATAAATACAAAAAAGAATATGATTTTTAAAACAATTAATGTTTATTTATTTTTGAGAGAAAGAGAGAAAGCACAAGTAGGGGAGGGGCAGAGAGAGAGGGAAACACAGAATCCGAGGCAGACTCCAGGCTCCAAGCTGTCAGCACAGAACCAATGTAGGGCTCAAACCCACGAACTGTGAGATCATAACCTAAGCCAAAGTCGGACATTTAACTGACTGAGCCACCCAGGCGCCCCAAAAGAATATGATTTTTAAATGAGGATTGCATGTGTCCTTTGCTGTGTTTAAGAAACATTTTTAGGGGGTGCCTGAGTGGCTCAGTTAAGTCCCTGACTCTTGATTTTAGTTTAGTTCATGATTTCATGTTTTGTGAGATGAAGCCCCATGTTGGGCTCTATGCTGACAGTACAGAGTCTGCTTAGAATTCTCTCTCTCTCTCTCTCTCTCTCTTTCTCTCTCTCTCTTTCTCTCAAAAATAAATAAATAAATAAATAAATAATCTTTAAATTATTTTTTTAAAAAGAAACACTGTTTTAAACAGTTTAAAAATTATTTTCCAAATTTAGGTTTTAATCTTTTTTTTTTTTTTTTTTTATCAACTTAAGCAGCACTATATGGGTCACAGTTTCAATCGCATGGTAGGTTTATTTTCTTTTCCCAGTTCGAATACATGGCCTCACTCAGCCACCACGCTGCTATGAGCGGGAGCTTCAAGGTAGCACTGAGGGACTTTTCAAATCGGTCTCTAAAAAGACCTAGGAAACTGGTAGTATTTTGTTTGCTGGAAAAGTGAATTAATGGTTGACACTCACAAAGTAGTAGAATTTATTCTGCCAGAAACTCATATTAGTAGAATCCTTTGTAATCCAACACTGGAAACTAATTAAAAGTATGGTATTCCTGACAGCGTGTTCAGTGGGCTACGTATTCATGATGGACTTAATTTATAGATAGTACATATTACATATTCCTGGAGGAGGTGAATGAGAAGAGAGCTAATATGAAGTATATCCTACTCTACCTATTTTCAAGGCCACCGTACGCACCCAAAACTTAAAGAGCCAAATACGCAATAAAATCTTAGTACATATTTATGCCTATGTTCTTTGATCGGGTTTATGGTCTACTGATTTTTTTAAACATTTACTTATTTTTGAGAGAGAGAGAGGAGGAGCATGAGAAGGGGAGAGGCAGGGAGAGGAGCAGAGGATCTGAAGCCGGCCCCGAGCCGTCAGCACAGAGCCCGATGCGGGGCTCAAACTCACAAACTGAGATCATGACCTCAGCTGAAGTCAGATGCTTAACCGACTGAGCCTCCCAGGCGCCCCAATGGTCTACTGATTTCTAAACAATACCTTAATTCATGTTCATTTCGACGCCTAGAGAAATTTACAAGTTATGCACCCTAAATTTCTTATTTCGTAGTCAGAGATGTTGCGTTGTCTATCTTTGTATCCCCAGTGCATACTACTATGCCTGGCATTGCAAATACTGGGGAAGATATTTGGCTTATAAGTGAATGAAGAAGCAAACAAACGCTACTTTGTTTTATTTTGCAAAGGAAGAGGATGGTAGCACCTGAGTAGGTTCATAAGTGAACCTCCTGCAGATTACAGCTGCTTATTCATGAATGCTCTAAAGAACAGTATGTGGCCATGAAAGAAACACTTGTTTGTCGGGTGGTGTTGAGAGATTTTGGAAGTTAACTTGTCCAACAATAGTCATTCAGATGCTACCTGTCTGATGTTTGAAATTATGTCTGTGATACAACAAACAGAATTCTCTAAATTGCCCCTGGTAACTCACACGGGTATCCTGGATGACGAGGTACCAGGGACCTCAATGCCCCTGCCCATCTGGCTGAAGGGGGCCGTCCTTGAACTGAACACCTCACAGGACCAATAACATTCTCTGGCTCAAGGAGCTTCCATATTCTTCAGGCCCAAAGGTCTCCTGAATGTGGGAATCTGGCTTTACTATACAGTTCTTACAAAAAGCTGGCATCTAAACACAGACTGCTGAGACCCACGTGGTCAGTTTTTTTTTTTTTTTCTTCACTGACAAATTTGCCTTTACATTAGTTTCATGAGAAGAGACTCCTCCCCTTCCTGGGACAATTTACTCTCAGAGTGACCAATAGAATACTCTTGTCCTAGAATTTCTCTCCCCAGCTATACAGGGATAGGAGGAGGAATCATTTCCTTCTTCTTTTGGTTAATTCTGGCTTTATAGTGTTCCCCAATAAAACCTGGCTTCTACACCATATCTTGTGACACTGTGAACTATGTCTCAGCACTCCAAGTCCAGTTGTTAGATAGATGCTGACTTTAAACAGGCCATCCTTGCATGACAACGTTGTTCATTAGATATAAGCATCGCCACTGTATTTTCCACTGGGTAGGACAGGTTCAGGGAGCGGTCAGGTAGAACATTACCTTTTAAAATAAAACTCTTTCTGGCAGAAGTTGCTATGTGCTCTGAATGAGTCTTTCAAATCATGATTTTCCTTCATGAGAAGACAATTCAGCCCACATGAGACATTCAGAAACTGATGTCTCATTACCATTATCTAATTGTGTTGTTACAACAATACTGCCTGGTGGGTAGTCCCAACTCAGTCAAGTAGTTTGGTCAGTGCCACAAAGTTAAAATTTGAGCTTGAATCCCTCTGACTCTGACTTTGCTCTTTCTACTTCTTGTTGACATATAGCACTTAGGGTTCTATATTCAGTTGTTAAACAAATAATCATAAATGGTTCCTGAAGGTTCAGCTTGATTTTCCCCATGAAAGCAAGATTTGTCATTTCTCTTTATTGGAAAATGTAATGGCACCTATAATAAGTGCTTATTAATGTATGCAAAATCATTAAATATGCATGTAATAATATACATGAAATCTCAAGTATATAATACCTAAACTCTAGTGGAAAATTAAGTGATTTAAAGATAGTTTTTTATTTTGTTTTGTATTTTAGATATTGGTCATGGAGGTAATTTGGCACAATGATAGAATGTATTCTCTGAAGTCAGAAAGATGGCTTCAAGTTCCTGTCTCAAACCTTTGTCAGTTAGGTGAACTTGAGCAGGTTTTTGACCTTTCTGTTGTTCATTTTCCCAAGAATGTGTGTACAAACTTCATTGTGCACAGACATCACTGGGGGACTTATTCAAATGCCAATCCTGGTTCAGGAGTCTTGGTGGAAAATTGGAGATTCTCCGTTTCTACCACACTTTCAGTTGACTCTGTTACTGCTTGATTTTGGACAACATTCTGCAGCAAGAGGTAGAATTTCATCATCAGCAATACTGACATTTTGTCCAGATAATTCTCTGCTATACAAGGCTGTCCTGTGTACTGTAGGATGCCCTGTGCAATGTAGTAACATTCCTGGCACAGTTCCTGATATGTAATAGGAATCAGGTGAATATTTGTTCCTTTCTTTTCACATCTTCTGCTTAGACTTGGTAGTTGTCAAGAAGTTTAGACTGAAGGTCACCTCTCGCATGATAGTATCTTCTAAAACAAGAGTCAGCAAAAACCATTCACAGGCCAAACTTAACCTACCACCTCATTTTGTAAATAAAGTGTTGGAACGCATCCACAACCATTAGTTTATCAATTTTCTTCGGCTACTTTTGCACTTAAACAGCAGAGTTGAGTAATTCCAGCAAAAACTGTACAGCCTACAAAATCTAAAATATTTACAACCTGGTCCTTAGCAGGAAAAGTTTGCCAAGGCCTGTTCTTGATACCTGAAAATCCTGGAACTATAGCTTTTCTAAGCTGTGGAAGCAGAGTTTCATAGCAGTCTTCTGGGTGTCATTCAACAGATGCTAAGTCAAGAACATTTCTTTTGGGTTGGTCCCAAAGACAGTGTCTAGATTCTTTCCATTTTTCAAGGAGCCATTGGCTTCTACAATGCAGGCGTTAGGGAGCCTCTTCAGAAACAGTGGAAATAAGAACAAATCCCCAGTGCCAAAGAGCGCTGGATAGGTTTCCCTTTTTTAAAAAACTCGTTTCCCAAGCACAGACAATTTACGTTCCTAATTGTAATTGACAAGAGTACGTCACAGGAGTAAAATGTATCTCCCATGGCTGCCAACCTTACTTAACTTAGTCTGCTTGTACTGGTGACTAGTAATTTGCATTTGTGCAAGGTCTCATAGGAGCCAGACTGTTTTTAAAAACAAACTCAGAGGATTTTGATGGAAAGCAAATAGGCAGGGATTTTTCTGAGTAAAATTGAAGAATCGTTACTTATGAAATAAGATTTTGGGAAGTTACATGGGTGAGCTGCACTTGGTTGCTGTTAGTAGAAGGGATTATGGTATGTATAGCCTAAAGTATAGTGTCATCGTGATGTGAGTGATCATCACAGGGGAACTTACTGCTGGTTCACACATTCTCATGCCTCCGTTGAGGCAATAATTTGTGCTAGAAGAGGCTAGATCAGGTTTTTCAATCTCAAGCACTATTTTTGGAATGGATATTTCTTTGTGGTGGGGTCTATACTGTTCAGTATAGGATGTCTGGTAGCATCCCTGGCCTTTACGTACTACATGCCAATATTAATCCTTTCCCCAGTTGTGGCAATCAAAACTATCTCTAGACTTGTCAAATATTCTTTGGGCATCAAAATCACTCCTGATTAAGACTTACTGGGCTATGTTGTGCCACAAGAAGAATTAATTCCACAATCTCAGTGCCTTAATATATCAAATGTTTATTTCTTCCTGACATAAATCCTACTGGGAAGCTTTCCAGAGCAACGGTACTCTATGTGGTAGCTCAGGATTCGGAGTGACTTCGATCTTATGGTATTTTTGACTCACACATGCTTTCTAGATCATCATAGAAAATAAAGGGAGAGTATAGAATTGAATATAAGCTCTTAAGTATTTATGCTTAGAAGTGACAGTTCCCACTTCTGCCCACGTTTTATTGATCAGAGGAATTACTGTGGTCATTCCCACCTTTAAGAGGGTGAGAAATAAGATCTTCCTCCAAGAATGGTAACAAACATGCTGTTGTCAAGAATATATCTTATATGTTATTCTCCCCCTTCTTCAATGAATGCTTGCCAATACTGAGAACTACCATATCATCAAGAGTCGAGAGGCAGGATAGTAATGTAGTTGAAAGCATGGATCCTGGAACCCCTGTACTTGGGACTCAACCAAGTTTTACAGAATTACATCTGTGATCTTAAACAAATTAGGTAACCTCACTGTGCCTGAGTTTCTCACCTACAAAACAAGGGAAAATAGAAGTACTTAATGCAGAGGGACTTCACAAGAATGAAATGTGTTAGCATTTGTAACACCTTAGAAAACTGCCTAGCACATTATAAGCACGTCATAAATATGTTTAAATAAAAATAAATAACTTACAGAGAGTAAAACTATACATTTTTAAAATAAAAAGTATTGAGAGTCTGAAAAAAGTATGCAACATCATGTGCATTGAGAGGAATTTATCAAGTCTCAAACAGGGCACCTCCGTAACTGTACATTAGAAATATGTTGCAAAAATAAAAATGTCCAGAAAGACATGTCTTCCAACTCCAGCTTGGAGCTACTTACCAAGTTCAGGGAAATAAATCCATAAATGTTACAAAATGTTTGAAAGCATATTTTAAAAGTTTAATGTAGGCAAAATAAGATAGAAATAGACTTGTTCTCTGTTCATCAAAGCCATGTTACAACTGCTAAATGTTGACTACAGATGAAAACAGTCATCTCTTGCTTATTAGAATTTTACCAGAATCCTTCCCTTAAAAAACTGTTCGATACTATTTTGAATGCCTAACTATTTCAGATATCATGAAAGTACTAAGTGCCTAACTGTTCTGTGTCTGCTAGCATTTGTTCAGCATTTCCTTTCATGCACAGTCATTAATGTTCTATTACCATTCAGAGAGCACCACCCTTCCCTGCCATCCTTTACCACCAGGGGGAGGTTAAGCGCCAGCACCACTGATACGAAATGATTGAGTTACAACATACTTTCTCCTTGTGGCTTTGTATTTCAGGAACTGTTTACATTCTAACTACAAAAGAACAAATGTTCTTCTACACGCACCATATTTGTGACTTGCTTTCCCGAATTTCCCAGTTTCATCTGCTTTCCAACTCCCAGACCATTCAACATACTCAGACATTGGCTTCTCACTTCTCTATCATTTAATCTTTAAGTCACCACTTCAGCAGAATTCTGATCTACTCTGTCTGATCTTGACTGCTTTTGTCTCTCACCTCTCTTGTTGTTACAATCCCATAAAGCTTCAGGTGAACAAATTTCTTACCACCACCCAACGTCCAAGTATCTTATTAACGTTGGTCTGCTAGAGATTAGAAGATTCAGAAAGAGGAAGTAATTTATCTCCTTAGATCATGTTTTTCAAAGTGTGTATCAAAAAACACTTGTGTCAGAACCATGGGAAGAGCTTATTAAAAATACACTGTCCTAAGATTCAGCCCAGACCTGGTGAATCAGAATCTCTGGGGATGAAACTGGAAATCTGTATTATTGATAAACTCTCCAGATGATTTCTACCCACACCACATAACTATAGCCAAATTCCTTTAAGAAGCTATCTTATAATAGGAGTCTATTACATATCTAAAATTCATTGTAGAATAAGTAAAAGTGAGCGGAATAAATTGAAGTATAGGTCATCATGCATATAAAATCATTATCATAGTCTCTTTAAAAAACTTGCATACATATGTCTTTAAAATAATTAGCTCAAGTGTTAGTCATGATTTGGCCTGTTCAATTCTTTTACTAGGTTTAGAAATATTGTCAGTAGGAAAACATCACATGAATATACTTAAAGAATAACAATAATGTGCCTGTGATTGTATGCATAGAGTTTTTAGTATATTTCCCCCTTCCCTGTAGCTTTATCTTCACAAAAATTTCAGAAACATTTCTAAATAATAGATTATAGGCTTTTGGAGAGCAAAGGCAGTGCTTCCTTCCATCTCTAAAATATCTGGTATGATGAAATGTCCTGAATTCCCTTTAAACATTAATTGTGATAAGCAAACTCTTCTAAATGGTCATTGTCCAGACCATTTTTACCAGAATTTCCTCTCGAAATTGTCATCTATAACTATTTATACATTAGTATAATTGATGAGAAAAAAGAGAACCGTAACGTCAAAATTTGTATTTTATATGACTAAGACTCACTTCTCTTTTGATGGTTAAGGCCCCTGTTTTTAGAAGAGTTATCAACATAAATGCTTAAGACTAGAAATAACCTGGGGCACCTGGGTGGCTCAGTCAGTTAAGCGTCAGACTTCAGCTCAGGTCATAACCTCACAGTTTGTTAGTTTGAGCCCTGTGTTGGGCTCTGTGCTGACATTGCAGAACCTGGAGCCGGGAGCCTACTTTGAGTTCTTTGTCTCCCTTTCTCTCTGCCCCTCCCCTGCTCACACTCTGTCTCTCTATCGCTCAAAAAAAAAAAAAAAAATTTAAAAAAATTTTAAAAAGGAGTAATCAATAGTTTCAAGGTCAGCTTGACAAAGTAAATTTGTACAAAGTTATAGGCTTATGACCTTTCCCTGTATCAGGACAGTTTTCAGACTCGAACTCCTTCTATGTCAGCATAATAATCACAGCTCACAAGAGGCAGTGACAACAGTATTAGAAGTAAGAAAATGAGACCCTAAAGAAAACCTTTCCTCACAATTGGAAGACTTTTGTCCTTAGGCATTTCACTCGGATTTTATCTTCTTAACAATTCTATTCCTTTGTGGTATACAATATCAATACATGTATCTCTCTGAAAACCGCCTGAGAGATTTAGGTGGCACTAACATCATGACCTCAAGGATTTTACTTCGATCATCATGGTCCTTTCACCACTATCCAGTATCAACAGATGAGCTGTAGCCTAAAAACCCATTAATCATAGATATCAAATAGGAAAAGGTACAGGACAAGACTGTTTTACAAAAGAAAATATGCAAATGTTTCAAGAAAAAAATGTAGTTACAACAGACTTTTCTATTATCTGTGCAACAGACTTTTCTCCTTTCTATGCATGAGAAAATTGTAGGGAGTCAGAGATATCTTTTTTGACCAGAAAATCATGATCTGAGTATTTCCTTAATAAACAGGGCTGTATTATTCCTACCCTCTCCAAATTTGTCACTTCATACTTAGAAGCAGCTACCAAAATGAGCAAACATGATTTATAATAGTGACTGGTACACAATAAAAACCCAATAAATGATAGTTTCCTCTCATATTGTGATTGTTGCCAAAGACTATACTTTTCAAGAATGGAGAAAGCTATGGCACTTGTGAAATGGAACTAACATCAGACATATACTTTTAATATAACCACATAACTAAATTTACCTGATGTCTAATTGTCTGCTATTTAAGCACACATATACACGCATACACACAAATTTGGGTCACCTCTCAGAAAGTAGAATGAATAATTGTCTATGGAAGGTGACTTATACAACAATAAAATACTTTTTTATGTGTAAATACAGTATTATGGCTAGGTGTAAGTTTAAGATTTCCACCATTGTTTTTATTAAAACATTATATCCCAATATTCCTCTTTAAAATCCAAGTACACTAGGTAGAATGCATCATGCTTTTTCATAGAAAATCTGTTAGAGGAAGCTAAAAAGTTAGGCAATTTAATTTACTATGTCCAATTCTGTGTGTGTGTGTGTGTGTGTGTGTGTGTGTGTGTCACTACATCCGTTGGGTTCTGCGTTTCTTCTTACCAAGATTTCTGTAATGATCTCCAGCCTTTCATTTCGTTCATCTCTCTCCTCTCTATGTTGTTACTATGGGATCTCTGTTGCTTAAAACCTTTTGTGGTTTTCTGAAGTATGTATGTATGTGTGTATTTTTACACGGGGGAAAGGGTAGAGGGAGAGGGAGAGAGAGAATCTTAAGCAGGCTCTGCATCCAGCATTAGCCCAACGCAGGGCTTGATATTGACCATGTGATCATGACCTGAGCTGAAATCAAGAGTCAGATGCTTAACTGACTGAGCCACCCAGGCATCCCTGGGCTTACTAAGTCTTTAGTAAGAACTCCCAGTTTCTTGATGTCCTATAGATGTTGAATAATCTGATCCATGCCCAATTCTGTAGCCACTGTGTTTAATCCCACATAACCTACATGCACACTCACACACACATTCCTTATCTTGGTCAGTCATACTAAGCTTTTTGCTAAATACCCTGTGCTTTTTCATGTCTCTGTACTATTTTTTATATATTAGACTATGCCTGGAAACTTCTAATTCCTCTCATCTGTTTGCTGCATGTAACTTGTCAGTTGACACTGAACAGACACCAATTGGAAATTTGTCCTGACTTAAACAGGATGAATTAGACGCCCTTCATCAATAAACCTCCCAGCTTATAATTACCCCTACACAGCATTTATCACATTATATTGAAAGCTTTGGCAGCCTTGTCTCTTTTCTACTAAACTGTGGGGTTCAGGAAAATGGGGAATAGATGCTGTTGTGTTGGTATCTCCAATGGTTAGAATAATGCCATCTAAATAATAGAAACTTAGTGAAGGCATACTGAATGTGTGAGCATGAAAGTGTTTGATTCTTAGAGGAAGGGGGATGGGGGAGGGAAGGGATGCTATGATGATACTGCTGAATTTGCAAAGGCAGTGTCCTTTATTTCTCCCCAGAGCAATTTAGGTAGCATGATAAATGTCTCTTAGTGCTTGTGGGAGTAACCAGCCTCACATTTATGGTGACTGTCAGATCAAGGCTCTTGAGTCACACATAAATTTGCAATCTATTTCCCTTTCAAACCTTTTTTTTCCTGTTTAAGTGGTATCATAGATCCAACAACACTTACAGCTGCCATGTGTCCCTTTGCTTAATGATAATTATGAATATGTCATAATAATGACTATCATATGATTAGTTTGTTAACCTTGCATTTCTGAAATCGTTTCTGTGGAACACTGGCTGTGATGTTTATAGTTATTACAGCTAAAAAGGGAAAGAGTAAGGGATTCTGTGATCAAATATATTTAAATGATATTGAGTTAAATGAAATTAAACATGTTACATTGGTGCAGGGCTTTGCTGTTATGGTTATACTGTTGTGCATTGTGGATCTATAAGAAAATAAGAAAGTAAGATGATAAATAGTGATTTCCAAATTTATTTGAGCATGAACTTTTGTTTGTTTGTTTCCCCCGCAGAGTATACCTAGCAACAGTAGGTTCTGCGGACATATTATAGAACATTCTAGAAGAATGCTCTCAGGTATGGATCAATGAGAAGGACAGAAATTAAAGAACCCAGTTCAACTAAACATGTTATTTTCTAACAAAACATTGCTTGATTTAAAGCAATTCTATAAATACTAATTAAATTAAAATAAATTATGCTTACATATGCCTAGAAGAGAATATGCCATTGAGCAAAAGGATATATTTTGCCATGCAAGCCTCAAATTGGTGCTTTATCTACAGTTTTTGCTTTTTAATTCATCCAGTTTATTTACTTTTTATGCTTATGTATTGAATATTTTTATCTTAATCTCCACAAAGAAAACCTATTTTAAACTAGTAGCTTATCATGACTGAATTCTTGCCTTGCCGTCTTGGTAAAAAGAGGAATTGTTTTGAGTGGAAGTCAGAGGAATGAAGTTAATCTCTGTTCTATTTATTTCTTATTTTGTGATATAGGCAATATGTAAACCCTTTCTGAGCTTAAGGGATTTTTGTTTTGTTTTAGAGAACAAGGGTACTACTGACTCATCAGGTTTTGGTGAGGATAACCCGAGGCATGATATGATACTGTGACACTGTACCTAGTCAGTGCCTTGAATATTTGGGGCACTCAACAGTCATTTAGTCCATCAGTTAGTCAGCCAATTATCCATCCATTCAGCAACCTGTAAGTACACTGCCTCTTGATAGCTTTTTCTCCCCAACCAGATCCTGCCATGTCCACACATCTTTCCCCAACAATGATCAAAAACCATGTTAGATATGCTTCAACACGCATTGATTGGCCACTATCATCTTTCACACCTTCATTTATAATAAATGCTTCTTTTACTTTAAATAGATTTCATAGGCAAACTTACTTCTATAATTTGGCTTTCTATGAAGTTTTACTATTTCTAGAGACTTTGTGTATTTGAGTATTTTCCAAATAAAAATGAAGATAAACCTCCATTTCAGAGGAAACCTCTTACATTAAGTTTCCTACTCACTGTATTTTGAATAGAAGAGAGTTGAACAATGTAACCATTGCTTACATGGCTGAAGTGATGGTTTCTACATGAGAGAAAGGATGTTGTAAGTGGTCAGGTGATAGCTATCCTTCGAACACACTTGACACTGTGCAAGACATTTTACATGAAATCTTTCATTTGAGTCCTTCCAGTAGCACTTTGTAATCAGTATCATCCTCCCATTCCAATAAGGAAGCTCGATATTTGAGATTCTGAAAGTTTAAATAATTTGCCAGGATCACACAGCTAATGAATGACAGACCTGGCATCAAAACCTGGGTCTATCTGATTCAAAATTAGCCCTTATACTCTATCGCACTGCACCAAGAGGCCAAACTGTGGCCAGAATTTAGCTTTTACTGATTCTAACTGCAACTGATAGATTTGACCAGAAGGTACAATTGAAATGTTTTTGAAACAGTCTTCCACTCAAGTTGAAATACACAGGCAAGAGGGGAAAGAAATTCTCTCAAGAATATTGAGAGAAAAGTGAGGGATGGAAGGAAAGAAAATAAAAGAACTCTATTGAGGAGCACAAAAGAACAAGTGAATTACAGTACTCCAGAGAACAAACCCATTTGACCGGTTGGCTCTACTGAAAATGCATCTTTTCAAACCTCTGTGCTTTTTCACACTTGATACGTGTAGTGCTAGGCTCCTTGATCATTCTGCAAGTCATACTAAATCCTGTACGGATTTCAAATTTATGCACCTTCTCTATAGTTAATCAAATTTTTAATACTTTGGATTTAGTATAATTATTTTAATGGGTATATGAAAATATAAACCTATCAAAGATGATAGCTTTATAGGCTGGTTAATATCTTAAATTGAATATCGTGTCATATTGAATTTGGAGAATTTCTGAACTTGGAAAAAAATCACTCAACTTTCTATGTTGAAATGAATATACTGGCGACCTGAGTTTGGAAATATTACAGCCTATATTGCAGTTTATTGTCTTGGGGGTTGTCTCAGGCACAGTGGGAAATGAAACAAGTAGTCCCTTATAATGTAAGCTACATCAACCTTCTTGCTGAAAAAAAGTGGTTAGAATACGAGTTGGAAGAAATTTAGAATGATATGGGATTCATGTGACCTTTATTATTGCAATACATTCTAAACTGCATTTCCACAGAAACAAGGTGAAAAAAAATAACAGAATTTGATGGGGTCGAGAACAAGAGTATAAAGAAGGAAACTTTCCTTCATGCTTGCCCTATATGAACCGTGTATCAGAAGCCACGCAGGGCCAAAAGTCCAGTCTTACATGCAGCAAATCACTAAAACCTTTTATCTAGTACTGTCCCTGTTATATGATCCCCTCAATACTTTATCCACCAAGTCTTATGTCCCTGTGAATTATGCCAAAAATACATACCTGCTTTGTCATCTATTATGTCCTAAATTCTCCCAATTCTCATCCAAATACTACTCCTTATATTCCCTTTATCAACCAAACCTTCTCTCCCCTCCCAAACTCTTCTACTGGAATCATTTTGTAGCCAATGATCATCTAATCATTTGTATTTTCATCCTCTTCTTCAAAGGTTCCCTCCATCTCAATGTAGCTTAAACCTAGAGTTTCGTGAAGACACCATTTTCCTTCCACAACGATAAGTTGGGATTTTTTTTCTTTACACTCCATTTATCTAAAGACCTAGAAGTAAAGTCAGGGTTCTCCAAGTTCCCAGTTGCTGTTTCCAGACAGCTAAATATTCTCACCTGAGCAAAAACCTTGTTCCTTTGTCTCATCTAGTTATAACTCACTTGTGCTCTTAATAGTAATCATCTGCAGACCTACTTACCACCATGCCTGCCCCTCATTTATTGAACACATTAGCATTTCGTTCATAGTATTCACATCCTCTGCAATTTCTGTTATCATTGTGGGTTTGTCTGATGGGAATCCAACACCTGGCATCAAGCTCCTGGATTCCCTCTAAATTACATTTTCCTCCATTCCAATATACTTTCAAGGTCCTTTCCCAGTCCATGTAACTACCTCAAGTCATGAAGTCACTTTGTCCTTAACCACAATTTTCTGTCCTCTGAATTGCCCAATTAGCCTAATGCAACAGTTATTAAATTCATAAATTTATTACTTTGATATTTTTTCCTCTGCTCTTTAACCTTCCCTTGGATATTCTTCCCTTTTGCCCAGCTTAGAATCCATGAATCAAAATTATTGTCACCTCACTTTAAAAAGTTTCATTTACTCTGTCACTCGGTATCTTTGAACCTGTTTTTCAAAACTTTACCCTCAAATGGAGCCGAGTCATCAGTGATCCCACCTGCAACTATGAGCTCAGGCAAGGCAATAGAGAATTACAAAATCAGATTGGTATCATTAATGATTCAATATTTTCTGCCTCAGACTCTAAAAATCACCTAAAAATGTTTCAAGAATTATGACAAATTCATGCTCCCACACTATACTGTGATGCCCTTCCCATTTCATTTTATTAAAATGTTTATTTTGAAAGGGAGAGAGAGAGCTGGAGCGGGGCAGAGAATCTCATGCAGGCTCTGTGCTGGTAGCACAGAGCCAAAATGGGGGCAAGCTCACAAACATCATGAGCTGAGCTGAAACCAAGAGTCAGACAATTAACCCACTGAGCCACCCAGGCAAACCCATTTCATTTTGATTAAATGAGAACCTTTCATCTTCCCAGATCCACAAACCTATCTTCTTTAGGACTCCATACCTTTATCCCCCTCTCATTTCTCTGGGTGGGGTTTCATCCACCTGTGAGAGTAGAAGCCTATATATCCCCTTTAGGAAAGGCAATCACACTGATCCCATGGGCAGACTAAAGGAAGGAAAGAGATCCAGCCTGGATTTTGAGACATCAGCATATAAATAACAATTGAAAACCATAGAATGCTTGCAAAGTATAAAGTGAAGCAATGACATTAGCTAATTCCAAAGGAAGATTAATCAGAATGGAGAAAAAAAAGACAGGAGGAAAATCAGAAAAGTTAAAGCCAAGTGTTTCAAGAAGGAAGCAGGTAAGTCCTAATACCCTGATGACTATGAGAACTGGAAAGTGCCCACTGGATTTTTCAAAATTAGTTCTTTGGTAACTTCAAAGAGTTTGTGTATGGTGTCACAACCTGCTTTGGGTAGGCTGATAAATAGATTAAGATAGATTAACATTTGTAAAGAATTTGTTCAGTAAGTGTAGTTGCAAAAAGAAGCAGGTAGGAAAGTAACTTGAAGGAGCTTTTTGTTTCTTTTCTTTTAAGATAGGTGACTTCAGAATGTGTGACTGCTACTGGGAAGAAGCCAGTAAAGAAGGAAAGTTTGGGAATAATTGAGAAAGATTGGGGTATTGAAGAAATATTATCCCTGAAGGGGTAAAGAGCGATACGATTCTAGTGAAGAATTACCTTAGAGCCATGGTCTCTAGATAAGCAGTTTCAGCAACACCTGGGTTTTGTTAAAAACACAAACTCTCAGGTCCCACCTCCAAGACCTGCTAATTCAGAATTGCTGGGTATAGGGCCAATCAATCTGCTTTACTGAGCCATAAGCTACTTTCTAATATTCGTTAGGTTTGAGAACCACTGGATTAGAAAAATGAAGCTACCTCTTCATCGTCATAGAAGAAAGGGAAAAAGAGTAAACTGCAGGTAAGTTAAAGATGTTGAAACCCAGTGAAGATGGGGGTAGGGGGTTAAGGAGTGCAAATTTTTGGTTATGGAGTGAGTGGTTCATTGGGATGTGGTGTCTAGCATATGCTGCATATTTGATAGTTGCTAAAAGAGTAGATCTTAAAAGTTCTTATCACAAGAAAAAAATTTTCTGGAACTATGTTTGGTAATGGATGCTAACTGGACTTAACTGTGGTGACCATTTCACGGTGTATGCAGATGTTGAATTGCTATGTTGTACACTTGAAATTGCTATAATGATGAATGCTAATTGTATGTAACTGTATTGTAGTGTATATCAGTAATGGATAACAAAATTATCAGCTAAAAATGGAGGGGTAGCATTCGAGTTTTAAAGATACTGGGAAAGGTTTACAATAACTGCTATTTTGGGGAAAAGGCTAATTGTGAACTTATGGTACAATTCTAAGTTGTCTGAAGACGTGAGGTTGAAGAACATGAATCTCTAGAGCAGGTAATTGCTATAAGCATGCTTATTTTCCCAGGTATTCAAGGCACATGAGGATAGGAGACAGAAGGTAAGTTGATTCAAAGCTTAAAATTGATATGGAGTTGAAAATTTTGTAAGGTGCCTCTGAGTGAAACACAGTAGGTTTAGAATCTGGGAATATTGGCAAGAGAATAAAGCAATGGACTTCTAATTTTAGTCTGGTTGGAGAAATATTGAATACAAAAAGGTCCTAATAGACTGAGAGAAAATAGAAGATCATCTGCCTATTTTTTAATCAAATTGTTTGTTTTTGCTATTGAGTTATATGTGTTTTTTAAAATATATTTTGGGTATTAATTCCTTTTTAAACCTATGACTTGCACATATTTTCTCCTATTCACAGGTATCCTTTTCATTTTGTTGCTAAGCAGAAGTTTTTTAGTTTGATATAGTCACTCTTTTTTTATTTTTGCTCTTATTGCTTGTGTTTGGTGTTAGATTAAAAAAAAATCATCAAGATTGATGTCAAGGACCTTAGTGCCTATGTTTTCTTTTAGAAGTTTTATGGTTTTCTGACCATTACAGATATTCAAGTCTGTAATCTATTCTGAGTTAGTTCTTGTGTATGATGTAAGATAGTAGCTCAGTTTCGTTCTTTTGCATATGGCGGACCAGTTTTTCCAGACCCATTTTTCGAGGAGACTGCTTTCCCCCTTGTGTATTCTTGGTTTCCTTGTCATAAGTAAATTAACAATATATGTATGGGCATACTTCTGGGATCTCTATTCTGTTCCATTAATTTATGTGTCTGTTTTTATGCAAATACTATACTATTTTGCTTACTATAGCTTTGAATTTTTTAACACTTAGTCATTTTTGAGAGACCGACAGAGCACAAGCAAGGTAAGGGCAGAGAGAGAGAAAGGGAGACACAGAATCAGAAGCAGGTTCCAGTCTCTGAGCTGTCAGCACAGAGCGAAACATGGGGCTCAGACCCTCAAACCGTGAGATCATGACCTGAATTATGTTGGATGCTTAATGAATGAGTCACCCAGGCATTCCATGATTACTATAGCTTTGTAATATAGTTTGAAATTAAGGGACATGATTACCTCCAGCTGTGTTCTTTCTCTGCTTGCTTTGGCCTTTCAGGATCTTTTGTGGTCCTATGCATATTTTAGGACTGTTCCATTCCTGTGAAAAATATCTTTGAAATTTTGATGGAGATTGCATTAAATCTGTAGATTGCTTTGGGTAGAATGGAACTTTTAACAGTATTCTCTCATGAGTACAGAATATCTTTCCATTTACTTGTGCCTTCAATTTATTTCATAAATATCTCATAGTTTTCAGTGTACAGGTCTTTCACCTGCTTGGTGATACAATGTTATATGTCAATTATACCTTAATAAAAGGGGGATGATGATGTACAAAATACAGTAAAAACCACAAAGTGCTGGGAAGATTGTAAATAGTAACAGGTAAAGTGCATCCCAGAGAAAATGGTGTCTTCATATAGGAGGCAGGTTTTAATGATCTGCACTTTTAGTCAAAAGTTGAAAACATATGCTTTTATGTTTACCACAGAATGGGGGTCCCATAGGGGCACAGTGGAAATATTTGGAAGGGAAGGGAGGAATATACATTCAGGTGAGAAGAAAGAAACATAGAGCAATGTGGGAATTGTGAGACAAGAGGAGATAGATGTGTAAAGAAATTTACACTGTGGGACATGAACAAGGAAATGAACACAAGTTCAGATGAACTAATGGAAAAGATTTACTCAGTATGACCAATTGATTATGATAATGAAAGAGTCCAAAATGACTATCTGAAGCCTTTGATTCCTGGGATGGATTGAAATATTTTCTTTTAAGGTACTTACATTTAATTCTCAGGTTTTGTTTTAAATTTCTGACTCCTCTTATTCCCTATAACTAATGCCCTCGTTTGACCTAGACTTCTTGAATTTTTAAATTATGTCTCCTGCACTAATGGAGTTGTCTGAAATCTAAATGGTCAAAAATAAGCATTTCTAACTATCCATATATACTGGAAAAGCTGCTGTGAGCCACAAGGAGAACTTAACAGCTGTTTTCTGGTTTTAAAGTACTATTTAGTTTTTTTTTATGTTTTTTTATTTTTGAGAGACAGAGAGAGACAGCATGAGCAGGGGAGTGTCAGAGAGAGAGGGAGACACAGAATCTGAAGACAGGCTCCTGACTCTGAGCTGTCAGCACAGAGCCTGACGCAGGGCCCAAACCCACAAACCGCGAGATCATGATCTGAGCTGAAGTCGGACGCTTAACCAACTGAGCCACCCAGGCACTCCTAAAGTACTATTTAGTTTTAAACTATTTGCCTTTATATCTTAAATTCATTTTAGTGTGCAATGACTACTTTTTAGCTGGGTTCTCAATTTATTCAATTGTATACTTCTCAAATGCTTTAATAAAATTCATACACCTATGGTGAGCATTGTGTAATTATAGGATTGTCAAATCACTGTTGTACATCTAAAACTAATATAACATTGTGTGTCAGTTATACTTAAAAAATACTTTATAGGGGTGCCTGGGTGTGAGCCGGTTAAGCGTCAGACTCTTGATTTTTGGTTTAGGTCAAAGTCTCATGTTTCATGAGATCCAGCCCCATGTTGGTCTCTGAACTGACAGCACAGAGCCTTCTTGGGATTCTCTCTTTGCCCCTACCTGAATCATTCGCTCTCTTTTCTCTCTAATAAATTTTAAAAAACTTAAAACTTTATATAGAAACCAAAAATTGAGAGAAACTATAAATAGAAGTATCTTGTTTATGGATAGAAAGATTCAATATCATAATGATGTTTTTTTGACCTCCAACTAAGCTAATAGTATAAAGCAATTGAGTTATGTTTAAACAAAACTTGACAAGTTAATCCTAAAATATGTATAGAATTGTAGAGCAAAAAATCATCAAGACTCCTTTGAAGAATAAGGAAAGACTTAGATTATTAGGTATTAATAGCTTGAAAAGTTTAAATTAATAGAAAAATGGTCTCAGTACATAAATAGATAAAAAAAAAAAACCCTAAAAATAGAGGAGTAAGGTATGGGAATGAGTGCTTGATAATGGAGAGGATTTTGACATATGACAAAAAACATTAGAATATTTTATAAGTGACTACATTTAGAATTAGTATTTCTATATGATAACACCATAATTAGAGAGTGGCAGTACTAACAAAGCATGTGAGTAACAAATAATTCCTAAATGGAATATATAAAGGAAAGAAAACATAAATGATCCAGTCAGTAGAAAGGAACTAGTCACATAGGTAAATAGGTAACTTCCCTAGA
>CM053565.1:30565573-30577010 GCA_028646485.1 Cryptoprocta ferox
GTAAATAGAAAATTATAAAATCTTAAACATGGAAGGGACTTTAGGAGACCTCTAATCCTAAATCCTTGGCAACACGAAATGCATCCCTCAGTAAGGTGACAGTGCCTGTCATGGCACTTGGTACCTACTTGGTATTTAATGAATATTACTTCCCTATGTGTATATGTGCTATGTCTGTGCTATGCCTGTGACATTGGACTATTTCTACACTGATTTAGTAGAAATTTCAAAAAAGACCTACAAAGAATTAGATCTGTTTTTGGTGAGCTTATGCCAGTTGGTGGAAACTTCTGTATCTCTTTCTAGGAATGAATCACTCAGATATTTTATAATTCTCTCCAAAAGGTATCCAATCCTGATCAACAAGACAAATCAGAGTCTTTAGTTTTGCAGTCAATTTCTCCTCTTTCACATAAAAAATTAAAGATACCTTTAAATTAAAAAAAAATAAACCCTCCCTTGGGACCTTGCCTTCCACCAGCCATTATTCTAACTCTTCCTTACTATTCATACTTAAACTTCCTGAACAATGGTTCATCCTCCTCCTGTGGTCTCCCATGCCTTGTGCCCACAAATAGAATCCTCAACACAGTTGTGGAAATGATCACTCTGAAATAAGCACATTTTACCCTTTTTTCTCTTTTGTAATACTCCTCTTTAAAAGCCTCATTACTTTGTTTCCTTCTTTAATAACCCCCTTGTAAACTACCTTCCTTGCATTATAAAGCATTCTTTAACATAAATGTCTCTATTATTTCAGCATTGTCTCTCACATTTGATGTTGTTCTGCACATCACATGGCCTCTTTCAGAGCTAACACCCACACCCTCATACTACTCTTTTCCAGGATGTGGACCTCTGTAGCCCAGATAATTGGTTTCTGGTTTTTAGTTATAAGTAATTATGAGGAGTTTTCTTCAGCAAAGATTCCCTGGGGCTGATAATAATAGTCTTACTGCCCTAATCTAATCCTTTTCTGATAAATCTAATAAATCTATTCTTGTTTAGGTGAAAGGTGTTTGGGATTATTATCCTTGCTTTTAGAATCTTCAAAATAGGAGAAAAGATTAACCAACCACAGGATCACTTATATGCAGTGTGATCTCATTCCTTAGCAACTAGGCAGGATTTTAAGTATTCTTTTTGTCTTAATATCTAATTTAAGATGGCAGACAAATAATACATCTATCACTCCTTAACAATACTGCATTGAAACAACAGAAGAAATATACAAATAAAAAGAATCCATAACTGTGCTGCAATGTCAGGACAGGTCCCATTGACAAACTAAATGGTAGAAAATTTCCTGAAGTTAGAAAGAAAAGGAGTCCAAATGCATAATTGAACACCTTGAAATCCTATTCAAGTGAAAGAAGAGGCCACCAAAAAAGAAATGGATTGTTTTTCAGAAGAACCCAATAATAACTTAAAGATGAGAGGAAAGAGGAAAAAGAGAACTCAACTATGATGATGCAGTCAGCAGAGAAATAGATGGAAGAAGTTGTATAAATCCTTATTCTCAGAATGCATGTGCCCTCTCCTACTGTTTGCTCCAGGATGAATCACAAACACAGCAAACCAATTGAAAAATAAACTGAAATAGTAGCCTGAGACCCCCAAGGATACCAGGAGTTATGTAGACACACACATAGAGAAGACAATCTACCCACAGTTGTATTAACCCAACTGACTGGCTGCTTGGGCGTAGACAGTCTAGCTCTTTCAAGGATGCTGTGATCTATCCCTGTGTGTGTGTGTGTGTGTGTGTGTGTGTGTGTGTATGTATGTTTCAGAGTTGTTTTCTGTTGCTTGGAATTTTGAGAACAGATGCTCAGGGATATGTGGGTATATGAAATTGGTTATTGGGTTGACATAAGGCAGAAGTGGTGAGACAACATCTTCTGCCAACCCAGATTCCCAGATGGGAAATTAGCAGCAGAGGCAATAGGAAAATGATTTAACTGATCATATCATTAGCTGGATCCATGTACACTCTGAGGACGATGTGTGAGTAATATACAGAAATGAATTCTATGCAATGCTGAACTTTCATTTAATTTTATGTCACAACTAAGTTGGTTCTGTTGCCTATATTCATTGATCACATGAATATTTTAAGGCATTTATCAGAAAATAGTGAGATCCCAGCAATAAGAAGAAGGCTATATGTAAGAATCCATAGAACTTACCAAGCCCAGGAATGGCCCAACCACATCGAAACATCACCCATATTGAGTGGAAGAGAATTAATAATTGTTCCCACATGCTAGGTCTCATTGGTAATTATAATCAGAACATTTTGGCCTGGATGGATGGATGAAGACATGAGTGAAAATAAAACGTTGCATTTAGAATAAATTAGAGGAATTCATCAATATATTTTATCAACAATTTGGGTTAAATATATGGTTATAGATTTTCTGGGGAAAAGTCAAACAGGAGAAATCAACCAAAAGCAATTTGGGATTGGACTGAATTGATGTATGTGTGCTCATCAGAGATTCTGAATTTCATGTGCTTTTGTTTGAGCATTTGTCAGGGATTAAAATACTTTCTGGGTTTTCAATACAAGTACAACAAAACAATGACCAAAAAGACTTTGAGTGACACTGGGTAAGGGATCCAAGGATTACAGGTAATAGAAATGCAGGACTAGATCTCAGAATATTCAGCACCTCAACATGTCTCATGACTAATTCCAGACCTCCTATCCTTTTGATCAAGTGAAACAATTTATCACAATCTTTTAAATAGACCTCTCCTGGTTTCTGTAAGCCAGGAATGTCTATGAAAGATTTCTCCAGTTGAGTTGGAATGAGTCTGGGTTTTTGTCTCCAATCTCCAAGTGTTAACAGTTAAATGCCATTAACAAAGGGGGCAGAGTCATAAAAGCAGCAGTATGGATGTGATAACCCGGGTCCAAGTTATGGTCTGGCATCAAGAGATCTTTCTTGTTAACCAGCCAAGGATTTTCCAGGGACAAAATCAACAATTCACAAATCCAGAAAACAAAGGGCCAACTTGAGTTACTGGGCTGCAGAGCCAGACCCTTCCTCCTAATTCTTAGTCCTGAGGTAATGTGTATCTCACAGTCTTTTAAACTTCCCCATGGTCATTGGCCTGGGTAACTCTTCACCAAAAAGGACACTTTTGAATCTTAGAAATGGCAGAACACTGAGTTCAAAATAACATGGCAATGTATTAGTCAGAATGGGGGTTTCTTGGTGATAAAGCTCTCACTTGCACGTGCCTTATGATATGTCCAGAAGGACTCTGGCCATCCCTTCTGGTCACTTTATCTGTTCCTGTGTATTTGGTAATAAGAAAGAGCTTTGGAAAGTGGCAGAAACATAGCTCCATGAACTTAACATATGGGCTAATATAGCAATTATGCAATTTGAAGTCACTGGATTTTCCTCCTTACTGAAACAGCAAATCAAAAGAAATATTTCAAAGGGGGAGGGGGAAAGCAGAAGGGGGGTGATGGGCATGGTGGAGGACACTTGTGGGGAAGAGCACTGGGTGTTATTTGGAAACCAACTTGACAATAAACTATAAATTAAAAAAAAAATAAAGTCAGCTAATTAGTAACCATAAAAATAAAACAAAAAAAACAAAAGAAATATTTCGACCTTGATACAATTGCAAAGGTATCTTAGAAGAGTTGAATGATACAGAGTTGATAATTCCAAATAAATTCTCATTTATTTTCTGGATTTTTCTAGTACATATGATTGACAGTTCTCAAAATAATAGGATTATAGGGAACTTAATCAGGTGGTGGCTTCGGTTGAAATGAGTGTTCCATATATGATTGCCCTAATGGAGCAAATTAACAAAGCCCTTAGAACTTAATATAAAATTACTGATCTGGCACATGAATTTTTTCCCCAATTTTAGAGTTAATTTTAACCCAGGCAGAACATATTTCACCAAGGCAGAACATATTTTAATAGTATCCTATTGACTTGGGGATTTATTAGTAGTCTTGTTTTTCTATTACAACCTAGACAAGCAGTGACCTTGACACCATCAACTCTAGGAAGGGTTTCTGTCCACTATATTAAAATTATCATGTTATAAACTGGTGAGCAGAAGGTAGCAGATGTCCTAGATGTCTTAGTTAGATACATATATCACATAATTACAATATATTTCCTTGGAAACTCTATCACCTCATGGAATTTTCTGCAAATCTCCAGTTTTTAAACATTTTAGAGTATTTTTTCAATAGTGAAAGATATATCCCTCAAGAGCTATTGTACCCTGTACCCTCTTTAAGAAGAAGGTAGAATACCTACATGGAACTCTGGATTTTGAAGGCAGCAAAGACCAGTGACCTTCAACATATCTATTTTTCTTTTTTCTTTTTTTTTTTTTTGCTCATCTACCCTGATAAATTTGAAGAATTTCATCATGAGTTTTAAAATTTGCAAATGATATAATTCTTAGTGAATTGTAAATATTGACATTTCAAAAAATGTTATATGCTTCTTTTAAAATGTAGTCCATGGAGGGGCACCGGGGTGACTCAGTCGGTTAAGCGTCTAACTTTGCTGTAGGTCATGATCTCGCAGTTCCTGGGTTTGAGTCCCACATTGGGCTCTGGGCTAACAGCTGAGGACCTGGAGCCTGCTTTGGATTCTCTGTCTCCCTCTCTCTCTCTGTCCCTCCTTCGCTCACGCTCTGTCTCTCTCTCTCAAAAATAAATAAACATTAAAAAAATAAAAAATAAAATATAGTCCATGGAATCAAGATACCATGGTAACTTGATACCTACCATCAGCAATTTATAAGAACACATTAAGGTTTTCTTTAGCACCCATAAATTTTACATCTCTCTGTATCCTCCTTGAACCTGTGTTCACATTCTGCTTCTCTTACAGAATTGCATCCTAATGTATCATCTTTTATGCCTGAATGAATTTATTGATCACACACTCATGCTTTTCTGCTATAAAAATATCTTTGTATATATTTTTAATTCCCTGTTATCGTAAGTCTCTAAGCATTAAATAATTACTTCTATATTGAAGCATCCTAACAATTGTAATTAACAATTGAAAAAAATGACACAAACATATTAGGGACTTTGACAAATTGGTAAACATGTATTACATAATTTTTTTTAAAGAAAGTAATCTCCTAATGAAATAAATATCCCATTTCTTTCTAATGAGTTTAGATATCTGTAGAAGAAAAACACTTACTGCAAAAATGAGACCAGGCTCAACATTAATTTTATGTCTTTTGGTGTGTTTATTTTAGATGTTTGTGCAGAGAAACATTCATATGGACAAGTAGATCAGAATGGAAGGAATTTCCTTATTGTAATGTCAATTAAAAAAAAAGCTTTTGGAATATAAACCCCCCAAGACCAAATAGACCAAAGAGTGATATGTTATCAAAAATTATCCTTAATTATACATCAGCAAGCAACTCAATTATGCCTTCCTTCAATTTTGTTAACAGAAAAGAATTAGAAACCCCATTGCCTGTAAAAGGATATATTAAAAAACAAACCAAAAAACCCCTCAGTCATTACAATGATTTCCTGAATTTTGGAGAGAAACACAAAGATTTAAAGTGGCAATATGACTATTGATTATAACTTTGACTCTTTCACCTAGAGGCACCTTATTTCAAGCCAATATAGTCAGAAAATTTTAAGAAAGTTTGAGGTTATTTCAAAACAGTTTCCAATAAAATATTTTTGATAAACTGTTTATATTACCAAGTACATTAAATGATATTTTCATCAAAACTTTGGAAATGGAATCTTGTTTACTCAATATATGGAAAATGGTCCATACAAAACAGATTTAATTGCTTCCCAAATGTCTTACCTATAGGCTGCTGTCATTCTTATAGTTGAGTAACCTTTCTGACTAGTTGGTGCCTACATGGTCCTAAATACTTAACCTAATTTAACCTAATTATTAGAGCTAAATGGACCCTACTGATATTCTCAAACCAATATGTTACCAGGTAATACTATGTCATTTCAGAATTCTGGGAGGGGAAAAGAGGAAGACAAAGGCAGAGAAGAAGGGAGGAAGGAAACACAGAAGAGGGGAGAAGGGAAAGAAGACAAAGAGGAGGACAAGAAAACATAGGGGAGGAAAGAAGGAAAGGACAGGAGTTAGGTGATAGACTTTGACCGTGGGTTTGTCATGTAGATGAAATAAGCTACCTTCAAGTCCTTCTCAACAGTGTTTTCTTTGTTTTGCTTTCATAGAATACTCCCCTGGAAAAAAATTAATTGTTTGACCTTGCTCTAGGGGAAGCAAGACTTGAGGTTGCTTAGTAAAAACACTCATTGCTCTTATCCCCCACTCTATATGTGAATTCAGAAAATACCAAAACATGCAAAAAGATCCCATTTATAATGTTGCCTTTGCATTTTAGAATAAAAACATGCAGGGGGAACTTCTATAGGTTTCTGGTACCTGTGAAGGGTGCCTGGATGTCTCAGTCAGTTAAGCATCCGAATCTCCATTTTCAGCTCAGGTCATGATCTCATGGTTTGTGGGAAGGAGTCTTGTGTTGGGCTCTGAGCTGATAGCACGGAGTCTGCTTGGGATTCTCTCTGTCTCCCCACCTCTTCCCCTCCCCACCTCTCAAAATAAATAAACATTAAAAAAAAAAAAAGATGTCCCAGTGCTAGAGACATGTACCCAGTTAACTTCTATCAGTTTATTTTTGTTAAGTTTTATGTTACTTATTTTTGAGAGAGAGACTGCACACAAGCTCACTCTTGTGTGAGCAGAGAGAGGAAAGAGAGAGGGAAAGAAAATCTCTAGCAGACTCCACACTGTTAGTGTGGCATCAAGCGTGGCATCTAGTGTGGCATCAAGCCAATGCTAGGCTTGATCTCACAAACTGTGAAATCATGACCTGATCCAAAATCAAGAGTTGGATGCTCAACTGACTGAGCCACCCAGGCATCCCGGACTCTGTTAGTTTTAAGGGTTCAAAACAAGAGACCCATTTCTAGGTATTGCCGCCATAATCTAAGTGGCTTTTCCACTCTGCACTTATATCTTGTTAGACCCAATGATGTTAAAAATGTCTCCAGGGTGCACCTGGGTGGCTCAGTTGGTTAAGCATCTGACTTTGGCAAGGTCATGATCTCCCAGTTCATGGGTTCAAGCCACACATCAGGCTCTGTAATGACAGCTCAGAGTCTGGAGCCTGCTTTGGATTCTGTGTCTCCCTCTCTGTCTGCCCCTCCCCTGCTCATGCTCTGTTTCTCTCTGTCTCTCAAAAAATGAATAAACATTAAAAAATTAAAAAATAAATCTCTCCAGTACTCTAGAATAAAACATGGAGCCCATAGTAAGTCTAATAAAAAACATGGAACAGATACCGCATAGGATTTTGCATCAAGGTCATGTCTGTAAGCAAGTGATTTTTCTTCTCCAATATATCTCTAGCATTTTGTCCATTTTTACTCTTTCCTTGCCCAAGCCACTGTCCCATCCCACCTGGACTTGCAGCAGCCTCCTAATACTGATTCTATTCTTACCCTTAATGATTTATTCTCAGACCATGAGATTTCAGTTGCATTTTGTTTTTGTTTTGTTTTTATAAAGCTTGACCAGGTTACATCAACTCCTTACTTATAAACTTATAATGGTCCTTCATTAAATTTAAAATACAAACAAACCTCTTATTCAAGCTTCCAAGTCCTGAACTGATCTGGCTTCTGCCCATACATCTACTCTAATATCAGAATGTTCTCACTCTAGATACTGTATCTACATGAACTTCTTTCTGCCCCTGAAATACTTCAAGATAAACCCAGCTTTGGATTCGATGGGTCATGTGCCTTGAAAGCTAAATCTATGTATTACTTTCTCTTTCTTTACTTTTCATTCTCTATTTCCCAACTTTGTTCTTCTTTATCAGAGAGTGATAGTGTGTGTGTGTGTGTGTGTGTGTGTGTGTGTGTGTGTGTTTGGTTCATTTTCCTTATTTACTATCTTTAGAATTAGATAGTATATTTTGTCTGATTTTGCTCACTGATGTGTCACTAATACTTATACTTAGAAGCTGGTATATACTTGGATGCCCAATAAATATTTTAGCAATAAACTTGAAAAGTTAACTAATGAATATATTTGCCTCTGTATAGTTTATCTTCCACTAGATTAGTATGGAAGAGATTTGGTCTAGTTTTTATCTCAGTCCCTAGCACTCACAGCATTGTCTGTAACCATCAAAGGAAAAAATAAATGTGGATAATAATCAAAAAGCCAAAAATTATTAAAGACAAGACACTAGTCTAAATGGATTGTCATGGGGCACCTGGGTGGCTTAGTCAGTTGAGCGTCTGACTTCAACTCAGTCACAGTTCGTGAGATTGAGCCCCGCACCAGGCTCTGTGCTAACAGCTCAGAGCCTGGAGTTTGCTTTGAATTCTGTTAAAAAAATTATGTTAAAAATTATTTAAAAAATTTTTAATGTTTATTTTTGAGAGAGACAGAGTGCGAGCGGGGGAGGGGCAGAGAGAGAGGGAGACACAGAATTCAAAGCAGGCTCCAGGCTTTGAGCTGTCAGCACAGAGCCCAATGTGGGGCTTGATCTTACAAACCTTGAGATCATGACCTGAGTTGAAGTCAGACACTCAACTGACTGAGCCACCCAGGCGCCCCAAACATTAAAAATGTTTTAAAAATAAATGAATTGTCTTATTTAATCCTCACAAACTTTAAAATAGTCCAATTAATGTTCCCATCAATAGATGAAGAATTAAGAGAGAGCATTATTCCTGCCAGGGCGGCAATTTGAACTCAGGACTATCTTATGCCATAGTCAAGCTTTTAGCCACTTACTAGCATAATAAATACTAAGTATTGGGGATTGAGGCAGATATATACCTTTGTATTATCCTTTTTGAATTCTAACCATTGACAATAGTTTGAGATTCAAGAAGCATATAGAAGTGTAGTCTTGGCATCATTGATGATACAGCTAGATTCTCAATCTCCAAAGTCCAAGGCATCTCAATGTTGCTAAAGTTGGGTTGAGGAACATAGCTTTTTTGTGATACAAGAAAAAGACTTCATAATACCCCTCCTCATCTAGATCTTAAAACCTACTCATATGAGAAGTTGCATCTGCAAGGTCCCCCATCATCACCAGTCAACAACCTGGCAAGCCATGGCTCAACTGTGAATATTCAGACAGGACAGAAGATACAAGAGGAAAAGGCTGTTGATATTGCCATTTGGGGCATAGTATCCATACCTCACCAATAAGATGAAATAAGGCCTTAATCTTTTGGTAAGGAATGTGAAAGAAGTTCAAAGAAGGGGCAAAATGATAAACCTCAATATTCCCTGACAGGGGTAGGATGGTAAGGTGGATACAAAGAAAGAAGTCTCCTTATATAAACAAACAAATGAAAAACCTCTTTTTCTACCAAGGGCAAAAGCAGCAAATCTTTAATTTCATTTTGGTGTTTATGATAGTGACACAGGTAGCTTAGCTTATAAAGGAAAAGCAAAATATAAAATACAAGCAAAATATATTATCAAAGGTTATGTACAAATTGTTAGAAATAATTTTGGAGGGGCACCTGGATGGCTCAGTTGGTTAAGCGTTTGACTTCAGCTCCGGTCATGATCTCACGGCTTGTGAGTTTGAGCCCCACATTGGGCTCTGTGCTGATAGCTCAGAGCCTGGAGCCTGCTTCTGATTCTGTGTGTGCCTCTCTCTGCCCCTCCCCTGCTTGCTCTCTCTCTCTCTCTCTCTCTCTCTCTCTCTCTGTCTCAAAGATAAATAAACATTAAAAAATTAAACAATTTTGGAAATTGACAGAAAATTTAGCTGTCTGGGAATGGAATTACCGTATAACATGGAAACATACTGTTCATATATAGTTACATATTTAATCTCTGTACATGTTTTCAGAAATGCAATTATTAAAGGTTACACTTGAAGGGGTGCCTGGCTGGCTCAGTCAGTTAAGCATCCGACTTCAGCTCAGATCATGATGTCACGGTTGGTGAGTTTGAGCCCCACATCAGGCTGTGTGGGCTCTGTGCTGACAGCTCAGAGCCTGGGGCTTCCTTTGGATTCTGTATCTCCCTCTCTCTCTGTCCTCCCCTGCTTATTCTTTCTCTCTCTCTCTCTCTCTCTCTCTCTCTCTCTCTCTCTCTCTCTCAAAAATAAATAAAAATTTAAAAAATATCTTAGAAAAAAAGGTTTCATTTGAAGAGGACATGGTCTTTGCCTTCAAGAACATTTTCAATGTTCATAGGAAATGGAAGATTCCTAAAAGGATGTGAATGATACAAAAGAACATAGCCAAAAGTGAGCAGTAATACTTGTTACAAAACCAGGGTGGAATGTGGGGTAGGGGATGATTGTTCAGAGCTTTGAGGAACAGCTGGTATTTGGTTAGGAAGGTTATTATAAAGGACACACGAGCATGGAGAAAAGAACATGAGGCACATAACGGGAGCACAGGTCACTGTTCTTGTGGTACAAGAAAATCAATAGGAGGCTTAAATAAGGCTAAGATGATATGGGGATTAAATAAATGTCTGTGCTCCTGACTATCAGACTGAAGATGGTCAAGATTATCAAATATTATGAAGTAAATGACCTATAAGACAGACTGCAATGTTTTTGTCAAGGCCAAAACACACACAAGGTGGGAACTTTACTAATCAACCACTATTTATTTCTTTTGGAGGCATACAATCTTTTTTTTAAGTAAAATAATGGCAGTTTTACATGTAAAACTTTCTTCCCCTCTCTAGTTCCATTTGCTTTCTCTGCTTATTCTAGGCAGCCATACCATTAATTCACTGTATAGCCAACCAATAATTTTATATAATTTCTCGATAGATTTGTATGCATTTATGCTATAAATTATTTTTGAATTGTTTTCAAATTTTTCAAAGTGCTATTATCTGTGGCTGATTCCCATTATTCAGTTAGGTTCTCATGAGCCTGACTCATGAGGGTGGAACATTTTGTCAACCAATCGATACGTAACCTTGTTTTATGTGTGTTCCTGTTTAAAGGTAGTTTGTTGAATATATATGGTTAATTCATTAATATTGAATGCACAGTCAACAGTGCCCTTACTTATGCCTGAATGGAATGTATCTATCATGTATTTTTTCTCCATGAGGCACATCATAGCCTTCTTACACTTAGGAACACCAGACGGCACTCTAGTACTACACTTAGGAACCACTTAAACTGTAAAACCACCAGGAAAAAACACAAAGATGTAAAAACAACAATAACAACAACAAAACATGGTACCAAATGTGTTGTGAGAAGGATACTTGTGTACAGGATGGAAGCTGAAACAATAGGGTGGAGCATTGCCTTGTTTGACTTCAGCTGAGAAACATGTCTCTTGAGAACTCAAATGATGCTTTGCACATGTTTGCAAAGAACCGTGAAAGCACCG
>CM053565.1:30577110-30651971 GCA_028646485.1 Cryptoprocta ferox
GCATCATTTAATTAGAAGGAAAGAATGGAGTGAATATTTTTTGTTATTTAAAAAACTTGGAGTTAGTATTAAGCTTCCTACCTAATCCTAAGTCCATATAAAAGATTTTAAGCTTTCCACCCTTAGCTAAATTCAACTAAGCATTTTAATAAATATTGCCTACAGCTTTAGTAGTTAAAGCATTTAAAGTTGCATGGGGCATGTGTGACATTGATATGTATTAGATATCAAAGATAAATAGAAAGTCACTTTGACAAAATCTCTAGCCCAATGTAGGGAAATGAATCAACATGCAGGTAAGTCAATGAGTTTGTGTACATGATATAGGTTCTATGATCTGAGAAATGTAATCTGGCAAAAAAGTAAAGAATCACTTAAATATAAGATTGAAAATCTCAGATGTCGTTAGGAGCTACTGTTTTAAAAATATGTAAGTGCCTACTAGGCACAATAGGGATATATCAGACTGAGAGGACTTTGTGAACTAAAACATGGAGGTGAAAAACATGGACCAAAAATAAATAAAGTCAAATAATTCAGTAGAGTGGAGCATAGTTGATGAGAGATGGGGTGGTGAGTGAGGAGGCCAGAGAGGTAACAGAAGGCCAGATAACAGAGCCTGTTTTATGAAATAATAATCTATACGGATTTTATTCTGTAGATAGAATATGAAGTGTTTTCAAGCATGGAAATGGCTTAAGATTTGGGTATTAGGAAGATTATGTTGATGGCAGAAAAAATAGGTTGGAGAGGGTGGTAAGACAAGGAGTCAGAAATACCAGTTAGGAAGTGATTACAATAGCTCAGGCGAGGGGAAATGCACCCCTGAAATGAAGCAATATTCTTTCCTGATGGAAATACATTCAGCCTAATAGCATCCTCAAAGACTGAAGAGTGTCAACTTTATGTCATCAGTAGATCACTCATTTGTTGCGTTTGTAAGTGGTCTGGACAACTATTCCTTCAAAATTGTATTTCTCTATTAAGCAGACACTTATCCATCTCCACAGGTGGGAACTTGACATCTCTATGGGCCATGGAAAACACATCATCTCTAAGTTATCTTTCTTTTATTGCATCATTTAAAGATTTATTTGGTCTTCATGCTCAACTGCCTTTGCCCTCTTTCTCTTCTGAAGAGTAAGCACTATTATTATTTTTTTTTTGAGTAGGCCCTATTTTTTTAATGCCCAGTCAAGATCATTCAATTTAGGATTAACTGTCTTCAACATCAAACATAAAAAATAAAATTAAATATCAAAACAAAACCCATTTCCTTCTGAAATAACCACCAACCAAACTCAGAAGCTAATGACAGTGATCCTCTTTCCTCGACATGTTTGGAACTATTATCTGACTATTTGTGGGGGTGGGGCACGATTAATTTTTAAGGGGTTTTTAGTTCAGCAATACTGAATTGAATTTTCCAGATAATGCAAGACTAGACTCAAATCTTAGAGAATTGGAAACACAGTTTACTTGGATTATCTCCAGGTCCTTATCCACAAGACATAAGACCCCCACTTGATGCTTGAAACCACAGGTAATACCAAACCGTATATATATGATGTCATTTCCTTGCCATACTTACCTAATTGTAAAACAGGCACAGTAATAAATTGACAACTAATAATGAAATAGAACAATTATAATAAGATACTATAATGAAAATGATCTGAATGTGATCTCTCTCTCAAACTAGCTTTTTGGACTATACTCACCTTTCTTGTGCTGCTGTGAGATAACAAAGTACCTAGGTGAAGAGATGAAGTGAGGTGAATAGCACAGGTATGTGATGTAGTAGGCTTCTATTGACCTTCTGACAATGGGACAGAAGGACTATCTGCTTCCAGAACCATAGTTGACCGCAGGTAACTGAAATCACGGAAAGTGAAATAGATAAGGTGGGGTTGGGGGGGAGGGAAAACACTGTAAAAGAGAAAACTTTTGTCATATATCATTGATCTGGTGAAGAATTCAACCCCTGGCAATTTTATATATTAGGTATACCTCAATGAAGCTGAAGAAACAGTAATTCGGGGTGCCTGGGTGGTTCAGTTTGTTGAGCACCTGACTCAATTTTTGCACAGATTATAATCCCAGAGCCATGGGATCAAGCTCTGCACTGGTTTCTGCACTGAGCATGAAGCCTGCTTAAGATTATCTCCCTCCCTTTGCCCCTTCCTGACTCATGCACACGTGCATGTGCATGGCTTCAAAAATAACAATAAAACTAAAAACAATAATTCAACTTCTGGATTAAAAGCAGGTATGATGGGTCTCCATTTTCATGTTTATTTATAGAGTCCAACAAATCACATTCTGGTATTACCCACTTTTGCCACTGAAGTCTATCACATAGGTCTTTCTAACTGCTTCTTATGCCATTTTTACTGCAGCTTTAATTATAGTCCCTTGCAAATAAGAAATTCAGTTTATTTATAATCAGATCACATGCTAATCTAATAGTTCAGCATCCAAACTGTGATCAGAGACTAAGCCCTATAATAGTCCAATGTAAAATTCTTTAATTGAATCACAAAGGGGAAAAGCTGTAATCCTATAAATCAGCCTTAGGAATTTGACATGCTGAGAATGCTTTTCTGGAACTTTTAATTGCATGACACAGCAGGTATCATAAGTCTATAAAAAGGAATGTATTTCCTATAAGCAATCATGTTGTATAATTTAAAATGCCATGCTAGTAATACTAGTTTGTGAGCACATCACCCTTTCAGTTTTCTAAAAATGTCTGTGTGAGCAAAAGGATAAATGGTTATACTCAAAGTAGTAAGGTGTGCTGGTGAATAGTTCAGCAGTCTAAATTCAACAAAAAAAGAGGCTGGTTTTTGAAGCAAGTCCTGGGCCTGAATCTCAGTTCTGTTACTTCTAGCATGTTTTACATTTCAAGCATTTTCTACCCTGTCCAGGGAGGACCCACCCCAGACTTTCTATATGAGTAGTACATAAGAGTGACAATCTGGTAGAAAAGAGAAATGAGGGGAATTGTCTTAAAGTTATTTTTGCAAGACCAATTTGGTTTTTTTTTTTTTAATTGCAGGTTTACCTTAGATGCCTTGATGGAAAATATATGTTATATAGTCAAACCATTCAGCCATCCTTTAGTCCTAGGTCTTAGTTATCAATTTTTATCACCCAGAGGTGGGAGGTTGTGAACGTTGCATTAAATAATGTGTTCTGTGCCTGAAAGAGTTCAACAAAGCTTATTCTCTTTCCCTTTCCTACTCCTTCCTTTTCTGTCCTAGCCTTCAGTTCACAGCCTAGGTGAGGGAATGCTATTACTTCTGTTTTCTGTACAAGAACATAGTTCTTTGCAAACCATCCATGTTGAAATTTGGAATACCAATCATCAAGACAACAGGATGACTGGGTGGATAGAATTTTTTTACTCTGTTTATGTAATTACTCAAGATCACCAGTCCTGAACATCAGTCTCTTAAATAAAAATAGCACATTTGTTGGGCACTTGGGTGGCTCAGTCGGTTAAGCATCCGACTACAGGTCATGATCTCTTGGTTGGTGAGTTCGAGCCTCACGTTAGGCTCTGTGCTGATGGCTCGGAGCCTGGATCCTGCTTCAGATTCTGTGTCTCACTTTCTCTCTCTCTCTCTCTCTCTGCCTCTTCACCACTCATGCTCTGTCTCTCTTTCTCAAGAATAAACATTAAAAAAATTTTTAAATAGCACATTTGTTTTAAGGGGGAGGGAAGCATATCAAATTTTTGTTTTGTTTTGTTTTTTTTGCTTCCTTAGCAATTTGGAAAATTTAACACAAGGCAGAAATCCCAAAGAGATACTACAACTTATTTTTTTCATTTGTTTGTATCAAATAAGCTAATAGTTTTATCTAAGGATTGGATCAGATTGAAAATGATTTTTGAAGATGCTCAACACTAAGAACAAAAGTAGTTATTGAATAGGCCCCCTTTTGAGTATCTTTTTCCATAACTGCTTCATGATTAAACATTTTTTCCCAGCCTGGGCATTGGGCTTTTTAATTTTAATTCCAATATAGTTAACATACAGTGTTACATTAAACAGTAGTATTTACTGCATGGCTGATCTGTGAATTCCAACCCCCAACAACAGTGTGTTCCATTTACTGGGATTGGTTAAAACTGGTTGGTGATCACTTCAGAATTGGTTATCATAGTTCTAATGTCATTTAAAAACTGCACATAAGTCAAGATTTGCTTTGACTCAAAAGTTCTAATGTCATTTAAAAACTGCACATAAGTCAAGATTTGCTTTGACTCAATAACCTATCATGTGTGTATGGATACACCATATATAGGAAAACTCTATGTACAAAATTTTTAAAAATATGTTTAATGAAACTCACTGGGCCATTACTGTGTGGCATTAATGCCTTCCTGATTCTCTCCTAAAACATACTTTTCTCCCTCCTTCTTCTAAATAACTTCATTTCCAGTCCCCTATAACTTCCCCTGGGATACCTAATCTCTTAATATTATCTTTTTTTTTATGCTTGAAATAATTTGTATCCTTTTTCTATGTTCTGACAGAAATTTGTAATTACTATTATGGTACTTTTCATATCATTTTATACTTGCTTACAGATCCTTATTTCCATCAAGTTATGTTCTTCTTAAAAGGGTCATCCATTCACTGTGTATTCATTTAGTACATTCTAAGGATCAGAACCTCTGGTAGGCACTGGTTCCTGACTTCAAAGAGCTTAGAGCCTCATGGAAGAGAAAAATGTTAATAAAATTATCATGCAACTCATTATAAAAGTACAATTCTAATTAGTGCCACTACTGTAGAAAAATGGATTTTCTATAGATACATTAAGAAAAATAAATTTGACCTAGTTATAGGGATGAGAAAAGGCTTCCCTGAACAAAAGACGATTAAGTGGAAGTGTAAAGAATGAATGGACATTAAATAGACTAAGAGGAGTGGTCCATACCTCCCCTTCCTATCTCATTAAGCTGTGTTTATCATGATAAAAATACATACATATATGCATATGTATCCCTGTATGCACAAGTATACACATGCATTCACACAGGGCTATGTGTGATCATATTACTTCAAATATTTTGAAATATAGGGATTTTAGCAGACACACATGACCTTGGCTTTGTGTTCATCTGCATCTGTGATTAAACAGCCTTTATGCACCAAGGCCACTTTTTACCTCAAGAACCCATCTCTTCTAGTCCTAGAGTTTTCTCTAGCTCCCCAGGAGTTTTATTATACCAAGGCTGAGCAACCTTGAAAATGCTGAATTGAATGCTGCCTCCAGAGGAAACCATTATCAAATGACTAACAGTTATTGGTGGATAAATTCCCTGCTTCCTCAGCTCTTGGTGGGACAATTCTGAAATGTGACCAACCCTGTTCCTTAGAGGTTCCCCAATGGGATGGAGCCTGTCATGGCAACCAGCTCATTGCAAAACCCTTTACTGTGTTCTCTCCCTTTCTGGTCTCACTATCCCCACATGCTCACTTGTCCACAAGTCTTTGTTAGGGTATGGTATGGGAGTGGGCTCAGAATGGAAGATGACCATCATTCAAGACACTAGGGCAAATAGAAATGTCTGTAAAATACACTGTGAAATTCTTGTTTAATGCCCAGAGCCTTGAGGCACCTGGGTGGCTCAGTCAGTTAAGCGTCTGACTTGAGCTCAGGTCATGATCTCGAGGTTTGGGCTCCTCTGTGCTGACAGCTCCAAGCCTGGAGCCTGCTTTGGATTCTGTGTCTGCCTCTCTCTTTACCCCTCCCCTGCTTGCACTCTGTGTGTGTGTCTCTCTCTCAAAAATAAATAATAAACATAAAATTTTTTTTAAATACCCTCAGCTTTGACATAACAGTAATCACAGCTGGTATCAATCAATGCATGAGGATTCTTTTCCCTCTAAATTTTAATTTAAATTCCAGTTAGTTAACCGGCTGTGCAAAGTTGGTTTTTGGTGTAGACTTTAGGGATTCATCACTTATGTACAATACCCAGTGCTCATCACAAGTGGAGGATTTATTTTCATCAGCATGTTGAGCTGGAAGATTGCCTTTCCCCTCACTTCCTGGTCAGTGTTGTGTCTCTATCCTGTGGTCAGCTCTCAACCTTTAGTATCCAGTGACTAGCTTGATGTGTTGCCTAGGACTTTCTTGACATAGTTCAGGCAGAACTAGGAAGGGTGGACCTTGGGAAGAATAGGCTGCAGGACATGGAATGTTTTTCAGAAGAGAGCTTTATTTTCTCTGAATGTTTTTGTGTCCTCTCACTAGTGAGATTTACTGCAAGTGGCTTTGGTCCCTTAGACTGTGATTCTGGCAGTGAAAGAATGGGATTGCTCTAGAATGTAACAAGTCTTTTTTAGGAGATAAAGGACTGAAGGCACAACAGTCCTGATATGACATAATTCCTCCCTGACATGATGAGGACATGTTCAGACTACTTAAAGGAGACCGATACCTCTTCCTGCATATCCCTGTTTGTTTGCCTAAACAGGGCACTTTGCATATTTGTACTTTAGGAAGGGTCTTTCTAGCAAGATAAAGTTGGTAAATACTAATTCTTCCTATAATTCAACATTGTTGAGTCTTTGCCTTGTGCATATAGACCCTTTCAAGCTACCTCATTTAATTTATACACCAACCATATGATAAAGACCTCATCATCCCATATTACAGATGAAGAAGCCAGTTAAGTAGTCATTAGCCAGGGATAGCAATGTCAGGAGTTGAATGTACACTTGGGGCTCCTCCTAGTACTTAATGATGCAATATATTTGAAGATGTATGATCTGGTAAAACAAACAAACAAACAAACAAAAAAACCAAAAACATCAGTAGCCGACCTAGTTGTTATATTTATTCTCCCAATATGGGCTCTTGAAAAAATATGTTTTTCTTCTTAATTATTCCCTTTATCTTCTGATGGAGGCAATAGCTCTTAAAATGGCACCTTGCACAAGGATTTTGTAGTAAAACAAATGATATAACTTACTCTCCCACATTCTTAATGTAGACCCTGGCAGCATTGTATTTACTAATGCAAAACCAACAATTCTGGCCATCATAGGCATAATGAAACCCAATCACAAAATCTAGCTAATGATTAATCACAGAAAGTGGGTGCTATTCAACCATAAGATGTGAATATCAATTCCACACACACCATACACATTTTCACCTATGTCACTGCAAATCTGTTCTTCCCCCTCCTCCTCTGCTCCCATATAGACCCCAGAAGGTTGAAAAGAGTAATCATGTCTAGGTATTTTAATATATTTAGATTCATAATGATATACTAAATGATAGCCACAACAAAAATAAACATCTTGCTTATAGATAAGAATGTAATATGCTCCATAGAATTTCATCATAATGGAACCCTTAAGAACATAATATGTTAGGCAGAATGGCATTGTGTTCATGTTTGCTCAGATACATGGGATTTTCTAGAACTCAGATTTGATGTATATTTTCCTGTATTACTTAGTTTGAAATATGCAAGTTCTCTGAGTGTATGAAATCCAGTCTTAGAGAATCCTTTTCTTTACAGTTTCATTAATGTTAGGAATGGGTGTTAAAGCTTCCTGGAAATCTATTTTTAAAGTTCTCAATTCTTTATTTCATTTTACAGACACAGGTAACAGATTGCTAAAGGGAGGCTAAAATTAGAGGAATTTTGCTAGCTACGGGCAGGGCAAGAGAAGCTTCCTAACTTGTCTGGTTAACCCTTTCCCTCTATTAAAAAGAAATAGGCTGGAGATAAATAAGAGAACTGGTTAATGAGTATACATAATCCATCAGTAAATTAAGGCCAGCAATTGAGAATTGTCAGGCATAATTCTATTTGGGAAATTGCATCTCTTTATTCTAGGATATCACATTTGGCAAGCAAAAAAGCTAATCCATATTATGTCTCTTTGTGGAAAGGGATTTTCTATGGAAAAGAATTGGTTCCAGATGGCTAAGCATTTTTGATATGTCCTCGAAGTCTCATACCCATTGCTGTATTAGAAGAACATGTTGGTTATTAGCATCTAAATTTTAAATGGATGTCTAAAGTAGGTTTGTGAGTGAGAAAGCCTAGTGATACAACAAGAGACATTGTTTTAAATGTCAAGGAAGTTTCTAACAGCAATAGAAGATTTAGTTAATTCCAAATTTGCTGAACAATCCCAGATGTTATAGATTCACAGATTTGATCTTAAGGTCGGATTTTCAAAGTATCTCAGTTTAGTTGAAATTTCCAGGATGTCCCTAGGACTCATAGCTTCATAAATGACACAATAACACGGCAAACTATAAAATCTTTGGTTGTATAGTTAGAAAGACCTGGGCTCTGGGGTGCCTGGGTGACTCAGTCCCGTAAGCATCTAACTCTTGGTTTCGACTCAGGTCATGATCTCACGGTTTCATGAGTTTGAATCTCGCGGAGCCTGCTTGGTATTCTCTCTCTTCCTCTCTCTCTGCCCTTCCCCCACTCTCTCTGTCTCTCTCAAAATAAATAAACTTAAAAAAAAAAAAGAAAGGGATACTTAAAAAAAGTGGGGGGGGGGGGGTCCTGGGTGGCTCAGTCAGTTAAGCTTCTGACTTCAACTCAGGTCATGATCTCATGGTCCATGAGTTAAGCCCCGTGTCAGACTCTATGCTGACAGTTCAGAGCCTGAAGACTGCTTCAGATTCTCTCTCTCTCTCTCTCTCTCTTTCTTTCTCTCTCTGCCCCTCCTCTCCTCATGCTCTGTCTCTGTCTCTGTCTCTCAAAAGTAAATAAAAATGTGAAGAAAAGAAAAAAGACCTGGGACCTAGTCCCATATGGAACCTACATTAAGTTATTTGCTCAGTGTTTTAGTTTCCTTATCTCTGGAATAGTGATAATTACAGTGCCTATTTCATAGGGTTTTTCTGAGAATAAAATTAAATAATGGACATACAGTGATTAATTAACACAAGTAAGCTCTCCTTCATTTATCTTGTTGGTTTTTTTAAAAATCATTTTATTATCCTGGGACAAAGGGAGGCAAGTTCTTTCAGATTTGATTCTTTCCTTAAGACTGTCAAAAGCCCACATATGTACAAATAAAGGGTATCACCTAAAATAGGGGAATACTTTAACATCTTGATGATAAAATATAAACACTAAAAGTAATTTTGGAGGGTCAACTCAAACATATAATTGTTGAATGATATAAGTGAAATATTCAAATACTTACAATGTACCAATTTACTGAGCTATCTATATTTCATCTGTTGAACAGGTGATAGATGTTAATTTTAAACTGTAATTTTTCATTCCCACATTTATCTCCATTGTCCATGCCATTGACATAACTAGTGTTACTCTTTGAGTCACTGAAAAGTTCTCTAGAACATACATTCTTCAATTTTGTATAGCTTGAGATATGGCAATGGTTTAATTCCATGTTTAGGACCATTACTGGAAAAGTTACCCAAAGCCCTAAGAAGACATTTAAATCTTATTAAGAGTTTTTAATTTTCATTTGTGTGGTAGGTTTATGCTTATAATCACCACAACATAAGCATTTCTAAATTTCTTTTAAAGCAATCTTTTTAAAGTCTATTTGAAAGCATTGAGTGATGTGCTTTGGGATAGTTTGGTTCCAGGAGACCAAAGAAGGCTTTCCTGAGGAGGAGGAGGAGGAGGTGGTGTATGAATGGAGCACCTAAACAGATGTAAATTGATGTTTAGTCGGACTAAAAATTGATGTTTAGTTGGGGTTGGTGGCAACAGACCCTGAGGCATATTAATGGCAGGGATACAGGCCAAAAACTGCTGCACTAATCTAGAAGCTGACTATGGACAACAATAAACTAGAAACTGAACGCAAAAGTCAAATTGATCAGATCAACAGGTGACGCACATGGATTTGACCAAAGAAAAAGAAAATGCTGTTGTCAACTGCATATAAGAGATAAAGGGGCAGTCCCAACAGGTCGTCAAAAATTATTTGTGAAATGAATAATGAAAGGATCAAAAACAAGCTCATGGTTTCAAGCCAGAAATGATACAACTGGCAAAAGAAACTTGCTCAGTGCTCTACAAGGCAAGAAATTCAGTGGGGCACAGGAGCTATGTGACTGAAGAAGAGGAATGGATAAGATATTACTGATAGAGACTTGATATGGAAATCTTCTATATATGAAGATAGGTGCAAAGAGAATGTAGTGCATCTGAGATTAAAAGCGGTCCATGCACCGAATGACTTGGGTGTAGCTTTTTTTTCTTGAGGAGTCGCACTTGAGTGGTTGTGTTACACTTAGAACAACTGTATAGTAGTGAAAAGAGCATTGGATTTGAAATTAGGAACCAGGTTAACATCTCAGATTCACTACTTACTAGCTGTGTTACCTCTGGCAAGTTATTTAAGCTCTCAGCTGGTTTATTTTTCATAAATGGTCAAAACATTCCTCTCTCTCACTGAGTGTGAAAATTAGGTGAGATAATCTACACAGTCTAGCGTGAACTGCCTGCCACAAAGCAGCATTAATATATTCAGTTAATGTATTTTTAACCTTAATCTAGAAAGAAAAAATATTTGAGAAACCTCTTTCCCCCTGAAAGTATTTGCTCAACCATAGCACCCAAGTATAGTCAATGCAGACAAGACAGGAAAAAGGAAGCAGCAAGGACAGGAGAAGCATCTAATCTAGCCAGAGAATCCTCTATGAATATTGCCATAATGGTGATTTCTGAGATCTGAGATGAGGATTCACTCGTAATGATATTTCTACAACCACCCTTTGCCTGGTAAAAAATATGTTCCACTCTCCCTGTAAGTAAGTGGGCATATGATTCATGTTTGCCCAATCCCAGACTTTCCCCCAAGATTTTGGCAATGAAGCTAGATGAAAAAGCTAATTTTCTTTTCAAATTGATGAACTGGGAGGTTTGAGCCCCCAGGGAAACAAAACATTCTTTTATATGTAGGGTTGTTTTGCACCAGGATGTACATAGCACGTTAGCAATCTTGAAGATTTGAAAAGGAAAATGGAAAGAAAAGTTTGGCAATCTCTTGATCACAGCAGTTGATGTAGCAGAAAGGACATTACCAGCGGTGGCTCTAAAGTACTCTGGGTGATGTCTAAAATGAAGACAGGATGATAAGTGGCTTGAGGAACCTGATTCCAGAATAAAGTTTATTCTCAACACAAGGTCACTGAGCAAGTTTGTTTGGCAAACCAGCCAATGCAATGGCACCAGGAATTGGATCCTGAGGGGCTAGCTTGCCTATTAGTATTCCAAGAATAACCTTGAGAAGCAGAGATACACAGTGAAAGATTTGCACATGCCTAAGCCTGTGCTCCAGCAATACTACTTGAAGAGGAGGTGAGAGAAGCATGTAGAAGTGCCTTGTGGACCGAGACTTGAACAGGTGGCTATGGATAGCAACTCTGTTGGAGGGAACTTGCAGTGGAGGGAGATAAAGGTAGAAAAGCTGGTCTAGCCTCAAAGCTTCTCCTGGATTCAACAATGGCAATAAAGTAGTTCCTGGAACAGAGTTGGAATATCCTGTGGGTCCTATCCTGGCCTAGAAATCTGCATTTTAACAAGTTCTGGAGATAAATCTCAGGCACCTGAAGTTCTTGAGCTCTTGTAGTAGAGTTTCCAGTAAAGGAATAACCTGTGAGACTACTGGAAGGATATGGACTAAATCTAGGTGGTTGGCATTATCATGAGAACCTTACTCAGAGACTAGTTCTAAAAAGTGTTGACCTTACACCATATACAAAAATAAATTCAAAATGGATGAAAGACCTAAATGTGAGACAGGAAACCCTCAAAATCCTAGAGGAGAAAACAGGCAACAACCTCTTTGACCTCAGCCACAGCAACTTCCTACTAGACATGTCTCAGGGACACGGGAAACAAAAAGAAAAAATAAACTATTGAGACCTCATCAAGATAAAAAAAAAACCTGCACAGTGAAGGAAATACTCAACAAAACTAAAGGCAACCAACAGAATGGGAGGAGATTATTTGCAAATGACCTATCAGATCAAGGGTTAGTATCTAAAATCTAAAGAACTTACCAAACTCAACAACCCCAAAAATAGTCCAGTGAAGAAATGGGAAGAAGACATGAATAGACACTTTTCCAGAGAAGACATCAAGGTGACTAACAGACATATGAAAACATGCTCAACATCACTCACCATCAGGGAAATACAAATCAAAACCATGATGAGATACCACCTCACACCTGTCAGAATGGCTAAAATTAACAACTCAGGAAACAACAGATGTTGGCAAGGATGCATAAAAAGGGGAACCCTCTTGTACTGTTGGTGGGAATGCTAACTGCTGCAGCCACTCTGGAAAACAATATGGAAGTTCCTCAAAAAATTAAAAATAGAACTAACCTCAACCCTGAAATTACTAAGTATTTATCCAAAGGGTACAAAAATGTGGGTTTGAAGGGGCACATGCACCCCAGTGTTTATAGCTGTGGTATCAACAGTAATGAAATTATGGAAAGAGCCCAAATGTCCATCAACTGATGAAGGGATAAAGAAGATGCAGTGTGTGTGTGTGTGTGTGTGTGTGTGTGTGTGTGTGTGTCCACACACACACATACAACGGAGTATTATTCAGCAATCAAAAAGAATGAAATCTTGCCATTTGCAGCAATGTGGATGGAACCAGAGGGATTCTGCTAAGTGAAATAAGTCAATCAGAGAAAGACAAATATGATTTCACTCATATGAGGAATTTAAGAAAACAGATGAAAATGAGGGAAGGGAAGCAAAAATAAGACAAAAATAAAGAGGGAGGCAAACCATAAGAGACTCTTAAAGACTGAGAACAAACTGAGGATTGCTGGAGGGGATGTGGGTGAGGGGATGGGTTAAACGGGTGATGGACATTAAGGAGGCCACTTGTTGGAATAAGCACTGGGTGTTACATGTAAGTGAGGAATCACTGGGTTCTACTGCTGAAATCAATACAATATTGTACATTAAGTAACTCGAATTTAAATAAATTAATTAAAAAGATAAAAACTACTGACCTGAGCATCGTGTTCTCTAGAGAACCATAGACCGTCTGAGAGGTCTGACTTCTTGTCTTCTGCTGTGAAATAATAATAATAATAAAACCTTTTATTGTTCCTTGTTCTGATGCAAGAGGAAAAGGCCATTTCCTTTTCTTACCACTTCATCTGCATGGAAGCTGAGTATCCTACGTTGTTTGGGTTAGCCTGGCCGCTTGTCATTTATTTATGTCCAGGAGACATTAGTATACACTGTTCAACAGCTGGCCTTGGATTTTATCCACGTTTACTCCCAGCAATCAAAACTCTGCTTGTTCAGCATCTTTATAATCTCGTCTGTTTCTACTCAGACAGGCATGAGACTCTATTCTCTACCTGCCGTTTAGTAATAGTAGCCAGGCTGAGTGACAAACACTCCAGCCCCTAACCCTTCTTATTCTGACAGGCTTTCATAATAGTTCCCTTTTGCTTCACACCTTTGCTAAAAGGTGAGTACATGTTGACACATCACATTTTTTTGGACACCTCTCTAGCAGCTGTCAGATAAACGTGTATTTTCTGCTTGTTTTACACATTCTGTTATAAAGCCCAGGAGAGCCTTGCTTTCTGGATACAATGCAATGCCCACACTTGGACTTCTCCTATTTCTTTCAAGTACTGGTAATCTGGTTACTAAAAGTGCTTCTACATGTATTCTATTCCAGGATTAGACCTTCAGTGACTCCTTTATTCTTCAAAAAGATGTACCATAAAGTCAGAAACAATCAATTGAATATTTCACGCTGTTCCTGATCTTTGCATTTGTGCTAAGCAGTTCTTCATTAGTTCATTGTGTTACCTGAGCAGTACATGCTTCTAAGACAGTGGGCAACCAGCCTCCTGTTGGTGAGGATTTCCTACAATGATGTAGCTAAAGAATTTGGGATCCTTTATGGGACAAGTGAGTAAATATTTTGTTGTGTCAAAAGGTGCCTGGAATGATACTCGATAGCTAATGGGGATTTATAAGCCTCTAAATATTAATCTGGAATTAACTTTAGTTAATACATCCTAAGGATTAATATCATATTGCTTAAAAATAAGAATTTGAGTCCATTATTCAGTTGAAAAATTATTTGTGTGGAAGAGAGAAATGGTGAGAAAAGACTAGGAGAAGAACAAGGGGGGAAAAGGAAGAGGAAGGAAAGAAACGTCAGAGTATATCTGAAAAAATACTCAGTTTGGGGAGACATGGATCTCTCTACCACTTAGACAACATTGAGCAAGTACATCAATGGCATTGGGCAAACCCACATGGTTCTTAGCTTCCTTATTGTTACAATATAGGTGATAATTTCTATTGGACCAATCAAAGTTGTTGATGATGGAAACCAAAAACTGCCTTAGCTAAGTGAAACTGGAGGATAATTTATTGGTGAGCTATTAGGGAACTCCGAGAAGCCTTAGGAAGATGGGGAAAATGAGCAGGGACCAAAGGAAGCCACGTGCAACCATAATCCTACCACAGGAAGTCTTTCGTGCCATGGTGGATGGAATATTATCACAGATGCTCTGCCACAGCCACTGCAAACAGTCCCTGTACCTTTGAGTAACTCCCTCCAGAGTCAAATTTGTAAGTAGATGGGCAAACTTAGGTACTATGGCTGCCTACTGGCTGTGCCTTAGCTTCCAAGGAGCAAAGGAAAGGTCTGTCTGACACCCCAACCCTAGAGTTTGTTTGTGGGAGTGATCCTTGTCTCTCTCCTATCTTGCAGTTTCCCAAAGAGGAGTGTCTAAATGCTTGGGAAGACTGATCTTACAAATTTCCATTCCATCACATCACAGATTATTAAAAAAAGTAGTATAAAAAGAAGTACTTTGGTAAAACTACTTAATGCCTAGCACACTTTCAGTAAATATCACGTGCATGGTCCTTTTTCCTCATCAGCCATTTACAATTTTTTCTTTTCTTTTTTTAATGTTTATTTACTTTTGAGAGGGACAGAGTATGAGCAGGGGGAGGGGCAGAGAGAGAGGGAGACAAAGAATATGAAGGAGGCTCCGGGCTCTGAACTGTCAGCACAGAGCATGACACAGGGCTCAAATTCACAAACCATGTGATCATGACTAGAGCTGAAGTCAGACACTTAACCAACTGAGCCACCCAGGCACCCCAGCCATTCACAATTTTCACATGTAGAATGAGGATTGCATGTTAACTATGAGAACACAGAGATAATGTAGAGTTTGTGATCTAGGTCACATGGTAAATTGATGACAGTTGGGCAAGAGCTCCGGCTTCTGAGCAGTACACAGACCACCTTATGCCAAAGAGAGGAAGAAAGGAAAAAAATTCATTCAAGGGAAGCAGGGAAGAAATTAACTTCCTTTCTATTTGACTCAGACTGAATTCTTTAATTTCAATCCCCAATGTTTACTCAGGTTTCTTGTAATGAATGGTAGAGCAGAAGAGTGGGAAGAAGGGGTCAATATTCAGACATAATATGTCACTGACCGCTGAGCGAGCCACAGTTTTGGTTCACAGGTGTACTTGTAAATCCCCAAATTCCATCTGTTTCCTAAATTCCCTCAGGCATTTGGAGTTAGTTGAAAAAGCTCACCTCAACCTACCATCGTTGAAGAGTATTATTTACTGGTATTTAAAATGTCCAGGTAGCTTAAAGACAAAGTATGGAAGTGAGAAGGAGAGTTGTTCACATAACAGTTATTCATCCCCTATCAGTGCTTTATTGTACAACCATACACATAAATAAGTACATTGTACTCTTTGCAATTTAGTGTAATGTTACCCTAAATTAATATATGAAATTACTGTGTTCATTTTGACTTCACCAGGAACAGTATATTTGAATATTAATGCATGTATTAAACCATATTCCTTCTCTGGTGAAAATTAAAATATATCATTCCATTTTTTTTTGTACTCCTAAGCACTGAGAAGTGGTTAGCATTTTTGTATGATCTCTCAACTTCCACTCTTTCCCATGAAGTTACCTTTCTCTCTTCTAGATGCCTTTCTTGTTCTTTGTGTTCCATGAGAAGCTCTGGTGCTATTCTACCAGGTCTTTCTAGGGGCTATTGCCGATGTCCCAAGACTCTCAGTCCTCTCAGGTAACGCTACTGTTCCAAGAGACACTATATGGCTCCCCATGGTCTCCTGTACAAATAGCCATCCAGTTGCCCCAGTGCCAAAAGCACACTGGGAAGGAATCTCTGCTTCCATCAGTTTTATTTTGTTCTAAGGACCCCAGGGGTATATTCTTTGTGCCTTGGTGTTTTATAAACTCCAACTCCATTTGTTCTGGATAACAGTCTCTCCCCTCAGGAGCTGACATCTGGAGACCTCAATTCAATGGATTTAAATTTTATTTGCAGTTGAGTATCCCAAATTGTTCCCTCTCTCTAATTTCTATCCCCTTCTACACACACTAAACACACACTTTCAATAAAAAGGCTTTCTAACTGCCCCTTACCTAGATGAATCTTTGATCTCCCATGCAAATAAACATGGCAGGCCATTGGAATGCCAGTGATGAGCATAGCTTACACTCAAAACCCTATTATATACCATATCCCGTAGTGCATTAAATAAGCATTCCATGAACGTGTTTCATTGTAAATGTTTAGAGGAATTTTTTGTTATTTATTTTAGTGGCTCTTTATTACAACTCTGTGTGAAGTAGTTGCTTCATAATTTGGAAGGGACCCTTGAAGCAGTGCTGTCCAATAGAATTTTCTGCAATGATCATGGGCCTGTTCTTTATCTTGGAAATTCAAAATAGCCACTAGACACATTGAGCACTTGATACATGGTCAGTATTACTGAGGAGCTGACATTTTAATTCTGCTTGATTTTAATAATACATTATTTAAACAATTACATGTGAATAGTGGCTACTGTATTGGAAAATGTAGCTGAAGGAAAGATCAGGAGCAGAAAATTCTTGATTCCATTAGAGTTAGGTTGTAAATTTTGAAAATACGTATTTATTGAAGCAACTGTAAAGAATAAGCTTTTGGTAAGACCCTGACACTGTTAAATTACAAATGAAAGAAAGAAAGAAGAGAAATTATGAAGAAATTAAATTACAAATGAAAGAAAGAAAGAAGAAAAATGAAGAATAAGATTGCCAAAGAGACTGTTAACAACCCATAATTCAAACCATACATTGTCAATAAAACCAAAAAAAAGTGACTATATGAGCTTAATGTCACTGTGTAAAACATGAAACAATTAAGAGAAACAGTTTCAAGAAGTAAAATAATTTGGTCTTGAAGTGTAATGGCTGGAAGTAATTGCCTTGGCTGGCAGGCATCTATCTAATTTCCTGATTTTAATGTCTTAAATACAAGGCATGCAAGCACTAAAGCCAATTTTAAATAAACCCAGATTTTTTTTCCATTGGGTGTCAAGCACATTTAGAATGGAGAGAAGGAAAAGGAAGTTCTAAGCAAAGGTGACACGGACCACCCAGTGACATGAAGAGAAAGCCAGAGTACAATTAGGAAGTACATAAACTCATAAAGGGAACCATTGTTATCCTCATGCACAGAATTTTCAATTATTCTTCAATAAACCTGATTTGTTGAAATTATGCAAAATTCAAAGCTCCAGGTCATACCACTTTGAAATCTTGAGGTAGAGCGCTACAAGCAATTTAAAAATTTAAAGTGGAGACTCTGATGTATGCATGGGACATGAGCTTTGCTCCTGATGACTAGCAAAGAACTATGCTAATTTTCCTTTTTATAAATGCTGTCATTGCTACCGGAAAGGCTCTGGGATGCTGTGAGGATAAGAAGCTTTTGTGCCTAAAATTCATTATGTCCTGACTAATTTTTATGCATCAGGGAATTATAGATGCAGTGCATTGTTAAACATCTTATGGAGACGGAAGAAAGGGACAAATCAATTAAGACAGGTGGCTTTGTTTACCCTGCCATTGTTCTTATTGACTGTGTTGCATTGCCTTTGAATCCCAACGGAGAGTAAGCTTAAACAGGTGGGAGGAGTCCTATTCACAGCCTGTGTGCAAGTCTTCAGGGGGTAATTGATGAGGGACCTGCCCCCACCCTCATTGCTTGAAATCAAAATGGGAAGGAAGTAGGGCACCTGGGTGGCTCAGTTATTAAGAATCTGACTTTGAGCTCAGGTCATGATCTCAAAGTTTGTGAATTAGAGTCCCATGTTGGGTGAGCTCAAGTCCTGCTCCCGGGGAGCCCTGCTTCTCTCTCTCTCTCTCTCCCCCTTTCTCCTTCCCCCATCTGGGATTCTCTCTCTCTGCCCCTCACTCACTTGTGCCCCCCTACCCCCCTCTCAAAAAAAAGGTGGGGATGGAAACAAAATACTTAATCCTGGAAGAATAACAATAACCAATCCTTCATTTGGGGGCTAGACTCACTCCTTAAAATATTCTTCTGTCTCTGTATATTTCCATTTTAGTAAATGGAAAATTAAAACAACAGGCATATACCGAACAAAGAAGTATGTAGTATGGTAGAGTGCAAATAGTTGCTTCAAAGCTAAGCTGACATGGAATTTAATACTTGATCGATAATTATTTGTTGCAATTCCTTAAGAGCTTAAAGTCTTTGAGCCTCAGTTTACTCCACTGTAAAGCAGGGCTGAAACACATCTCTTAAGGGCTATCAAGAGTATTAAAATATAAAGTATCAGAAGCATATCACTGACCCAAAGAGGCAGTGAGCCAAGGTTTTTACCCACCCCCCATGCCCAAGCCCTAATGAGATCAAGTTGTTTTGAGATAAATGTGTAATTTGTTTTCCTAGTCAGAGCTGTTGCTCTGAGGTCCTGCCTCCTTGCCTAGCCTGGTGAATCCAGCTACAACAATTTGCAGGAAAGCTAATGGTCTCTTAAGCTGGGACCAGTCCTAAGCAGCCAGCCCCCACACCAGCTTCCCCTGGTTCCTTCAGCTCAGTGGAGCCTAAAGTGAGAAGCAAAGCAAAAGGCAGTGCCAGTCCCAGAAAGTTCCTCAAGGCTCCCCAAACAAAGGTATTCAAAAGGCATCTCTCCAAACTTTTATAAAAGCCCTCAGTGCTCCCCACAAAGGGCTCTATTTCATTCTTGGAATGGGGACTACCTCTGTCTCCCCAAAGAAAAGAAAATGCTATGTGCCTTGCTCTCTACCAAAGTTTCTGTGTGGAGCGCCCCCTGGATTCCTGATGTCTTCCTTCCCCTCTCAGTGCTGTTTGCATGTCCTGGTGTCTTGACAATGGTGACCAGGGATGACTGTCCTAGAACGAGCATTGTTGTGAGTGGTTTCAAGGTACTAGGATGGATGATTTACGTACTTCTAACAACCACCTAATTCATATGTGGAATATTAGCTTCATGTCCATTTTACAGAGGAGTAAACCTGAGCCTTTCATAGAGTTGGTAAAGAAATGGCAAAGCTGCAGCTCAAATCTCAATTAAAATCCCATAGAGATGTTCTTATCACAGTCACAGTTTGCCTTTCCCACCAGTGTTTTAGTTTCTGAAAACCAGATTCCATACTTGATGAGGTTGGAGTAAACCATGAAGAAGGCTGTGGCTTCCTCAGAAAAAGATAAGGAGATGTTATGGAACCCTTGAAAGGAGAGAGAATGCAGTTCTTCAGTGTCAATGCAATATTGAAACTGTCTCCTTTTTTTCTCTCTCTCATTCTTTTCTCCTTTGCAATGTCATTAATAATCTCTGACCTACCTACCACAGAAGTTTGTTGAAAGGATCTAATAAAATATTTTATGTGGACACTCTGAAAACCATACAGTCTTATACAAGGTGTTGTTATTAAAATTAGACATTATTAGATTTTAATATCCTGGGGCAGGGAGACGGACTCTTTACCTGCACTCCCCGATTTTATTGAAGAAAAGTGCACTTTTTTTTTCCCTTATCCATTTTCATTCATAACTCTGTTTTGGCCATGAAGTTGGAGGCTGTTATAAAAAAGATTGTGCTTTGCAGTTTGACAAACTTGGATTTGTATGCCGACTCCAACACTTACTTGTCTTGTACTTCACCACTCTGTTTACACAATCTGTGTCTCATTTCCTTTGGTTCTCCAATAAGGCTAATGCCACTCCCTCTTTCACAAATTTTTTGAGTATTAATGAGATAACTTGTCCAAACATCTAGACTTGCTCTATGTATACAATAGTCAATAGCTTTAGAGTCTTTTTCCAGCCTTACTTCGGTGACCTGGGAAGACTGTGTGCTAATGCAGGAAGATGGAACTATGGCACTACAAAATTACTTTTCATTCTTTAAATTCATGATTATGATGTGGAAATCCATGCAGTGATGATTGCAGCAGGTACACATCGGGAATATCTTAAAAACATGTGTCTGATACTCTATCTAAATCTTGGGAAGAACCCAGGAATATAGGTTTTTGACAGGCTTCAAGGCAATTCCTTTTTTTTTTAAGTGTTACTTTTTTTATTTTAAGAGTGAGAAAGAGAGCGAGAGCGAGAGAGAGGATTCCAAGCAACCTCTGCACTGTCAGTGCAGAGCCCGACACGGGGCTCAAATTCACAAACTATGAGACCATGACCTAAGTCGAAATCCAGAGTCAGATGCCTAACCAACTGAGCCACCCAAGCGTTCCTCTAAGTTCCTCTTACAGGAAACCAAGCTTGAGAACCATGGTCTTCAGTGACAAGATTAATAATCTTTTACACCAATATGTTTGTAGTTCTTCTTTGTCTCATACTGATACTTTAGAGAATAATTTAAATTACTCTGGCATGGTTTATAAATCACTGGAGGAATATTTTGAACCTATCACGCAAATGCCAGGCTTTAAGAATCAGTGCAAGTCTACATAAAATTAAATATTACTTCATCTTGCTCCTCGAGGTCTTAGAGCCCAATTGAGTGAAAAATACTCCCTCTACTTATCTGGCCTTGTTGGGAAATCAAAATTCCCTGAGACACAAGTTCTTGTTACTCCTCACCAGCTCCTTCCTTTTACATGCATGATGACTTATGGGGACTGTGAATGTTACTATGGAGACCATGACTGTTTTTTAGTTGATTGACAGTTTCCACTTATGTAGCTTCTTTGCTATTGTGAGTTAAAACAATGAAAAATAGCATAAAACAGTACTAAGGTTTTCCAAGTCTTAAAATGAAATGTGTCTCCCGTGACACACTTAGCGATTGAAAGGAAGGAAAGATTCACTTCAATTCTTCCTTTTTCTTACTTACACACCTTGTCTTCACTTTTGCTCTGCAGAATAACAGAATCAAAGACATGGGTTTGCATCTCTTTTAATGAAGTATTTTCCATAGTAGTCTTCTGACTACCCTCCTAGTAGTGAGTCTTTGAGGGTCTTAGACCCTCATAGTCTTTGAGGGTCTAAGAGATTGGTATGGCAGGTGAATTTTCTCTGTATGATCTTCTGTTAGCCAGAGGCTTTTCATGAGTCAACAGAGAAACTCTTTCCCCAGGTTCTCACAAAGTTGGTAGGATGACCAGGTAGTTGTTTGAGTTTCCTAGTGTTACTATAACAAAATTTGACAGATGGGTGCCTTAAAACAACAGAAATGTGTTTTTTCACAGTGTTGGAAATCTGATCTACCAGTTTTTAGGTCAATCCAGAGAATTTACTAGGGGCTTTTTATTATCTCTGTTCATTGTACACTTTCTATACTGAAATTTTCATGTTGAGAACAAGGTTTGTACATAATGGCATTTTTGTCTTGTTGAATCTTTTGTTTTATTTCTTTGACTTGTTTTATTTCATTGGCTAAGGCTTGCAATAAAAATTATTAAATATCAGCAGTAGTAGAAAGCATCCTTGTATTCTTCTTGACTTTAATCAGAATTCTTGTAAAGTTTCACAATTAGGTAGATGTTTGCTGTAGGGTTGTTGCAGAAATGTTTCAGATTACATGTGTGATTTAAGGTGATACCTGCTATTGTAAAAGAAACTCTAGAACATCAATGACTGCAGAATAGGTTTACTTATTGTTCGCGGCAAGTATTATTGACAACAGGGATAAGGCTATGTCTGCCTCATAGTTATTTGGGGACCTCTGTCAGTGGAAGATTTGCCACTTTAAATCTTTAGTTTCCAGGGTCACTCTGGACAGTGATATCCAGCTGATAGATGAAGAGAATGAGTCACAAGGGAAGCGACTTTTTAGGCTGAATCTGGAAGTCGTATACATTTGATAGAACTTGGCCAGATTGACACATAGAATCGCAGTGGAGGTGGGGAAATACCCCCCCAACTAGGTGAACAGGAAGAAGAAATAGGCATCTACATATGTCCCTGCAATCCATGCATAGAGATTAAACAGATAGAAAGACTATCTAGCTGTTTGTTTTAATTTTTTTAAAGCATTTATTTATTTTTGAGAGAGAGACAGAACGTGAGTGGGGGAGGGGCAGAGAGCGGGGGAGACAGAATGTGAAGCAGGCTCCAGGCTCTGAGCTGTCAGCACAGAGCCCAACGCAAGGCTCACACTCACAAGCAGGAAGACCACGACCTGAGCAGAATTCAGATGCTTAACTGACTGAACCACCCAGGCATCCCAGTATTTCCTGTTTAACAGTTCCTAAAATAAATAATCAAATTAAGAATTCATTAAGTTCCAACATTTTTATTATACAATTATTGTCATTTCAATTTTCTGTTTATTTATTTATTTATTTATTTATTTTTAAAGATGTATTTATTTTTGAGAGAGAGAATCCCTGCAGGCTCCATGCCGTCAGCACAGAGCCCTACATGGGACACGAACCCACGGACCATAAGATCATGACTTGAGCCAAAATCAAGAGTTGGACTTAACCAACTGAGCCACTCAGGTTCCCCTCATCTTTTTTTTTTTCCCTTTTAACTTAAACTTAGTTAGAAATACTCCATATCAGTCGTTAACATTTTAGAATGAATATAACTCACTACATTTGTCTTCCAAAGGTAGTTGCATGCCAAACATTTCCTCCCTCAGGGTGGTTTCAAAGGACCTCCCTGTTGTAATAGGAAAGTAAAGCATTAACAAATGGCTAATGGATATGGATATGGATGGTAAAAAATAGGATGGAGGTAGAGAGCCTGATGCTTTTGAAATCACCTACCCTTTTGTATCTGGCCCTATGCCCAATCCATACAACACAAATACTTTGTTGTTCCTATAGTTTGGAGGAAGAGACAGAAACTTTTAGGAATAGTGTAAAAACTACAGGTAGCCCTTGTATACATGCCTGTTTTCCATGGATCTCTAAAGTTGTGTATGACCAGCTTCAGGAGTTTCTCAAACTTTTAGTAGATTTCATTTAACTGATATGCTTTTACTATTTTGCCTACCGTAATTAACTACTATAGTAAAAGTTAGCATGCATACTCCTATGGTGAATAGTTTTCATCATATACAAGGGTAAAAAATTACTAATCATGATGCCAGAAAAGTTTAGAGCTTTAAATAGTTCTTCAACTATTTTGGGTTTATGCTAGAATTTTTCAGTGAAATATTGAAAAGCATGGCTGTGAATCTGCATTTTATTGAATGTAAGCCTTCTAAGTCTAGGAGGAAAAAAAAAAGAAATGTCTGTTACTCACTGTTCTCATTTAAAAAACAAACAAACCCCCTATCTGTTTATCAAATGAATTCATCCAAGTTGGAATCACAAAATAGCTATTTCTTAAACATTCTTTCTCTTGGCTATAGTACTTTCTGACAGTAGAGGAAAAGAAAACTCTCTACACAAGTCAAAAGCCAGATAGGCACCTCAGGAAAGAATGGTGAAAATATCTAATCAAAACTTTAATATTCATGAGTTTTCAACTCTGGTAGAACTTTTTTTTTAAATGTATGGTAACAACACATTAACAATTGGCATAAATATTTGCTGACTGGCTTCTCTCAACTCCCAGGTTCTCACTTCTCAGATACATACTGACTCTGACTTCCATCAGAGGTCTCACTTTGGAAGACTAAAGATGTGGGCGGGGAGAAAAGATGTGGAAGGAACTCTTTCCTTCTCTCCTGAGATGTCCCAATACTGAAATACAGCTGAGGAGAGTTCCTCTGGTCCACAATTTCCATGTAAATTAGAATAATTTACCTTGTCTTTCATATGAGACAGAAACAAAAACCTATACACATGATCAAAATGGAAAGATGAGTTTAGACAGCAGGATTTTTTTAATGACCTTTTAAAACGTATCACCCTTACAAATACGATAACTTTTAGGACCAGGAGATTTCTGGCAATAATAAAGGAAAAAGTAATTTGATAATTTATCAAATTTACACCAATAATATGTGCAGGAAAGAAAAAAAAAATTGGATGGGACAATTCTCCAGCCTCTCAGCATCGACGTTTTCTCATAGGTTATGTACACGAAGCAGTGATACATTAATGTCTAATGAAAATTTAAAGTATTAGATCGAAGCAAAACATCTTAATAACATAAAATGATTCTGCTTCAAATCGTAGCTTTCAGAGTGGTTTATGTTTAATTATAACCCCAGCCCCAATGGCTCCCCTGATTTAGTTGTAACGGAGAACTTGCTGGCACGGCAGTTTATAACAAGTTCTTCCTTTTCAACTCCCTTCTGCACACCCCGTCTCCCTTTCTCTCTTGCAATGTTGTGATTTATAGGTGCTGCTGATGGGATTTTTTAAACAGGGGAACATGTATGAAACTTACTTTTTCTAGCAGATATGCAAAAATAGCAGTCATTCCATGCCCAGAGTGTCGGCAATTACCCCCAAACCAAACAAATCCTGCTCTGAATTAGAATAATATCTTTATATTGTGCTGTGTTGTATAGCATTAGCTCAATTGCCTGTTATCATCAATCTCTGGAAGATGAGTTGCGTGGGTGTCTGTCTTTAAAGGTTGTGGAGCTTCTTGGCTGCTGGGTGATTATTGCAAAGCAGGGAAAGACTAAGTACAGATGGAAAGTCATCCCAGTGGTGTCTCAGACAGATGGTCTTTGGAATTTCATTCAGGGAGCTCTAAGACATGCATGAGAGCTTCTTGCCTTGTATAGCAGTTGCTCTTAAGGATGCAGAACTGCTTATCAATACAACAATCATGTTAGAATGCTTCTTATTGGCTTCTCTCTTCTCCTTCAGTTCCTTAGGCTTACAGTGTACCTAACGTTACTTGGAAGATCATTAGGTAGAAGGTAGTTTTATTCCTATCTCTATAGTGACAACTATTTCTAGAATCAGAAATTCTCAGAAGAAGCCACCTTGTACTGGAAGGTGCATTGGTCTATGGACCAAGTGCGTTAGTTAGCATTATCTAGGAACTTACAAGAAATGCAGAGCCTGGGGCCCTACACTAGACCTACTAAATAATAATCTCATTTTAACAAGCTCTCAAGGTGATCTCTGTTCATGTAAAATTGGAGAAACAGTGCCTTCAAATCGTCTAATTGCCATCCCCCTTTTTACAAAATGGGCAGAGAAATTATTTCCTGTGTCCAAACCCACATAGATAAAGTGATTGTCAGCAGAATGGGGATCAGAACTCTAAGGAGTAGTGCAAGTATTGACTTTGCAAAATCAGAGTTCTGCCACATATCAGCCTTATGGCTCTATGTTTGCCTTGACCTGTGATCTCACCAGGGTCAGTTTCTCTTCTCTGGATGGGGAAGAAATTTAGGTAGCATACGGAAAGCAAACAAGCTGATCAGTCACAAAATAAAATCAAAGAAATGAGTAAATCAGAGAAGGTGAATATGTGGAGTTATAAACTCCCACTGTGCTGCAAGGTGGTTTTAAAAATCATGAGATGAAATGCAAAAGCCTCCAGCACAATCCAGATGCTTTCCAGACTCCAACTTTAATGCACTTCCTTAAGCCCAGAACTTCCTATCAATAGCCAAATTTTAGATGTAATCAGTGGCTCTTCAGGATCATAGTTGGCCATGGCCACCCAGGAGTGAGGGCATGAGAAGGTGGAAGGCCCCAGCAGTAGTCTGACTTCTGGGAGAAGAAGAAGGGGCTCCAGAGGTTAGGTTATGTTTTGTAGCTCCTTTTTACCATGGCAATCAATGGATGTTTCCAGGCATAGAGCATTGCAACAATTCCTAGCGTCCACATGGGAGAGAAATTAGAAGATCCCCCAGGAACGAGAGGGAATGCCCCTACAGTGAAGGATGCTGATGAGCATTGGGGCATGCAACCTCCACTCAGACTTTCATTCCATTCCCCACCAGCTGCCCATGCCAGTCTCTGTGCTATATACTATGCCTGCGGTCAGGACTGAAACTCAGTCTCTTCCTCCAAAAGCTTATCATAGGGGAAAGAATAAACAACAACAACAAAATGAGATTCAATGGCGTTGTACAAGAATTACAGATATGTGCAAAGTGCTTCTGGAGGAGAGGAGGGCTTGAGATAGGTGACTAAGGAATGTTTGACGAAAAGTAGAGTTTTGATGAAAACTTGCTCTGAATGCAAGCTGGCACCGCAGCTGCTTTTTCTTTTCTTCAGAAATGCTAATTATGTGCCGAACAGAAGAATCATTTTTAAATGGTAGGCTAGAGATTTTAACTCAGAGTAAAAGAGATCATTTACACAGTTGCAAGTGTCAATTAATGAATTAAAGTCTTTTTTTAGGGGGTGCCTGGGTGGCTCAGTCGGTTGAGCCTCCGACTTTGGCTCAGGTTATTATCTCGCGGTTCGTGCATTCGAGCCCTGCATCGGGTTCTGTGCTGACAGCTCAGAGCCTGGAGCCTGTTTCAGATTCTGTGTCTCCCTCTCTCTCTGCCCCTCCCTTGTTAGCGCTCTGTCTCTCTCTGTCTCAAAAATAAATAAACATTAAAAAAAAATTTTAAGTCTTTGTTTTAGATCAAAAATAAAACATCCTTCTGTCATTGTACAAACAAAAGTCTCCAATTTCCACTAGGTTTCTCATCTGGTTCACCTTAAAGCCCTTTGGCTTATATTTATTTTAATGTGTGTGATGATGCCTTCTGCTTTATAATCAAACAGTTTATGGAAATTAATGCTACTCATGTCCTTTTTAGACTTGCAATATTAGAATAGCTATATGCATCATTTATTACTTAGTTGATACACATTAATTTTTCAACAGCAACTAAAACATTCTATATAATTCAGTCTTCATCATCAATAATCTGGAATCCAAAGAAAAAATATATTTAAAAATTTTACCAATTTATTTACCCTTGATTTCAGGGTCGTAGATTTGAGCCCCACATTGGGTGTAGAGATTACTTAAATAAAATAAAATTACCAACAGGAAGTTTTTTCTGGCTTTACCTTCCTTGTGTAGAAATTCCTACTCTATTAATATGTATATTTATATCTTATATCTCATCATTTAATTTATAAATGCACATAAAATATAGATAAGTATTGCTCAAGTAAGCAAAACTATTTGGGCCATGAGCCAGAATTAATTGATTTTGTAATGTCAGTTCTTAGTGCTACTTTTCATATTCTTTCAACCCTTAATTTTGGCTTAGGTCATGATTTCAAGGTCATGAGATGGAGCCTGCATCAGGCTCCATGCTGGATGTGGAGCCTGGTTAGGATTTTCTCTCTCCCCCCCATCTTTCTGTTCCTCCCCCACTCATGTGCACCAGCATGCTCTCACTCTCTCTCTGTCTCTCTCTCTCTCAAATAAAATAAAATAAAATAAAATAAAACAAAAACCCGTAAGTAATTTAAAATAAAAATAGAGTTCTACCTTAAGTATCTCCTTTCTTCAATTTAACCTGATGAACAGCTCTATACTTCAAACATACTGTATTAATATATTCTTTTGTCAGTTGAATATTTCTACTTATATTGCAATTTCAAATAAATATGCTAAAGAGTAGTTGACAGTTTAAAAAGGCATATTTAAATTACACTAATTATTAACAAATATAATAGAATGGAAAAATTCTGGTGAGTTTCCCAGTTCCTAAAATTTTAATTAAAGGGAATGAATGGTAAAATCATTAATAATTTTATAATCTCATTAAAAGCATTTGCTTTCAGAGAAGTGAAGTTGTGTCTACATATCAATTTTGGAAAAATCAAAGCAAAAGAAATAGATTGAAGTCAGTCTATCATGAAACTAATTAGAAAAATAACTGACTGAATCTGATACTGTAAAATGCTCTGTTAAATCAAATAAGCACATAATTAATAATTGCTGATTTAGTTCCTTTGACCTATCATACATACCCATGGATTGTTTTCAAACCAAATATCACTCCATTATATACAATGGTATATGCCATATAATTACCATAAGATTTTAATTCACCAAGACTTAATAAAAAATATCTGAAATGATGATTGTGATATTTCTAGTGAATAACTGACTTCTCACCTAGAATGACTATTACGTTGTAAGTATGGTACCTGGAGAGATAGCTGATAACTGTGTCAAAAAATGTGTGTGTGTGTGTGCACGTGTGTATGTGTGTGTATCCTACCACACACACTCAAAGTGAAGACAGACTAATACTCTCTAGGAAATTATTGGTTGACATGGGATCCTGAGATTTGGCATTTACAAATCATCCATCAGTAGCAATTTCCTTCCACTTCCCCATACATCTCTGGACATTTTCTGTCATATTACTTTACTCTCCACTCCCTCGGTTAACTCTAAGGAGTAGACAACTGGTGGTTCTCTGAAAAGAACAAATTCATTTATATACCTTTGCCTTTACATATGGTTTCTCTTTGTCTAAAATACCCCTTTATTCCCTTCCCATTTCCTTATTCCCTTAGTTCTTGATTTCTTAGAAATACCTTCTCATTTTCTGATGGTCTGCTCAAGCTTCATTTCCTCTATGAAGTTTTTTGTCTCCCCATGGATGAGCCCTATCTCAGGCATTGGATACCATCTTTTTTTTTCATGTTTATGTTTTTGGTTTTTTTTTATTTATTTTTTAAAATTTATGTTTTACATTTATTTATTTTTTGAGAGATAGAGTGAGACAGAGCATGAGCAGGTAAGGTCAGAGAGAGAAGGAGACACAGAATCTGAAGCAGGCTCCAGGCTCCAGGCTCTGAGCAAGCAGTCAGCACAGAGCCTGATGCGAGGCTCAAACCCACCAATCACGAGATCATGACCTGAGCCAAAGTTGGATGCTTAACCGACGGAGCCACTCAGACGCCCATAATGTTTATGTTTTTGAAAGAGAGAGAGAGACAGAGCACAAGTGGGGGAGAGGCAGAGAGAGAAGGAGACATAGAATCTGAAATAGGCTCCAGGCTCTGAGCTGTCAGCACAGAGCCCCACAGGGAGCTCAAACTCACGGACTGCAAGATCATGACCAAAGCAGGATGTTTAGCCAACTGAGTCACCCAGGCACCCCAGACACCATCTTTAATTAATTGTCTTTCCCCCTTGTATATGAGCTCCTTGAATGGAGATACTTCTCTTGTACCTTTCACTTTATCTTTTTATCCCCATTATTTTACAAAGTGATTGAACCATAGCCAAAGATCAATATGTATTGAATTTCAGTTTTGAATTAATCAACACTCAAAAGTTGTGTCCTCACATTTCAGCTAGGATTTTTTTTTTATTACAAACAATGATAGCTCAATTTGAAATACCTTAAAAAATAAGGATAACACATAATGGGGAAGAGGGTTAGGTAAATGCATGTGATAGAGCTGACATCTTTAATAGTTCATCTATAGACTTGATAAACTCATTCCTTTTCAAAATAAATACTTTATTAAGTAAAACTCATAGCTGAAATTGTAAATGTTAACTAATAATCTTAAAACTTATATAATCTTAAAACTTTCTGCTTGATAGCAAATATGGCCACAGTATTTTACAGATTGTCCCAGAAAGACAGGGAATCAATTACCCTAACAGTAGAATCTCAGCTGGTCTTTTGACCCATTAGATCATCAGAAGTGCTATTATATTAGCTTTGAGCCTGGACTTCGAGAAGCTTTGTCGTTTCTACTGTTGCTGATCTTGAAATTCAGTGGCCATCAAACTAACTCAGGGTGAGCTGCTGGAGTTTGAGAGATTACACAGAGAAAGGTCCCAGACATCCCAATCATCCTTGCCAAGCCACCATAAAACAGCCATTTTGGTCACCAACTGAAAATAAATGCATACAAGGAAGCCCTACCAACATCAACCAACCCTAGTCAGACCAAAAGAAATACCAGACTAAGCCCAACCCTGATCATTGACTTATAGAATCTTTTGCTGCATGAATGGCTGGTATTTTTAAGCCACTAAGTTCTTGGATTTGTTATATAGCAAAGCTGTTGAATATAAATTCTATATAGTTCATTTTCCAACTTTTAACTTGTTTAAAACACTTAGACAAGATAAATGTATCTTTCTGGTATATTACATTTTTATTAATTTTTGTGTTGAATCTGAAAGTTGAAATTGAACATTTCAGTAATATATTTTAATTGATTTTCATTTAAAAGAAAGAAAAAATAGAACTTCTTCTGAATCTAGTCACAGAGTATTTTGTAATTCTGAATCAAATGATACTGCACTGTAAGAATTCTTCAGAGTTCCAGACACATAGTGCCAGTAAATATTTCTTCTCTTCTTTCTTCTTTCTTCTTCTTTCTTCTTCTTTCTTCTGTCTTCTGTCTTCTGTCTTCTTCTTCTTTCCATTTGCAAGTCTCCTCTCAGGTCAGTTCTTCCTAACTTTGCTTGAAGCAGAAGCATCTTTACTAAGCTCTTATTTTCTGGCACGAGGATGCTTAGAGAGCCCTATTTCAGTGAAAGACACCTATTACCATGTGACCATTTTTTTCAGATTTTTCTCTTTTCCCACGGATTCAGATTATTGTTTGTCCTCAGATAGTCGGTGGCTTTTTATGATTTACTGTTTCTGAACTTTCCTGGAACGGAAGACCTCTTTCAAAAAAAAACTTTGTTTTATGTAAGTTTGCAAACACACTGTGACCCTGGGTGTGACCATGTCCTAACTAATTATTTCAGTGTCACAGTAAGTCTAAAATCTTTCATTCTGGAACCAGATTTCATCGTATGTATTATTGGACAAATTGTGTCATATGCCAAACACTTTATCAAGAATCAGTAAACTTTGGTGCTTAGGTCCTAGCTGGTCCCACCTGTTTTTATAAATAAAGTATTATTCGAATACAGACATGCTTGTTTGTTTTCATATTATCTGTGGTTGCTTTCCCACTCCAGTAGAAGAATTGGGTAGTGGTGACAAAGACTGTTCGGTCTACAAAGCTAAAAATATTTACTGTCTGGCCCTTTATAGAAAAAATTTGCTGGGGGATGTCTGGCTCAATTGGTAGAGTAGACGACTCTCGATCTCATGGTTGTAAGTTTGAGCTCCATGTTGGGTATAGAGTTTACTTAAAAATAAAATCTTAAAAAAAAAAAAAAGTTTGCTGAGCCCTGCTGTTGACCAAGGTATGGAAATTACCATGAAAAAACTATGGGATTAACATGATAAGTATAAACCATTCATGATTCATCCCCTAGGCTTGGGTATATTGCTCACCGAACAAGTTGAGATTCTGTAAATTTAAAAGACCATTATATTGGCTACCAAAAATCTTTGCCATAGCATCTATTAAATTGCAGATCTCTGTGCATAGGGAAGAACACAAAAATAAAATACCCAACATATGCTCTCATGTTAGCTTATGGTCTAATGAAAGAGTAATGCAAAAGATAATTTTTAATATAATTTATTGTCAAACTGTCTTCCATACAATACCCAGTGCTCATCCCAATAAGTGCCTTCCTCAATGCCCATCACCCACTTTCCCCTCTCCCCCACCCCCATCCACCCTCAGTTTGTTCTCTGTATTTAAGAGTCTCTTATGGTTTGCCTTCCTCACTCTCTGTTTGTAACTATTTTTCCTCCCTTTCACTCCCCGATGGTCTTCTGTGAAGTTTCTCAAGATCCACATATGAGTGAAAACATATGGTATCTGTCTCTCTCTGACTGACTTATTTCACTTAGGATAATACCCTCCAATTTCATCCACATTGCTGCCAATGGCATTATTTCATTCTTTCTCATTGCCAAGTGGTATTCCATTATATATATAAACCACATCTTTTAATCCATTCATCAGTTGATGGACATTTAGGCTCTTTCCATGATTTGGCTGTTGTTGAAAGTGCTGCTATGAACATTGGGGTACATGTGCCCCTATGCATCAACACTCCTGTATCCCTTGGGTAAATCCCTAGCAGTGCTATTGGTGGGTCATAGGGTAGTTTTATTTTTAATTTTTTGAGGACCCTCCATACTGTTTTCCAGAGTGACTGCACCAGTTTGCATTCCTACCAACAGGGTCCCCATTTCTCCACATCCTTGCCAGCATCGTTAGTCTCCTGATTTGTTCATTTTAGCCACTCTGACAGCGTGAGGTGGTATCTCTGTGTGGCTTTGATTTGTATTTCCCTGATGATGAGTGATCTTGAGCATCGTTTCATATGTCTATTGGCCATCTGGATGTCTTCTATGGAAAGTGCCTATTCATGTCTTCTGCCCATTTCTTCACTGGATTATTTTTCAGGTGTGGAGTTTGGTAAGTTCTTTATCAATTTTGGATGCTAGCCCTTTATCTAATATATCATTTGCAAATATCTTTTCCCATTCCACTGGTTGCTTTTTAGTTTTGTTGATTGTTTCCTTTGCAGTGCAGATGGTTTTTATCTTGATGAGGTCCCAATAGTTCATTTTTGCTTTTAATTCCCTTGCCTTTGGATATGTGTTGAGTAAGAAATTGCTGTAGCTGAGGTCAAAGAGGTTGTTTCCTGCTTTTTCCTCTAGGGTTTTGATAATTTCCTGTCTCATGTTCAGGTCCTTCATCCATTTTGAGTTTATTTTTGTGTATGGTATAAGAAAGTGGTCTAGTTTCATTCTTCTGCATGTTGCTGTCCAGTTCTCCCAGTACCATTTGTCTTTTTTCCATTGGATACTCTTTCCTGCTTTGTCAAAGATTAGTTGGCCATACATTTGTGGGTCCAATTCCAGGTTCTCCATTCTATTCCATTGATCTATGTGTCTGTTTCTGTGCCAGTATCATACTGTCTTGATGATTACACCTTTGTAGTAGAGGCTAAAGTCTGGGATTGTGATGCCTCCTGCTGTGGTTTTCTTCTTCAATATTACTTTGGCTATTCGGTGTCTTTTGTGGTTCTATACAAATTTTAGGATGGTTTATTCTAGCTTTGAGAAAAATGCCAGTGCAATTTTGATTGGGATTGCATTGAATGTGTAGATTGAGTTGGGTAGCATTGACATTTTAACAATATTTATTCTTCCAATCCATAAGCATAGAATGTTTTCCCATTTCTTTGTGTCTACTTCAATTTCCTTCATAAGCTTTCAATAGTTTTCAGCATACAGATCTGTTACATCTTTGGTTAGGTTTATTCCTACGTGTTTTATGGTTCTTGGTGCAATTTTAAATGAGATCAGCTTCTTTATTTGCAAAAGATAATTTATTTAAAAAAAAAAACGTGATAAGTGGTCTTATGATTGGGGTTCCTGGGTGGCTCAGGTGGCTTAGTCGGTTAAGCGCCCAACTCTTGATTTTGGCTCAGGTCATAATCTCATGGTTTGTGAGATAGGACCCTGAGTCAGGCTCCACGCAGTGCAGCCTGCTTGGGATTCTCTCTCTCTCTCTCTCTCTCTCTCTCTCTCGGCCCTTGTATTCGCTTATGTGCACGCGCTCGCTCTCTCTCTTGTTCTCTCTCAAAATAAACTTTAAAAATTACTCTTATGACATGTACCCAATGATTTTGGAGTGTTTTAACACTTCTATCCCTTTTAATACTATTTCCTTTTTTTTCTCAATGAGAGTCACATTCAAATTTCCTGATCTTAGTGCTATCTCCTAACATTTCTATAAATGCCACTGCCATTCTTTGTAAGAATTGTTTTATTTTTCTGCTCTCTGCAAGGTCTAATACCATTACCTTCTCCCACATTTCCAGCACATGACCTGGCTTAAATTGCAGATAAAATGAAATTCAACAGAAAAGAAAATATCTTAAATTCCAATTCACACATATGAAAATATCTATATCTGAACTTCTTCCTATTTTAGAGACTACTTCTTTATGGGTGTCTTTCATCGTAAACCTCAGCTCCTTGGAACAGTGTGGTGTACTCCTCTAGATTTTCACACTTCTCATTGACTCATCCATTCACACGAACCTATTTGAACCCTGAAAACTCCATAAAAATTACCCTCATATAGGTCAGCAGGGAGATTTCTTAATAATCAAATTCACTGGAAGTTTGTCAGTTCTTTTCTTGACTTCTTTCATTTCTACCGTGATAGTGTGAGGTCCTCCTTAAATTTCATTTTTTGTGCCTAACTCTTCAATCATATACTCTTATTCCTTCTACCCTTTAAATGTTATTATCCCCAGATAGATATTATTTGATCATTTTCTCTGATTGCTTTATTCCATGACTGCCGCTTTATTCTAATGACTCGTAGATGGATTAACCCCAGTTTTCTCTTCTGAGTTCAGGATTCTATGTGAAATTTTCTACTGGACATCTCCACTTGGCCATTAAACTCAATATGATCAAACAGAATATGTCATTATCTTACATCCCCAAATGTCTATTTCCCCCTTTCCAATGGGTGATCATTATTATCATCTCAGTAGGAACAGATCTCTCCCTTCTTCTGCCTCCAACATTGGATTGTTCACTGAATGTAACTGAATACTCTTTGTATACAACTTATAAACCCATCCATATCTTTATATAACTACTTCCACTTCCTTGAAACAGGACCTCATCAACTTCCTTTTTTTATTATTTGACTCCAGAATGGTGTCCTTATCCCCAGTCACATTCTACTGTGATGCTCCCTCCACATTTCTACCAAAGTGATATTTCTAAACTGTAAATTATGCAATATGACATTCTTTTTCAAATCTTTGAGAATTCCTGAGAACTTCAAAAGGAATTCCTAAATTCTTAGCATAGATTGCAACATTCATCCTGGTTTGGTCTTCTGCCAGCTTTCCAGTTATAACCCTCTGCCATAATCCTGCATGCACGCATCCCTTGGGCAAATCCTTATGGAAGCAGTTACAATTCTTGGAGCATGGAATGATCATTAGTGCTCTATGACTTACCAGTTCTTTTCTCTCTGCTTAGAAAACCACTTTAAACTTGGCCTGCTTGAATAACTTACTCTGGGGAAAAAATTAAAAAAAAAAAAAAACCTTGAGTATGCCTATTCCTCTTTATTATAATTTAGTCTTAATTGCACAATGGTACTAATTCTAATTTTCTAAATTCCATTTGCATTTATAGATTATATAAACTCAGAATTCCTCTGTGGTCTATAATATATGATACTAAATGATTTATTACTTGCAGGCAGTCACAGGTAAAGTTTTGGAGGCTGAAAAACCTAATAGGAGCCTCTTTCTGCTACGTACTAGTTTTGAAACTAAGAAAGTCATTTAACATCTTAAGCTTGCTATTTCAGTTATTAACTGTATAATAATGTGCTCATTGGGGATGGAAGCATCTTTTTCTCCCTTCTCATATTTCCATTGGGGGAAGGAAACTTAATCTTTATTTTCAATGGAAGGAAATCACTGGAAAAACACTTCTAGCTATTCTCTGCCTCTTCACTTATTTTTCCTCATGGAGTCTAATCTGATTAGAATATTGGAAGAAGTAATAAGCCTGACTAGTCCTTCTCTATTCAGAGTCCTCTTTTCTCCAGGAGACATGCATTCTAGTCTGTTGCTTGTTATGTTGTAAACAAAATGGGGATACTTTTGGGAGTATCCCCCAGTTTTCCAGCTCATCTAGTAACTGGGAGAGATGTTTGTTCACATTGAAGTGAAGCATCACCTATCCCTTTTGGCTGTAAATCTAAAGCTACGCTGTTCAATAATACGTACCAATAATAAAAATAATGTTTTGTTTTATGTCTGCCCTAGTCCACTGTACTATATTTTATTTGATCTGAACTTGGGCAGATCAATGTGATGTTGTTGATTAATTCCCCCAATAGTATGGACTACAGTACTGATTACATGGAAAAGCCAAGGTTCCATACAGAACATAGCACATCTTAAGCACTCAATTAATGTTATTGCTACTGAATATAATTGAGCCATATTCACTACACATTTTAACAGCAGAACAGACTCCTTATGTAATGGAGATCAGTGGAAATGTTATATTTATTTTAGCAATAATAACATGCCTTCAAGAAAGGTACTGATTTCATTTCATCATGACACTGGTATTTGGAACTAGTCAGATCCTAAGTGCTTAATGTTATATGCACAAAATATTAAGACAGTGGACTCAAGAGTTCATGGCCATGTGGATCATTTGGCATCTTGGATGAAGCACATCCATGAGTCTTCATCTTTGAGATAGGATGTAATTAGGTTCATTTTCCCCCCTGAAATCAATTTCAGTATTTCTCCATCAGGACATGCTTTTTAGAGTTGCCTTTGCATTTTATTTCTTCATTTCGTTCTTCAAAATTTTTATTATTTTCTGTTACCCCAAACTTGGACATAGTTCAGTCATTCAATACTATGAACATCAAGTGCCTCTGGCAGTGATCACTTTTAAGCAGCCTTTCCTATAATCACCATCAGGAGCAGTAAACTCATAAAAGGTGTCAAAATGATGGATGGCTCTCTGCAGCGACCTTTGATGACTCCAACACACTAGGCTGTGTAAAGATGGAAAATGAGGAATCACACGTGAAGCTATCTAGAGCAAGAGTGATGCAGAATCATTCTGACCAAAAAACTGAAAAGCTCTTTTGCAAAAAAAAAAAAAAAAAAAAAAAAAAAACACTTAAAAACACTATTGATGCTACAATGCATCAATAAACTACTTCTTGAAATTCCAGGAAAGGATAATGTAGGTAATTTCTAAGTAAACATCATTTGGATGGTCCTTTATACTTTATAGAAAGAGGCATTTCCTCTGAAGTCAGGGTAACACTAGAGAAAGGAAGGAAGGATGGAAATGAGTATTGTCATTGGCATCTAGTATGTGAAGATCACAATTCTTAGCATGTACTTCTCACAAGTACCCTAGAACACATGTATCATCCCCCTCCTTTTCTTTTTAATATTTGGTGATACTGAAGCATAGAAAAATTAAGCAACTTTCTCAAGGTCAACAGCAAATAGACCTCCAAAAGAAAATTCAAAACCAAAGTATCTCCTTCCCAAGCTAGTTAGGAGGATTGAATGGTTAACATTTGTAAGATATAAAACAGGAATTATCTAGCACGTAGCCCATGTTCACTGAATTGTAGTTATTATCATTGTTATACCATCGCCTGTAACATTTGACTTAGAATGCTTCAAATATTGGGACCTATTACCATGATGCTTAGCAAACATGTAAGGAGTATCTACTTTGTGCCAAAAAATTAGTGTATAAAACAGGTTCTCTGCCCTCAGGTAATTTATAATACAGCAGGCAACATGAATGCTATAGAAGAAAACAAATTCATAATTACAAATTGGGATCAATCGTTGGCTCAGGTCTTTATTAGTATGCAAATAAGCTCATGTTAACATTGATGTTCTACTCTCCCTGCTCACACAGGACTTTAAGCCCCTGACAACTCTCTTATCTCTTCCTAATAGCTCTGGGAATTCCCAAGGGATATTTACTAATATTCTCAAATAATATGAATTTGCTCGTTGCTGCCACTTTCTTACCACATTTCCATTATGTTCCACCACATCCACCAGATATTGTCTAAACCACTGGTGCTCCTGTTCTCATAGATCACCCACCTCATGGAGTACAGTCTCACAAGGGGTCTTCAGAGTTGCAGACCCTTTGTAACTGTAATGACACTATGTTATTCTGGTTCTAATTGAGCCAGAGACAAATCTCGGTTCTCAGATTTGGTGAACATGCATTTTTCTTCACAGAGACTAACTAGGACACAGAGTCATATCCTTCCTCTTTTGTCTTATTATCCATCACTCCAGAATTCTTGACTCGTGGAAGTCCAGTAACCACATATTGCCAAAGTCTGACCTAGAGTAGGTTTCATAGTAAATATCCAGTGGAAAAAAATGTTCTGTGTTTTGGAGAAAAGTAGAAAATGAGAAATAGTGACATGTTTGTAACAGTTACAGCTGTGGATATGAATAGTCTCTTCAAATTCTTATAAAAGTCCAGTTGCTGAATGATAGTGGAGAAAAAGGTTGATTACCTATGGCTCTCCTAGAGACTATCACAGTAAAAAGATTGGTTTGTACCATAAAAATGGTAATGTGGAGCTTCTTTATGGGTTTATAACCCCTAAAGCTATAGGGATATGTGAAAGGTTGTGACCCACAATTGTAATTATGGTTGTCCTCATCTTGTGGAAAGGAGGCCAGCCCCTGTAAATACTTCATGGGCTGTAATGGTTTGGAAATGACTTTTAGAAGACCTATTCAAAGGGAAGGACATAGAATGCTAATTTTTAAAAATGAATATTTTTAAAAGGATGAAAAAATGCATAGTATTAACATGGGATGTAATCTCAAAAATTATACCGTGATTATCTAGTGGTTCCTAAAGTCTTCAACACTAAAAATAGCACACCGTTCCAATGAAGTCACCTTGAGTTTGAATCATTGGGGGCTGAAACGGATGTTAAATTCTAAGCTATAAGTCAAGTTCTTTTCTTGCCCAAAGATTATAGTGTGAAATGTAAAACTCTCATATTACTTTATCAGCACTCCTCTTCTGGCAGTTAACATTTTCTATTTTGTATTATATTCTATTTACTTCATCTCTCCTGTTTAACTGCAGGCAACAGAATATAGTACAGAAGGGGTTGGAGGTGAAAGAACTCGAGGAGTTAGCTCCTGGCTCATACCTACCAAATGCACAAACTTGTTCAAGTTAGTTATTCAGTTTGCTCATTTGTCAAATAAGAAAACTAACACTTCACCATAATCTTATGAGAATCAATGAGCAGAAAATATACACGGAAACACAGAGCACCATTCCTGATTTACAATAGGCATTTTTTAAAACCCGTCCCATTTCTTTTATCTTTGCCTCCTAAAGGAAAATATGTACCTGATTCATCTTTATAGCTATTGTTAATACAAGCCCTGTGACTTAGAAGTGGATGGCACAAAATAATATTTAGATTGGAAAAAAATAATAAACTACTTCTTGAAATTCCAGGAAAGTTAAGGGCATTGTTATCCTTAAAATTCTCTGAGTTAGAGGTACAGATTTATAATATTTGGGTCATTTTACTACATGTGAAAACTTTGAATGAGGGCATTATTTATGAACTTTGAAAAATTGGTGCAAAACTCTGTTAAAAAAATTAAATTATTTTCCCCAGGTTTCAGGAGTGTTTTGTAGTGATCCATTTCCACTGGTTTAATGGAGAGAAAAAAAAATCAGCAAATGGTGACAGCATGTTTTATTTTTTCAAAACTCTCTGAACGAATTATGGTAATTTATCCCATAGCAAAACAAATTTAACATTTGAATAATTTAATTGGCCCAAACTCTCCACCTATACAACTCAAAGCAGCATAGTTTTCTGGGAATACAGTATCTATATACACATGGGATGTTGGTCAATTATACAGGCAAAACAATCATTCAAGTCAACTTTCAATATACACAGTTCAAGTGTTACATTATCTAGAGACTTACTATAAGATATGAATTATTCAATAGAAGTTATATGCATATTTTAACATTTTCTGTGAGCATCTCTACTGGCATTTTAAATGAATTTTAGTTATTCACCATTTTACTACCATAAGACATCTCATTAAACTTAAACTATTAAAAATGTGACTACATGTGCTCCTTGTTTGTTTATATATCAGAAAGACTATTACATTCTGATGTTATTACAATTAATAATGGAGTATTGTAACAGTGAAGATCCTTAACCTTCCTTTTGAAGATGACTTTTTTTTTGTTTATATATTTGTGTAATGTATACTGTGAGAGATGAGAGTAGCTCCAGTATTCAGGTTACTATCCAAAAGATACCTTTTAATTAGCTTTTCAGAAATGCTAATTACAAGTATCCATGTACATACTTTTAATGATATAACCACAATCAAGGCAGTTTGAATATTCCAATTGTGGTCAAGGTAACAACAGTGCAGAAACCTATATGAGTTCTATACTAATCTCTGGGAATGTGAAGATAAATAAGATATGAACTCTGATCTTAAGTATCTCACAAAACTGGTGATATATAAAATATATATTACAACCAGCAAACCTGAATTTTGATCTTACGTGAAAGAATGAAACCACTGAAGAATCACAATATATTGTTTAAATCCTGAAACTTTGAAAAGGGTGGTTATTTCTCTAAAATAGGATTTTTTCGTGAATAGTCAAAATAATTTATTAACTATCTCTGTTAGTCAAAGGGGGAAAGATGGGGGACTAGAGGTTTGCTCCTTCACAGCATGCTGTTTTAGGAAAATATAGAATGTAGTTTCCTGTTTTGTACTCTAACGACAGATATAGCTACCCGGATAAGGGGGCTCTACCTGTATCAGTCTCCAGGTGCAAGTGATGAGCGTTTAACAAAAAGATAGCAAGCTTAAAATGAGATTCCTCTCCTGACCCCATGCCCATTCCCTTCTGAAAGCTCTTGAGATGTTTCATTTCTATAGCCACATGCCATACAGAAGTCCTCCGTGGGCTTTGAAAGTTGAGGACAGAGAAATATATTATAGAAAGACACATCGTTCTCTCTTTTTTCCCCTCCCCCAAGCTTATTCCATTTGATACTTACACGACCTAACTTTTAGTTAGCCCTATGGAAGAAACTTTCTCTGGGAGAACACAGTCAAGGGGAGACAAAAGATAACCCCGCACCCTCTTTAAGGGACATGGGAATCAGAGATTGGCCACTGTGAATGAGAATCATTCAAAAGGTAAAAACTGGCTCACAGCACACAAGTCATTGAGAATGCCAAGAAAGTGTCCCCTGACTTTGGCTGAAGAAGGAACATGATAAAATAGAAAAGGCCTTTGAAAGATCCTTATTTTGCTAGACCTTCATTTTCACGGACATTTCAAGGATAAAAAGGAAACCCTCCAAGGAAAAGAATGTAGTCAAAGGAAAGGGAAGAGGAAACTCCTGATAGGTATCCACCTGTTACAATAAACCCTGCTTTAAAGATGTCCAAATTGTAATGGAAGTAGCTGCCTTACTATTACTACCACTGTTGGAAGGGAAACTGGTGTGGACATGTGGAGTTCCTTTTTAAACATAGCTTTCTACAGGCTTTTGTAGAAATCATTTTTAGCAAAGACTGCATCAATAAGAATAGCTTGTTAAAGCTAAATACTATGTTTGGAATTGTTATGGTTATATTAGTGAAAAATAATTATAGAGGGTCTATTGTATATGAAAATGAGGCAGTATTGTAAGTAATCTGTTTTAAGCATGGAAAACAGGCAGCTTTTAGCAATAATTACTATATTCTGAGAAGTGCTCTGCATAAATCAAGAGGCACGTATTCCTAAAATCTTTCTCAAAAGACATACATACACATATATAGCTAATATGCAGATCACTGACATTTGTTGAGTGCTTAGTATGTGCCAGCCACCATTCTAAATTTTCATGGATTAAACAATTTCAATCTCAGTACAGTTGAGATAATTTATTACCTTCATTAAAAAATTCTTAATGTTTTGTTTATTTTTTTAGTCAGAGAGAGATAGAGCATGAGTTGGGGAGGGACAGAGAGAGAGAGGAGGACACAGAATCTTTAGCAGGCTCCAGGCTCTGAGTCGTCAGCACAGAGCCTGATGTAGGGCTCAAACCCATGAATCATGAGATCATGACCTGAGCAGAAGTTGGACAATTAACCAATTGAGCCACCCAGGTGTCCCTGTCTTCATTTAATAAATGGTAGAAGCAAGAGGTATTTTTTTTTCTTGATGAAGTTGCTCTAGAATATATGTGTGTGTATATATATATATATATATATATATATATGTGTGTGTGTGTGTGTGTGTGTGTGTGTATATATATGCACACAGATTCAGAATAAATGCACACATATATACATACACTGTTGCAGACTGAGTTCTCCAGAAGCAGGTAGTGATAAAGTTTGAGGTTCTAGATGCTTATGAAGATTCTGTATCTAGAAGAGAAGGGAGGGAAAAGTAGGATCAATCTCAAGAAAAAGAATTGTGATTCAGATACAACAAAGTCTCTGCCAGTTTGGCAAGGGACCTTGGAGCATAATAATGTCCTGCATCTGGGCAAAATGATGGGGATTTTATTCCCCTACCTTGCTCAGTCACTGAATCTGGGCTTCTTCTGGGAGGGCAGGACCTTGGATGTGGTGAATCTCTGCAGTTGAGATAAACTATGAAGGAATAGATGACTGGAGGCTGTCTGCTGACTGGATTCCCTAAACTGGGCAACAAGTTCTTGAAAAGGGATCTGGGAGACACATCTGTATGTCTACACCCCTCACCTCCACACACATATACTGTGATCATTTGTGTAGACCTATTGTAGTATATATATAGATTCATAAACAGATAAGACATTTACTTTTTTTTAGTTTGGTTAGCATTTTGTCCTTTGGAAAAACCACCTTTTCCCAAATTCATGAGGTTTTGAAGGAGCTGACAATCAACTGCATGAGATACAAAGTTATATTAGTTGACATAAACATCAATAGCTGCTACAATGCACAATTCCTGAATAAAACTCCTAAAAAGTTCAATGGAGATATTTCTGATTGGTGAGTGGCCTTCTGGGTTATTATTCAGGAATAAAGGTTTCCTTATAGTTTTTCAAATTTGTCTCTAGTCAGTTGGTAGATGAGAAAAGAGAGAGTAGAAAAATGTTTGGTGGGTTTATGTGGATGAGGCTTAGAAGAGACGGACTTTGCTTCTGTCCCAAATTCCACTGACCAAAATTCAGTCACTTATCTGCATCTAACTGGAAAGAAAGCTTGAAAATATAAGTTAGTTCCATACCCCTCACCAAAGGAAAAAGGATTTAGTGAAAATAGTTTCTGCCAAAGCAGAGTGATTCAGACTTGATCAATATCAGTATCCTAGTTCCTAAATTAAAGTGATTGGCCCTGAAAGTGAGAATATAATTCAATCAAGCCAGGCAGCTGATTGGTAATGATCTGTCAATGTAGGGACAGCAAATATTAATTTTCCTTGCTTGCTAAGTTACATATATATGAAGTTACTACACTAGTGGCCATCTCCCCCAGACACATAGAAGAATTCCATCTGTATTAGGAGAGCAAGAGGTCAACATGCAAGAGAAATTCAAATGGACAGATACAGAGAGACATTGGCAAATTGATAGATGCCCTGATGACATTTATTAAGCTCCTAAATCCAGCTATTTTGAGGACATCCTGAGTATCCCAATTATAGGAGTCAAAAATTGCATTATATCCTGAAAAAAGTTGGATTTGGGTTTCTGTCATTTGTAAACATAAAAAACCTCCATACATGTACCTACCAAAGTAGCAATTTCAAGACAATTAGTACAAACATATTGGTAATATATTGATAACCTCTTAACAGTCTTGAAAAGTTCTACAACAGAGAAAATCTACCAAAGTTGTCTCTTCCACAAGCAGTGTGTGAAGACTATATGATCTGTATATGGGAGGCCCTTTCTGCTCAAGTCAGTAATCCAAGACTACTCAGGTTCAGATAAGCCAGTGCTTTATGAAATAGATGTACTGTTCTTCCCTTTCTTTAAGCTGGTAAAAACAGAGCAGAACAAAACATAGATATAAAATTGAGACCCAGGGAAAGTGATGAAAAGTTTGGATGACTGAATGAAACATGACTTCCTCAAATATCTCACACACCAAAAAAGTCAGGTATTAATCTCTTTTATCTTAAATGTCATTTCTTGGAGAGCAGACCCAATTGGAAATTAGAGTTCATATGCTATTCCATTCCACTCTATTATTTAATTTTCCTGAAGACAGGCTAACATAAAGGGATTTCAAATGTAGGCCGGTTAGAAATCTGTGCAGAATACCAAGGCCTGTTGCTATGCCTAGATATCCTTAATGTGGGGTTCAGATAAAAAGACCGCCAAGGTTTTCACTGTTGATTACTACCTCATAGTTTCCACTGAGCCACCTGACTGATGGTTATTAGAGTTTTGAGTGACTGCTATTGCGAGGAAAATCTCAAGACTGTTCAGCCACTCAAGACAACTTCTGAATTATAACCATGACACCAGAAGGCAGTGGGAAAGCTATCCAAAGAGTAATATTCATATACCTCCTCTCAACTGTGATGATGGCCAATAAGAAACCTGGAAGCCTCTTCTAGCACATGCGATCATAGACTGCCAAATTGTCTGACCAGGGAACTTACTCGAATGACAAGTCAGGCTAAGTAGACTAATAATCACTGTGTGATTATTTTAAGTCTTCCATTTATGGTAAAGGAATTTGCATTGTATTTATCATGACTTACTGCAGTTGGGTATGTTTAAGGCAGTTAAATATGATTTCACCTTAGAATAAGAATATGATGATTCACATTTGGATATGACCAAGAGAAGTTTGCCCTAGATTGTGATTCTAAACACAAAGCTAGAGACAAAACTAAATATGACTTTTAATTGTCCACTCTAGGGTAGAGGTGAGTACATTTGGGTTAATTTCATATTAAATGAAGGCATTTTGAAATCATATGAAGGGAAAGAATAAATCCATATTTTTGTAGCCAAAGTGTGGAATATAGTGGAAATGAACTATTTATTTCCTATACAATATTTCTTTGGGGAACTCTTATCTATTCTGTAGTTTTCTTAGGATAGTCGTTTATGGAAGTCAGCCCCTGGACCCTCATGTACATAGTCCAAACCTTGTCATTGTTAGTAATGCATGCCATTTCCCTAGTAATGATAACTGATTGAAAATATAGGATAAATTAAGCAAGTGGGGCCATTAAGAGAGAATAGGGCCAACACAGGGGTAAGCATAACTGAGAGATAGGAAGTACCATGATTCACAATCCACTGATTTTAAATATTGTGCTCCTAAACATTGTGACCCTTTTTTAAAATTATTTTTTAAGTTTTTAAATTTTTAAGTGTGACTCTTGAAGCCAATATATCATTAGACTTTCCTGTTTATTTACCAGCCAATTCTCTTTTCTGTCAGCTTGTTGGAGCTGGATTTTTTTCACTTGCAATTGAAAGAGCTCTGACTGATATAGAGATGTACATATATACATTCAGATAAACATATATTTGACACATGCATATTTTAACATAGCACAGCGCTTTTAAGTGTATACTTTAGAGTCAGACTGCATTCAAATCTCAGCTCTGTTCTTAACATAGCACTTACAACATAGAAGGCAATTAATATATGGTATTTGCTATTGATATCATCATTTAATTCACATATGTTCTCATATGCATACTCCTATGTATATCTCTCCTATCTCTTGATTAATCATTTATTTTCAAAGAATAGTAAAATTACTCCTCTTTTCAAAATATGTCATCATTTAAAGTCTCTGAACTTTGGTATTGTGGGACTCTAAGTTTCAATGCTCTCCATCTTCTTACCATTTAAAAAGTCTAGGAAATTGTGATCATTGTGATAAATGCACTAAGTGACTGCCATTTTCCTGGGGTACACAATAAAGAGGTGCAATCACAATAAAGAGGTGATTGCAAAGTACCTCACAAGGACAAATATCCATATTTCCACTGACAGCTTTTGGGATATTTTATAAATGGACAAAATAAGGTTTTGTTTTTCAATCATATTTGGTAATAAATACTACCCTGGGCTTAGATCCAAAAGGCTAGAGATCTAGATTCAACTCTGCCAAGCCTAGGGCATGTTAACGAACCTCTCTTAAACATTGCTCAATCATTTATAAAGTGTGAATAATACTATCTGCTTTGCAAATTGTTAATATTATGAAAATAAAAATGGAATAGAGGGGCACCTGGATGGCTTAGTAAGTTAAGCATCCAACTCTTGATTTCAGCTCAGTTCATGATCTCACAGTCATGGGATTGAGCCCCACATCAGCTCTGTGCTGGGCATGAAGCCTACTTAAGATCCTCTCTCTGTCCCTCCCCCACTTGTGCTTGTTCTCTCTCTCTCTCTCTCTCTCTCAAGAATAAAACAAAACAAGGAATAGAAGTGATTTTAAATTATAATATGTAAAACAAATGTAAGGCATTGACAATTATTGAAAATACCCAACACAGCTTTAAAACTAAAAAATGCAATTTCAGGTCTTTATGTCTTGATTACTTTTGAAATGTCAAATTGGCCATCCTTGTCTTGCTCCCCCTCCCTCTTTTTCTCTTTCTTTCTTTCTTACTTTCTTTCTTCCTTCCTTCCTTTCTTCCTTCCTTCCTTCCTTCCTTCCTTCCTTCCTTCCTTCCTTCCTTCTAAGGTGCCATTTCCCTCCCACCCTCACCCCCTTTGAAGACTTGAACAAACTGCTGATGACCTAAATAAGGCAAGATGTAAAATCCATATGAACCCCTTTCCCACTATGTGCCTTTCATCATACAAGATGAGAGAAAGACAGCAGCAACAGCACAGCCATTTGCCAGCTTCCCTTAAGCCAAAGTTGATTATGTAATTCAGTTCTGACTGAGGGGATCTAAGAGAAAATTTGCTTAGAAATGTCCAGAATTTATTTCCTCCACAATAAAATCAAAGGATATGATAGAAACATATGAGGAGGTCCCTCTTTATGTCCTCCTTCTCTCTTCCTACTCGGTATATTACCCATTGAAGATGTTCAGATTAACAGCCAATTTGTAATTGTGAGAGAGGACAGGGCATCATGGTGAGCTGAGCATACAATGACCTGTCTGTGTTGAGCTGCTGGACCAATCTTCTGAAACTACCTTCTGAAATCTTGTTTGTGAGATAATTCTTATGCAATATAAATAGATGTTTATCACCAATGCCACTGTGTGGGGGACATTATATTTCTTGCAGCCAAACACCTTGCAGCCAATACAAAGGCATACAACCAGAAGTTCCCTTAAATGAGGAAAGCTGACAAAACTGGAATCTAAGGTGTAAAGAGAGACCATTTTCAAATACCAAAACTAGTTAAGAGTAAGTAGTAAAGAAATTGGCCTGAGGCTAATAACCAGGACAAGATGAGAAGTTGACTGAATGTATGTGGAAACAAAGAAAAAAAGATTTATAATGACCACTAGTAATATTACTGACTATCCATTTCTTGTACTTAAGGGTTACTGGTTAGGTAGTTGGCTTAAAATTACAAATTAGGATTAGACCACTCCCATCAAATTTATCAGTTCTGTGGGGAACAATAATTTAAGTTGACAGGTGTCAAGATTTTTAATAAAAAGTTCCTGGTGTGTATCATGTAGGATATAAAATTTTTCTTAATGTTTATTATTTTTGAGAAAGACAGAGTGCAAGAAGGAGAGGGGCAGAGGGAGAGAGATGGGGAGGGGGTAGACACAGAATCTGAAGCAGTCTCTAGGCTCTGAGCTGTCAACACAGAGCCCAATGCAGGGCTCAAACTCATGAACCACAGAGCTGTTACTCATGAACCGTGAGATCATGACCCAAGCCAAAGTTGGCTGCTTGACTGACTGAGCCACCCAGGCACCCTAATCATGTAGCATTTAAAACAAAATATGGCTGATTGCTGTTCAATCATCCACAAGAAGCACTGACTTTGAATTTGGTTGATTTTCCTGGATAGTGGTATTTTAGAGAATAGGTACAAGCTGGAGTTCCAATAAAGATAGCAACAAGAGTTGGAGGAAAATATATACATGAAAAGTTAAGGATTAAAACCCAACATTCTAAGATAGAGTTTCTCAAATTTTGGTGTGTATTTGAGTCATCTGGAAGTCTTGTTGAAAAACAGATTGCTGGACTTGACACCTAGAATTTCTGGTTTTAGCTGGAGTGGAGCTAAAGAATTTATATTTCTAGAAAAACCATTAGATGATGATGATGATGGTGGTGGTGGTGGTCTGAGCACCATGCTTGGAGAACCACTACACTAAAAGGCAGAGTGCAAGGCAGTGAATGTGGAGTAACAAAGAATAGTAGAGTTACCATGTGAAGCATATTGGGCTCCACTTGGTCTGGTGATGTCACTGATTCTTGAAACATCCTTCCCAGGGTATGAGATAGCTTAGGAACTCACTGCCAGCCAGTCTAGCTGGAAGTATGCATTGCATGTAAGTGAAATGATATCTGTCCAATCAAAACTATCCCTTATGGGAATGTACATGCTCTCAACACAAAGAACTCTTTTCCTACTGTAGAGGTAGTTTCTGTAAAACAATCCTTTACAACCCACCAAGAAGACTTCATACTATGATACACTTGAGTTGCAACTGTCATGGCTTTTACAAACAACTTTAGTTCCTCCCCAGGTTGCAAGTCAGCTCCCAAAGTGCTGTAATGGAGTGGTTTTGGCATCTATCATCTAATCACCTGGAGCAGTAATCCCCTTCTCTCTCTCTGATTTAGTGTTCTAACTCACTTGTATCACCGTACCTCTACCCTTCATGAGAACATTCCTAGTATTTTTCACCGACAACAAGTCTTGGTTAGGAATCTTCTATCTAGTTAGTTCCCCCCCCCCCACAAACTCCAAATATCAGTAAGATCAGGTTGGTGGTATCAATATCTGTCCTTAGAGTACTCATGTCCAGTTCCCTCCCATTGGTCTCTTCTGGTCCACCATGACTTAATTTTTGGCCTGGCACATAATTCATCTAAACTAAAAAGATAAAAGGAAAATAAATTCTAGTTGTGTTTCCCTCTGTCAAGGCATACCACTAAGCTATTTACTTCTTACTGGTGAATATACCTTTCTTCTATGCCACACTGTCATCTAGAAATTGGTTGATGAAATTATAAAAAATGTTGTCTCTAATTTGGTATGATGAATGTGTTGTTTCTGCAATATTTATTAATGTGACAGAAATCTATCAGGCAAAGCATCCATTTGAACATAATTAAAGGTGACCATTTATTGTGGGCTATCCATATCATTTCAGACTCATTTACCAGAGATAATTTTTAATGGATAATCATGCATGTTATGAACTAACTGAGGAAAAGTTGAACTATCTGCTGGAATCCTTAGTCATTAACACTAACCTTCAGATACTTCAGGATTTTGTTTTGGGTTGGTGTTTTTTTTTTTTTTTTTTTTGCACTTTAATTAAGGTGATAGAGAGATGTTTTTCCCCTTAATTTTGTTAGGGTAACCTGTATGGTTTCTCCAGCATTTTATTCATACCTTGAATAAATCACACCAACAAAATACTTGTAGCATTCTCACAGAGTTATTTGTGGTGTATCTTTAGGGAGATGGTTAAGATTTAGTACGTTATCTATTTAGGGTTGCATAGCACAGGGTTTAGATAGTATTAGTGTTTTAGATAATACCTGTTAGAGTCTACTGAATCATTACCCTCATCATTGTGCCTGTAAGAAACCAGGGAGGAAAAGAGCTATGATTATCCCTTACATGATGCCCTTGTGTCTAAAGAAGGGGGATAAAAAAGACAAAGATTGACTCTTCAGGTCACACCCATGATGCTACTCGGGCTGGCTTACAGCTAGGGTGGTAGCTCTATTAGGGTACTTTCTGCTACAGTTAGTAGAAACCTAAATCAAATTAAGACAATACAAGATTTGATGGTTTCATATATCTGCATATATCTGGAGGGAGATGCAGAATTCATGTACATTTTGAGCAAAACTGTGTTTCTCTGCAATTCTCTTGGCTCTGCCCTTTGCTTCTCTCATAGTCGCAAGGTGGTTGCCAGCAGCAACCTAGCATTACCTTCCTTACTGTATTCCATGAAGTATATGATAAGATGTTTCTCTTTCAATTTAATTGGACTAACTTTACATCTATTCCTGCTCCAGGAATTTTCATGAGGAGATTGATTTGTACCGATTAACTTAAATCTGAGTTCCTAAAGCAAACAGTATCAAGGGGAAAGGAATTAAAAGAATTGGATTAATTGGCTTAGATTAATCAGAGTCCTTGCCTGGGGATAGGGTCAAGTCTTAAGTTCACATTCTGCTTAAGACCACCCCTACCAAGAGGAATAGAATGAATATTGAGTCAAGTGGCAATATTCAGTTGAAAGGAATACTATCTTGTCTGTGCCTCAATATCTAAAATCACCCTGCCTGGATGTTCATTCCCATGAGGTTCATCCCAACTCCAAAGGAAAGATGACTGATATTTTTAGGCTACTTAAATGTCTCTATTCCTTCAGTTTTATAAGAGAATGCTAATATTATTATGTGTTTCTTGCCTCCCCTCTGTACAAGACAAGCATATTAGCACATCTAAGCTTCCTTGGGTCTTTATTTCTCTATTTATTCTCCCAATTTTTATTATCTGTATTTTTATACTTATTCTGAAATTATATTTTATGTTTTGTCTCCAAATTAACTCTACAAGTTGAATATCAATAAAATGTTTTTATTATGAATTTCCAATTATATTTTGCTACAGAGTCAAATAGTGTGCTGAGATGAAATTTTCTCTTATATAGCATTTAATTTTTTAAAAAAATTTTAATGTTTTTTATTCTTGAGAGAGAGAGAGAGAGAGAGAGGACATGAGTAGGGGAGGGGCAGAGAGAGACACACACACAGAATCTGAAGCAGGCTCCAGGCTCTGAGCTGTCAGCACAGAGTCCAATATGGGGCTCGAACTAATGAACCATGAGATTATGACCTGAGCAGAAGTCGGTCGCTTAACCGACTGAGCCACCCAGGTGCCCCTGTATAGCATTTAATTTTTATTTAGACATTTCCATCCATCTTTTTCCCCTTTTTCCTGTATGCTTTTATCAAATTATTTAGTTCTTCCAATACCTTGGATGTACTATCTAACCCATATAATATTTTAGTATTGTAATTTCATTCTCTTTTTCTCTCCCACCTCACCTTCTTCCCTCCCTTCTTCTCTTCCTCCCTGTTCCCCTATCTTCTCATCTCTGTTTTATCTTTCATGTTCTAAAATTTCACAGTGATATATTTAGTTATGGGTAATTTGCATTCCTCTTGATTGGACTTTGATAGTCCCTTTCAAAATTGAGATTAATTTCCTGCTTTTATTGTTTCCTTAATAAGTTCATTTTTCCTGTTCATTGTTGTTATTCTCTCCTTCTAGAATCCCTATAGTTAAATATGTCTCCCCAAATGATTTTGTGTTTCCTTCTTTGTGTATTCTAGTCTGTGTCCATGGCTCTCCTCTTTTCATCAACTCTTTTCATTTGTATGCTTCCATCTTCAAAAAAAGTTATTGAAATTCCTTATTCAATGCTGATTCTCTTCCTGCTTTACTCATTATTATGAATCTATGCACTTCTGGCCCATTACTATTATTTTATTGAGGTCCCAGGAAGAAGCATTTATACATCTATAGGACAGATTTCCCTCTTGAGTGAGAAGTACTCTTCAAATATTTAAACAACTTAGTAAGTTGTTTTATTGTTATCTTTTTATTTATTTTTTATAAAGAATTTGTGTAAGTTTATGTATTTATTTTGAGAGAGAGAGAGAGAGAGAGAGAGAGAGAGCGCGCGCAGGAGAGAGGCAGAAAGAGACTAGAGAGAATTCCAAGCAGGCTCTGCACTGTCAGTACAGAGCCCCATGTAGGCTGAAACTCATGAACCTTGAGATCATGACCTGAGCCAAAATTAAGTTTGTTGCTTAAGTGACTGAGCTGCCCAGGCGACCCTGTAATTTTTATTAACAATTTTAAATCATGTTTGGAGCAAGATGCATTATGCACGAACATAAGCACATAAAAATATCTGTATATGTAAATATAAATGTAAATATACATACAAACATGTGCAGAGGAATTGTTTTCTGGTTCCAGAGTTAAAATTCAAAACTGCATCTTCAGAATATATTTCAATGAGGGGGAAAATTTGGTCTAGGCCTTGTAAAAAAAAAAAAAAAAAAAAAAAAAAAAGGTGGGGAAGCCCCTGGCACTGGTAATATTCTTTGGGTTAAAGGGGAAACCATGAAAATTGAAAGGATACCAGAAGAGTCTAAGCATAGTCAGTGTTTAGGAAGAGGTTTATAAGTAAGGGAGGAAAATAGTATCATATATTACAGTGTGAGAAATTTAAAGATTTAGAATTTAGTCTTGATCATTTTTAGCTTCATGACCTACTGAAAACAGTACAGTTCTGGAGGCAAAAATAAATGATTAATTAAATGTTAAATTTCTTCTTTCATTTTATGAAAGTTTTCCTATGTCTAGCATAGTGTGTGTTTTTCCCCCTCTCTTTTTGCCAGTTCTAATCCTCTTATCCATAACCTCTACTTTTCCTCTCTGCCACCTGGTTGGAAACTACTTGGCGATTTTTTCATTGCTGAAAGCATTATATTTATATCCAAGCCCCTTACAAAAACCAAGAACACCTCCTTTGTCTGCTAGGCTCAGGTTACCCTGTAAGGTATTTCCACAGGTAAACCTAAGTTATCTATAATATCAATGCCACCCACTAGGCAGTTGACACTAGTTTATCATGGAAGCAAGCTGAAACAAACACAATTATTCTTCCTTGCCTTGAGGTAGACTTTGCAGAAATTCTATTTCCAACTATGTTGAGTACAACTATGTACAATGACTTCAATACTCCATACTCATTTATCTTTACATATATTTTGTTCTACTCTTGTACCCTAGTGACAAAATCCTTCAAGGCTAGCTCAAGAATCTGTTCTGTGTGAAATCTTTTCTAATCTGAGCATAGTATATAACTCCCTTCCCTGTATAAACTCTAGCTAAATTTACTCATCACTGTTCCTCACACACACATGATTATGGGCTCTGGCCTTGTCTTTTTAGTTTCTGAATCAATAGGACCTAGTTCAGAGGATGACCAACAGTGGCATAAAATAATGTGGAAATGAATGGAAATTAAACTTTAAAAAGTATATCTATTTTTTTTAATATTTATTTTTGAGAGAGAGAGAGAGAGATACAGAATGTGAGCAGGAGAGGGTCAGAGAGAGAGAGGGAGACACAGACTCTGAAGCAGGTTCCAGGCTCCCAGCTGTCAGCACAGAGCCTGACATAGGGCTCGAACCTTCAAACTGAGAGATCATGACCTGAGCCGAAGTCAGATGCTTAACTGACTGAGTCACCCAGGCGCCCCTGTGTGTATGTTTTTTAAATGTTTGTTTATTTTTGAGAGAAAGACAGACTGAAAGTGGAGGAGGGGAAGAAATTGAGAGGGGGACACAGATTTCTGAAGCAGGCACTAGGCTCTAAGCTGTCAGCAGGCTCAAACCCATGAACTGCAAGATCATGACCAGAACCAAAGTTGGATGCTTAACCCACTGAACCACCCAGGCACCCCAAAAAGTATATGAATTTTTAAATGACTGTTGTATATATTTTAACACATATCTTATGTTTTTATGAAAAAGGAAGAAATGATAATTATAGTGATAGATCTGCTTTCTTTCTGCCAGAAATTATTCAATTATTTAACTCTAATTTTTAGTTTGACAATATCATCCTTTTAGGTTGAAGTATATTTATGTTTTATTTGGATAGATTACTTATATGCTTGAATAAAGATTTAAATTAAGCTCTGCATAACTAGAATCAGTAAATAATTTTTTCAGTAGAATCACTAATGAATATTATTTAGAACATTTTTATCTGAGAAAATTGTACAATTGCATATAATATTCAATTGATTCTTGTTCTTCATGGTATTGTAAAGTTGCTACAAACACTGAATTAGCAAATACTAAACCATTGCTCCTAAGTGAAATATGGGGTTAGGTTCCTGTGAGCCTTTGGTCACAATATTTTCATCATCTGATCTATTATATAATTTCTTTTAAAATGTGTATTTCTGTTTAAAGTCACATTATTGAATACATATTGTTGATTCATTAACATTGAAGTCTTGGCCAATAGCATTATAACTCATGCCTGAATGAAGCCCATCTAACATTTCTTCTGTAAGGCATATCAGAGCTGTCTTGGGCTTAGGAGCATTAATTAGACAGCATTTTAGCACGATGCTTGTGGGCCATTTTATACAGAAAGAAAATCACCAGAAAAAAGTGCAAATTGTGGCACTAAACAGAGCACAAAAAAGATACTTGCTTATGATATGACTGCTGAAACAAGAAATGAGGGATCACCTTGTTCAATCTTGGGTGGAAACGTGTGTTGGACAACTCAATTTTCAACACTCTATCCATATACTCAAATGACTATTAAATGCTGTGACTATTGATTTTGAGGTTGCAGATGAATTTTAGCAAGTGGTCTAAGTCATAATTGTGAATCTGGGAATAATAAGAATCAATTACAACCTCCTAATGATAATGTTCATCAAATTGATCCATTGGCAGTATTCTCTCTTGGAAGGCAATAGACTTATCATTCATAAAAATTGACTCAATCATTACATAATATTAAGATGGACTAAACTGATAGTGGGGGAAGCAACAATGGAGGTACAAAAATATACCAAGAGTTTTCTTTTCTTAATTCTTTTATTATTATTATCATCATCATCATCATTTTTAGAGATAGCACAAGTAGGGGAGAGAGGCAGAGGGAGAGACAGAGAATCCCAAGCAGGCTTTACAATCCATGTGGAGTCTGATGTGGGACTGGTCGCAGAGCTACACTTGGGGTTTGATGCAGATGCAGGGCTCAATCCCATGACCCTGGGATCATGACCTGACTGAGCCAAAATCAGTCAGTCAGTCCCTCAACCAACTGAGCCACTTAGGGACCCCACCAAGAGTTTATTCTTAAGGCTTGGTTTCTTAGGCTACTTGGTCTTCTCTCACATGGGTTGTCACTGGAAATACTTTATTTTTACTTTCTTTCCTTTATAGTTCTATCCTCTTTTACTTACACAGAAAACGATCAGTAAATGGACAAAATTAACTTGGATTTTGAGCTCATTCATAAATATACTAAATTCAAGTTTACATCTCCACAGTCTAAGGCAGCTATAAAACAAACTATACTGTAAACTTTATTTTTGTCACAGCAATAATTACCATCTTAGAAGAAGACATACTTTTATAGCATTTTGAAATGTCTGTACTTGTATAACTGTTTCTACAAACTAAAACTTAGCCGTCATTGTGATACTTCAATTATAAATAATCAGTCTAAGATTTCACAAGTCAACCCTGTGTTACCATAATGTGAAGGCTTGCATTTACCTAACATATTTCTTCCAATGTTTTTAGTAACTCTTTATGAAAAACACTTGGGAGTAATGTGTCTTAAATCTATTTGCACCCCACTGCAAATATTACCCTGTTTGTAGGCATTGTGTCATATAACTAATAGGTTTCTTGATTTTGGTAGTAGGAAGCTCTAAATGATTTTAAGAGCATTTCACAATTGTGAAAGATATTCTATTACATACTTGTTTCCCTATATTTTACCACAATTACTTTATACTTTATCACTACTTTGTACAATCTGAATGGTTTCTATTCTATGATAAATACTTGTGTCCACAACCACAAATCTTTCTAGAATGAAAATGGACTTGTTTAATTACTTTGATAATATGAAAAGTGATAAAGTAGTGTTTATATTAAAATCATCAGTAAAAAACATATTTTAGTGATGTGTATCCATCATCCTTATTAAAATAGTGATAAGTTACATATAACTTAAAGTCACAGAGTTAGAGAGTACATGAGGATTGCATCTCTAGTATGTAAAAAAAAAATGACTATGATCAAAATACATCAATGAAAATTCCTAAGAAATTTGGCCAAAAAAATAAGGTCTCTACCTAGCACTAAAGAGCCATATTGCATGAAATATATGGCTTCTAATCTTGGGCTCATGTTACTTCAGGAGACGCTTGCACCAGCAGATTCATTTGGAAGTGAGATTTACGGAAGAAATATCTCATTCACAGCTTCCATCTCAAAAGGATTTGGGGGTATAGGCTCATTAAGTAAGATGGCAAAAAGAATTATTCATAATATTTAAATTGTTATTTGTCTTTCGCCTGTTGAGTCAATATAAATTGAATATACACATACTAAATATTATATGATATGATTTAGGTCATATATATTATGATCTATATGCTATATGATGTATATCATATATAACAGCATGTTATCTCTGTATTTTCTCTATATATCACGAAAATGTGCATTCCATGAGGGGAAGTATTTTATTGTGAGTTTAATCACTGATATGCTCCACAGTCCCTCTCATGTAGTTGCTACTCAAATATTTATAGATGCATGAAGGCAACTGATAGCATATATATATATATATATATATATATATATATATATATATATAATTATGCCCACACAAAATATAATAAATTTCTAGTCTCATAGCATGAAAAGAATTGAATAACTTTAAAATCTGTTCTTTAATGATTTAAACATATTCAGAACAAAAAGAGGCAAACCAGAATACATTAACCTAACTATATTAAAAGGCACCATCTTTCATCTAGTTGTATCTACCAAATATGCAGTCAGAGCAATAGTCTAAATGATCTCATCCTCATAGAATTAGTCTTGTACTTTTAGACAAACTTATAGAAAAAAATCTTCATGACCTTGAGATAGACAAAGAGTTTTTATATGTGACACAAAAAGTATGACTAGAAAAGAGAAAATATATACCAGGGGAATATTTGGAAATCATTTATCTGGCAAAAGACTTGTATTAAAAATATTAAAGATCTTTCAAAACTCAAGAGAAAGAAAAATAACTAAGTTGAAAATAGGTCAACACAGTGTTGAAGGAGAACAAAGTTGGAGGACTGATACTATCTCCTGTCAAGATTTACTACAGAGCTACAGTAATAAAGATAGTGTGGTATTTATAAAAAAAAATAGATCAATGAAATTGAATAGAGAAACCATAAATAGACCCACATAAGTATAGTCAACTGATCCTTGACATAAGGAGCAAAAGCAATACAATGCAGCCAAGATAATCTCTTCAACAGATGGTGTTGGAAAACTAGACCTCCACATGCAAAAGAACAGAATCTAGAGACAGACCTTACACCCTTTATAGAAATTAGTTTACAATGGATCAGAGACCTAGATGTAATAAAATTCCTAGAAGAGAGCATAGGAGAAAACTTAGATAATCTTGGATGTTGCAGTGACTTTTTAGACAATACCAAGGGTGCTATCCATGAAAAAAAATACTTGATAAACTTGATTAAAATTAAAAACTTCTCATCTGTGAAAGACAGTATCTAGAGAATTGGAAGACAAAGCAGAATAGAAGAAAATAGACACAAAAGATGTCTCTGATAAAGGATGAGTCATAGGAAGGATTCCTAACACTCAACAATAAGAAATCAAAAAATCCCGTTAAAAATGGGCCAAAGACCTTAACAGACACCTCATGAAAGAGGATATGAAGATGACAAAGAAGCACATTCCACATCGTATGTCATCAGGGAATTGCAAATTAAAAATATTACCTGTACTTCTGACCAGCTAAGTATAGATCTGAATTCCAACAACCCTCCCCTTGAGTTTGATTAACTTGTTAGAGTGGCTCACAGAATTTAGGGAAACACTTTACTTACTAGATTACCAGTTTACCCTAAAAGGATATGACTTGGGTTCAGCCAGATGTAAAAAATGCAAAGGGCAAGGTATAGGGAAAGCGTGTGGAGCTCTCGTGGTTGCTCCAGATACACCACTCTCTCAGCACCTCCATGTGTTCACCAACCTGGAAGTTTCCTTTGGACTTTTATGGAAGCTTCATCAAATAGGCATAATTATTTAGATCATTGGCTTTTGGTGATTGAATTCAACCTTCAGCAATCCCCTCCCCAGAAGTCAGAAAATGGGACTAAAAGTTCCAGCCTTCTAATCACAAGTTTGGCATGTTTGGGAACAAGTCTTCATCCTTAGGTGCTTTCTAGACCTCACTTCACTAACATAACAAAAGATACCTTCATGGTTTGTGTCACTTCGGAAATTCCAAGGGTTTTAGGTTATCAGTGCCAGAAAATGGTTTGAAGACCAAATACATGTCTCTTATTAAAAGTCACAACATCACAACCAGTTTTGTCAGTTTATAAAGTTAAATATATACCTACCTCATGATCTACCAATACCATCCATAGGTATTTATCCTAGAAAAATAAAAACTTATGCTCACACGGGAACTTGTGCACACAAATACTTATAGCATCTCTATTAATAATTGTCAAAAACTAAAGACCACCCAAATGTCCTTCAGTGGGAGAGTGTGTAAAGGGTGACATGTCCATGCAATGAAATACTACTCAGTGATAAAAATGCAATAACCTGGATGAATCTCAAAGTCATCATGTTGAGTAGAAGAAGTAAGTCTTAAAAGACCATGTACTGTATGATGCCTTTTCTATGACATTCTGAAAAAGCAAAATTATGCTGTCAGAGAGCAGTTCCATAGTTATTAAAGATCTGGAGGTGGAGGAAGACTGTGAACATGAAATGGTAGTACGAGGGAGTGGTTTGAAGTGACAAAACAATTCTGATAGTATCCTCACTATTGGGGTGAATCCATAAGTCTATACATGTTAAAATTCATAGAATAACATGTACACCAAAAAGTCAATTTTACTAATCTGGGATCAATACACCCACATGCCACACACACACACACATGCACACATGCACTACCTGAGAATCTTTGGAGAAGCAGGCTTCTTTTGGAATTAAAAATGTTTTCCCCATGATTTTCCTATAATAGAAAATGGTGTGCTAAAGTGAACAATGGACAAATACATTCTTATGTGACTGGGGTGTCTCACCATTCACCAACTCAGGCATATAATTCCATCATATTTATGTTAAAGAATCTTGGTTGTTCCAAGACTTCAGCTCTGTAATTTCATCCCCTGCAGAGACTGTCATCTTTTTTCCCACAAATGTTTCTACTCCTCCATCTTTTTACTTAGAAAGCTGTTCTGACAGTTGCTCACAGTTGACCCTAGCTAAGTCAGGGCTCTATCATGGGCTACACAAAGGTGAGCTACATTCACTATGCCAGTTTCAACCAAGTCAATCCCTTGCTATCAAGACCTTGATATCAATTTAGCCAGATCATGGCAGATTCCAACAACAGGTGTCACACTGAGCCTCTGAAACACTATTTGGCTCCTTCTTCCCTGTCATTCTTCTGCAGTCTGCTTTCTGTTGCCTTCTACATCCCCACTGAGATTCTAGCAGATATGATTGCTCAGGGGCAATCCCCAATTCTGATCAATGATCTCTTTTCTCCCAGATGTCTCCTAAAGCACTGTGTATATCAATGACTATAAAACATTGTTTGAAATGAGAGACGTCCGCTAATTCCACTCCAAATATAATAATAAGTTTTGCATAGTTGCTTCTAATAGCATTCTTCACTGAGAATATACTTAACACTAAAACACAACTCAGACCAATTGATTCGAAGAGATAACTGTGATCATATGGTTCTATCAAGTATAGCATTTTTTAGAATATTGAGAGGAATGAATGGATTTCATATTTTTTATGTAAATCTTCTCTGAACTACTTGTCACTGAAGTTTGAGTAAGAGTTGGGTAGTGGCAGTGGGGAATTTGAAATTGTATTCTGAGAAGGATCTGGAGTCTAGATTGATGATAGGGCCAATTACAGAAGCAGCTGTCTGCTTTGAGAAATAAACCATAACAAAACTGTAGCAATTCCATCTCAATAAGATAAATAACAAGAGATATAAAGGGCAGATTCATGATTCTTTCTAGAAATTAACTGCTGAATCCCCAAAAGTTATATCAAAATTAGCAAACATTCCATGGAATATCAGAGATTAGCTGTAGATTCAGTCAGACCTAAATTGGAATTCAGTTCCAGATGCTTGTTGGCTAAATTAAGGTATTAGCTAGATTGCCTTGGCAATGGGTTCATTGCTTTATGTCTCACTTTCTCTATGAAAAGTGGCAATAATAATAGTAACTACCACCTAGGTTGGTTAAGATTTATTTTAAATGTGCACATCAAGTGCTTAGCATTATGTTTTCAATGAAATAAATGTTAAATAAATATGAGCCAATACCAGTAATATTTATAAACACACGCATTCAGATTCCTATGATCAAATCACTTTTGGAAATCCTGGAGTAAATTAAGCAGGATTCAGAAAAGTTTTTTCATAACCTTTAAAATATTAATGCACATTATAAAATTGCAAGAGGGTGGTAGTGTGTAGCATTTCTCAAAATAGTTTGAACACAAACCCTTATTTCTTGGAGTATTCCAAAAGGACTCACATGCCATTGAAACTTCTTTAGCACAGGGTGTCTGGGTGGCTCACTTGGTGAAGTCTCTGGCTTCAGCTCAGGTCATGATCTCACAGTTTGCAGGTTCAAGCCCCACATCAGGCTCTGTGCTGACAGCTCAGAGCTTGGAGCCTGCTTTGGATTCTGTGACTCCCTCTCTTTCTACTCACACTCTGTTTCTCCTTCAAAAGTAAACAAACACTAAAAAAAAAAAAAGAAACTTCTTTAGCACTTACTGTAGGAGTTTTGCCAAAGATTTTATGATGATAGTCATTTTGACTTAGCAATTTTGATACAATCATTGTTAAGCAAAGGAGATTTTAACAAAACATTGACATAGTTACATCAAAATAGATCTTTTTTTCTTAATTACCAGATGATGAGCACAGCACATATTCCTGACCCTCACCTTTTATGATGTCCACTTTCTATTCTATCATTTCTATTTCTGTGTTAATTTTATAAACCAAAAAAAAGTGTTATCTATTTTTGATTGGCCTATGTGATCTTCGTTATTTATCCTAAGACCATCATTTTGAAGTTTATTCATGGCATTATATTTTGCTGAAACAATCGAGAAAAAATTTAATTGAGGATTGACTATGCAGTTGACAGTTGGATTTAAGGGATTTTTTATGGGCCTGCAATTTCCTCTCCCCTTTCTATTCCAGTGCCTAATATAGATTCAATCAAACAAAATTACTACAATTAGGAAGCTTACAAAAAGCAGATTAATTTGTCGTCCAGATTTTCAAAGAGAAAGCAAAATAAATTCCATTAGTATTCTGAAATTATTATTGGAAAGTAAATAAGTATGGCCCTCATAATGTTCATGAAGTAATTAGTGAATGTGAGCAACAAATCACTCAGGATATCAGAGAATTGTTAGAAACTGAGTAAACATTCTGCTTAAAATGATTGAAGAGCTTTTCTAAAAAAAATTTTTTTTTAACATTTATTTATTTTTGAGAGAGAGACACACAGAGTGTGAGCGGGGGAGGGTCAGAGAGAGAGAGGGAGACACAGAATCAGAAGCAGGCTCCAGGCTCTGAGCTGTCCACACAGAGCCTGACGCGGGGCTCAAACACATGAGGTGTGAGATCATGACCTGAGCTGAAGTCGGCAGCATAACCAACTGAGCCACCCAGGCACCCTGATTGAAGAGCTTTTCTAAATCAAGCTAGTGTAGTACTCATGTCTTTTGCTTATATGTAATTTGACTCGGGTGGTGCCTAACTCCTATGTCCTCCTTCACCCCATCTCTGAACAAACCTCCTCCTCTGCAGAGACTCATCTGCATGCTTATCCCTAACCCACACTGTTCTTTGTCTCTAACGGTCTGTAGCCCAGCCTCATCTTCAAACAAATTCCAGGTTCAGCAATTCCAGGGAGGTTCAGCAATGGGATAAGTCTCAGGGATTGGTGAAAATATCAATATTATTTCCTGGTTCATGTGACACCATATTTTCCTGTTTTCTAATATTTCTCTGATAACTCCTTTCAGATTCCTTTGCCATCTTATTCTTGACCTAATTTTCAATTTTTAGTATTTTTAAAAAAATTTTTTAACATGTATTCATTTTTTGAGAGACCATATGAGTGGGGGAAGACAGAGAGGAAGGGAGACACAGAATCTTAGGCAGGCTCCAGGCTCTGAGCTGTCAGCACAGAGCCTGATGCGGGGCTTGAACTCATGAACTGCAAGATCATGACCTGAGCCAAAGTTGGATGCTCAATTGACTGAGCCACCCAGGTGCCCCTCGATTTTTAGTATTTTTTTAAAAGGTTAGTCCTAGGTCCTAGATTCAAGGACGCAAGTATTCACAAGGCACAAGAGAAACAGAGAGAAATTCAGACTGTTACTACAAGTCCTCATATCCTTTCTGGTCACATTAGGACATATGGGTCATATATATCCAACATATAATCTATGAGAAATCTATGTGATGTCCTTGTATGCATTACTCAAAAACAAACCACAAAACTCCACTTTATGTTCTAAGAGTGACATAGCTTATGTGACATTTTCTAGGCTTATCTTAAGTCAGCCTGAGAAGACCAGGTAAATCCTATAAAGGCATTCCATGGATAAGGATTTTCCAGTTAGTGAGTACTATTAGTGTGCTTACCAGAAACTCTGTCACGTTAGTGTATCTACAATAAGATTTTATCAGGTTATGTTTCCTTCTTTCCTGGAGCATACCTCAGTAAAGGAAGAGAATGGATTCCAGGCCTGATGCTAACTCCCTTCTTGTCTACTTAGCCTTGGTGCCAAGATGAGCAAGTTGCTCAAATTCTGCCTGTTCTTACAGGCAGTTCTTACTGTAGCCCCGCCCCATGGTGGGTGATATTACTGTGCCTCCAGTCTTAAATCTTTCCTCTTAGTTACAGCTTTACACATTCAGAGCCTACTTGACACCTTCATTTGGATATTTCATAGGGATTTCAAACTCAGGTATAAAACTGAATTCATAATCTCTTCCCTCAGCCCTCAACCCCACCACACATTCTGCTTTTCCAACAATGGTAGTTCCATTAGAGAATAGTACAGCTATTCATTTAATAGCTCTTGAATTAAACCTCATAATCCTTCAAAGATGTCTCCCTTTTCTATATATCCTAACCATCTGTAGATTGTTACTGCTAAAACCTTTCTACCTCTCTTATTCCTTTTGCCAGAACCCAATCCAGACTCTCTTACTCTCTATTCTGGATGATTTTAAAAAGCTTTCCAATTAGCTTTTCCAAATTCATTAACATGCTTTACCTTTTTCCCTTCACTTAAAACACAAATCCAACCCTCTAATTATCCTACTGAAAGTGATCAGTGGTTACCAATCACTTTTATTTATTTTTTCAATTTAAGCTTTTTCAATACTGGTGAAAGGCATTTGTACTTCATACAAACCATACTAATGTGAATGATAGCAGATGCTTCTTCATATAAGTTATCACTTTGATATACATGTCTTATGGTCTATGAGAAAAGAGAAAAACTAATATGTCAATTTTGTTACATTTTAATAGTAGGTACTTTAAGGGATTATTTTTTAGGTCTTGCCAGCAACATCAAAAAAAGATACTGAGTACTCCACGGGGTACAGAGTGCTGCCAACATCTTAGAACATTTACATGACTTGGAGAAAATGTGGTTCTTTCCCCTTGAGGAACTGACAGTCTGGGGCTGACAACTCACAGTCTAAGGGTTGAGTGAACAACAATGTCATTCATTGTGGTAAATTCTTCATCCCCTTGAGCAGACTGAATCATTTTGAAATTAATCAAGGTGAAAGACCAGACTAAATTTGGTTGAGAATTCTCTAAGCCTCATAAAGTTTTTAACATCCATCTTAAACAGAACTGACTAATAGACAACTTTTAGAATAGAGACAAAACTCCTCAGTGTAGAGTTGCATCCCTGCTTTCCTCAAGAGACTTAGCTGTCTTTTCTGCTCCTTTCTAAATCTATTGAGTGATCAGTTATGTTTCTTGCTTCAAGGTTTTCATACAATCTGTTCCATACTTGGAACACTCTCAGCAATCCTTGATCCAAATAGGTCCTCCTCATTCTTGTGAGCTTAGCATGAACATCACTTTACCAACAAACATTTCCTCGACTCCCAAGAGAAATCAGGTAATCCTATCCTGAACCTGTAACTTCTCCTCCTAGCCTACATCATGATGAAATTTAAATAATTTTGTAATTCTTAGTAGGTGTGTTTCTGTGACAAAAGGTACACTCAATAGAGGTAAAGGCTTTGTTAATCTTGTTCAAACTGTATCTCTAGGGACTACCTCAGTCTTTGGCTCTTGCTAAAATAGTCTTTCCCCCCACTTTTACAGTGTCCCAAATGGAATGGCTTGCTTTTGGTCCTTATAAAAAAATGTATTTGAAAAATCACATCAAGATGGCTGTACCAATGTCATGACTCTAAATGCTTCATACTAGAAAAATATCTAAATATGACATACAGGAAACATACAACTGTTTTCCATGCAAACTCCTAGAAAGTTTTCCAGGAAATGCTGGTTTCATGTAACTAAATTATATTGATATTTTTTGGAGATAAGCCATATATATATATAGTGGAATTCGTCTGCCCAAAGATAATTTCTGTCTCAGAAGCGTTGGTTTCTAAGTCGTATTAGATAAGATAGGATGGCAAGTTATCTATTGTGGCTTTTTATAATTTAAGAGAGTGAAACTATCATCAGCTTCGAGGATAACACTTATTTTTCTGTCAGTATATTAGTAGGTCTTGAATCTTGATCTACCAAGTATGATTTCATGTCCCTAGAATAATTTTATAAAAGAGGAAATGGGTTATGAAAGAAAACTTTTAAAAACCAGTGCCTTAAACTTCCTCAGCATTCAATCTTCCCATCAGTAGGACCAATTCTGGCCCTTAGGTTTTAGTAATATTTGTATTCTGTATAAGAATCATTGCCCAGGAACTCATTTTTAGGTTGTACTAGTTATTTAATCACTGTTTGCTGTACAGAGTCAAAGTCTGAACGAAACTCAGCACAGAGACCAATACAAGCTGGAAACAATCTCATTCTGTTCCTAACATATTTCTCCATGAAGTGTTAGCAATAGTCAGTACTGATCTATCTCCTTAAATTCTGCCTCTGCCTCAGTAGTGTGCTGTCCTGAGAAACTTAGATTAGCGATTTTTTGGAAAGGAAAGCAAAATACATTTTAAAAGATATATCCAGAAAACTGCTGAATCCATAATTTAAAAGAAATAGAAAGATGTTCCTTTTAAAAATAATAGCCTCTTATCTGAGCCTATTCAAAAGTCCTTTATCAATAAAGATAAGTTAATCAGCAATATTTAAATGCTCTAACCTGAGTAGATGCTAAACCATCTGGGTGACAAATATATCTTCACTGAACAATTTTTTAAAGTTGAGATTTATAATCAACTATGGTATTATTACTCAAATCAAAAAGAAGCTCGTGAACCAGTAAAGTTCTTGTAACCTCTTCTTGACTGTAAATCTGAAATACATGTTCTTCCCACTTTCCACAATTCATTGGAAGCTAAGAAACATATTTAGTATTTCATTCGGTCTACTCTTTACAGGCCACAAATTCTAGAGATTAGGTTATTCCACATTTTGGCTCTCTGACTTCCTTACAGAATTATTTCTGAATTTTTCCAGATGAGTCTCTGATAAAAACAAACAAACAAAAAAGCTTGTCTATTTATTAGGAAAGAGAAAATACTGAACATATTTATTTCACCATATGCATAAAGCAGATAGGGTTCTCTTGCACAAACCATCTATAAAATGAGGATATTTGTTTCTTGAGCAGATGATGCTATTTGTGGTAGGTGGAGACAATGTCTTGGCAGTCAGTAATCTCCATGTACAAACTCAAGTGGTCTCATTTATTCAGAGTCCTTGAATAGCATTTTCAATGTTCTTGAACCAAGAATTTATCCATTTTTCAAAGCCGCCAATGTCATCCCCGGATTCATTTTTCTTTGCTTCTCCAAGATTTCAGTCCCTCTCTTTCCAAAGTGATTTCCCTAGCTGGCCACTTTACAAAGGAGAATTTTACCTGCCACTGTGAATTAAATTCAGGGAGGACAGTGAAATACACAACCAATCATTTATCAGCCTCATAAAGCCACCAAATCGGCTAACTCAGTTCTCAGAAGGACCCCACATTTTTCATTAATAGTAATGCTTGTGGGATAAGTCACCAAAATGATTAATTAAAGTCTTCATTCACTTCACATATGTAGACATTCTCTGGTTCTTATCTTCTTAGGATAGGATTCCTTTCCATTTCTGTTCTTCTGTAACTAAATTGTGTACTTTATGAATAACCTTTATGAATAACATGTTGAGAAAAATAAAGGATTTTTGGAGGTTAGAATGGCTATTTTATGGTATTCAAGGTTGTCATTTTTCTGACAGTGAATACCCTCAGAAGGAGACAACCATACACTAATCTTCTAGCAGTGTCATATGATTGGAAAAGATGCTGGTCCATATTCTATGTATGACTTACTAATTTTATTAATGAAAATTGTAGCCAAATTTCTTCCATAAACCAGCAATGCCTACCATAGGTGGGTAGTATAATTTAATAGTGTGTTTTTAGGTATTTAAAGAATTAAATTAAATTAAATTAAAGAAGTAGACCCCAAAAGTTCACAATATACTGATCCCACATCTTTGGCTCTCTCTAGAAAGAATAACTAAATCTCCTAGACTATTTAGAAATAAAACAAAATGGGCAAAATTATATGTAGATCAGGAACTCTGAATGAGCACACTACTCTGTGGGTTTTCTAGTTATGGTGGAGTCTGTTTTAACTCCTCAAAGATAAAACAGAATGCTTATTAGCAAGACACTTTGCATAAACCTATAGAGGAAACAGAGGAAATTCACTCCTAAGCCACAAGGACATGGACACTGTGAAACACTACTTTGGACACTATTATTTTTGTGTGAACCTAATCAATTAATAATGATTTCTGGTTGCTAAGGCAGCTTTTATTTGTTTAACTAGTCATTATTTAAATGTGGTCTCTGGGCCAATACCACTAGCAGCACCCAGGAATTTCTTAGAAATGTCAATTCTTGGGTCCTGTTTTGGTCCTCCAGGGCTGCCATAACAAAATACCATAGATGGGGTGACTTAAACAGCAGAAATTTATTTTGCCACAGTTCTGGAGGCTAGAGAGTCCAAAATCAAGATGCCAACCAATTTGGTTTCTGGGAAGAGCTCTCCTCCTGACTTTCAGACAGCTACTCACTTGCTGTGTCCTCACATAATAGAGAGAGACAAAGTTCTGATATCTCTTTCCCTCTTTATAAGGGCAACAGGTCTCCTGGATTAGGGCTTTATAATCTTCTCACAGGTCCTATGACCAGGTACGGTCCTGTTGGGGATTGGGCTTTAACATATAAATTTCAAGGGGACACAAACATGTAGTCCATAAGGGTCCAACCAAATGTAATGAACCAGAAACCCTAGGTTTAATAAATCTCCAGAGATTTTTTTTTTAATTTTTAATATTTATTTATTTTTGAGAGGGAGAGAGAGACAGGACAAAAGTGGGGGAGGGGTGAGAGAGAGGGAGACACAGAATCCAAATCAGACTCCAGGCTCTGAGCTGTCAGCACAGAGCCCAATACGGGGCTCCAACCCACGAACTGTGAGATCACGACCTGAGCCGAAGTTGGACGCTTAACTAGCTGGGTCACCCAGGCACCCCAGTCTCCAGAGATTTTAATGCACACTTCAACCTTAGTTACCCATTAGAACTACCTAAGGCATTTTAAAAACATGCCAATACCTGAGGCTCACCCTACAACAATAAATTCAAAATATCTGTGGGTGAAACTTGGGCATTGATGTTTTTGAAAGGTCCAAGATAATTTTTACTTGTAGCCCAAGCAGCAAACTATCATTCTCAATTTCAATTACCTTCTCCAAGCCTCATTCTTCCTGAAATTTGTTTTATCCTTCTCTCCCACCCTCCTACAATAACCCATAAATTATAATCCAATTTCTTCAGCCATAGAATCCTAAAAGGGCATAATCATAAAAGGTTTGGAGAAAACATTGTTTCTATTCTCTACTATAAAGTCCAGCTTCACCAAGAGGCTTTTTTGTTAAATGTGAAATTGACTATAGCTAATTAAATCTTGTTTTCAAATTTCTTCTCCATATAACATATCCCAACAAATTTAGTAGATCTTTGCAAATTATCTCATTAGGAGATAATACATGTTAAAGTATTTCATTAGCTGTAGAGGTCTGTGCTAATGTAAGGTATCATTACTTGTCAATGGAATGTAAGTTCCTAGGAGACAGAGAATCTGTTTACTTACCTGTGTCTTCTCAATACTTCAGAAAGTTCTGAGATGCCCAGAGATCAATTTATTTTGAATAATTTGTTTCATTGACTAATACTGTAAATTAAAATAAACACAAACACAAATTTTGAAGAATTTAGTAACTGAATTACAATAAAATAGGCATAAGATCATGTATAAAGCATTACACCTAAAGAAACAAATTTAAAAATAGAACTCTCATAAAAGTTGATGGCAGGATATCGATAGAGATAGTAACTGGAAAGATAGAAAGATCTCTTAGGAAAACATGAAAAACCTGCTTTGAAAAAACAGTAGGGTGGCTCAGTCTGTTAAGTGTCTGACTCTTGATTTTGGTTCAGGTCATGATTTCAGGGTCATGAGATCAAGCCCTGCATTGGCTCCATGCCCAGCATGGATTAAGATTCTCTCTCGCCTTCTCCCCTTCCCCAGCTCATGCACAAACATGCTCTTTGTCTCTCTCTCTCCTCTCTCTCTCTCTCAATAAATAAATAAATAAATAAATAAATAAAAAGAAAACATAGTATTTTGTTCCATGTGACTCAATGGAAAGATAATGAGGAGGAAGAGGAGGAGAAAAAAGTGGGAGGAATATAAGGATTGTAATTGATGCAATCTCCCTATAATCTAGACTACACAAAGCTCTAGCCAAGAGTTCCTTTACCAATTATTTTCAGGCCATAAAAGGCATGTATATGTATATATAATATTAATGTTAATATATAAAATATGGAAATAATATATATAAAATATCCCTCAAACTTTGGAGAGAGAGATATATGTATTCAAAACCTTTATATATATATATATATATATATATATATATGTAGATATAGATAGAGATATAGATAGAGATATAGATAGAGATATATATATAATCTCAACAATTAAGATATTATATATATATATGCGTGTATAAATATATATATATATATATGCATAAAATATCTCTCCAAATTTGGATTTATATAGATGTATAAAAGGGTATGCAGGAGTGCCTGGGTGGCTCAGTCAGTTAAGCATCTGACTTTGGCTCAGGTCATGATCTCACAGTTCATGGGTTCGAGCCCCATGTCAGGCTCTGTGCTGACAGCTAGCTCAGAGCCTGGAGCCTGTCTTCGGATTCTGTATCTCCCTCTCTCTCTGACCCTCCCCTGCTCACGCTCTCTCTCTCTCTCTCTCTCTCTCTCAAAAATAAATAAAAACATTAAAAAAAGGGTATGCAAAGCTTTTATATATATATAATTATATCATATAAAATATGTTTTATATATTATAATATATAATTTATATATTATATTTTATATATTATAAACTTATATACTTTATATAATATAAATAATATATAATTTATATAATATATATAAAATCTGAACAATTGAGACATGAAAGCATATTTTGGGATCCAGTTCTATTTCTATCTTTGCTTTTGTATGTAATTTTGGGTAGGTTGAACAACTTCTCTGAAACTATTTTTTTTTCTTCTTGTGTAGTTTGCTATGGAGCTTAAATAAGGTCTCACACATTAATTGCCTTGTAGAATGCCTTGCATATAATAGACACCAAATAATTTTAGTTCTCTTTCCTCTTTTCCCTGGAAGATAGTCACACCTACATTTAAGTAGAATTGTGTTGTTTTATTTAGATATATTCCAGTTCATTAGTGAAAGCAAAACTTACACCATAGAATTAACATTTTAATAGCATTTCTAATCATTTTGTTTCATAAGCTTTTGTCCTAAAGACTGATTTTGTTTTCTGTTTCTTTACACTTGTCTGAGAGCAGAGAGATGTTTAAGACTTGAAATAATACTGAACTCAACCTTGTTCACTTAACATTTCAAGAGTCAGAGCATCACCATTGTCCCCCCTGTTATTTATTAGTAAAGAGCTGTGAAAAGCCTGGCCCTCCCTCCCTTTCCAGAATATTGTGTTTGAATAAGCAGTGTGATTCAGAGTCAAACACTCTCTGCTTTAAATTTTACCAACAACCCCTTCTTCCTCAAGAGTATTTGTGCTCTGAAAGAAATAATTTCCATTTACATTAATGTGTAACACCAGTTTTCTTAAATAATGTGTCGTGAAGATCTTCTTGCAGAAAAAAAAAACAGTAGGAGAGGTAGAATGACTGGGATTGCAGATGAGAAAGTGATTTATATATAAATGAACAAATTTATCTAGAGATACATAGGAAAAGTCATTTAGAGAGATTCAGGGAGCTTGATTATGTCTGTTTTCTATTTCAGCAGAAATCAAAAACACAATTGGCTTTCCCCAACTCTCAGCAATATTTTGAGTAAAAACCACGAAGAGCTATCTAAGGTACTTTGAAAAAATAAAAGTATTTCCAACATATTCTAAATATCTCATTGTGAGCAGTTTTAGGTGGCTTTGGGAATATGTTAGAGTGGGAAGAAACTTACACTGGAAACATGGAGACTTAGGCTGATAATTGATTGTGTTCTCTAGACTGTTGCATAATTTCTGGGTTCAACGGACTTGTCTATAAAGCGAGAAAACTGTACTACATGCTTCTAACAGTGCTTTCAAATTTTAACATTCTGGAATGCAGTAAGATTCATCAAAATTTGCTCATTCTCATGATTTTTAATGTGCTTTGGAAATACTTAAATCATTGACCATCATTTTGATGTTTGAAGATCTGTCAAAGCCTACCTTCAAGGGTATTCAAAGCCTGCATATATATAGTTTGAGGATTATGAAAACACTCCAAAGATAACAAGGTTATCTAATTTAAAATAAGCATGTGCTTGGATATTACCCACAAAACTGAAAAGGAAATGAAAGTAATGGTCCAATGGCTTGAATTCATTAGGTTCTGCCTGAGGGAGGATTTACATACACATCTTATGTGAAAGAACAGGGAAAAAATCAACCTCTCCTTTCCCCACTCCTCCTAATTGCCTAACAAAATGCCATTGTTTAATGTTTAATAAATCCCTTCAAGTCGATGGCAGAAGCCAAAGTATAATTAGCAAGGTCAACACAGAAGGAAACCCAAGTGGCCCCGTGGAATATGGGGAGAAACTACTTAGGAGAAATGAAAAGACTCAAATCTATTAAACATTAGGGTTGCCATCGAACATTTCCCAGGAGGTATTAGAGGCTTTGGGGTTCCTTCTTAACCAGTTTCTTTTTTTGCTTTAAAATTCTTAAGAAGGGAAAAGTGCATTCGCCAGGTGCAAAAATGAAGGGAATAATGTCTATATTTTACAAATACTCCATAAATTTCAAGGGTTGTAAGTTTGTTTCGGAGAGAGAGAAAGAGGAGGGGCAGAGAGAGAAGGAGAGAGAGAGAATCCCAAGCAGGCTCCCTGTTGTCAGCTCAGGGACTGTCATCTCAGAGCCTGAGAGGCAGGGCTCAATCCCACCAGCTGTGAGATCATGACCTGAGCTGAAATAGTCTGATGCCTAACCAACTGAGGTAGCCAGGCACCCCTATGGGAATTTTACCAAGACAAAATTTAACTCCTTTCCTTAGCATTGCAGCCAACTGAACTAAGGGAAAGCAGAGAATTGGAGGAGAAAGGCAGATTGCTCACAGAATTCCAATATCATCTTTAACAAATCCGTAGTTAGCTTCTGATTTAGGAGCACAGAGGTTTCATGATTTGTATCCTGGGGCTAAAAGATAGTCCATGTTCCTGGCCATATCCAGGGGAGTTGGAACAGAGCATGTGTGGAAAGGAGAACACTAGGGAGACAAAAAGAAAGAAGCATGTCGAGGTGGGGGGAATGACTAATATATAGTGATGCAGAAACGAATAATATATGCTTGAGCTATGGGGCTAAACAAAGAGAACTTTTTAAAGATGTGTAATACTGGGGCACCTGGGTGGCTCAGTCAGTTAAGCACAGATCTTGGGCTAAGGTCCTGATCTCACAGTTTGTGAGTTCCAACCCTCCACCCCCACCCCACCCCTTTGGGCTTTGTGCTGACAGTTCAGAGACTGGAGCCTGCTTCCGATTCTGTGTCTCCCTGTCTGCCCCTCCCCTGCTCGTGCTCATTCTCTCTCTCTCTCTCTCTCTCTTTCTCTCTCTCTCTCTCTCTCATGCTCTCTCTCTCTCTCAAAAATAAATATTAAAAAAATGTTTAAGATGTGTAATATTGCTGAAAAAATAGCTAAACTACCTGAAATGCAATTAACAGTCATTTCACCCTCCAGGACCGGGTTTCTTTCATTACCTGAAACTTAGTTTTTGGGATAAGGTTAATTTTTATAGAAGTGTTAGTACATTAAAACATAGCATTTGAGACTTTCTATGCATTATTAATACATTTTATTCCTCTTGTAACTTCTTACTTACCTTCATATCAGGCTAATGTAAAGAATGACCCAGAAAGTTCAAAGCACACTAATCATCTTTGGACTCGCAAAAATGAAAGTGATGTGGGTGTTCACAGTAATTGAATGCTTAATGATCTATAATTGTTCTCCTCTTACCATTTTCTGAATGTACCTAGGAGGTTTTTTTTTTCCTTGAAAGAAGTATATAGGTGTTAGAAATCTTCTTTGTATCTTGATGGTGGTAATAGTGACACATCTCTGTCAAAAATTATTGAACTGTATACCTAAAAAAATCGATTTTATAATGTGTATATATTTATAAACATTACTTCTTATTTGTTATTTTTATTAAATGTTTCTTATTTAGAGAGAGAGAGATAGAGATAGAGAGAAAGAAAGTAAAATAGTGTTTTCAAAAACGACACTTCCTAGCCTCACTTTCTTCTTGGGTTCAGGGTGAAATTTACATTCAGCCAAATGCACTTGTGTATGATTGCTTGAAGACAGAAATTAGATGTCCTATTTCTTCTACTGCTGCTACTTCTGCTTTTTATGCTGCCAGATTTAGTAATGGAGGCACTGGAATTTTCTGTGCAGCCTTAGAAAAGGGCCCAGAAACCAGTCATGTGCCTCAGAGGCAGAAAACAGAGAGTCCCTTTTTGGCCAACACCTCTTGCAAAACAATGTGATTCTGCAGCAAATAATTAATGTCACTGAACTCTTGATGAAATGTTTTTCATTTTCACCTACTGAACACTGACTTATATAGTATCTTTATAGATCCTGGGCTGATACTCAGGCTGATACCCATATAATATCTATGAATAAGGTGAGTTCTCCATGGACAAGCTATCTTCAGGGATCTTGTGCTGGGGGTAGAACAAGATGGCAGGCTCTGAGAAATTTTCCGTCGTTCTGACTGAAGTTCTTTGAGGCCTACGATTATATATATGTGTGTTATCTCTTTTAGTCTCATTCTCCCCCAGCAAACCGAAAGCTATTTTTCCTCTTCATCTAGCCTCACTGGCAGACTGCTTCTCCCAAATAGGGCATGTCTGCCTGTGTCCTCATCCAGCACTTCCTCCCCTGCTACTCTGGGTTAGTCAATGGTACCCAGAAAACCTTCCACAGCCAGCTCACACTGCCTGGATCCACTGTTCCGAAGACGGGATTGTTCATGTTAGCTCACAGAATAAGTTCATTACTTCAGAGACCTGTGCAATGCCGGTTGGGAGCCACAACTATAGGCGTCTCTTCTGGCCTCTCCTAGTTTCATTGACTATATTGTTCATTATTCCTGAGAGGACAGCAGTGGCGGGGGCGGGAGGTGGGGGGGGGGGGTTGGTGGTGAGAGCACCACTTCTGCTCTGCCTTCTTATTAACCCCAGTTTTATGAACTTTCAATATGCAAAGTCTTTGCCTCATAAACATATCAAGGAATAGAAGTAAATTTGGTTTATAAGAGTAGTTTGGGTTAGGAAAGGGATTCCAGGTAACACATTTGGAGATTCAGAATTGGTGGAATATAACTATAAAATAAGGAGGGATTTGAAGCTGCTGAGAATATATTTCTAGCCCTTTCAGGTTTATTTTGTCAAATTAAGTCTGTTTTTCTTCTTTCTAACAAACGCTCCTTGGGAGTCCAGTACACACAAAAATTCATAGTGATAAAAATGACTCGATTGTTGTTTTGTTTTTTATTATTTGACCCCCCCCCCAACCTTTTAAAATTATCTCTTTGGTTTCCAACAGCAGCCTAACTGCACTTGTTATTTAATCACTTATTAAAATATATACCTGAGTTTTACCCCAGACTCAGTGAATAAGAATCATGAGGAGTATGACCCCAGCAAAATATTTTAATAAAATACTACAGTAATTCTGATACTCAGACAATTCTGAGAACCACTGCCCTGAATTGAAGAATTTGGAACCACCAAAAAAAAAAAACAAAACAAAACAAAAAAAATAGGGTGCCTGGGTGGCTCAGTCAGGTAAGTCTCTGATTTCAGCTCAGGTCATGAACTCACAGTTCAGGAGTTCAAGCCTTGCCTCGGGCTCTGTGTCAACAGCTGAGAGCCTGAAGCCTGCTTCAGATTCTGTGTCTCCCTCTCTCTCAGTTCCTCCCCTCCTTGCACTCTCTCTCTCTCAAAAATAAATAATTAGTAGAGTCTAAAGTCTGGGATTGTGATGCCTCCCGTTTTGGTTTTCTTCTTCAGTATTACTTTGGCTATTCGGGGTTTTTTGTGGTTCCATACGAATTTGAGGATAGTTTGTTCCAGCTTTGAGAAGAATGCTGGTGCAATTTTAATTGGGATTGCATTGAATGTGTAGATTGCTTTGGGTAATAATGACATTTTAA
>CM053565.1:30652471-30754918 GCA_028646485.1 Cryptoprocta ferox
AAAAAAAAATACCATAAAAAATAAAAAGATAAATAAATAAATAATTAAAAGAAAAAAATAAAGTCCAACCTAAAACTCCTTCAAATTATTTCCATTTTATATCATTAATAAGTCCTAGTAGCTAAACTTTTGAAGACCAGATGCAATGGTTTGTCTCCAGATTCTTAACCCATGAATATAATTAATGAGGTTAAACTGAGGTTAATCTTTTTGTCATCATAAGAGCATTTCAGGTCCAACAAATTTTGTTTTATCTATTTTAAAAGACACACATATTTGGAATACTGACTAACATCTGCTTTCAGCAGAGGAACAAAATCAGATGACTGAGTCCATCAAAAGAGAGAGACAAACTTGTCATTCATAAAAGAGTGTCCTTAGCTACAGAAAGAAAATAAAGAAGGCTATTCAGAGAAGAAAAGAAATTGGGAATGTCTACAGTGAATTCGAGCACCAAGCAATTATTTTGACAGCATGTGGAAGAGAATACCTAAGCATTGACATTTACCAGAGAGCCCCCCTCCCCCCCCCCAAAGAAAAAGCACTGCCTATTTGTGTGTTTTGTGATTCACGGTGTTTGTACTCTAAAATTATACAGAATATAAAACTAGAAAGAAATACTGCAGTGAGGGGGTTTGGGACGGTATCATTCAACTAGAATTTGTTGCAGCTATATATATGCACTAAGCACTCTGATGTTTCTTCTATGTTATTTCATCCAACCTTAATAACAGTCCTGTGAATTAAGTATCCTCTCATTCTGCAGACGAGGAAATGGGGAATCAGTAGTGTTAAGTTACTTATCCAAAGAGACACTGCTAAAAAGTAACAAAGCGTTACAATTATTTGTGCTTTTTCAGCTACAACAAAATTGCCTCTTTTGCTCTACATGTTAGTCTCTCTGGCTGCCCCCTCTTCTACAGTTAGCCCCTCTTTGGCATTTCCACAATCTCCTATTCCTTCTTTGATGCATCTTTTCATAACTGGCCATTCCCACTTCACCTTATTCCCAATCACCAAATACATGCAGCTGCCTCAGTAATCCGAGCAACATGTGAGGAGAGACCAGGTTGGTTTGGAGAATCTTAAGAAAATAAATCAGCATCATAATGCAGAGTATGTGATGTTTAAAGTCAGGTCAGAAATGTAAACATGCACAAAATTTACATAAAGTTGCAAGCTACTTTCTCATTCCACAACATAATCCAGATTATACCTGCCTTCTAATTAATGTGAAAACGACACACCATGATGAGAAATAAGGTAATTTCAGGACAGATAGGAAAAATGAGATAATGGATGGAAACACAGGTCTCAAGATGAAAAGTGTTGCCCTCCAGGGCCACATTCAGAGATCTTGTTTAATTTTTTTTTTTACAAGCTCTTCATTTATTTGTGACAAAAAGTACAGATTCATTAACAGTGGAGAGAGAAAGCTTACCTGGATTCAGACATTCTTGAAATATGAGTCATCCTGAGTGCCTCTCCATTGTCTAATGACCACAAAGAGAACGTAAATTCAGAGCGACATTCACCCTGTAAACAATGACAGACCCCGAAAGATGGTGTGCAACTGGCCTCCATTTTGAGTTGTTGGTTGGTATGGTGGAGCTGTATGGTAATTACCTATTGTGACTATGACCTCTAAATAATTCATAAGAATCCAAAATTAATTATATAAAAAGTAGAATAAATATTAAATGCCTTCATTAATTCATCAACAATGAAACAAAAATGACATGGATGTTAAGATCAAAATGAGTTTGATATCTATACTATGAAATCGTTCCCAGTGCTTTTGTTTTTAATATCTGTGCATGATTCCTGTTAAGAATACAAAGGAGGAATATGAACCTTACTTTTAGATAGAACAGAATGCAAATCCTGACTCTATGATCTTGACAAGCTATTTTAAATCTGTTTCCTCAAAAGCGAAGTTAAGATTATCTTAGTTTCTACATTACAGAGTTCTTAATAAAGTTTGAATGAAATAAACCAGGATCCACCTGATAGAGATGCAAGAGCAAATGCTAGCTACTATCCTTTTTTAATGACACTTTGGGAAGATAAAGGGCTTTAAGTTTCATGCTCATCTCTATTTAGAACAGAATGACTTTGGATGTCTTGTTTATGTTGACTGTAGCCCAAAGAAATGGTACCAAAAGCAGTCAGATAAATAGGCCTCTTCTTCCCCTATAAAGAGGCTAAGCACTAGTTTGAACTGTTTCTCCTTTGGTAATTTGAACTGGAGAGTCAAAAATTAAGTCAAACATGTCAGAAATACTCTCTTGTTTACTTTTGCCTTTTATGTGCCATTTGAAGGATAGAAACAGGCATTTTATACATTATCAAAGTGGCACAATGTACTGGCTCACATTACTGATTTGAGAAACAAGAATCCCTGAAAGGAAATCAATTTCAAACATGGAGCAGCAATGCTAAATCTTGCCACAAAACAACAAATCTTCAGCTAGACATTTTACAGATTGTCTTCTATAGCATTAATTTATATCATACTGTATACAACGATTTGACACCTTCATTCAGCATGAACCCTTATAGCAAGACTTTATTTAAGACGCAGTACAAAGCAATAGCAATTAGTTTACAGAAGTGTTTGAATTTAATACTTATAAGGCTTATTCCTTGGAAGCATGATAGGATATTCTAAGCTCACATACCTGTAGAGATTGCAGGTTTGAGTTCCCTCCTACCACCTACTGTGCTTTTACCACTGCGTTCCACTGAATATTGCCGTATCCTCCTCATCTCTATTACAGCTCTCACTACTATCTCAATAGTATTGAGTTATTAAGACTACATCATTACTCTCATGGTCTCATTAATACCGTCTTGATACCATCCATATTATCACTGCCATCTCTACTGCCTGCCTTGATCCTCTTTTGTTTTCTGCTTCCTTCAGAATTCCTTTGCCTCTGACATATTTTATAGAATTACATAATAACAGTGATATCCATTTCTTGCTACCTCACGAATACCCTTCACTATTTTTCTTAATTTGTGGAGCCTAGCATAGATTTCATGCTTCATCCTCTCAAGCAACTTAGGGCATCTGTACCTAAGAAAAGATTTCGCAGTGGAGTTATTTGCATGGTGCATTATTTATGATTTAAAAGTGATGTCGATTTTCATTCATTTTAGGTTTCAGTTGATTGCATGCCTTAGCATGAGGTTGGTGGTGAGAAGGAAAATGCTTTTGCAACAATCATGTTCTCCCTGGTTAGAAACCCAGGTGTTTGTTTTCTACTTTTTTGTTGTTGTTGTTGTTGTTGTTATAGTTATCCAATGCAACAGGGGGTAAGTTGAATCTGTCATCCTGTTCACAAAGAGATTACCCATGGCTGAGGTTTCAATCAAATATATGAAAGCTTCTCCCCATCTGTGACAGTGGAACTGTAATAGGATTTTAGGGTTCTTCCTTCCCTATCATTATATGATCCTCTTTTATAATCAACAGAAACTCAGTATATCATCAATGATTATGAATCTAAATCTAGTTGTCACTCACTCAAAGGCTTTCGTCTTTTAAAATCTGGAAGACTTATCTTACCAAGGATCTGGTAACTTCAGGAATTCTATATTGGGATTTTAGCCACTTTGGGAAGTGGCTATTGATAAACATTGAATGATTTTGTTGGAGTTTGGAGTCTCTTCATTTCTTCTTGCTTATAGGCTCTGCCTAATGAAGACAATATGCACAAAGTCAGAAATGGGGATTTAAGTCAGCTTTCAAAAACTCTGTGGTAAACCTGGATTGGAGAATGTATCTTGGGCATTAAGTCATCTCGTTGGGCCTGCACATCACTGAGTTGAAGACAAAGATGTACAGAACAAGTGACTACTCTCGATCACAGGGAGAGAAGAGCTTCCTGTGACTCCTACTTCCCTTCTCTCCTTTCCAAGATACCTGGTTCATTTAGATGGGCTTGATGCCTGGAACTTGGAAGTCCAGGATTCTTCACACTGACTCTTGAGGGAAAATAACCCCACTCAACATTAAGAATATGGATTAATTAGATCATTTCCTCTAGCAGAGGAAATAAATAGGTTATGAATTAGTGCTCACTGTTTAAAGACTATCCTTTGAGAAAAGAATGGTATCCAATACAAAATCTTTTAGGAAAGGGAGCAGGTATCTCTTTTTGGTGTGGTCTCTTCTGAATGAGTTGGGGGAGTAAAGGCATGCCCCATGGAAATCAAGGGTATACATCCTTGGTACCTCCTCTGGTGGTCTTGTGAGAAGACCATAAAGACTCAGATGATATTCAATATCTGTGAGTCAGACCTCTTTCAAAAAAATTTTTTAATCCTTTTAAAATCTTATCCGAATCAGGTTGCCTGGTACTTATCATAATCTTGAAGATAAAAATCTCTGTCTCTTCACTCTGATTCATTAAACTCCACCAATGTAAATATCCTAAATTAAGCTGAAAGATAATATTATTTCAGCAATGTTTAGGATCCTGAGAACTAGAGCTTGCTCTTCCTTCCCTAGCAATATATGTTCCTTTTTTTAAAAAAACCAACAGGACTCTGTATATTTTCAATGACTTTGAATCAAAATATAGTTTTCATTCACAGAAAGACTTGCCTTACTCCTCTATCTTTCATGGCTCCCTAGATCATCACAGAAGAAAGAGTGAAAGAGAGTGAAAACTATATATGAGAGGCTAAGATGGGCCAGATCTGGATATGGTACTTATCACCTCCCTCATATTTTATACCAGAACTCAGTTACATGGCTGTAAGGAAGGCTCAGAAATGCAATCTGTGTGTCAAGGGAAGAAGATAATAGGTTTGCTTAGAGATAACCTCTCTCTGTTACAAGGTGTTAGAAACAGATGGATAAGTAGAAACTGACTTAGAAGACAAAAGGAAGCAGATACCTAAGGCTGGCAGAAGGAAAGGGAGAGAACAATACACAGGAAAGACTAAAAGGAGTTAAATTGCAGAACTTCAGAAAGCCTCAGAAATCGGAGACACTAAGAACCTCTGAAACATAAGTATGTGGCAGGGCTGAAAAGAGAAGAACCATAGGTTTACATACAGAGAAATTAGAACCCCCAAATACTTTACTCCATTTTACCTGCCAGTGACTATCACCCTCAACTCCAGAAAAAGAACAGAGTTTATTCATGGAGATGTTTGTACAACTGAAAATAGAAAAGAGGTACCATATTGGAAATAACGTAATGTTTGTAAGTCAATGTACATAATGATGAGCCCCTTTGCCTTTAAGTTCAAAAACCACTAGCAAGTAGGAAATACCATTTCTACTTCCAGAGCAGCTGTATAGATATTAAGTCTGCACACAGGCCCCAAATTAAGTGCCTGTAAATATTCAATTATGAGAAAACACTAAAAATGCCCATTTCTTATATATAATCACTCTCTAGATGATATTTGTTCACACAATGAGTGCTCTCATTCTAAATCTCCAATCCTCTTGCACCATAAGCCAAGGATCAACATACATTGGAGGTAACCCCCATCATATGAAAGATCCAGGCCAAAGCTAGTGGGGGAACAAATGATCTTGGAAGAAAAACATTACAGAGAGCAGAATAAAACATTTTATTTATTTTAATTTTTTATTAATGTTTTTTTATTTATTTTTGAGAGACAGAGAGAGACAGCACGAGCAGGAGAGGGTCAGAAAGAGAGGAACACACAGAATCTGAAGCAGTCTCCAGGCTCTGAGCTAGCTGTCAGCACAGAGCCCGACGTGGGGCTCGAACCCACGAACCATGAGATCATGACCTGAGCAGAAGCCAGACACTTAACCGACTAAGCCACTCAGACACCCCAGAATAAAACATTTTAAAAACACTCTGTAATATCCTAGAGAGAGAAAATAGAGCATGCACTAAAAAGAACATCAAAAGGAACACCCAGAATGGAAAGAACTTTTAAATAGTGAAAAAGATAATGGAAGAAATAACATAATGACAGATATGGAGAAAAGACAGATATCAAACAAGTTAATTAATGATGAATGCTCAGTATCACTTCCTCACTTTGGTTTTAACTTCAGGCCTGCAATCCAGCTCTGTGGAATGTCCTAATTAGGTTACTGGAATAGTTATTAGAGAATTACCATGTATCAAAGTGAGACCACTTAGATTAACCTTTCATTTTCTTCCCCCTCCCTCCATTATTCATGTTAGGTATATTCCCATCTCCTTCCCCATGTGCTATTTTCACGCTGACCCTGAGTTGCAATATGGTGTGGTCCAAAGAGCATGGGCTTAACAGTTGGAAATAAGTGAGTTTATGTAGTGTTGTGTTGCTACCACTTATTGAATGGGCAAACATGGTCAACAACACAACTCCTTAAACCTCACTTTTTTCATCTGAACAACAGAACTGATGATGTCTATTTTACACTATTAAGAGAATTAAATGTTCTAAAGCATGTCATCCTGTCTAGCAAAGAGACTAGCATAAAGGATGAGGAACAACAATATGAGGGTTGGATTTTTTTTCCCTGATAAGAGGGTGTGTAAAATTGTGTCCTAGTCTATTGAAAAGGGAACCCAATGTCCTTTATATTACAACAAACTGACCTATTGAAGGGAAACATTTTTGTCTTTTAGCCAATTTCTTGCCATAAGAAAAAATAAACAGCTTTGATTATTTTACCAGTTGAGGCACTCATTCTGTTTGCATTTTCTACTTGTAATCTAAATTAATTAGTAGCTAAACGGATTCAGTCCCTCTTCCTTTTTGATTTTATGGTTAAAATACCTAATAAAAAACCATAAACATAAAAACCTCTCTAATGGTTCAGAGAAGGTGTAATTATTTGATTTCTAAGGTCAAATCCATAGTTCTCTTTATGCGTATGTTAACTTCCCATGAAGCATGTCTTTCTCTCACACACAGGGAGAACAGAATGATTTTCACTCCTTTTATTTGTGAATAACATTAAATTAGTAAGCATTACCTTTATGAATTACATGTCTAACAAACAAAGCTTTTCTTATCCATCTAGGGACAGAAGTATAGTCACTGAATAAGACAGTATTTCTGTTTTGATCTTGAATGAATGGAGTGCTATTATTCATTGCATTTTGCCCTATACACTCTGCGCGGTAGAACAAATTGCTAGAATTATGTAGAAAGCCGAAATACAATTTTATGTCACTTTCTAACACTTGTTCGAGAAGCTCATTAAAGAAGACTGCAAGGTCATCAGTTCAAACCCACAGATCACATGGGAGGCAGGATCTGGTTACTCCAGAAACCACCATTCCTTCCACACTCAATAATCACTAGCATTAAAATCAGAAAGAGGAATTCCCTTTCTGTAGCTAAATATATAGTCAGAAATCACATGTGTCAGGCATAAACTGAGACTTTTAGCCCGAACACAGAGTCCAGAAAGAACATGGAGGGGTTGACTACATTCTCCTCCCACTGCCAAGTGACCTGAGAGTAGGAGGGAATCTTGGAACTCAGCTTAAATAAGATCACAACCCCTGATTATAAATAATAGATACAGCTGGCAAACTGAAACATCCAATTTTAATTAGATTCTTCGCAGCTATATGTCTTTGATGTGGTTTAGTTCAATAAATCACAACAGTCCTGTGTTTTTGTTGTTGTTTTCCCATCTTCTGGTGCGTGGGTTAAGCTTATATAACACATATGATTGATAGCATAGTTTGGGGATAGGGGAGGGAAATCAACCAAAGAGGTTTTTTGCTAGTTCTACCAGTGTGTTTAGGAAATTGATATATTCATTCTGAGGCTCAGTTTCTTCTCCGTGAGGCTGTTGTAAAACCAAACTTCACTGCACCCACGTTTTAGCAAAAAGTTCAGAACACTGTTTTCTTCTTTATAACTGGGAAATAGGCTCTTTGTTGAAAAGCATAACATTCAAATTATTTAGTTTCCTGAAACTGGAATAGAATAGGAATGACATATCATTTCAGGATGATCAGATTGACTTAAAAAAAAAAAAAACTTCATCCATTCATTAGTTATTCGATATGTATTTGTTAGACATCTATTCTATGACTCACACTGGGCTAGAGCCTGGGGTTATAAGCCAAGTTGATTTTATCCTGCTTTCATGGAGCTTATGATTCGATTGAAAAGATAGAAAATTAAACAAGCAAAATTTCACACATGGTATGAATAAGAGTTTAGGATGTCATGCAATCATCTAGTTGGGAGAGAGGGGTCCACAATACAATGAGGAAAAGAAAGTTAAGAATATTTTAAAATTTAAATGTATTTGGGGTCCCTGGGTGGCTCAGTTGGTTAAGCGTCTGACTTCAGCTAAGGTCATGATATTATGGTTCCTGAGTTCGAGCCCCACATTGTGCTGACCTCTAAGAGCCTGGAGCCTGCTTTGGATTCTGTGTCTCCTTCTCTCTCTGCCCCTCCCCCACTTGTGCACATGTTTTCTCTCTCTCTCTCTCTCTCTCTCTCTCTCAAAAATAAAAAAAAAATAAATTTAAATGTATTTCACCATAAGTACTTACTGATAACTTTCATGGGAAAACTTCAGAAATGTAATGAGTGTTAGAATAGTTTGAAAAATAATTTAAGAGTGGAGAAATGGAAACAAAAATAAAGACAAATATTTTTAAATGTTTAGGTCTAAATAGAGGAAAGGGAAATGATGCACTAACTAAAGTGGGAAGTGGAGAATGTTTTGAGTTTGTGATTTTGTACAAAATACTTTTGAGGATGAAGAACAAACACATGATTAAAAATTTTCCAGTTTTCTACAAGTCAGTATTACATAGATCATGAATATTCATGTTAAAAAATATAAATCTCCAAAAAGAATTGTTTGTAAGAGTCATCTACAGTCCTACCACTTGGATCTAAACACTGGTAATATTTTTTTTTGTCTAATCTTACAGTTTTTAATACATTATGCACATAACTAAACCCATATATATAAGTGCATGATTAATTTTCATTAACATGAATTTATGTACTACATATTGTTTTATAACATATTTTTAATGAAAAATGTATATTGAAAATATTCCCACATCAATAAATGTGCATTTCATCTAAAACTACATCATCTTTTCTAACATAGTTGTCACAAACTATTTTATTACTCTTTTGAACAATTATGATTTTTTAAAAAAATCCTTATTTATTTTGAGAGAGATAGAGAGCGAGTGGGGGAGTGGCAGAGAGAGGTAGAGAGAGAATCCCAAGCATCCCAGGATTGATGCAAGGCTTGCTGTCACGAACCACAGGATCATAACCTAAGCTGAAACCAAGAGTTGGATGCTTAACTGACTGAGACACCCAGGTGCCTCACAATTGGGATATTTTTAATCATCAAACAATGTGGTTGTGGAGTATACACTTGTGGTTCCACTGAGATAATTACACATATGTCCAATTTTTTTTCTTCAGAACAAATTCCTCAAAATATGTTGGGTTTTATACTAAAATTTTGCACTGAGCTTGAACACTTAATTCTGAGGATGTCACAAGAGCTATATGCTGGAAAAGCATAACAAAGTAGTCAATCCCATATTCTGACTGATTAAGAGTCAACCAAGCTTGGGAAGGTTAATGGGGCCCCAATGAATACAGACTGGAAAACTGGATTTAGGCACTTGGGACGTTACAGCAATCCTGTCCAGTAGAGTTGCCATGGCAGAGGAGAAATAGCCAAATAGTTAATTAAACAAGGTACAGTAGAGAGAGAAGACTGTAAGAGGGAGAGCTGAGATGGTCAATTTGACATTGACATTTTTGAAATGAGGAAACTACGGAGTCTCCTGTGTGAGGTGCACTGGATGGTAGTTTAAAATTTGTTTCTGAACTAGAAGACTGACCAGTTGGCTACTGTTTAGGTTATACCTTAGGACTGTTGGCTGATAAAAAGCTAAGTGATTGACCACCATTGTTGGTTACACTGAAACCAACAGGGGGAAAAACAACAATATGACAAAAACAGAACACATGTTTCTGAACTGCCAGCATCAATTCCTAGTGTTTAATGGGAGACAATCTTCAAGAGTTTGCCTCCTCTTTCGCAGAAGGGCATAACCAGAAGAGTATGCTTTCTTAACAGTCACCCTAGACACTTAAAGTATATATATATACATATATACGTATATATGTATATATATATAAGTAATTTAGTCAGAGCAACAACAGACACACACGATAAAATTATTTCATATTCGATAGTACCCATTTATTTTAATTGTTGTAACCAATTAAAATATGTTAAAAATAAAGATGCAGTCCTGTCTTGCAAATGCATTTCTGAAGTATGTTAATTCAGAAGGGATGCAGAGGTAGCAAAGTACAAAGTATTATATAGCTGGTTTTTTAGAAGTCAGCATTTAGAAATGATATTAACACATAAAATGTTTAAATGGGCCGTAAAATATCACAGAGTATAATTACTTTTACATAAAGTATCTCACAGTATGATATCACCTCATCTTTCCTTATAATTATTATAAAACCATTTACCTACAAAAACTGCATCCATGTTGTGTAGATTTTTAAACATTTATGGGACTGGGAGATAGTCTGAGAGTTTTGATGTTATACTCTGAGACTGCTTTACTCTGTATTTGGCAAAGAAGAGAAGCAGGCTAGTGTTTTGTGTCTTACGTTTTTAAAAATTTATATTTAATTTTTTTACTTATCCATGCAGAAGAAAAACGCCACAGATTATTTGAGTCTTTGTAAAAACCTTGGGATGATCTTAATTATAATTTTAATTATCATAAAAATACTGGGAAGGCCCTTAGATTGAAGTCCTTAATTTTTCATTTGTATCATATGGGAGTTTTAATAACTTGACAAAGGTGAAAGAAACAGTGGAAATTAGGGGCACCTGGGTGGCTCAGTTGGTTGGGTGACCAAATTGAGCTCAGGTCATGATCTCACAGTTCACAAGTTCAAGCCCCGCATTGGGCTCTGTGCTGATATCTCAGAGCCTGGAGCCTGCTTCGGATCCTGTGTCTCCCTCTCTCTCTGTTGCTCCCCCATGTGCACTCTGTCTCTCTCAGAAATAAATAAGTTATTAAAAAAAAAAGGCAGTGTAAAAGTAGATTTAGTTTTATGCTTATTATTGCATAGTTGAGTTTTTTTTTTCTTAATGACTGTCATCCTACAGAATTCTTTTCCAGTTTGCTCATGTCTTTTCTATAGATAATTAAAATTAGTTCTCATTAAATAGGGTGCCTCTCTTTTACACACATTTTAGCAGGTAGGCCTGGCAATTCTTTATTTACTCTGCTTTAAGAATATTTTCTAATGTTTATTTATTTTTAGAGAGTGAGCATAAGCCTGAGAGGAGCAGAGACAAAGGTAGACAGAGGATCTGAAGCAGGCTTTGTACTGACAACAGAGAGGCCAATGTGGGGTTCGAACTCACGAACTGTGAGATCATAACCTGAGCTAAAGGCAGACACTTAACCGGCTAAGCCACCCAGGCACCCTCTGCTTTAATTAGAAATTTTTTGATAGGTTTATTACAAATTAAATAAATAGAAATTTAGTTTTTAACCTAATTATGATGGACTTGATACATGCACAATTAGTTTTTATCTTCTTAAATGTTACCTCTAAATATGATAACATCACTTAACATAAGATTTGCCCTGTTACCAAATTTTTAAGTATATACTAAATTATTGTTGACTCCAGGTACAATGTTGTACAACAATCTAGAGATTTTCCATCTTGCTTGACTGAAACTTTATGCCCTTTGATTAGTAACTTATTTTCCCCTAATCCTAGCCCCTGACAACCACCAACCCAATCTTCATGTCTACGAATTTGACTATTTTAGATTCCTCATAAAAGTAGAAACATGCAATATTTGTCTTTCTGTGGCTGGTTTATTTCACTTAATATATGTCTTCAAGTTTCTCTCATTTTGTTGCATATTAAAGAATTTTGTTTTTAAAGCTGAAAAATGTTCCATTGTATGCATATACCATATTTTCTTTATTCATCTATAATTTAGGTGTTTTCACATCTTGGCTATTATGAATCATGCTGCAATGAACATAAGAGTGCTAACATTTCTTCCAGACTCTGATTTCAATTCTTTTATTTATTTGTTTTTAAGTAATCTCTACTCCCAACATGGGGCTCAGACTCATGACCCCAGGATCAGGAGTCCCATGCTCTTCTGACTGAGCCAGCCAGGTGCCCTGATTTCAATTCTTTTAGATAAATACCCAGATGTGAAATTTCTGAATCATATTTTTAGTTCTATTTTTACTTTTTGAGGAACCCCCATTCTGTTTTCCAGAGCAGGTGAATGATACTTTTGTTTCTTTGATAATAGTCATTCTGACAGTTGTGAGGTGATATTGTGATTTTGATTTGCATTTCCCTGATGATAGTGATGTTTGGCATATTTATGTATGTATGTACATATGTATATATTTATTTATATTTTAGAGTGAGAGAGTGTGAGCAGGGCAGAGGGAGAGAGGTAGAGAATCTCAAGCAGGCTCCATGTTCAGTGCAGAGCCCAATGTGGGGCTCGATCCCACAACCTCAGGATCATGAACTGAGCTGAAATCAAGAGGTCACTCAACTGAATGAGTCACCCACATGCCCTAGCATTTTAGATAGCTAGATAGCTATCTAGATTAATCTAGTAGCTAGCTAGATTATACATATAGATAGATTATATATCTATTTGTTTGCTACTAGTGTGTTCTTTTTGGAGAAATGTCTATTCACATTCTTAGCCCATTTTTAACTGGTTTATTCATTTTTGTTTTTTAGTTTTTGGCTACTGAGTCACAGGAATTCCTTACATATTTTGGAGACTAGCCTCTTAACAAATACATGGTATGCAAATATTTTCTCCCATATAGTAGGTTGCTTTTCACTCCATTGATTGGTTCCTTGAGCTGTGCAGAAACTTTTTAGTTTGATGTAGTTGCACTTGTTTTGTTTTGTTGTTGTTGTTGTTTTTTTTTGGTTTGGTTGTTTGGGGACTTTTTTGACCCCTGTATTTTTGGCATCCATGAAATCACTGCCAAGTCCAGTGGGTTTTTCCCCTATGTTTTCTTCTAATAATTTTATGGTTTTAGATCTTACATTTAGGAATTTAATCCATTTCCAGTTAATTTTTGTGTATAGTGTAAGATAAGGCTCCACTTTCATTCCTTAGCATGTGGATATCTAATTTTACCAACATCATTTTGATGCCAGCAGGCCAGGTCCAATGACCCAGAGGGGGGTCTTCAGGAGCAGCCAAGAGAGTCCCTGGCTGTTTGCAGGGTAGAAATCAAACATAAGCCGGCCAGAGTTGATAGCAGAATTTAATAAAGGTATAGAGAGAGTACAGAAACAGGCAATGTCTAGGAGACTCAGAAAGGAAAGGAAGGAGACTCGTGTTTTTAGTGAGGACTGTGGTCTGGTGTATATGTCCTCTCAGGCATCCAGGACCAAATTAGAACAAAGACTAGGACCCAGGTGTTATTCCTTGGTGCCAGGGGGTCTTGGCATTGAGATGTCTAGCTCCGGTGGCCTGGAATATGCTTTGTCCAGTCATTCGTTCCTGGTTCTTCCTTAGATGTTATCTCTTCTAAAGAAATCATTTACTCCTTGTCTCTTACAAGGAGGACATACACTATTTGCATTATGAGGCATGTGTAAAGTGGGGGGTGCAGGTCCTAGCAAGAATAGACGTGGGAAAAGGAGCAAAAAGCAGGTTTTTATGGAGATACCTTCAGTTTCCCTATCTCAATTTGTTGAAGAGACTATTCCCTATTGTATATTCTTGCAACACTTTTTGCAGATCAGATGATCATGTGTGTGTGCATTTATTTCTGGACTCTTTATACTGTTCTATTGATCTAGAAGTCTTTCTCTATGCCAGTACCATACTGTTTTGATTACCGTAGCTTTGTAATTTATTTTGATATCAGGAAGAACAATGTCTCCAGTTTTGTTTTTCTTTTTCAAGATTGATTTGGCTGTTTGTGATCTTTTGTGGCACATATTAATTGTAGAATTGGTTCTATCTTTGTAAAAAAAAAAAAAGGCCATTAGAATTTGGTAGAGATTACATTGAATCTATAGATCATTTTGGGTAATGTGGATATTTTAACAATATTATGTCTTCCAATCCATGAACATAGAGTGTCTTTTCACTTGTTTTTGTCTTCTTTCATTTCCTTCCTCAGTATTTTGTAGTTTTCAATATACAAATCTTCCACCTTCGTCCTATGTATATGGTGCTATGTGTTGGGCAACATCTCCAGTGAGAGGTTCTCCTGAATCTCTCCTCTGGCTTTGGTGAATCTGGTTTTGCATTCTCCTCAGGTATAGGAGCCTTTGAATCATTTCTGAGTTCTTACATAGAATTTTTCCATGAGTTTTTGCTGAATTGGTATGTTCCTGAGAGGAAGGATGGTTCAGAGGTACCTCCTCCACCAATTTGCTAATGTCACTCACTCCTTTTGATATTTTAATTCATATTCCTTAAATAAGTTTGGTTAATGCCATAAACTATACATGCCTCTTTGAAATTCACAATGTACACTTTCTTATTAAAAGATCTGTAATAACTCCTGTTTATCAAATGCTGATTAGGTGGTGCCAGGGATTGTATTGACGACTTGAAATGTCTAATCCTAACAACTTGCATATTTACATTATCTTTACTTTGCAGGAAACTGATAGGTGAAGTAATTTCCTAAATTCACCTAAATAATCACAAACTTAGAGCGATTGAGATTCACAAATGTCTTACACCAATGCCTATACTCTTTCTACAATGTACTTTGATATATAAAAATAATTCATAATTGTATATATATTCATATTCAATTTAATTCAGGACCTCCAAACCAAATCATACAATAAAATCAGGCTTTATTTTTTTCCCCTGAGACCTGAGAGGCATCCCAAAACTAGGATGTGTGACTTGACTATGTGTATTGGGTGCATACTGCCTGTGGCTTTGTTAGGCTTTTTCATCCTTCTTTGCAATTCTTTTATTTTACCTGTAAACTTCTGAGTCTCCAGAACTATGTTCAGGTCAAAATCTTCTTGAGGTCTAGGATTGTATCTGGCTCATCAATACGTTCTCCTTGTCAAACAACAAGTGGCTGGCACCCTAGTATGCCTTCAAGGGGCATTGACTGAAGATGTGAAGAGTCAACCCTAAAGGCTGATTTAGCAGTTCCCTCTGTTTTCACCCATTTCAACCCTGAAGTAGAACTAACACCTTTCACAGTTAATATAAAAAAATACACTCACTCCCAAAGCTCTACCTAGTGGTCTTGAGTTTATGGACAGTTCAACTCAGAGGTAGAGAAGACTTGCACAAAAAGCAAACTCAGTTCCAAACAGCATTGCCCATTCTTGTTCTGTGCAAATTACCTCTAATAATTCTTAAAAAATTGTTCCTCTCTCTGATGCTTTACCATCCTACTGGCTCTAGCAGCTCATTCTATATAGTCCTGTAAAATATATCCCTAGCTATAACACACATACACACGTACAAATATATATATATATATATATATATATATTTGATATTTGATATATATGATAGTTATAGATATAAAGATGCAAGTTCAGAATGAATATACATATATATTTGAATATAGAAATACAAAGTACAATTGAAGAAATGAATTTTACTGCTGTAGGTTATTTTTTAAATTTATTTATTTTATTTGAGAGAGAGAGAAAGTACGAATCAGGGAGGGGCAGAGAGGATTCCAAGCAGGGTCTGCAACTCAGTGCAGAGCCTGATATGAGGCTTTTACCCACAAACTATGAGATCATGACCTGAGACAAAGTTGGATGCTTAACTGACTGAGCCACCCAGGTGTCCCTGCTGTAGATTACTATTACTTTTTTATTTAAATTCAAGTTAGTTAACATACAGTGTAGTCATGGCTTCAGGAGTAGAACCCAGTGATTCTCACATACGACACCCAGTGTCATCCTGAAAATTTCCCTCCTTAATGCCATCACCCATTTAACCTGCCACCCCCACTGCATCCCCTCTCCAGCAACCTTCAGTTTGTTCTCTGTATTTAAGTCTCTTATGGTTTGCCTCCTTCTCTGTTTTTATCTTATTTTTCCTTCCTTTTGCCTATATTCATCTGTTGATTTTCTCAAATTCCACATATGAGTGAAATTATATATCTCTCTCTGACTTATTTTGCATAGCATAATACCCTCTAGTTCCATCCATGAGATTGCAAATGGCAAGTTTTCATTTTCATCGCTGAGTCATAGATTATGTTTAATGCACTACTTCCAAATTGATTAAATGAGAAAAGAAAAGTTCCTTTTTAATTTCCTGTCAAGCTATGTCTAAACATTTCCTTAAACTCTGAGCATGTCCTTTTTGCTACATATGAATTTTAACTTGTAGTTAACATACAATTGAAAATATTCTATTAAAGGGTTTTTTTCTTTTAATCCACAAGGGAAGAGTGTTTTCTTAAAACTATTTATCTCAGTTTGAAGAAAAATGTATTTATTGCTATCTATACCAATAAAAATTTTGAGTTAATATTTACCTCCCTCTGTACTCTATAGGAATAAATAAGCATACGTTTCATATCAAGAAGTTGAGGCATACACCATTTGGGCAATTTAACCCACAGCATTTATATAGCTATAAAGGGACTACAGTGCATTTTTATATCCCATAGTAGTACTTAAAGAGAATAAAAAATGTAAACTGTAAGACGATATGCTTACTTTAAAAGTATTCTCTGATCCTGTACCACTGCATAATGGTGTATAAAATGTGCTACAATTTTGAAGTCAGAGGACATGGAGTATAGTGTGAAAAATTATATTAATCATTAAAATCTGTCTATCATTTGAAAACCTTTGTACTTCAGTCATCATGATAGTTTTTTTAGATAGACTTGAAAAAACTCTACGGTAAACTATGCAGCATATCAGCATATCTTTTGTTAACTTGTATTATTGGAGGAAAAGGCCCCTTGGCTTTGGCAATCATACACCCAAGTAATTTTAGGCTCAATGATTTTATTATCATTACCACCATTTTTTCCGGTGGTTTATCTTCAACTACCAAAGCACAAATGGAATCCAAAAAGTGGAACATTTCTCTATTACGTTGCTCTCTACTGTTTAAGCAACCATCTCCTTTAAAGCCATGAGAAATGTGACAAGATAGCTACTTTAGGGTACGTATTTATAGATTTATCTATTTTATCTAATCACCATGAATGCATCTTCATTTTATATGCTTTAGGCCTGCAATTTCACAATAGTAACTAGAGTTGTTTTTCTATAATAATGTATGTTTTATAGCTAAGGATCAATTTAATTCAATAAACATTTTAGTGATTCTGTTTGCCAGGTATTTTCTTAAACCCAGGGAACATAGAGGCAAATGGGACAGAGGCTATGCCTTCAAGAAGCTTGCAGTTTGAAGATAGGGATGGGTATACGGTATGTGATGAGAAAGCTATGCATATAGCCCTAAGGGATCACAAAAAAGAAATAATGTCAGGATAAAGGGGGCAGGTGAAGGGGATTAAGAATGCACTTATCTTGATAAGCACTGAATAACAAATACACAGAATTGTTGTATTACTATATTGTACACCTGAAACAAATAGTGTTTGTTAACTACACTGGGAAAAAAAAGAGGGAGAGAGAGAGAGAATAAGAGGGACAGAAAAGGCATGTTTGGAGTTTTGATATTTAAGCTAAGTCTTAAAGGGTGAACAGAGGTAGGCCATGTAAATCCATGGAGGATGTTGTAAGCAAAGAACAGTAAGTGCAAAAACAAAAATTTGTGATTTTTTATGGCATGTGTGTGGCATTTAAAGAAATACAGGTAGTTCTGAATGACTGGAGATAGCAGCATAAATTGGGGAAGCAGTAAAAGATGAGCATGGAGAGATAGGATCACTTATAAGTAAATATTTTTGGCCAAGCTGAGTATCTGGGTCAACTTGTACATTGATTTTGAGAATAACATATAGCCAAATTGTTCTTAAAATCCCATGAATTGTTCATAAAATATGGCACATGTTTTTCTTATCCATGCCCTTATCAGTAATGAGTTGGTATAAATGTCTGAGACAAATGATGGGCGTTGGACATACTCTGATGATTTGTCTTCCTTTTCCCCCGTACAACACTAATTACTTTTAACTTTTCTCTCTCATCAAAATCAAATTTATTTAATTTAAATGCATATATGCTACAACTCCATTCTAATTTAAACTGTATCTCAAAGGACAAGAAGTTATTGAGGGATAATAAGGTAAGTAAGATAATGTGAGCCAACTTTTTTGTTTTTTGAAAGATCATTTTAGCAGAGTTTGAACAGGATAAGATTGGAGCCAGGACCCTGGTTAGATAGGTAATACAACTTTCCAGTTAAGATGAAGCAAGAAAGGGGTGCCTCGTGGCTAGCTCAGTTGGTAGAGAGTGCAACTCTTGACCTCAGGGTCATGAGTTCAATCCCAATGTTGGGTGTATGGCTTACTTAATTAAAAAAGAAATAAGATGAAACAAGAGACAAAAGTATATCAAGGTAGAATCTGTAGGAATGTAGAAGAGAACATAGATACCAGCTATATTGAGATAGTAGAATAATATTTCTAGGTTTCTGATTGGATTTGGATGTTGACTCAAAGTTGGAAATCTAAGGTGATGTTCCAGTTTCTCACAGATAATAGCCATAATACTTACAGACTGTTAGCAGATGTATTAATTGTCCTTTCAATGTATATCTTAGCCTGGGTCTCCTAGAATGCAAATCCTGAGGAAGGATAACTTTTTATCAGAGGGAGTTAGTGCAGCAAGAGTAGAGATAAAGAGAAGTCAGAGAAGTAAAACACATATAAAGACATGAGCTTCTTAATGGCCACATGTTCTCAAGCAAATGTAACTATAGCTCAGTTTTTCAGTCATTCTGGTTTCCAAAACATACTATGTGGTATCAATGGGTGTCAAAGCCCTTGATCTGTGGAGGAGTGAGAATGAATAATTTGTTTACTGGGTTATTTTCTTTTCCTATATTTTATTATTCAAAGATCAAGACAACAGAGCAAAATACATGGGATGTGGCTAAAGCAATGTTAGAGGGAAATTAGCTGTGAATGACTATGGTGAAAATGAAGATTGACCTCACATAAATAAGCTAACTTTCCAAGTGAAGAAACAAAAAAATCAGGAGAAAATTAAACCTGAAGTAAGCAGAGGAAATGATAACAAAACAAAAATGCATGAAATAGACAAATTGAAAAAAATCAACAAAACAAGAAGTTTGTTCTTTGAAAATACCAACAGGTAGCAGAAAGGAGAGGGATGGGGAATCAAAATCAGGAATGGAAAAGGGGGCATTATCAGCTACCTCACAGAAATACCATGAGCAAGTGGGATTTAACCAAGAAATTCAAGGTTGGTTTAATATCTGAAAATCAATTAATGTAATACACTGTATTAATAGAATGGAGAACCCAAGCCACATGATTATCTAATTTTATCATTAGCACTTAGCAACATTCAACATTATTTCATGATAAAAAAGAAAAGAAAGAAACACTCAACAAACAAAGATTAGGAGTTAACTTTCTTAACCTACCAAAAAGTATCTACAAAAATTGCACAGAGATTATACTGAATGAGAGCTTAATACCTTCCTGCTAAGATCAGGGACAAGACAAGGATGAATACTCTTGCCACTTTTATGCAACATTGTACTGGTGGTTCTAGAAAAGCAAGCAGGCAAGGAAAACAAAAAGTATCCATATAGGAAAGAAAAGAGCAAATAATAGAAAATTATAAGGAATCCACCAAAAAAGAAAAAAAGAACAACTTAAGCAAGATTATAGGATACAAAATCAATATAGAAAAATCAATTGGATTCCTATACACTAGCAAAAAAATGAAATTCAGAAATTATATATTCAGTGGCATCAACAAAGTATTTAGTAATAAATTCAACAAATGCAGTGCAAGATTTGTAAAAAGAAAACTACTAAATATTATTGAAAGAAATTCAAGAAGAGCTAAATAAATGGAATAACATCCTATGTCATTGACTGGAAAACTTAATATTGTTAAGTTGGCAATACTCCCGAAAATTCAATATCTACAAATTCAACATAATGCCTAAAATACCAGCTGCCATGGGGCACCTGGGTGGCTCTATTGGTTAAGCAGTCGACTCTTGATTTTGGCTTAGGTCATGACCTCATGGTCTGTGGGATCCAGGCTTGCATCGGGCTCTGTGCTGACAGCATGGAGCCTGCTTGGCATTCTCTCTCTCTTTCTCTCTCAAAATAAATAAACTTAAAAAAATAATAATAAAATAAAATATTAGCTGCCTTTTTTCCCCAAAATTATCAAGCTGATCCTAAAGTTTGTGTGGAAAATAAGGAACTCAGAATAGTCAAACAATCTTAAAAATTATAAGGAAGACTCACACATTCTGATTTCAAAATTACTACAAAGCTACACTAATAAAGACAGCATGGTACTAACATAAAGAGAGATATATAGATCAATAAAACAAAAAATTAAGGTTCATAAAAAACAAACCCTGTACATTTATGGTCAATTAATTTTGACAAGGGCATCAAAAAATTTATTGGAGGAAGAATATCTAACTTGCAAAACTCTTATAAGAAAACACAGGGATAAATAATCTTTGCCTTGCATTTGGAAATAGGCAGATACAGCAACAAAAACACGAGCAACAAAAGTATAAATAGATAAATTAGATTTCATTAAAATTTTTTAAAATGCCATTCATAAACAATAGTATCAAGACAGTAATAATACCACTCACAAAAAAAGAAGAAAATACCACTCACAGAATAAGAGAAAATACTTATAAATCATATCTAATATGATATCATATCTTACAATTTGATAATATAAAGACAAGTAACTGAATTTTAAAATAAGCAAAGAATAGAATAGACATTTCTCCAAGGAAGATGTGAAAGTGACCAATGACCACATGAAAAGATGCTTAAAGTCATTAGTTATTTGGGAAATGTAAACAAAAATCACAGCAATTCACACCCACTAGGACAGCTATAATTTTTAAAGAGGCACAGTAATAAGTGTTGGTGAATATATGGAGAAATTAGAACCCACATATATTGCTGAAGAGGAAGTAAAATGCGGCCAGTTTGGAAAAGAGTTTGATAAGTTCCTCAAAAGGTTTTTACCTTTTTTTTTTATAACAGCATTGCCATACTATCCAATTATCTTGTTCTTTTTTATATACCCAATAAAAATAAGAATATCACTTCCCACAAAAATGCATACAGGAATATTCACAGGAGCATTATTTCTAATAGCCAAAAAATGAAAACAATCCAAATGTCCATCAAACAATGAATGAATAAGCCAAATGTAAACTATCCATACAATGAGACACTATTTGATCTAAAAAAAAAAAAAAAAAAAAAGAAATACTGATACTTGATACAACATGGTTGAGGCTTGAGAACATTATGGTAAGTTAAAGTAATACAAACATTATGATTCCAACTAGATAAATCTATATGGAAAATATTAGCTGAGTGGTTGCCTCTGGCTGGAGGTAGAAGTTAAATGAACAGAGACTAAGTATCTTGGGTTTCTTTTGGAAGTGATGAAAATATTCTAAAATTATTGAAAATAAATTATTGAAAATAATTTTAGAATATTTAGAAAATATCCTAAAATTCTAAACCAACTCAACGAATACATCTAAGAGCACGCAATTGTACATTTTAAATTTGTGAATTTATGGGGCGACTGGGTGGCTCATTTGGTTGGGCATCCGACTTCAGCTCAGGTCATGATCTCACAGTTCATGAGTTCGAGCCCCGTGTCGGGCTCTGTGCTGACAGCTTGGAGCCTGGAGCCTGCTTCAGATTCTGTGTCTCCCTCTCTCTCTGCCCCTCCCCCGCTCATGTTCTGTCTCTCTCTGTCTCTCAAAAATAAATGTTTAAAAAAATTTTAATTTGTGAATCTATGGTATTTGAAAATATCTCAAAGCTGATTAAAAAATCAAGTCACAGTTATAGAGATATGTTCAGATACCATTAAATGACATCTAAAATCTGAATCAAGATATATGGTAGGGGTATGTGATTGGTTAAACAAGATTAGACATAAGTTGATAAATGCTGAAGCTGGTTGAGAGTGTCTGGGACCTCATCATTCAATTCTTTCTAGTTTTGTCTCTGCTCAAAATTGTCCACAAAACCAATTAAAAAATAATTTCCCCAAGCATTATTTGACGATCATGTCCCATGTGCTCAGAAAAAATTGATTGCCCTATAAGAATGATCCTTATATCTTGTGAAATATCCCATTGATTGTGTCAAATTAATAATCGGCAGAGATTAAGCACATTGGTTACCTTAAATAAAAGTCCTAGAGAGATAAGATGAGAAAATTTATTTCCTTGGTAGCAGGAACGATCGTTAGGCAGCCCCTTTGAAAATCAGTCACTTTCTTATTAGAATGTAGTATTGAGGTTTTAAATTCCAACTCTTTGTCTATATTCTTTCATATTTAGGGAATAAATGACATATTCTGACAAATTGTAAAAAACAAAACAAAATAAAACCAACCATCATCTTCCTCCCTAAAAGATTCCTGCAATCCCCTCTAGATAAAAAGCCTTAGTAAGGAACTCAAGCCCCATCTCTTTACGGTAATTAATATAAAATCAGGGAACTTTTCTTTTGTCACTTATGATCTGCCAGCAATGCTTACCATCAGAGAGCTAAGGCCAGACCAGGGCAAGAGTTAGTATTACCAGGGATGGTAAATGCTTGGCACCCATGTTGCAATTCCCTCCTCATAGATAAGGGCAGACATTCATTGCTAATGTATTTCAGAACTCTTCCTGAGCCTAGGAATTGTTCTCAACAAAGTGAGAAAGCACCAGGAGTCTGAATTTCTGTGAGTTGAAACTTACTTCCTTTCTGGGTTTTGTGTTCATGCTAGTATTAAGGATAAAGTTAAGAGAAGGTTAGGATTTAGCTTTATCATGAGAATAAATGTTAATCTAGTATGAGAGGCTTTAACGAGGCTCAACATTAGTATTATGGTTTTAGATAAGATTAGTGTTAGCACTAGGATTCCTTTTAGATGGTGTAATTACAAATCTGAGGCTAGAGTTATGTCTTACAAATTTTGCTTAATATGAGAAAGGATGAAGTTAGAATTGGGTATATTTTATTGTGATGGAAATCTTGAAACATTGTAAGACCTCCCGAAGCTGATGTATTTCTTCTCTTAGGATTCATCTTCAGCCTGTATTTTGAAAGAATAGTAAGGAAAGAGGTAAAACAACTTTTAAGTGATTCTAACAATTGAGCCCCTGGAAGAGTAGAGTTTGATTTTGTAGATTATTCTATAGGACTCAGAGTTTATGAGTTAATTTTAAAATTTACTTAATCCCATTTGTTAGGCTACTTAAGAAAGTCATTGTAAAATGTTTCAAATATCTTTTAATCACCATTTCAAAAAAAATGAAGTGAAAACCCAACTCAAGGTGATCAAAAGCCACTAAAATGTTTCAAATATCTTTTAATCACCATTTCAAAAAAAATGAAGTGAAAACCCAACTCAAGGTGATCAAAAGCCACTAATAAAATGGCAAACAGCGTACTCAGTGGAATATTAACTTAAATTGAAGAGTCACATCTGCATTTAGAGTGCGTATGATTAGTTTCAACCACAATGTAAAATTTATATTCTGTGAACATGACAGTGGTATCTCACACATGCATTGCTGCTCAACTCCACCAACCTAACCCGATTTATCATTCTTGTTTCAAAATAGAAACCAGGCAGTGCTTTATAGTTATTAGGAGCCATGCCAAACAGGATGAAATTTTAAATCCCTCTAAGAAATTTCTCATTTTCAACTGTAAAAAACAAAAAAGAAACTACCTCTTATTGACACAATGCCATGGAGTAAGTGTAGCTTGCCTGCTTGCTTGCTAACTAGTTCTCTACCTATATTCCTCCATTTTCTATAAGGATTTGAAAAAGGGAAGGAAATGCAATTAACTAAAAAAATAAGATATCTTTTTAAAACAGAGGATGGGAAAATAAGGGTAAAATATGTAAGTCAAGACTAGAGGAACAAGTGGTAATAAAGAATGCAGGTCATAAGATTATTACATTTACCCAAGACGACTGCAAATTGATCTCAGACTTCCCTAGTTACAAACATTAAGAGAAAACACGATGTTATGAGATTTGAGTTGTCAGTAAGGCAAAATATTAACCAGTTAGTAAATGAATCAATTCACTAAGAAACAATCATTTCAAATCTTTGTCCTCTTGAAGCACTCTTTGCTCATACATGTTTCCATATGTTAAAAGATGGAAAGATAAAATGGCATTATCTTTTGTTATCTGTGTATCCCTTAAAAAATATATCTCCAGTCTCAGGGCACCTGGGTGGCTCAGTGGGTTAAGTGTCCAAATTCAGCTCAAGTCATATCTCATGGTTTGTGAGTTTGAGCCCTGCATGGGGCCCTATGCTGTCAGCTCAGAACCTGGAGCCTGCTTGGATTCTGTGTCTCCTTTTCTCTTTGCCCCTTACCCACTCACGCTCTTTCTCTCTCAGTCTCTTTAAAATAAACAAGCATTAACAAAAAAAACAAAACTTAAAAAAAAATCTCCAGTCTCAAGAGCAAAGTTATAGTGTATTCATGCAGATTTTCAACTAAGGTAAGGTGCTATGTATAGCATGATAAATCTATTTCAAGTCTTGTAGGCTTTCACAAGAATCCAAAATAACATTGTTTCATCAGGGGCCAAGTTTCATGTCAAATAGTGTGTAAAATCTAATAATACTCAGCAGGTGATAGAAGCAACACATGGGAAAAATAAAAGCTACATGAAAACATTACCAGGGAGACTCCAGTAGTGACTGAAAATTCTTGAAGTTCTTTTGTTTAGATTACATAACCATGTAGAGGGAGGAAGAAAAGATGTCACAAACTTGGATCCTTGTGGTCAGTGCAGTTTTCTCAACTTTTTCCCTTCCCAAATCTCTTCCATACTTGCCTACTGACAGTTTTTCCAGGCATTTAATGGTGTCAGGGGAGGCTGGGCTGGGAAAGACACTTGCCGGGTGTGAGAGAATCTGAGTTCTAGTTTGTTTTGCATCCAGCTCACATTTCCCTTCATCCTCCTCCATCCTTATTTTATTATGTTTTATTTATTTATTTATTTTAGAGAGAGCACACATGAGTGGGAGAGAAGGGCAGAGGGAGACAGAATCTTAAGCAGGCTTCACGTTCAGTGCAGAGCCAGATGCAGGGCTCAATCCCACGACCCTGGGATCATGACTGAGCTGAAATCAAGAGCTGGATGCTCAACAGACTGAGTCACCCAAGTGTCCCCATCCTCTTCCATCTTTAAAGAGAAGGCACTGCTCTGCTAGTTCACATCCCAGATCGACCTTCCAGTTAATTATGTGACTTAAGGCAAGTTACTTAACGTCTCCTATGCCTTAACTAGGACCCAACCCTAAATCTTATATAACTTTTGTGAGTATTGAATAAACTAACCTAGTAAGCTTACTGGAGTCCCTAAGACATAGAATATGCTCATAAATGTTATTTCCATTCCCTCCATCTTTGCATTCTTCTCTTTAAAGTCTCCTCAAGCTCTAAAATGTCTTTATATTGAGAAACAGATGAAACTCACCACTGAAGGATACAAAATGGGATCATGCTTTTTTTTTTTTTTTTTTTTTTAGCATTCAGGTTTAATTACACCATGACTCCATCAGACTATTTATAGGAATGCTGTTTTTCCTCCTTCGGTAGCCCCGGTCCCAAGATAAGTCCATGTACCCCAGGGAGCTAACCTGGTCCTACTTTCTCAAAGGAAAGAAAGAAAGGAAAATACAACTTTATGTACCAAATTCACCAAACCCTGTGTTCTTTGTTGCATATGTGTAACTGCCACATGGCAACCAATACAATATTTTTAGATGGGATTGCCCAAAGGGTAAATTTCCTTCTCTGGCCTCACATAATTTCCCTTGATATATGTTACAGTATGTATATATATGACAGCGAAGAATGGTGGGTGGGGAGGAAGAGGTCCTTCCTCCTAGTGTTGTGCTAAACAATGACTACTCTAAACTTTTCTATGCCTAGGTTTGGATGTCCTTATCATGTGTATCTTTAGTGAGTCTACTTTTTAAGTACATGCATACACACATGCAAAGCATTTTTCTAAGATACAGCAAGGGTGCCAAAGTGGGTGCATTAGGGTAAAATCTAGCAGTATGAATACACTGTGCCTGGAACTCACTTTTCTTTAAAGGGTCACTTTTTTTTCCCCTCACTGTTTGCTTGGTGGGTCTGGGTCTCAGGCCTATGCCTTTGAGGTTGGAGCCCCTTGCTCACTACCCATACTAGCAGTAATATGGGGCTCTTCTCCATAATCTGTTAGGAATCCTCCTGGACCCATCTGGTTCTTGGGGCCAGCCTTTCTCAGGCCTCATCTGTTTTACCCTTTCATGGACAGCAGTAGAAGATTCCCTTGTTTTGGCCCTGGCTCCCAAAGGATAATCACAAAAGATCAATTGGACTTTGGCATTTCTATTCAAAGAGCTGGGCTATTAATTTTACATTGTATCACACACATAGCAAGAAATCTCAACATTTTCAAGGGGCTGTCTTTATCCTAATGGTCAAAACAAAACAAAACAAAACAAAAACCCTGGATCAAAATGGGGCTCATTTCATATCCAAAGACACAATCGAAACAAAACTCCTCTTCTTGCTTTCTCATCCCTCTGAACTCCTCCTGCTTTTCTGCTCTGTCAGATTCTACTTCAGTGTTCCCATTTCAGAAATCCCTTTGGAGAAGGTGAACTCTTTTGGATCTAATGAGTGTACTGAAATTGTTTTTCCAAGAATGATTAAGGCAGTCAGACTTTATATGGGTAGTGGTAATTGCTCCCCACACTGCCTTAGCAAGGAACAGAGCTGTTGGGAACAGCAAATACTGCAATGTTATGTAAAGACTCATTACTATCCTTTGCTTCTTGGTTTGCTGCCTCCCAAGGCAGTGATGGCCTATAGTATGCACCTGTGAGAAAACCTTGATGCCATTTAAGGATAGGCCACAAGACAAGCTGCAAAAAAGACATAAAGCATAGTGTAGAAGTGTAGAGATAGATATAAAGCAAGAGATATCACAGGACACAGGTGTGGGTCCACAGTACTTGTCTTGGGTGCCAAAAATTAACCCCTCATGAGAAGCTAAATCATCAGCTGATTTATATTCCTAAATCTTTTAAATTCTTTCATTAAAATTCTTTCTACCACCCCATCTCTACCACCCATATCCCTCAGCCCATACTTAGCAGTTTTTTTTCTTTCTTTGAAGATAGATGGGATTAAGAGCTAAGAAAGAGAAGGTTTCTTTCCGAGATTTGAAACGGATGGAGGAGAGGCATCTCCTCCAGTCACATAAACTAAAATAATGACTATGAAGTACAAGGCTCTATGTTATGACATCTGTAGACTCATTAACCAGTGTTGGGTGGCTTAAATGCTGGAGTATTACAAAGTCAGAAACATAGGGGATTTTTCTTAGGGAAATAAGAGCTAAAATCCTAAATTTGGTGGAAAGATCAAACTGCCAGTAGAAATTTAAGGGGATTTGAGAGGTTTACAATCTTACCAAAGCAGTGCTTTATTCTTACCTTTATTGTTTAAAACACCAGTGAAATTTTGGAGTCAAAGAGTGATGGGGGGAGGGGGAACATTTACTGAGCATTTAGTGTGTGGTTAGGCACTTTTGAACAAACGATCCAATTGGCCTGCATAATAATCACTTGGAATGTTTATGACTCTCATTTTATATTGAGAGATGAGGAGGGGCACGTGGGTGGCTCTGTCGGTTAAGCGGCCAACTTCAGCTCAGGTCATGATCTCATGGTGTGTGAGTTCGAGCCCCACGTCAGGGTCTGTGCTGACAGCTCAGAGCCTGGAGCCTGCTTCAGAGTCTGTGTCTCCTTCTCTCTCTGCCCTTCCCCTGCTCACACTCTGTCTCTCAAAAATAAATAAACATTAAAACATTTTTTAAAAAATTGAGAGATGAGGAATTTGAGCCTTCACAATTTAAGTAGTTTACCCCCAAGATCAGACATTCATGAGCCAAGTCAGGATTGAAACCCTGTGCTGACTCCAGAGCCCGTGGAACTTGCATCACACCATACTGCTTCTATCTTACCAGGCCAGACTAGTGAAAAGGAGCTTGCTTCCATGGATAGCTTTTGATTTAAAGCACATTTTGATTTAAAGCCACTCATTAGGTACCTAGAAGTCACAGTTTATATCCTGACTTGAGTTAGCAGGTGTCTGTCTTGGTTTGCCAGATCAAGAATGGCTAAGTGCAATGTCCACTTGTCACTAAGTAACTTTGTGATTGCCACCTCCTATGGCTCAGTTCATTGACCTTTAAAATAGGTAATAATAGCACCTACCTCATGTGGGTGTTGAGTTAAAATCATGTGGGTGTTGAGTTAAAATCACAAAGAACTAGAACAGCGCTTAGCCCGGATTTAACTCTCCATAAATTTAGCTACCAATTTACACCTTTATCTTCTATCCCATGTAGCATGGAGTACTTCCAAGCTGCAAATAATAATAATATTTATAACACTAAGATAAGACTTCCTCTGTTACTAGAGATATGCCCTTGAAAAGTCATAAAACTTTTTTTAAAATAATTCTATGTATTATATTATTTATTGTCAAGTTAGCTAACATACGACAGGGATGTCCACTCTTAGAACTGTTATTTAACATAGTGTTGGAAGTCCTAGCCTCAGCAATCAGACAAAAAAATGAAATAAAAGGCATACCAATTGACAAAGAGGAAGTCCAACTTTCACTTTTTGCAGATGAAATGAAACTCTACATGAAAACCCAAAAGACTCCACCAAAACAACTGCTAGAACTCATACATGAATTCAGCAAAGTTGCAGGATATACAATAGAAATCGGTTGTATTTCTATACACCAATAATGAAGCAACAGAAAGAGATATCAAGGAATTGATCCCATTTAAAATCGAACCAAGAAAAATAAAAACTTAGGAATAAACCTAACCAAAGAAGTAAAAGATCTGTATGCTGAAAACTATAGAAAGTTTATAAAGGAAATTGAAGAAGACACAAAGAAATGGAAAAACATTCCATGCTCAGGGATTAGAAGAACAAATATTGTTAAAATGTTGATACTACCCAAAGCAATCCAGGCATTCAATGGAATTCCTATCAAAATAACACCAGAATTCTTCACAGAGCTAGAACAAACAATCCTAAAATTTGTATGGAACCACAAAGGACCACGAATAGCCAAAGTAATGTTGAAAAAGAAAACCGAAGTGGAGGCATCACAATCCCGGACTTTAGGCTGTACAAAGCTGTAATCATCAAGAACTATGGTATTGGCACAAAAACAGACACATAGACCAAAGGAATAGAATAGAGAACCCAGAATTGAACCCACAAATGTATGGACAACTAATCTTTGATAAAGCAGGAAAGAGTAAAAGAAAAAAAGACAGTCTCTTTAGCAAATGGTGCTGGGAGAACTGGACAGCAACATGCAGAAGAATGAAACTGGATCACTTTCTTACACCACACACAAAAATAAACTCAAAATGGATAAAAGACCTAAATGTGAGACAGGAAGCCATCAAAATCCTAGAAGAGAAAACAGGCAACAACCTCCTCAACCTCGGCCACAGGGACTTCTTACTTGACATGTCTCCAAAGGCAAGGGACATACAACTTTTTTGAAGTTTAGTGTTTTAGATCTAAATAAATGGTAATAATCATAATCTTTATCTTGGATAGTTAATTATCAGGATTGTATGAGTTCATATATATGAAGAAATTGTGCTTATCAAGATGCTTGTGCATGGTTGCAGCTCAAAATGATTTCACTTATACTTTTGTTTCACCTTTTAAAGATATTTTATACTTTATAAGGCATCCTGTTTGCTTTTCTATGTTCTCCTAGTACCTTGAAATGCAGCCATTTTAACACCTATCATACACAGCAGTTGTTTTTGGGTCTGTCTGCTTCATGAAATTTGGAGTTCCCTGAGGATAGCAGCTAGGGCTTCTTTATCTTTGACATTGATGGCATATAGTCATGAGAAATAAGTCAGTGAAAAATGTATGAATGTTTTCCATGTTTAGAGAAATAATATGGGAATGACAGTCATCAAAAAAGAGGGAAGTGAGGGAAGAAAAGAGGAAGGAAGGAAGATGGAAGGAAGGACAAAAATACATGAATGGGAAAAGAGAAAAACAGAAAGAACACCAATAACAAAATCAGGTTAATATATGTAGTCTATTAACAGTTGTTTGAGGTGAAAAACTGTGTCTTGTCATAAAGTTCCATGCAGAGTAACACTAAATTAGAATTTTGGAGTATTTTTTTATGGGTAAGCCAAACTTGAAGTCTGCTTAGATTTTTTAAGCCCTATTTGGACTTTCTCTTCTTCTTTAAAAAATCTTTCCACAGTGTATATAGAAGTCATTTACCTACCTCTTGTAAATGAGAAATGGCTGGTTAAAAGCAAGAGAACATGGTTGCCTTCGCCTTGTCTGCATCCCCAACACAATGTTTATTTCAAGATACTTACCTTTGAAGTGAATGAAGAGAATAGGAGTAGGCTAAAAGTAAAAGAAAGGCCTCGAATTTTTGCAATGGGTTCAATTTGTGGCACATAAAGAATGGTGAGTTTAGGTAGCAAGAAGCACCAATCTGTTGAATAGTGCCTTTTTATTTCTTTGCAATAAAATTTAGGAAAGAGGGAATCTAGCTCATCTCACAAACATAGATGGAGTACCTACTATGTATGGGTTAACCCACGGATGGATATGGACAAAAGGCCCAAATAAAATTTGGGACAGAGGGAATCTAGCTCATTTCACAAACATAGATGCAGTACCTACTATGTGCGCATGCACTCATGCATGGATATGGACAAAAGGCCCTTCACCGTGCTGCCTTCCAGGGATTTACAAGCTAGGAGAGTTGCAGAAGTAAATAAATTACTATATAAAGAACACATACAGCTCTAAAACTACATGAAGTTTAAAGTTACTATTCAAGACACCTGGGTGGCTCAGTCTGTTAAGCATCCTACTTTGGCTCAGGTCATGATCTCATGTTTCATGGGTTCGACCCCCCACATTTGGTTCTGTGCTGACAGCTCCAAGCCTGGAGCCTGCTTCAGATTCTGTGTCTCCCTCTCTCTCCACCCCTCCCCTGCTCACACTCTACCTATCTCCCTCTCTCTCAAAATAAACATTAAAAATTAATTTAGGTTACTAAGGAGCATGTGCCATAGGAGCATCATGAAACGTTTTCCAGCAAGGGGATGTCTGAAATGTGATTTGATGGGATAAATGTAAGAAACAAGAGGGTAGGAAGACAAAGAATATTTTAGGTGGGAAAGCCACAGAAGCATGACTTATAAGAATATAATTGGAAATCTCCCATCAATTCTGTATTCCTGGAATATAAATCAAATGGCACAAGCTCTCAGGTAGTGAGGCTGGAGAAATAACAACTTGAGCTTGAATTTCATCTTCCAAGTAGTGGATGAGCCAAGGATGTGAAGATACACAACTGGATGTATGGTTTGTTGAGAAAGAACACTGTGTTCTAATTACCATAAAAGTTATTTTCAAACTTGCCAAATAACTTACTCTACAACAATGTTTCTCAAACTTGATCATATACCAACATCACCTGGGTGGCTTTTAAAAAATAGCAGTGCAAAATATAACATCAAATTAGACTGCTGGGCATGGAACCCAGTCATCAATATTTCTCATGTGCAACCGAGTTTGAGAATCACTGAGCTGAAACAATAATGGCAGTTCTTCATGTTAGGGAAAAGATGTGAAGTACTGGAGCCCAGGTGATGGTTTGTTACTATTAGAATTGGTCCACTGATGTCTTTACTAAGAGTAGAGGCAATGAAAGGAATGGAAGCTGACTTGACAATGCTTTCTCACCTCAGCAAACCCAGCCAGTTACTATGGAATTTTAAGACAGCAAAAGAACTTCACCTAATATAGCAATAGTGGTTTAGGTGCCTGGGTGGCTCAGTTGGTTAAGTGTCCGACTTTGGCTCGGGTCATGATCTCATGGTTTGTGGGTTCAAGCCTGGCATTGGGCTCTCTGCTGTCAGCACAGGGCCTGCTTTGGATCGTCTGTATTCCTCTCTCTCTCTCTGCCCCTCCCTTGCTCATTCTCTCTCTCTCTCTCTCTGTCTCTCCCTGTCTCTCTCTCTCTCTCCATCTCTCTCTCTGTCTCTGTCTCACACAAACACACACAAATAAAACATTTAATATATATATATATAACAATAGTGGTTAGCATTAAGAAAGTTTAGGAGAGGGGCGCCTGGCTGGCTTAGCCAGAGAAACGTGTGACTCTTGATCAAGTGGTCATGAATTCGAGCCCCATGTTGAGTGTAGAAATTACTTAAATGACTAAAATGTAAAAAAAAAGGAAAGATGAGATGAGGAACTGAATCCCAAAAGAGAAGGAAGCTGCAAGGAATATAGAAAGATTTGGTGAAAATACACATAACTTGGATATAATACAGAGTTCCTGGACCAAACAAGGAAGATGTTAACACCTATGCTGAGTTTGATATCCTGCCTATATCTCTAATTCCCTCTGTCCCTTCCCCTTTCCTACCTGTGAACTGCCTTCTGTAGACTTTGAAAGCAGTTACCCTATAACTAGCTGGCTCCCGCTAGCTGAATTACCCCTGCATGAAAAAGTCATTAAGTTTCTTCCACAAAAACATGAACCCTGAACATAATTCATTAAATTTCTTGACCATCAACTTCCTCACCATAGTACACAGCAAGACAAGAAAAAATTAATTCAGAGTAAGATAAGGGCTTCATTAAAGCAACTGCCAACATATTCTTTTCTGAAATTGTGTAATTCCAAGAAAGACTCAGGTTTTTAAATATTGATGTAATCTTTTAATGTGAAACTCAGCGGGGCACCTGGGTGGCTCAGTTAAGTGTCTGACTCTTGATTTTGGCTCAGGTCATGATCCCAGGGTTGCGGAATTGAACCCTGAGTCAGGCGCTGGGTATGGAGCCTGCTTCAGATTCTCTCTCCCCACTCCCTCTGCCCCTTCCCCACTCACACGCTCTCTCAAAAAAATAAATAAAATAAAACTCAGTGAAACACAGTACTTTTAAGAAACTATGCATTATGAACATAGCCATCCCCCACTGATTATTACATATAAAATGATATAGCCTTTTTGTTTGCCCAACGGTGCTTACAAGCTTGTCTAATTGTTTAAAAAATGGTCTGTAATGATGACAACATAAAGCTAAAAGGAGCACTAAAATACTGAAACAGTAGCTAAATGAGAAGTCAAGGTTATAAAAAAGAAAAACCTATAGCTCATAAAAACATAGCAGCAAGTCCTAAGATGGACACATGAATATCTTCTTTATACATATATAAAATATATATATATATATAGTTTATTTATTTTTGAGATGGAGAGAGACAGAGCACGACGGGGAGGGGCAGAGAGAGAGGGAGACACAGAATCTAAAACAGGCTCTAGGCTCTGAGCTGTCAGCACAGAACCTGATACAGGGCTCGAACCCACGAACCACGAGATCATGACCTGAGCTGAAGTTGGCCACTTAACCTACTGAGCCACCCAGGTGCCCCGAACACACGAATATTTTCTGAGAAAGTTAATATAGTGTAAAGGTAAAGAATATAGCCTTTGAAAAATACCTTCATTTTGCCCAGCAATAGGCACATTGTAGGACTTAATATATTTCTGTTCTCTCTCCTTTTTCATTCCTAATATATACTGGTATTTTATAAAAGATTTTATTTTATTAGCGTAGTTTTAGATTCACAGCAAACCTGAGAGGAAGGTACCGAGATGTCCCATATACCCCCATCCCTCTGCACAAGCATAGCCTCCCTCATTACCAATATCTTCATCAGAGTGGAACATTTATTACCAATGATGAACCTACAGGGGTGTATTATTATCACTCAAAGTCCACAGTTTAATCAAAATTAACTCTTGGTGTACATTCTATGGGTTTGGACCAATGTATAATGACATAGATCTACCATTATAGTATACAGAAACATTTATGTATACATTTTGAGTATACATATACAGATATATAAATATATGTATACAGATATATATAGTATCATACATATAGTGTCATACATAGATCTACCATGATAGTCTCATATATATATGTATAGTATCATACATACATGTAGTATTATATATACATATTTTTACCAAAATACCAATGTGGTATTTTTTTACCACAATAAGCAGTAAGAAATATAATTTTACATTCCAAAAGGTTTAAAATTTCTTTCTATATATATTTGCATATGTGTATGCACATACACATGTCCCTAAATGTAAACATATGTAGTAATCCACTGTCACATTAAAAAAAAATTACTTCAAAACTAAGTAGCTTAAAGCACTAATAAATATTCATGGTCTCTCACAATTTCTGTGGGTCAGGTATTTGGGAACAGCTTAGCTGGGTGGTTCTGGACTCAGGTCTCTCACAAGGTTTTAGTCAAGATATAGTCTGGGGCTGTGGTCACTTGAAGGCTTAAATGCAGCTAGAGGATCCAAAGTGGTCCATTCACATGGCTGGCAAGTTGGTGCCATGTTTGATGGGAAGCTCCATTCAATTTCACATGGGTTTCTCCACACAGCTGCTAGAGCATCCTGATGATATGCCAATGGTTTCACACAGAACAATCTAAATCCTTAGCAGATCCTGAAAGGTATTTTATGACCTAGCTGCAGAAGTCATGCACCATTACTTTTGCAGTATCCTTTAAATATTTTTTAATGTTTATTTTTTTGAGACAGCTAGCTAGAGATCGATCACAAGTGGGGAGGGGCAGAGAGAGGGGGTGACAGAGATTCAGAAGCAGACACAGCACTGTTAGCACAGAGCGAAACCTGGGGCTCAAACCCATGAACCGTGAGATCACGACCTGAGTCAAAGTTGGACACTCAACAGACTGAGCCATCCAGGCGCCCCACATTTGCAATATCCTATTGATGACACAAGACAGCCATGATTGAATATGGGAGGGAACTATACAGGGATATGAGTACCAGGAGGCAGTGATAACGGGGGACCATTTTGGAGACTGGCTACCCCTCCCTCCCATTCACACACACACACACACACACACACACACACACACACACACAAATTATTTAAACTTTCTCAAAGTAACATGTAGCCTTATACGTGTGACACACCCTGATATCTGATATTCTCTATTCTCCTTCACTTTTAAATGCTTCTTTTGAAGCATTAAATAGATTTCACAAGCCACTAATTGGTTGCCACCCTTATCTGAGAGATAATTATGTACATGCTGTTGAACACAAACTCATTAAGTTTCAATATCCTTGATACCATATGGGGTATTTATTGGTTTTACACAGGTGATATTATGAAATCAAACAAAAGGAGCTACTTTTTAAGTTTAGATTGTAAAGAAAAAGTAGCTGTCCCACAACACAAGCTGTTGGGAAAAAAGTCTTTCACCATCTTATTGCTCTGTATTACTCCAGAGGTCTGATGAAGGTAGAGGGTGCTGACAGCACAGAGTGGGCCAAGGAAGCAGCTAACTTCAGGTCCTCAAGAAGGCAGGACATGGCATACTGGATGAAGATGAATGCAGATCCCATAATTAGGGGATGGCATAATTTATTGTTCAGACTGGACAGTGAAGGGAAGAACCATGACTAATTACACTGGAGCAAGGAGTAGAAACTCAGGATCATCCCAGGCATTCCTGGAAGTATAGTGACCTATCCCATCACTGTTATATGGAGAAGGTTGAGAAATAGAAGAAGAAGGGGCTAAATTCTTATCAACAAAAAGTAATCTGTCCCTTTTTCTTAGAAGGAAATATCTCCTGGTTGTTCATGTGTGATAATTAAATGAAGTGTGAATATAACACACTTAGAAAGTGCCAGTATGTAGTGAGCACTATGTAAGTTCATGTTAACTGTGCTTGCAGATTGCCTTCTTAGAGAAAAGGGTCTGATTGTTACTTTCAGATTAGTGCGTAGAACCAAGCTTGACAGACTCCTGTTTGAGTCCTAGTGAACACTTATTATCAAGTCCTCATAGGGAAGACATAGGAACCACCATAGGATCCCAGTGTATATGCAATAGGGTCAACTGTTTTGAGTTTTCATTACAGTCTACAGGTTTAATTATTCCCAACAAACCATCTGTCTCCTCAAACAAGTGTATATACGTACATACATCCCTTGGCTATGTAGAACCCACATGACAGTTACTGTAAGACCACGGGTTCCTTCGAGTAAATTCTGCTAAGTAATAGGTTTTACTCAGCTTGCTTTAATATACCTTACTTGACGTGTTTTCTACATGGTGAACAATTTCAACTTATCCTGAATCTTAAAATTTCAGGATATTTGAATGAAGAATTAGTGGCTGTTCTGACCAATCAGCATAATTACAGAAGTAAAATTAATTTGTGCCCCTCTTCTACGGAGCAGAAATGATCCCCAGAGCAGATAAATTCAAAGTGAATATACTATTATTTATTGAGAATCATCTTTGAGATAGGCACTGTATTATATCAGTAAGATAGGCACTATCTTAAATCATTTACTTGTAGATTGAATCATCTCAATTTCAGTCCTGAGAGAATGATATGGTAGAGGTTAAAAGAAAAAGAGAAAGTACTTACTTAAGTTCAATAATAAGTGATAATGGTGTGGTCTCCTGACTATGCAAGCTGGGCTTTCTACACTACTCTGTGCCTCAGTCAAATATTTTCCAGTTTATTTATCTCCAATAAACATCCTAGGCTGTCAGTGGCTTTGACCAAGTTTTAGTCAACACCTTAATCCAAGTGCTTTATGGTGGAGCACTGGCAGAGTTAGAGCCAGTAATATCTACTGGCAATGTAACGAGTTGGGAGCATTACCCTCCCTATGATGTCAGGCTATAATTCCTCTGGAATAAATAATCTATAGGAGACATGCTTGCAATCAATGGTCACCATACCTGAAGATCGCAACTCAATGCAAAATTTGTATAAAAACTGTTGCCTTGTGATACCTGCATATAAAAATGCCTAAAGGAAGTATGTTCTCTTCACTCCCCTTCTCCATGTGTCTGTGATAGAGAAGTAAGCAAATATGAGACTCAGCAGAAAAGGACAGTGTAAGCATTCTTCATGTTCACTAGTCACCTCAGTTAGTTCTATAATGGATTCAGATGCCAGTGTGTAATTTTTATTTTACTCTGTTTTTCCTCCTTGCTGCATTCTAAATATTGTACCTGTAGATATTTCCCAGTTAAGACTATGCTCAGTGCTTAGACTCTCCTCTTTACTAATACATATAATCTGTTGGCACATTGTTTTGGAGAAGCATCATAACCTCTGTAAATGTAAGGATCCTCACAACGAAGTGGGAGGTGTTAATATAATGGGTACAATAATTCTGGAGGAGAAAAAAAATCTTGTAACTTACAATTTAGAGTCATTTGGCACCTCTGGGTCTATTCTGGAAAAGATTGCTTAAATGAGACAATAAGAGGAAACCAATTTACAACTTGAAATAAGCAGAGTTCATGTTTCCATGTTGCTAAAAGGCAAGGTTAGACGAACACTCTACAGTTATCATAAAATTTTTATCAAGAAGCTGCAGTACCTTTAATAATTCATTATTTTACCTTCTTGCAAGAACTCCTCTATGTGCTTTTGAAATGTTGTTTTTATTATCCTGGAAGAATTGGTTTTGAAGAGGAATCTTTCTCTAACTACATGGCGGCAAGTCTATTATCAAGGAGTCATGATTAGTATAAACTAATTCTGTCCCTCCTCTTTACACATCTTTCAACTGATTGTGTTAACAAAGGCATCCTCCTTCCTATCTACATCAGCTTAATGGCATAGAGAGGAAAATACAAAATTGCATATTCAAATCACCTTGAGAGGTTTAAAGAAATGATAATGCATGTGCTGATGTTTCCTATGAAGAACGAACATTAACAGGCATGTATTTTGTTTCACTAAATAGAGTATTCCTTCTAGCACCTTAATGAATGAAATTCTGTATATTGCTAAATATATAATCTGTCAAGAACCTGACAATCTACCTTAGAAAGCAATTCATTAAAGAATGATAAAAGTTACATGATATCACATTGATCAGGCTGAGCCAGTCATCCCAAACTTCAGCACATAGATAAATGATCAAATGTAAACATGGTTGTCCAATCATTCTTAGATTGGCAGAGAAACCACTGGTCCTTTGTTAGATATAATTTAATTGTACGACACATCTACCCAACTGTCATTCTGATTTCAGTGTATCTTGTCAGATAATTCTTGAAGGCATTATCTAGTGACTGAGTTAGCTGGTATCAAAAATGGAAATATGGCTCACAGTGGGGAAGAACCAAAACCCTACAATTTATTAAATTAAAAAAACAAAAAACAAAGCAGAAAGCTTGAATCCATAATGTGCTGGCCTGAGCTTAACTTTCCCAAATTAATCAAACGTGTGTTTTAAAAATGTGTTGGAGGATTCCAGCATCCATTCCATGGTTTGATAATTTCCAAATTATGGATTTTAAAACTTAATTAAACCAGAGAATAAGAAAATACAAAATAACACAACAAAAACAGTTTCTGCAGCTTCCTCATTTGGTGATTCTCATAATTAGCAAAAAAAATGTTTATTAAAAATAAAGTTTTCTTTCACATGCTGTATTTATCAAATTCTGAATGTTTTCACTCATGATAGAAATACTTTTTTAATTTTCATTGAAAAAATTATAAGAATATATAAATTATATATAAATTTTCATATAAAATCCTGAATTCATCGATAGAGAAATATTTTGCAAAGTAGAGGACCAATTCCTGCCCTCTTCCCCTTAGTCACACAGCATGCTACACACACTTTGATCATTTAATGAGCTAACCCCACACAGAGTGTCTAGCACAGCAAAGAACATTTATTCAAAGGACCTAAAGGAGAGGTGGGAAGTCACTGGGATTTTTGCCTGGAGAGGAACACAAAAGCCCATTTTTGTTTCCTCCCTCCGGGTCCTCCTGTTGGCCACCCCACATCCCATAGCTGATCTGCAAAGGAATCAGGGGAACATGCATATGATTATGCCCAGACGTTGGTCATAGAATCAGAAGTATCATAAATCAAGGTACAAGCTGGGAGTACAGTACATGCGTCTAAGTGGGATTGAGCTAGGAATGGAGAGGCCTGTAGTTAAAGGAATACAACCTGTTCATAGGACCTACACTTGGTAGGCGGGAGCCTCTCTCTCTCTTTTCTCTCTCATGTGTATGCATGTGTGCATGTGTGTATATATATGTGTGTATATGTATACATATATTTGTGCATATGTGTATATATAGAGAAAATATACACACAAATTGCTTTTTGCTCTTGTGTATGTATATATACATGTGTATGTATACATATATACATACATATATTATATAATATATACATAGAGGTTTGGTCTATCAGTTAAATTTTTAGTTTACTTATCTATAAAATGAGGTTAATATCAGAAGCTACCTTATAAAGTTGTTGTGAATATAAAATGAGATAAAATATTTAAGTCCATGACAAGGTTTAGCATATAGTAGAAGCCCAATGAATGTATCTTTTAGGAAGCCTCCTGATCTGCTAACACCTGGAGGTTCTATGTAGCAATTTGTTCATTTGTTCATTCATTCATTCATTCATTCATTCTCTAATATATGCTGTGGGAACATAGTGCTCTGTATATACCTGGGAACATAGCTGTGAACAAGACAAATATGGCATTAATGCTGTTGGGTTCTATTATGTGGCAACAAATTACAACTTATAAGTATCCAGCACGCATGTATTCAATGTATATTAATCTCCTGGAAGGGAGATGTTTTGAGAGTTTATCAAAAAGAAGGTTAATCTGATCCGTAAGAACAGGGAAGAATTCCCTAGGGAAGAAAATTGTAAGCAAACACCAGAAGGATGAGCCAGTCATTTATGGGGAGACAAAAGGAAAATAGTTCCAGGGCAGAGTATCAGTGATCAGGTATAGGTGAGGTCCTGTTGGGCAAAGCCTCACAAGCTGCATCAGAGATTTAGGGCTTTATCCTAAGAGAAATGGACTGCTCTGAAGATATTAATCATGAAAAGGACCAGGTTTTCATAGTCAATAGGCTTCCATGGTTGAGCATGGAAAATAGGTTGGTGAGGCCAAGAGTTTTAAGCTGGGAAACCCATGGGGAATGTAATGCATTCATCAGGCGAGAGAAGATGGTGGTCCAGGCAAGCATATGAAGGTAATAGAAATGAAATACAGTGGATGATTCAAGGGAGATGGTAGAATCCACTCAACTAACTACAGTCAAGTAAATATAGAGAGCCAATGTATCATCTGTTTAGAAGGAGATCCAGGTCAGCCACTGAGAGACAGCTGAATGTCTCTGGAACTCCCCTTGCCTAAAGGATTGGTGAGAACCAGAAAGAGGTTCTAAAGAACTAGGAAGTGGCTGAAATTCAGGACCCAAGACAAGACCCCTAGTTTCCATGAAGAGCTAGAGAACAAAGTAAAACACTGATACAAAAGTTGGCTCCACCCAAAGGTTTTTAAAGAAATGCTAAAACCTGGGCAGGAGAGTGATGAAGGCAAATCTAGTTTTGCCTAGATCCATGTGCCTGTGGCTAAAGGGACAGGGAATGGAGAATAAAAGTTAAGAGGTTCAGATGTGCAGCCAGGCTGTCTGGGTTCAGATCCTATATCTATTATTTACTTTGGGCAAGTTGCTTAACCTCTCTGTATTCAGTCTCCTCCTCTGGAAAGTCAGGATAATAATAATGAGTTCTTCATAGGGTTGCTGAAAGGATCAAATGAATGATTTAGAGTCTCACCTGGTACATGTCAAGTGAAGAGTAAATGTTAACTGTTTTTAATATTTTGACCCCTCAGCTAATATGAAATTGCTCTGCCTGAGCCAGAATAAGTTTATGGGCTCAAGGGGGCTGAGCCTGGAGATGGCAGCATAGAGGTCTATCACTGAGCAGGGAGGGTCAAGCAACACAGACAAAAAGAAAAAGTGAAAGAAAAAAAAAAAACCCAGTTTCAAGAGAGAGACCAGCTGTGAAAAGCTAGAAGAACCCTAGAAGAAGGATCAGAGCATTTTGCCTTCTGTGATTAAGTATTGTGTCTGTTTGGAAGACAGCAGGGGATAAGGGATCAATCTGTGAGATAGGTCTGTAGTGTGGAGACTTTGGGGATGGGGAGACAGATGAAGCGAAGTGGTGGAATAGTCGCTGCATTCTTTTGCATGAAAATAACATTTATAATATTTAATCTCTTGTAGAAATTGGTTTTATTCCTTCATGTTCCAAGTTCCAAACCACTTCCAATTATCTTGTATTTTTGCAGCCCATAAAGCTCAAGATCTCAAGCTCATTTTTAAAAATACAATTTTAATCCATTGTAAGAATTTTTGCAAAGGTACCATATGTCAGGGGGCAAATTAGCAAAGGAAGAATGACTTCAGAGTAAGTCACACAGTTTTTATTTAAAAGGAAAAAAAATGCTTTGATATTCTTCATCCAGAAACAGAAAACCAAATTTTTTCTTTGTTTCCTAGAAGAGCATTTTTCTACTTTAAAATACTCAGAAATTTAGCATTTGGTATGTGGCTGGCTTCGCAACACTAAATAATGATTATTATTGTTAGGAAATTTTAATTAAAATGACAACATTTTCTACAAATCTCAGCAAGAGACTTTTATATCTGCCTTGTAGCTGCAGTTTGTCTTTTGCTTAAGATTCAGAGATAATATCTGGGTGGCATTAAGCTGGATCCATCAACATCCTTGTCACAATAGATGGTTTTGGGGGCTGGTAATGGGCCTCTGATCCATCCACCCCTGGGTCAGTAGTTCAGATGTGGCTCAGGCTGAGAATGAATGAGACTCATTATTCTCCCAGTGCTGTGAAGAACTTTCTCTTGGATAAATATGCAGTGTCTGGCCAATTTCTAGGACAAAGAGAATCTAATTGCAGTTCTGTATTGCATTAATTAGCTCTATTTTAAAACAATAATAATAGCTCTTTGGAAGTGACACAAAGGAAATGATACATATCTGTTTTTTAAGTAATGGAACCAAATCTGTTGATGTTTACTTTCCAGGTTAGCATAAGACAGAAAATATGAGAGAAAAGACATTGGCATTGTTCTTAGTAACCTACTTTATCTCCTCCACTTCTATTGATAATATACTTAGTAGAAAAGGACACAGATTGAAACAAGACAAGTAGTATTGGTTAAGAATCATTATTCTTCACCTGATCTGGATAACTGTTGAATTGGGATCATGGTAGGAAGGAAATAAGTTGTACCTTATGTAATTACTACAAGTCTTTGACCTTTGGCCTCATTCTGCTCATTTACAAAATGAGAATAATGATGATGACACCAGCTCCTAGGCTTGTTATGAGTATTGAATAAAATATAATGACTGCAAAATCTTAGCATATTTCCTGGCTCAGTAAATGGATGATGCCAATAATGTCACTGCTCATGATGATGAGGAGGAGGAAAAGAAGAAGGAGGAGGAGGAATACAATGATGACAATTGAATGTATTTGAGCTGTTAGGTCACTTTGTGAATGTGTGTTGGAAAAATTGGTCAGACTAACTACATGGTTGAAGCAGAGGTAAAACATTGGGGCACTGAACAATCAATCATAGTTTTTTTTTTTTTTTTTTAAAGCAAAGCATGTGAAGGCCTTTTCCCCAACTTGAACGATAGTCATCTCACAACCACCTCTTTCTTAAGTTTCTAGTGCAGAGTCTTCCTTCACAAAAAACACACTTTTTTGTCCATTATGTATGCACACACAGTGTGCTAGATGTGGTACATCCCATGGAGTTCTAAGGGAAGGGCGTTATATAGAAAGAGCTCTGAGTTCTTGGTCAAGAACCAGCCATGAATTTCAAATGTGTTACCTGTTTGAAATATGGTCTTAGAATTATTACAACCATTTTGGGGTTTAATTCTCTAACCTTTAAAAGAAGGATATTAATAGTTATTTTTTTGATCACCTACTATAAATCAGCACAAATATGCTAAAATTTCAGTATCATTCCTTCAAAATAAGGTCTAAGAAAGTGTTTTATAAACTGTAAATCCAGTGGTTGATAGTTCCACATTTAACAATCAAGGAGGAATACCAGGAAGGAATGAAAATTTAAAAAAATCAGTAATAATGACAGTCAATTTTGGCATTTAGCATTCAGAGATAGAAACCAAAAGAACTAACATTTCTTCCAGTGGATTTCTCTGGAGTTTTACGTGGAACTCCTCTCAAACAAGGGCTGATGGCAAAAGTGTTAGGAAAGAAATGTACCTAGGAGACAGCAGTAAGGAAGTAGGGGATGTGGTACAAGTAAAGGGAAGAAGCCAAACCAGGGTTCAATTTTAGGGGAAGTCTCAAACTCAGCTTGTTCCTTGAAGGAGCTTCAGAGGAACCTTGACTTTGTATGATGTTGAAAATATTCTGTACCTGTATGTACTATATGAGCTTGACATGTGGCTAGTAACACTGAAGAAGTAATTTTTTTTTCTTTTCCAGGGACTCGTAAGGTTGTAATCAAGGGGTTGGCCAGACCATGTCCTTTCTTATCTGGGTGCTTATGAATTCTTAGAGGAAAGAATCTGCTTCCAAGCTCATTGAAGTTGTTAGCAGATTAATTTCCCTGTGGCTGTGTGACGGAGGGCCCCTGTTTCTTACTGGCTGCTAGCTGGAGGCCATCTAAAGTCCTAGGTACTGTCCACAGTTTTCTGCCACAGGGCCTTCTTCATAGGCAAGTCATTTACAATAGGGCTGTGGTCCACAATAGAGCTGTTTGCTTCTTTGAAGCCAGCAATCTGTTAAGACTTATGTAATGAAACCTAATCAAGGGAGTAACATCCCATCACCTTTGGCAATCATATGCTATTGTTAGGAGTCACATGTTCTGTTCACACTCAGTGAGAAAACTCTTAAGGGTGTGACTCAACAGAGGCCCTCCTAAGGTATAAGCACGATATTTCCCCATTGCAATACCAGGTATACATATTTTTTAATGTTTATTTATTTTGAGAAAGAGAATCAGAAGGGGAGGGGCAGAGAGAGAGAGAGAGAGAGAGAGAGAGAGAGAATGAATGAATCCCAAGCAGGCTCCATACTGTCAGCACAGAACTCAGTATAGGGCTTGATCCTACAAACCATGAGATCATGACCTGAGCCAAAATGCAGATTTGGACACCTAACCAACTGAACCACCACTTATTTTTTAGAAACTGTAAAATGCATTATCCCATTGAATCTTTATCCCCTCAAAATGTTGTAAATTAGCTAAATTAGGAATTATTATCAATATTGTAAAAAATGAGGTTAATTGTCCAAAATATACAGACAATTATTAGCAAAGTTGAGCATCCATAACTCTTGATTCTCAGTTCTGTCTTTTCTGCCCCATTGTGTTTTCTTATAGCTATTCATAAATGTCCATCACTTGAGAACCACCTTTACAAATTTTGCTGATCTGCTGGCTGACCTAATACTAAATAGGTCATTATTTTTTAAATAAGTAGCTCATTTTCCTCATTTAAATGCATTTATTTTAATAACAGTATTTATATCAGTGCTGAAAATGGAAGACCAGTATCAGTTGCCATAAATAGATGAAAGCAAAGGATGAATGTACAGATATTAAAATTAATATTGTGTCCTACCTAAACCCATATTGCAGGTCTAGTATATGTCACATAAAGGAACAATCAATACCAGCTAGGCATCCTCCCTCCTGTTCCTAATTATCGCTTATAAGGAGGCTTTTGGGATATATAGCAATGTGCTCCTGCTTTCCAATGCAGATATGTTCTCTATAAGGTGGCAAGTAGCCCAGTATGTACTCTGGACACTTCTACTCTGGCTGCCTCAAAAAGGAACCGCGGTGTCTGTCCTTAGGCACTGCTGTGACTTGGGTGAGAGAGTGTCAATAGAAGAAAATGCAATTAGCAAATATAATTAGCTCTAACACATTTAGGCATGTCTCCTTTCCTACCATCCCCACAGCTATACAAAATTCTGTGTATATCTTGCCTATCAATAAATGCATGCACTTTATAGCTTTCTCCTCCTTTCTGTTTTCTTCAACATCTTTCTCATGATTCCTTCAAGGCTCTGGCATTCACAGATTTGGAAAATGGCAGGGACAAGCCTCCTCCTTCTTCTCATTCTTCCCACCCCCTTTCCACAAATGATTTGTCCCGACGTTCCACCCCTCTAGAGATGGCTCTGTTTCTGTTCAAATTCTCTTTAAAAACTTCTATAACACTCTTTCATGTCATTTGTTTTTAGTGCTGCTTTTAATGCAGATTCCCACAACTGTATTTATTACTGAAATTTTATTCCATCAGACTCACCATGTACGCCTAGGAATATGCTTCCCTAAATCAGCATACAGATCTTAAGTTCATATTTTGTCACAACAAATGGGACAGATGTGCTAATTCTATTCTCTTATCTTCACTGACAGGAAGTAAGGTTCATAAAAAATAAATACATATGCACAAATAGGGACAGAACAAATATGCTGCTTTTGTATAATAAGCACATTTGAATAATTAACCAACCCCAGCCAGCTTCTGCATAATTCTCTTAACCACTGAAGAAATGCAGAAAGAAACATTTGGTTGGGTTTAAAGAGAAAGTAGGGACCCCACAATATCAATACTTCCTACAGTGTCGAGATGGGTCATTTAAATAAAGAACAGTAGCAACAACTGACATTTTCATTGGTAAGTTCCTCTGCATCCATGACATGCTTATACTTGATCTTCAGAATAACCCCCTGATATGCATTTGCTCAACATGTGACTCTTGAAAAAAATCAAATCCCCTGTGGAAACCAGCTGAGATAATGACCTCTGGATGATTATTTGCCACTACTATGCATCTTCCTAGATCTATTACTCTTTGCTTGTATCATCTTGGATTCCTTATTTCCTAATCCCAAACCCTGATGTCTACTCTGGAACACCTATTTATTTCAATGACCCATGTAGATTTTCCTTTCTGGTTTTCTGCACCACCTCAATTATAACTCTGCATTCTTTTTCAATTTCTATGCATCCAGGCTCATGTAAGAATCCTATCCTTCATTAGTCTTAGCTCCATGGGACTGGCAGGCTAGAACAACTATCTTAATTACCATCTGGAAGGATGGGAACTTGTACCTATACATGAGCGTGCTTGTAATTTATTATTTGAATGTAGTTACTATGGATGAAAAGATCAAGCCTAAGTTTACAGGAGATGGTGGTTGGAGTGGGGTAGAGGAAAAGAACACCAGAAGTAAGGAAGTCTAGGGCTAGCTCCTATGGGCTTGACAAATAATCCATTTGGATCTTGAAGTCTCTGGAAGTGGAAAGCATAGTGATAGAGAGCAAGGCAATGAGTAAAATACTAAACCTGTAAATTAAACTTAGGTTACTAGTAAAAAACAAAAGAGAGGCTACCAAACATTAAGTTGTAATGGCATGTAATGGCCAAGAAACTCTGAGTTTCGGTGGAGAGAGAAAAATTTGTAGTTTTAAAACAGCAGAGAGGGGTGCCTGGGTGGCTTAGTAAGTTAAGTCTCTGACTCTTGATTTCAACTCAGGTTTGATCTCAGAGTTCATGGGATCAAGGCCCACCTGGGGTTCTTCACTCACAGTGTTGAGTCTGCTTGGGATTCTCTCTGTCCCTCTCCCTTTGACCCTCCCTCCCTCTGTCTCAAAATAAATAAATTTTAACAAAACAGCAAAGAGAAGAACCTATAGGCCATGAAGTATGTGGAAATGAAATAAAAATTATCTTTGACTCATAAAAACAACTATATGTATATACTAGTATATATATTAGGGTCATTCTGAGAGGTGGTTGAGGAGATAGGAAAGATTGTTGAATTTTGACCAAAATTTTTTGGAATACTTTGAGAGGACTTAAAGACTGAATACAATTATAGTGATATAGGGTTAAGATGTGGTAACCAAGGGTCTTGGGCTTCTGGAGATGACTGAAGCTAAATTGTATGAGTCCTGAAGAAAGGCAAAGAGGAAGGAAATATTGCATAGTCTTTCACTGTTAAAGAGCAAAACAAAACATCATGACTTTAAAACTCACATTGGCAGAGAATGCCTATCCTGAGCAGTTGACAGTGTCAGAGCTCAAGTTCAGGAGGGTCACCCAACTCTGTGTGAAGCAGTAATGACCATCAGATGGTTGAAGAAGAGAGCTATCCAGAAGAACTGTGTAGTCCTTTTGTTCTCAAATTTAAGTGTTCAGGAGGGCTTTTTTTTTTTAAGTTTTATTTATTTATTTTGAGAGAGAGAGAGAGAGAGAGAGAGAGAGAGAGAGAGAGAGAGAGCATGAGGCAAGGAAAGGCAGAGAGAGAGGGAGAGAGAGAATCCCAATTAGGCTCCACACTGCCAGCTCACAGCCTGATGCTGGGCTCGAACTCATGAACTGTGAGATCATGACCTGGACTGAAACCAAGAGAGTGACGCTCAACTGAATGAACCACCTAGGCACCCCTGGGAGGGCTTATTAAAAATCTAGAATTCCCAGGGTGCCTGGGTGGCTCAGTCAGTTGATTTTGGCTCAGATCATGATCTCACAGTTGTGAGATCAAGCCCCACATAGGGCTCTGCACTGGGTGTGGAGCCTGCTTACGATCCTCCCTCTCTCTCTGCCATCTCCTGATCTCACATGCTTGTGTGCTCCCACCTAACCCCACCAAAAAAATATGGAGTTCTGAACTTCTTTACCTCCAGAGTTTCTGGTTCAATAGGTTTGGGAAAGGCTTGGGAATTTGTAACTTTAACTAGTTCCCAGATGCTGCTTCCCTTGTTATTGCTGGTGGTGGCATCACCCTTTGAAACCTGTAATGTGTGTCAAAGGAGGAGGAGTTATAATGGCATCTACCATTCTCCTCTTCAACAAGCAGGAGGCAAACTTATTTTCCTTTGGTGCGGTTGAGCATGGCTGGGTGCTCAAACCATATGTTTGAGCATGCAGTGAAGAACATTTAGAAGGTTACACAGAAATTGTTCACTTAGGCAATCTCTAGGGAGTGGGAACTGAGGTCAGGGAGATGGGAAGTAGAAGACAGATCCTGTAAACTCTTCAAAGTCCCTCAAATAATCCCTCTGACTCCAAAGGCATTAGTACACTATATTAAGTCCAGCTCTTTAAAATCCTTATCAGAAGTCCTCATTCTCTGGCTCTCAGCTACCAGGCTTCTTCTCTCCTTTTGTTGTGTTAAGTCAGGGTCCCATATGGACATGCAGCTTAACCCAAATGTTTTAAATGGAGAGACTTTATTGAAGAGACTCTTTCTAGAAATGTGGATAGAGTTAAGGGAGTCAAAAGCAGTAGTGAAACACCCAGAGCTGAGAGCTAGTAGAAGCCCTGTAGCTGAAGGGACAGGAGAGGAGATTGTTGTTGTGGAACTGCAGACAAAAGTTACACCTGGGAATTGTAACCTTTGAGAGTTCCAGCTCCTGCCTCAGAAACAGGAGAAAATAATCTAAGCTCTCTCCCCTACTGACCTCTGATATCTGACAGGTTAATTTCTTTTGGTCAAACAAAACTGAAAACTAGTCAGCAAGGGACTATAGGTGATGCATCCACTGGGGTTAACCTCTCTTCTTGCAAGAGTAAGACAGGGTTGGGTGGAAAACAGATTTTGGGTGGCAAGATGAGAAGGACCAGCACAGCCACCCTTTGACCATGAGGCACTCACTCCAGCAGCTCCGTTCTCACCCTCCTTCATTATCTAGAGTAAGTCAGATTCAAGCTCCCAGAAAAACTTATGCTATGAACAAAATGCTTACATTCCACTATTCTGACAGTTAACACATTGAGATTCAGATAAAGTTGTCTCTCTATTTCTGCCCCCTCCTTACCAATTCCAAAATCTTTGAAGGTATTGTGTTACAAATTCTGCAATACCTATATCTGTAGCCAAAGTTGAGTGAATGTTAATTGCAAGAATAAATTAGCAAACAAATAAATGAAAGCCATGCAAGTTCTCTAATTTTCATCTTTTAGTGCCTTGGTAGCTCATTGATTGTGATTGTTATGAAATTTAGATGAATATGTGTATCTTGATCCATGAATTTTGCTTGAGTTCCTTCTCACAATTCATCTACCAACAGGTCTTGATGCCAAGCTTGAAAAATTACCCTTTGTGAATAGAGGAGATTAATAAGCAAGAACACAAAGATATTTGTTTAACACAACACGTTTGTAATATATACTCTATTGGCAATGAAGACATTGTAACCCTCTGCAAGCTATTAATATCAGCCAGTGTTATCCAGCATAATTTTCTGCAATGATGGAAAGGTTCTGCACCTCTGTCCAACATGGTAGCCATTATCTACATCTGGCTCCTCAGTATGTGAAATGGGACTGGTTTATCTAAAAAACTGAATCTCTAACTTTATTTAGTTTAAATTAGTTTTCATAACCATCTGTGCCAGTGGCTACCACATTAGATGGATTGGATATAGACAAAGCATAACCTGGATAACAGTGAATTTCAGATTCTTAATTGCTCAGCATCAGAGAAAATGATGTTATTAATATATGATTTGAGCTTAAGTCTGGTTTGTGTGTGTGTGTGTGTGTGTGTGTGTGTGTGTGTGTGTTTTAAAGCAGAGAAGAACAACTTGTTAAAAGTCAAGTGTGCATTAACTTTACTCCTATGCTGGAGATGTGGAACTGTCTTTAATCTCTGAGTCAGGAGAAATTCACCAAATTGAAGATGTAGGTGTAGGGTTATAGGGCCCACTATTCTCTTCATATTTTTTCTACTTGAGGGCGCTCTCAATCATTTCCTAAAATGTCTCCGAGTATCTATATAGATTTCCTCCAAATCATATAAAAATGGATTTAAATCTCAGCACTATTAGTTAAAATTGTGCTCATTTGGCAGATTTCTCCACCTTTTCTTCCATGTAAGATAGCAATGCTAATTCCTACCTGTTAGCAACATTGGACAAATGTAACAAGACTGTGTATGCAAAACGACTGTCATCTTCGATCTGCAATAAATGTGATTTCTTCTTGTTGGAATCTATTCTTGGAAGGATCCCAGGAACTTGCTCTAAGATAACTGCCTACCCCAAGTACATTTTCCTGTGACCTTAGGTAAGCTACTTAATCTTTAGGAATCAGTTTATCTAATATTGATACTACTACTTTTCAAGGATAATTTCTGAATTAGGAATGTTATATGCACAAAGTTCCTTGGTAGTATGTGCTCAAAAGTAGCTAGAAAGATATATCAATGTCTTAAAATAATGACATTTTCAAGGAAAAATTCAGTGGATAGAGAGAAGTAGCCTTGGTTCCAAACCTCCAAGGTATTCCTGCCCTTTTCAGCAAAATACACCAATTTACTTCTGCAAAGTGACTAAAATGAGGCAGGATGTATTTATTGATGCTTCTTCTCATACCTGATTTCTTTCTCTTTTGTAGCTCCCACCCGCTCTCCAAATAGACAAGGAAACCCATTTTTTGACCTTCCACTCTCCCTAAACTCTATTTTAGTCCACAATTTAGATCAATAGTCTTTTATATGAACTGCTTTTTATTGAGCTCAAAGTATCTTTGACCAATCCTTTGGACAAAGACTGTGTGTGTTTGTGAAACTAAATGGTAGTGGAGGAAAAGAGAATAAAGAGGTGTGGGAGGAGAGGAGTTGCTGATGGAAAGTTAGAGCAAAAACTAGGCAACACCAGTAAGAAGCCAAAAGAACAGCAAGTTGGATTTTTCCTTATGTTGAAGGGAAGTCTCAACTTAGCTTACCATTCATAAATGATGCTTTTTAGAGATGATGCAAATACTCAGAATGTTCATCATAGCTATGGAATAAACTGCACAGACACACTATAAATCAGTACCACCTAAATATCATTTCATAGACATTTGGGGGAGCCTAATATGTGCCAACTGCAACAGTAGGCAGTGGTATTACAAAGTTTATTTAAACAAACTCTGCCCTCCAAGGGCTCACAGCCAAATGGAGGAGACACACACATAGCTAAGGTACTTAACAAAAGTGTGGGCCCCCTTATTACACACACACACACACACACACGTGCTTGTCTCTGAGGAAAGTGTCTGTACTTCATGCTTAGTCTCATGGTAAAAATGCTGGAGACCACATAAACACATGTAAAAAAAAAAGTAAACACCACTTAGAAGTCTACCTCCCAGAGGAAGTGTATTAGTTAGCTAAGGCTGCCATAACAAAGGACCACAGACTAGGTGGCTTACACACAGATATTTATTTTCCTACAATCCTAGAAGCTGGAAGTCCAAGATTCAGGTATTAGTAGGGTTGATTTCTCTTGAAGCTTCTCTCCTTGACTTGAAGATGACACCACCTTCTTCCTGTGTCTTCACATGGTCTTTCCTCTATGTGTGTCTGTGTATGCTTTTCTTTTTATTTTATTTTATTATTTTTTATGTTTATTTATTTTTGAAAGAGAGAGAGAGAGAGAGTGTGCGCGAGTGCAAGCAGGGGAGGGGCAGAGAGAGAGGGATACACAGAATATGAAGCAGGCTCCAGGCTCTGAGCTGTCAGCACCGAGCCCGTTGCAGGGCTTGAACTCACGAACTGTGAGATCATGACCTGAGCTTAAGTCAGGCGCATAAACAACTGAGCCACCCAGGTTCCCCTGCTTTTCTCTTCTTCTTATAAGGATACCAGTCATATTGGATTTGGGCCCAGTCTTATGCCTTCATTTAACTTTAATTACACCTTTAAAGACCTTACAATCATTCTGAGGTACCAGGGGTCAGAACGTCAACATATGAATTCTGGGAGGACACAATTCAGCCCATAACAGGAACACACTTTAATATTTTGGTATATTTCTTTCTTTATTATTACATAAATACATATTTAAAGTGCAGGTGCACATAAACAAATAGAACTTGGATTAAAATACTTAAAATATCTATTTTTTATAATACTCTATGACAGTTCTTTTCACAGTTCTTCAAATAGTCTGAAAATATAATATTTGGTGGCAGCATAATATACTTTCACTTATCTATTATTTTCCTATTTAAAATCTAAATTGTAACTGCTTTATCTCATTATAAAAAATTATAATAAAAAGGCTGGTGTGTAAATCCTTGGTTAAAACTGTTATTAGGTCAAATTCCAACGAGTAGAATGATTGGATCAAAAATATGCCTATTTCAAGGTTTTTGTTTTTGTTTAAAAATCTATTGGCAAATTATTTTCTGGGAAGGACATGCCATTTCACATTCTTACTAGTTATACATATCGGTGCTGGTTTTAAATGCTTAATTTAGAAATACAATATGAAATAAGGCCATAATAAAAATATCATCTATGTGGTTATCAGAGAAGGAACACAATAAATTTCCAGGAAAGAGAACAGTTGATGGATTGCCAGAGAGCCCCTACCCTAATGAATTCACTGAGGTCTAAACACTGATTCTCAGGGTGGCTAAATAATTTGTTAAATATAATATGGATTATAAATGGTTGAGCTAGGATAAGAACCTGGGTCTCTATCTTATGATGAGAGCTCTGCTGATGTGCTCATCTCTTGGCCTCAAGACACATTCTTGATCTCCTACTCAAACCACTTTGAAGTTAGTAACCACACCTGCTTCCTCCAGTTGCCTTGGATAGCAATTTGTGTCTCAGCTAGCTCTCTATAGAACCTAAATCTCACTCCTACCCAACCTGGCTCTTGTCCCTGTAGTGGTTGGTTAGGGTGTCTGAGGGAAAGGGATGTTTATACAGATAGCCTCCTTGCCTATTTGTTAAATGCATTGCATTAAGAGAAACAATTCTAAATACATATGGACAAAGCCAATGTTTTGCAATTTAATTTAAAAGTGAGAATGAGCATTTAGAGTGGTTTTCCTTACCTTACTTACATTATTTGCAACTCAAAATTTGTGAAATCATTTGGCTCTCTATAAGACAGAAAGATATCCAGACTTCCTGCACCTGCATAAAATCAAGAAACATAATATAAAAAGTAAAATTGAATCTATTTCAGACTAAGGAAATCAAATATTATTTAATTTGTTTTAAAAGCATTATGTATGCAAATTTCAACCCAATCTCAGAACTCATCATCAAAGGTTAAAACAAGTCGTGTATTTATATATAAAATTGGGGATATAAATACATAGGCTATTCTGAGGCTAATTTAATTTCATTCATTAACTCATTCAGCAAATTTTAATCAAATAAGAACATATTTTTAGTACTTGTTATCAAGATGAGTAAGGCATTGTCACTGCCCTCAAATGAGAGATTGCTATTGCTATCACAGGGGTCCAAGAAATTAGGGCAGAACAAGGTGATAGGAGCAGTAATAGAAATGAGAGAATGATGAGTGTTCATTCCTTTTGGAGCCTTTGGTTGTGAATTCCATGAAGGCCAAGATTAGTGTCTGTCCTTTTTACAGCTGTATCTCCAGCACCTGGCATAGTGTTCATTCACTAGGTTAAGATAAAATGACTAAATAAGGTAATCAGTGAGGTGCTTGTTCAACAAATGAGATATATGTTTAATAAATAACAATCATTTATAATTAGCCACAGTAACTGTCTCAGAACATTACCTTGACCCACTGACTATTGAAATATCTCTTGAAATCTTAGAAAGGTCGGCATCCAACTTTCAGTTTCTGTGTTATTAATTTGATGATCTCTCCTTATAAGGATGAAAATTGAAAGTGTATCTGCTTGTTGAGTATATACTGAGGGAACAGAAAATTAGCTTGGGTTGATTCCAAACCTTCCTAAACAACACTAACAGATTCATATTCTCAACCTATCAAATTCACCCCTACAGTTTTCTGGACTTTTAAGACCCCCTTCACATTGACCCATAACCAACCATGATGATGATGGTGGTGGTGGTGGTCATACCAGCAGGCAGTGTGATACTAGCATTGTGATACTAATATGAGGAACACATGCAACCTATGAATTAGACACTCATTATTCCAATTTTATAAAAGGATATTGAGCCTTAGAGAAGTTCAGAGACTTGCTCCAAAACTAGGGGACAGACTGGGATTGAGATGTAAGCAGTCTGATATAAGAATCCTAATGCTTCCTTCTCCCGTTCTTTGATAGATACTGACACATCCATGGCTAAATCTTCATTTTCTAGCCACTGACTCTTTGTGTTTGACCTGCTTGGAGTTTTTGTTTGTTTTTTTTCCTTCCATTTTGTTTTGTTTTATAATTTGCTATAAAGTTATGAGCTTTCAAGTTCACCAGAATTTGACACCAATTCAATATATGTATGGCCAGCCACTTCAAGAATTTGTGTTATTTTTCTGACCTTTCTCTGAAATGCAATTGAATTTTTGGAGGCATTCCTATGCCTCATTTGATGAATTTTTTTTTTACCATGTTTATCCAGTAAGGAATGGTAGAACTAGAAGGGGAGGGAGTGGGGGAAAACTAGCTGGCATTTGTATAGTCATTGCATTCATTCCTTTATTTAAAATTATGTCTTTAATCCTTCTAACAACCTGCGGTAGTTTCATTACCCCCACTTTACATGTGAGGACATCAGAGCTAAAGAGTTTAAATAACATGTTCAAGGTCATAGAATTAATGAGATAAAAGAGAATAGATTCAAATCAGGTCTACTGGATTACACATTTGAGGCTCTTTCCCACCTCATTCTTACTAGTGATGAACTCCCTCTCTATGATTGGAACTCCCTGGTTTCATTTCCATATTTGTACATTCAATAGAACTTATATTGCACATATCTTCTTGTATTAATCAGGTTAAGCAGATTACATGGCAGTAATGAATTAACTCAAAAATCTCAGTTGTTTAACTCGATGAATCTTTCTTTTTCATGTTACATAGGCAATGTTATGTGGGCGTAGAGGTAGAGAACTGACTCACGTGATCCCTCAGGGATATTAGTGGTTGGAAATTTCCACCACTGAATATGCCACTGGTCACTATGGCAGAGGAAGAATACTAGAAAGTCTTGAATCTGGTATTATATTCTTCAACACATAATTAGTCACATGACCCCTACATGGAAAATGTAGAAGAATGCTTGAAATATTTGTCAGTATTACCTTCTCAGCTACAGGTTGTTTATCTGGTAATAAAAAAAATCTCTTACTTTCTTCTTCCCACACTCATATCCTCCTGGTACAGAGAACCCAAAAGTCCCAGGGTCTCAGGTAATGCATTCCACCCTTAGCATCAGATTTAGTGGTAATTCTTCATGGTCTAGATTCCTATTAGTTACATAGACAGGAAATCTGCAGTCCTCCAGTGCACCACCCAATTCAAGGTGCCAAATAAGCACAGTGACTGATTAAGGTTGGAGTCATTCCGTGTAGTAGCCACACTGGGCAGACGTTGTAAAGAAGAGCACCCCCAGGGATGGGGAAGAATTTTCAATTTGGCTCTAATTCTACTTTTTGGTTGATACACTCTCATTCATTGTTTTCTGTGATCCCTGTTCACCAATCTGGGAGATTTTCTATTGTCCCTTTCCCACCATTCCACATACAAAAATGATTGTTGGGGTAATCTCCCACTCTGTCCACTAGAAGGTGTGGCCCAAGATATGCTAACACAAGCTCTTGGTTTCTCTATCACTTGAATATATAGTAGACTTCATATTTATTTGTTTCCAGTCATTTCTAAGTACAAGTAATACCCCTTTCCCCACAACTTGCAGGCATTTTTAGAAACTTGGTCTTCACATTTGTTACATTTCTTTACTTTCTTGACACCAAAACTTCTATCTCTTGACAGTTAATGGTGGGTACATTGAGTTTACCTGATATAGAAGGTAGAAAGGACTTCCTTAATATGACCTTTGTCCTTAAATATTTAATTAATTGATAAGCTTTTCTGGATATCATATCCTTAATCTGATAGTTCTCCTGTGGTACATTAATCCATTGAAGGATTATGATAGCTATTTTGAAGGTCATGCTCTTCAACTAATCTTTCCTAAAGGTTGGAATTGTCATTCAAATTTGTATTTTTCAACATTGCCAGGTCATGCATTTCTGGAATTTTTCTATTTGCTTCCATTTCTATTTGTAGCCAGCCAGTTCTTTTGTGGGTTTATCTCCTCCTTTCTATAATCCCAAACCAAATGCAGAAAATAACCCCAAATACACACTACAATCATTTTGTTTTCCATCGCTTTTCCCCCAGAGCTGTAGTTCATCAGGTGTACCATCTCCCTTGTAAGCTACTGTAGAGCACAGTTTCATCCAATGTTTGGCCATTGCAGAACACAGATGGCTATTACTACAGCTTGTTTTCTTAGTGTCCTTGCCCTTTATCATTTTTAGTTTTTCAGTGACCACATCACACCACTGGTACTAATTTTATCATTAATTAGGACAGGCTAGATATACTGCATTACAAATTAACCTCTAAATGCCAGTGCCTTCACACAACAAGTGTTTTTTTCCTTTACATGCTGCATATCCAACACAATTTGGCAGGGGGCATGCTCCACGTGGTCTCTCAGGAATCCAAATCGAGTGAAGTCTGCAATCCAACCTGTCACTGCTACAGGAGAAGAGAAGCCTGGAGATTCACATGGCTCTTCTGTGCTTTAGCCTGGGAGTAATATGCATTGCGTGAGCTCAGAACAAGTTATATATGGATCTAAGTCACAAGTGCTGGAAAACAGACACCTGAAATATTTAGTGAGCATTTCTGTCTCTGCCATGTGTGACTTCTTCTAAAAATCCAACATCAGGTCTATGACTTGAAATTCTTGCTTCAGAATTATTTTAGTGTCCACAAGGTAAACAATACACATAAAGACTCTTTTTTTCCCCACTCCCACCCCAAAAATGGAACATCTTCTCATGCAACCTGAAAGTTTGCTTGAGATTCTATATGGGAATGGACTTGATTCCTCTTGTAGTGAAAAATGCCTCAATAAAAATGAATGGTCATGCCTATACTGTAACTGTAGTTTAGGTCCATTTGACTAAAGCTTGAATACATCCTTAGACATTTTGAAGAATTTCTTCCTTTTAAAGCTGCTATATTTACTGACATTTCCACCTCCTGGGAATCTAGTTCTCTTGTTTATTAGAGCTGCTAAAATGAAAGTTTGCCACCTGATTAATTTTAATAGTTTAGCCAGAAACCTGTGGATAATGTATATTGACTGCCAAGCTTGAGATAAATTCTGTTGGCTCTGTTGCAAAGATTTTGGCAGAAATAAAGTCTGCCCTTTGCAAGAAAGAAGCTCAGAGGAGCTGGAGGGATGGAATTTCAAAAGCAAGTATGAAGCAAAAGACTGTTTTGTCTTTCTTTGTGACTTCCCACTGCCGCCAGGATCTGATAAACCCATTCAGCAATTCTTTTTTAGACCTCATATGTTTTATTTTAGCATTATAGTTAAGGAAGAGATGTAAGCCTTTTGTGTATAGCTGGATCCAGTTCAAAACAGAAAGACTTCAGAGGTGGTTTGGTGAAGCCAGCTGAAGGTTGTTGTGATTTTTAAAGAGATTTTGGACAACTAAACAACATCTTAAGGCACTAGGAGTTTACGATGGGAGATTTGTATTGGAAGAGATCTCACTGTTGTGAGATTTATTCACATCTTGGTGTTTTTTGTTTTGTTTCATTTTTTGTTTTTCCAATGTCAGTTCTTCCTCAAGATGAGCTACATAATTTGCAGGACTCCATGCAAAATAAAAATGCTGATACCCTTATTCAAAAATCAAGGGAAAACTGTCATTAGAAGTATTAAAATATCCCTTTCCTTTCTGTGTGTTTTTTTTCTTTTTTAATTTGCATTTAATTCTAAGTAAAGGAAAGTTACAATTTTAAATTATTAGCATGGATATTACCATCCATCTTTATATTGTGAAATGCCACTTTTAAATGTAAGTATCAGAACGTTTAACTTGTATGCTGAATCACTGAAATTACACAATTCTTATTTGTGGCTTATCCCCAGAGAGTGCCTGGAACTGGCAGAAATGAAAATTACCCAGACTGAGGAAGGCTAGGATGAGGGATAGGAGTACTCTCAGACATGGAGCAATCCAGAGAAACACCCCTTAGGCATGGAGATATTTGTGGGGTGAGCCAGATTCTCCCAAGCACTCAGGCTCCACCAGATGATACAGTCTCACTCTGTGCACACACTTTGCCTAACAGCTGCCTGCACTACTCACCATGCACTGGCCAGGACATCATCTTGAGAAGTTGAGCCAGGTATCTCCCCTTCCCACAGGCTCACCTCCTCAGCCTGATGTATTGGCAACCCCCCAGAGTATTATAACCTGGCTGCCTTTGGTAACTGGATTGGGCACAGTTAAGATACTCTCCACTTATTCACCACTGAGCTAGCAGGACAGGGACAGTAAAGCACTAAGCTCTGCCCATGCCCCTAGAAGCCATGGGATATCTGTGCTTAACTCCAAACCCCTATCTATGCCAGGGCCTGAATGCAGCAAGGAAACCAGCATGGGGAAGGAGAGGCCAGGCAGGGCAGGGCACTAGGATAGGGGAGCTGAGAATTTGTCCTGAAGAGGCAGTTGGAAGAAGTACCGTGTGAGCTTAGATGGTCAGGCTCAAGCTCCATTATTCTACTGGGCTTTGCTTATAAAAAGAATTTCAAGACAGCAACCACAGAACACTAAATTCTAAGCATAGTTACTGCTGAGGCTGGGCAGTAGACACCCACAAAGCCAACACTGTCCTTCTTTCTTTAGGAAGTGGTTTTCCTGCTATCATTCAGCATTGCTAGAGTGGTGACCGATGACTGAAGTTGTGATATGATGGATGTCAGAATTTGGAGATGAAGAGATGTCGCCGAACAGTGGTCTTTAAGAAAATCTGCTCTAGGAAAGTAACACACTATACATCATTAGATAAAGGAGAGCATATATCTTTTTCTGCTTATTTGGAATTATATTTGTTCAGTTCTGCGCTGTATTTAGGGTAGGTGAGTTTATTCTGCAATGAAATTTAACTCAAGGTTGATTTCTTACTCATGGTGTATACTTACCAGGAGTAAGCAGGGGGCTTTGATCCACGCTGTACTCAGGGATCCTGGGAGAGGCCCTACCTTGTTGTGGCTGTGCCCTCTGGAATCCAGGTTGTGCCCTCTGATGTCACTGTGGTAGGAGAGCAGAGCAATGAAAGTTTGGGTACCATGGTTAGGATGATTCAACCCAGAGGTGAGAAGGCCACTTCTGTTTACAGGGAAGAAGCTACAACTAGTATCAATACAGTAGCTCCATGTGACTAAAAGAGGCCTGAGAAATGTGGAGAGGCCCATATTTGGTGAACAGAAGTTGTCTCTGCCGTGATTTTCATAGCATTAAATGTTACGTAATTTCAGGGATGATGCACTGATTGCGTTCATGACTGGGAATTAGACCCCACTCTCTCTTGGTGAGTTTCTTTTCCCTGACAGTTGTGACTATAGGAAGAACTAACGGTACTGAGCCAGTCTCTTCAATGTGAAATAGAGATAATAGGGTCCAGGTCACAATATGATTATAGGTGTCTATGAAAGCCCTGTGTAAATCATCCCATGCTATTCAAATAATGAAATGCTATTGTAAATCAGACTGAAAGAAAACCAAACAGATTACATTCATCTTGTCCTAAGCAGCAAAATTCTTAAAAGGATATTTAATATATTATTTCTTAGAGGCACTGAGAGAGAAGAAGTAAATTAGACACTGTATTAGTCATCGATTATTACATATCAAACTACTCCAAAAGTTAGTAGCTTAAGCCAACACAATTTATCATCTTATAGTTTCTGTGGGTCAGGAATGTAGTCATAGCTGTGCCGTCCGGTTCAGTGTCTCTCACTAGGCTGCAATAAAGATGTCGGCTAGCACTGTAGTTGTCTCAAGGCTCAACTGGGGAAGGATTTGTTTCCAAGCTCACTCATGTGGTCATTGGCAGAAGTCACCTCTTCCTAGGCATCTAGACTGAGGGTCTCAGTTCTTGGGGCAATTCATATCATGGTAGCTTTCTCCATTAGAATAAGGAAAGGAGAAGTTCCAGACAATTAGATAGACAGAAAGAAAAAGAGAAGGATCAAGAATGAAGTCACAAGTCTTTTTAAACAATATCTGTGTGACATCCCATCACTGTTGCCATTCCTTAGAGCAAGTCAATTCTATTCCATTCTTTTTTTTTTTTTTCATGCTTATTTATTTTTGAGACAGAGAGAATGCATGAGTGGGGGAAAGGCAGAGAGAGAGGGAGACACAGAATCTGAAGCAGGCTCCAGGCTCTGAGCTGTCAGCACAGAGCCCGAGGTGGGGCTCCAACCCACGAACTGCGAGATCGCAACCTGAGCTGTAGTCAGATGCTTAACTGCGAGATCGCAACCTGAGCTGTAGTCAGATGCTTAACTGACTGAGCCACCCAGGCACCCCAGTTCTCTTCCATTCTTTAAAAACAAGTTATTAGGCTCAGCCCATACTCATGGAGAGGGGATTATGCAAAAATGTAAATATCGAGAGACTGGGATCATTGGGAGACATTTTAGAAGCTAGATTTTAGTCTACCTTTTCCTTGTTTATAAGAAAGAAAAGAGCTTGAAAACATTCCCTCCCAACCCCCATCTATCACTGTCTTTGTATAGTTCTGACCCACTTAAGCTCAGCTATTACAACCTCCCTCTTAACATGTGTGTGGCTGATTTCCATCTTCTACTATCACCTTCCTGTATTTACCATGTTCAGAAGAATCCTTCCAGAAGTATACATTTATTATTTTATTCTCAAAATTATAATATGTACAGATATTCTAAACATATTGCAAAGTAGTTTGTATATACTAGAGGCTTTTCCACCTCCATTTTCTTAGCAATTATCAGTTTTTTTCTTTGTAAATGAGTAATACAGATACAGATTTGTTTTGTCTTTAAAGTATATTTTATTTTTTATTTTAATTCCAATGTACTTAACACACAGTGTTATATTAATTTCAGGTGTACAATATAGTGATTCAACAATTCCATCTGTTACTCAGTGCTCATCAAGATAAGTGTACTCTTAATCCCCTTCACCTATTTCACCATTGCCACACCCACCTCTCCTATGGTAATCATCTGTTTGTTGTCTATAGGTTTTTGATTTGTCTCTTTTTTTGTTCCTATGTTCATTTGTTTCTTAAATTCCACATATGAGTGAAATCATGGTATTTGTCTTTCTCTGACTGGTTTATTTTCTTTAGCATTATACTCTCTAGCTCTACCCATGTTGCTGCAAATGGCAAAATTTCATTTCTTTTTGTGGCTGAATAATATTCTATTGTATATATACATCACATCTTCTTTATTCATCTGTTGATGAACACTTAGGTTGCTTCCATATTGTGGCTATTGTAAGTAAGACTGCGAGAGGTTTTTAGGGGAGCATATATCTTCTTGAATTAGTGTTTTTTATTTCTTTGGGTAAATATCCAGTAGTGCTATTACCGGACTGTAGGATAGCTCTATTTTTAATTTTTTGAGGAACCTCCATACTGTCTTCCACAGTGGCTGCACCAGTTTGCATTTCCACCAACAGTGCGTGAGGGTTTCTATTTTTTCCACATCCTCACTACCACTTGTTGTTTCTTGTGGTTTTCATTTTAGCCGTGCTAAATAGTGTGAGGTGATATTGTAGTTTTGATTTGCATTTCCCTGATGATGAGTGATGACGAATATCTTTTAATATGTCTGTTGGCCATCTGGATATCTTCTTTAGAACAATGTCTGTTTATGTTTTCTGCCCATTTATAATTGGATTATTTGTTTCTGAGGGTTGAGTTTTATAAGTTCCTTATATATTTTGGATACTAACCCTTTATTGGATATGTCATTTGCAAATATTTTCTCCTGTTTAGTGGGTTTTATTTCAGTTTGTTGGTTGTTTATTTCACTGTAAAGAAGCTTTTTATTTTGATATAGTCCCAGTAGTTTATTTTTGCTTTTGTTTCCCTCGCCTCAGGAGACATATCTAGGAAGATGTTGTTATGGCCAATGTTAGAGAAATTACTGCCTGTGCTCTCTTCTAGAATTTTATGGTTTGAGGTTTCACATTTAGATCCTTAATCCATTTTTGGTTTATTTTTGTGTATGATGTAAGAAAGCAGTCCATTACATTCCTTAGTATGTAGCTGTCCAGTTTTCCCAACATCATTTGTTGAAGAGACTCTCTTTTCCCCATTGCATATGCTTGCCTCCTCTGTTGAAGATTAATTGGCCATATAATTGTGGTTTATTCCTAGGCCTTCTATTCTATTTCATTGATCTATGTGTCTATTTTTGTGCCTCTACCATGCTGTTTTGATTACCTACTTGAAGTCTGGAGTTGTGATACCTCCAGCTTTGTTTTTCTTTTTCAAGATTGCTTTGGCTATTTAGGGTCTTTTGTCGTTACATACAAATTTTAGGATTATTTGTTCTAGTTCTGTGAAAAATGCTGTCGGTATTTTGATAGGGATTGTATTAAATCTGGAGATTAATTTGGGTAGGATAGACATTTAACAATATTTGTTCTTCTAATCTATGAGCATGGAATGTCTGCATTTGTTTGTGTTGTCTTGAATTTCTTTCATCAGTGTTCTATAGTTTTCAGAATATAGGTCTTTCACCTCTTTGGTTAAGTTTATTCCTAAGTATTTTATTATTTTTGGTGCAATTTTAAATGGGATTGGTTTTGTTTTAAATTTCTCTTTCTGCTGCTTCATTATTAGTGTATAGAAATGCAACAGATTTGTCTACATTGATTTTGTATGCTGTGACTTTACTGAATTCATCGATCAGTTTTGGTAGTTTGGGGGTAGTCTTCAGGGTTTTCTACATACAGTATATAGTACCATGTCATCTGCTAATAGTAAATCTTTCACTACTTCGTTATCAATTTGGGTGCCTTTTATTCCTTTTTCTTGTTCTTGGCTAGGACTTCCAGTTCTATGTTGAATAAAAGTGGTGAGAGTGGATATCATTGTCTTGTTCCTGACCTTAGGGGAAAAGCTCTCAGTTTTTCATCATTGAGCATGATGTTAGCTGTGTGTTTTTGTATAAGTCCTTTATTATATTATAGTATGTTCCCTCTAAACCTATTTCGTTGAGGGTTTTTATCATGAATAGATGTACTTTGTCAAATGCTTTTTTTGCATTTATTGAAATGATATGTTTTTTATCCTTTCTCTTATAGAAAGGATATGTGCTGTTTTCACATTTATTGATTTGCAAATATTGAACCATACTTGCATCCCAGGAATAAATCCCACTTGATTGTGTTCAATGATTTTTTTAATGTATTGTTGGATATTTTTTGCTAATATTTTGTTGAAAATTTTTGCATCTATGTTCATTAAATATATTGGCCCATAGTTTTCTTTTCTTGTTGTGTCTCTCTGGTTTTGGAATCAGGGTAATGCAAGCCTCATAGAATGAATTTGGAAGTTTTCCTTCCTCTTCTATTTTTTAGAAAAGATTGAGAAGAATGGGTACTAACTGTTATTTAAATCTTTGGTAGAATTCACCACCTATGAAGCCTTCTGGTCCTAGAATTTTGTTTGTTGGTAGTTTTTTTTTTGTTTGTTTTTGTTTTTGTTTTTTTTTTACTGATTCAATTCAATTTTATTGCTGGTTGTTGGTCTGTTCAAATTTTCTATTTCTTCCTCCTTCAGTTTTGGTAGGTTATGTATTTATAAGGATATATCCATTTCTTCTAGACTGTCCAATATTGGCATATAATTTTTCATAATATTCTCCTTTGTATTTCTTGAAGTCCTTTGTATTTCTGTGATGTCAGTTGTTTTTCTCCTCTTTTGTTTGAGTTTATTTGTGTCCCCCCCCCTCTTATGAGTCTTGCTAGAGGTTCATCAATTTTCTTGATCTTTTCAAGCTTCTGGTTTCATTGATCTGCTCTATTGTTTTGATTTTTAGTTTCTATATTATTTCTGCTCGAATTTTTATTATTTCCTTCTGTTGCATTTGGGTTTTATTTGTTCCTTTTCATTTTTTTTCTAGCTTCTTTAGGTGTAAGGTTAGGTTGCTGATTTGATATTTTTCTTCTTGAGGTAGGCCTGTATTGTTACAAACTTTCCAATAGAACTGCTTTTGCTGAATCCCAAAGATTTTAGATATTTTTGTTTTCATTTTCATTTGTCTCCATGTAGCATGCTATTTAACCTCCATTACCTGTGCTCTTTCCAGATTTTTTCTTGTGGTTAATTCATAGTTTCATTGCATTGTGATCAGAAAAGATGGTATAACTTCGATCTTCTTCAAATTGTTGAAACTTGTTTTGTGACCTAATATGTAATCTATCTTGGAGATCATTCTATGTGCACTTGAATGTGTATTCTGCTATTTTAGGATGGAATTGTCTGAATACATCTGTTAAATCTATCTGGCTCAGTGTGTCATTCAAAGCCACTGTTTCCTTGTTGATTTTCTCTTTGGGCGATCTGTCCATTGATATAAGCGGAGTGTTAAAGTCCTCTACTATTACTGTATTACTAGTGACCAGTTCCTTTATGTTTGCTATTAACTGTTTTATGTATTTGAATGTATCCATGCTGGGTGCATAAGTATTTACAACTATTATGTCTTCTTGTTGGATTGTCCCATTAATGATTATATACTGTCCTTCTTCGTCTCTTGTTAGTCTCAGTTTAAAGTTAATTTTGTCTGATGTAAGTTTTGTTACCCTGGGACTTTCTTTTCATATCCATTTGCATGATCAATGTTTCTCTATTCCCTCACTTTCAATCTGCATTTGTCTTTAGTTCTGAAGTGAGTCTTCCATAGGCAGTATATAGAGGGGTCATATATTTTTTAAATCTATTCTGTCACCCTATGTCTTTTGATTGGAGCATTTAGTGAATTTATATTCAAAGTAATTATTGATAGGTACATACTTATTTCCATTTTGTTATTTGCTTTGTGCTTGTTTTTGTGGATCATTTCTGTTCCGTTCTTCTCTTACTCTATTCTTTCACCCAAAGTTGGCTCTCTGTAGTCATATACTTGGATTTCTTTCTCTTTATTTTTTTACATATATATTACTGGTTTTTGATTTCCAGTTACCATTAGGTTTGTATATTACATCTTCTGCATGTAGCAGTCTATCTTAAATTGATGGTCATTTAAGTTTGAACCCATTCTTTACTCCTTTCCTCCTCACATTTTAGGTATATGGTGTCATACTCTACCTCCTTTTATTTTGTGATTCCTTTGAAATGCAGCTAAGATTTTTTAATTCTCTAGTAAGTATCTCTGAAAAGGACATTCTTTCAATTCAGATAGATTGAGAATAAGAGTTTTCTTCTATTCTTATTCTAACTTCCTCCATTCCATGTACATTCAATAGAATAGTAGTTATGTAAGTGTCCATGGAGTTGTACTAAAAACTGAGCTAATTAGGAATCTAAAGATAAATTTAGGCAGAATTCTCTTTAGCATGATATTGTAACCTATCAAATGGATGGATTTTTGTTGTTGTTTGTTTGTTATATTCAAAGATAATTTTTACAAAAAATAGTATTGTCTGATAAACTTTCCTTATATTTTCCTCATATCTACTACTATACAAACATTATTACAACTAGCTTATAATCTTTGCATGACTATCATTCTATACAGAATGTGTTATAGTTTATGTATAACTTTGACATATACCATCTCATTTCATCACATTAATACAAGTTACTTAAAGATTAACAGGAGATATATTTAAGTCTCTTACCACCAACCTACCTGACCACCTCTCTGAGACAATTTTTTTTTTAATCTCAAAAGATCACTCTCTTAAACCATACACAAAAATAAACTCAAAATGGATGAAAGACCTGAATGTGAGACAGGAAACTATCAAAACCTTAGAGGAGAAAGCAGGCAACAACCTCTTTGACCTCAGCCACAGCAATTTCTTACTTGATACATCTCCAAAGGCAAGGGAATTAAAAGCAAAAATGAACTATTGGGACCTCATCAAGATTTAAAGCTTCTACACTGCAAAGGAAATAATCAACAAAACTAAAAGGCAACTGATGGAGTGGGAAAAGATATTTGAAAATGACATATCAGATAAAGGGCTAGTATCCAAAGTCTATAAAGAACTCACCAAACTCCCTACCCAAAAAACAAATAATCCAGTGAAGAAATGAGCAGAAGACATGAATATACACTTTTCCAAAGAAGATATCCAGATGGCCAACAGACACATGAAATGATGCTCAACATCACTCATCACCAGGGAAATACAAATCAAAACCACACTGAGATAACACCTCACACCAGTCAGAGTGGCTAAAATGAACAAATCAAGAAACCATAGATGCTGGTGAGGATGTGGAGAAATGGGAACCCTCTTGCACTGTTGGTGGGAATGTAGCTTCTCTGGAAAAGAGTGTGAAGGGTCCTCAAAAATTAAAAATAGAACTCCCCTATGATCCAGCAATAACACTGCTAGGAATTTGCCCAAGGGATACAGGAGTGCTGGTGCATAGGGGCACATGTACCGTAAGGTTTATAACAGCACTTTCAACAATAGCCAAATTATGGAAAGAGCCTAAATGTCCATCAACTGATGAATGGATCAAGAAGATATGGTTTATATATACAATGGAATACTACTTGGCAACGAGAAAGAATGAAATCTGGCCATTTGTAGCAACATGGATGGAAGTGGAACATATTATGCTAAATGAAATAGTCAGAGAAAGATACCATGTTTTCATTCATATGTGGATCTTGAGAAATTTAACAGAAGACCATAGAGGGGGGAGGGAAGGGGGAAAAAGTTACAAACAGAGAGGGAGGGAGGCAAACCATAAGAGATTCTTAAATATAGAGAACAAACTATGGGTTGATGGGGATGAGGGAGAGAGAAAGGGGTGATGGGCATCCCCCACTTATTGGGATGAGCACTGGGTTTTGTATGGAAGCTAATTTGAAAATAAATTATATTAAAAAAATTAAAAGATCAAATGACTGAAAAACAGATTTTTCTGTATCTGATATGCAAGTTCAGTTTTTACTTCTAAAATGAAATGTTTTAATGAAGTCAAAAGCAATTCTGTAATTCTAAAAAATTGAAAAGTAGGGCAGATTCTTATGATACTATGAAAATTATAAAGTAACAAGTGAAAAATTGTTTTTGGAGTGTATGATAATAGTAACACAAGGACTAAGAGGAGATACAGATACAGTGTTTTAAGAATGTTATAAATGGAGTGGTACAATAATACTTGTAAATTGTAGAGGAACAATATAAAAAAACATCAGTTATGACTAATTGCTTGTAATAGAGAAAAAATCAAAGGTAGAAAAGGAGTAAAAAAATGAACAAATAATATATAAGGAAAATAAAAACCAACACATCGTGGCAGATTCAAATCCAACCATAACAAAAATTGTTTTAAAAGTAAACAGACTAAGCATTCCAGCTAAAAGGCAGAGATTGGATTTTAAGTAAAGAAAGACCCTTATGTATGGAATCTCTCTCTTCCCCCCCTTTCTCTCCCAACATACACACACACACACACACACACACACACACCATGTATATATTTTACACGTACATGTGGATAAATTTAAAAGACACTACAATATAAACACTAATCAAAAAGCTGGAGTCTATACATTAACATTAGACAAATTAGACTTCAGAATAAGAAATGCAACCAAGGATAAGGAAGGACATCTCAAAAAAATAAAGGACTCAGCTCCTCAAGTGGATATAAAAAAAATCTAAATTTATGTCCATACACTAGCAGAGGTACAAAATATATGAAAGAAAATTAGATATTCTAACACTCCTCTCAGTAATTGAGTCTTGTAATTAACATTTTAGAAAATTCCACCCAACAGTAGCAAAATACACCTTTTAAAGTTTACATACCTTTTGGGGGCGCCTGGGTGGCTCAGTCTGTTGAGTATCCGACTTAGGGTCAGGTCAGGATTTCATGGTTTGTGAGTTCAAGCCCCGCATCGGGCTTGCTGCTGTCAGCGCAGAGCCAGCTTCAGATCCTCTGTCCTTTCTCTGCCCCTCCCCTGCTTGTGTTCTCTCAAAAATAAATAAACATTAAAAAAAAAAGCGTACATACCTTTTAAAGTGTACATAGAAATTTATTTAAAAAATATTTGGGGCCATTAAAAGTTTTAAATAAATTTAAGACATTTGAAATGATACAAAGTATGTTCTTTGACTATAATCATATGAAACTAGAAATGAATAACAGAATATCAGAAAAATCTCCCAAAACATTAGAAATTAAAATGCCTATATGTAATCCATAGATAAAGTAATCACAAAGGAAACTAGAAAACATCCTGAATTGAAGGAAAATGAAAATAAAACATTAAATTTATGGAATAAGTTAATGCACTGTTTACATGAAAATATAGAATATTAATTGTATATACTAGAAAGAAATGTTTCAAGTAAGTGACCTCAGGCTCCACCTTAGGCAACCAAGGGAAAATGATCATATAAACCCCAAAGCATAAAGAAGGAAGGAAGTTAATAAAGATAAGAACAGAAAGTAATAGAGTGAAGAACCACACAGCAAGAGAGATATAAATGAAATTAAAAACTGGTTCTTTGAACAAAAGTCAATAAAATTTATCATCTTTTAGCCATACTTAAAAGAAATTTTAGAAAGGTGACACAAATTAAAAATATTAGGAATAAAAAAGACATTACCACAAGTCCTACAGATATTAAGAGATCAAGGAATATCAAACGTCTTTATGGCAATAAATTTGAAAACTGAGATAATAAAATGGACATATTCTTTTAAAGACACTAAATCTAGAAGAGACAAATTGGCTGAATAACCTTATATTTATTAAAGAAATTAAATTCAAAGTTAAAATTCTTCTCAACAAGAAAATTCCAGTCTGAAATGGTTTCAATAGTGAATTCTATTAAACATTTAAGGAAAAGTAATACCAATTCTTCACAAACTGTGTAGGAGTGCCTGGGTGGTTCATTTGGTTGAGGATCTGACTCTTGATTTCAGCTCAGGTCATGATCCCAAGGTCGGGTGGTGGGGTGGAGCTCCACACTGAGCATGGAACCTGCTTAGGATTCTCTCTTTCTCTCCCTCTGCCCCTCACCACCCCCACTCTAAATGAAGAAAAAAAAAAAAGAAGAAGAAAGAAAGAAAGAAACCAGAAGAGTAAACTCATTTTATGAGTTTATTCCCAACTCATTTTATGAAGGCAGGATTGCCCTGATATCAAAATCAGCAAAGAAATAATAGTTCATGTCTCACTTTATCGGTGAACCATTCTCTGCATCCCACTTCACTGTGACTCCATGTGATCCTTAGCATATAACTCTACCACTGCATTTATCACATGTAGTTGTTTACTTGCATGTCTCACTTAATAAAGTAAAATCAAGTTTAAAGTAATCACTATATCTCACTGTTATGGACTGAATGTGTCCTCTGAAAATTCATATGTTGAAACCTAACCCCCAATGTGATGAGATTTGGACACAGGGCTTTGGGAGGTAATTCAGTCAGGAGGATTGACGTATGAATGGGATTAATGCCCCTGTAAAAGAGACCCCAGAAATCTCCTTTATCCATCCTGCCATATGAGGACAGAGTGAGAAGGTAGCCATCTATGAACCAGGAGGTGGGTCTTCACCATATACTGAATCTGCTGGCATTTTGATCTTGAACTTCTCAGCATTTAGAACTGTGAGAAATAAGTTTCTGTTGTTTATAAGACACCTAGTGTGCAGTATTTCATTATAGCAGCCTGAACTTTGACACTCACTCATATTTGTATCCTTCACATCTAATACACAATGGGAGGTTTGAATTATCAAATAAGTGGATCGAGGTATGCCAGTACTTAGAGATAGGAAATTCCATTTTCATTGAGTTGTAATACTATGTTAACTCCACCTTTGATCACTAGATTTTTCAATAATCGAGCGGGTTTCTCCAAAGCTTCCCAATTAGTTGAATGTTTTGATGAGTTAGTTTTTAAATTTTCCAATCAGTGTCCATTGTCAAATAGATGCTTTGTTTTCCAAATCTAATAAAATATTCTCTCCACTCTGAGAAAAAAAGGACATGATTACCTCTGGTATCATGTGCAGCAACTTTGTTATTTTCTTGTATAGCTTCACCTACATCAAGATCCTTTTGAATAATCAACTCTCAAATTCATTTTCTCCCTGTTCTCCCTGTATTCTTCCAGATATAGATTCAAGTCTATTAAAATAAATCTCCTGTTTTGTCACTCTTGTGCTGTGATTCAACATGTACCAGGTATTAGTTTCAAAAGCACTGGGGAAACACATAAGACCTCCTCACTCTCCTTTTTGTCCCTGCAGGATTCTTACAAGTGAGCTGGCTTTGTGCAGTGCAGGCCAACAGTCTCATTTAGAGTTGAATACTTCATTATGGAAAGATTGAAGTTCCCCAGAATTGTACTTGGGTGGAAAATAATTTAAATGGAAAATCCCTGTAGCTGCTTTAACATAAGGGGGTGCCAAGTGTATGTCAAAAAAACATGGATTGCTCACTAACACAACAAATACAATATGTAAATAGGCAGAAATAAAAGGATTAGTTACTAAGACTTGAAATATCAAATTTAAGTAGTTTTCATTGATTCACTCAAAGACAAAACATTGCTTCCTTTTTTATTCCCTAGAAAATAAAGTGGCCTTTTTATATCCATCTTTATCTTTCATATGTGGCATTTAAATAAATGTTTGAATGCTAATTTAAGCCATTCAATATCTAGTCTATGCCAAACACCCTGCCACACATAAGCATACATACATACATACATACATATCACATGATTTTTGCCATAGTGGAATTTATTGTCTGGGTTTTGACCTATATTGAGCAGTATTGGTTCAATATAAACAAAAAAGATAGCAGAATATCCTCTCACACAATTTCTGAAACAATGGTCAAAAGACAAAGCACTAAAATAGTAAATAAGAAATAATACTGTGATAGCAGTTTTGCCATCAAATAGTGAAGTCCTAAAAATGCCTTGTATTAGAATAGTAACAGTAATAGTAGAATAGTCATTGTGAAGATAGGAATAATAGTAGCAATAGCAGAAGTGGTAACCACTTCCATGTCTTTACCAATTGCCCAATAATGAACCTTCTGACAAGGACTTTATGTGAATGAACATATTTGATTTTCATAGTAACACTAACAGGTAGATAAGACTATTCTCCCCAGTTTACAGTTGAGGACACTGAGTGTTACAGAGTGCCAGTGCTTCCCACAGTTCCATAGCTAGCACCTCATCAAACTGGATTCGAGAATCTAAGCCTGATATTTCCAAAGCCAACTGACCCAAAGTGGGATTTAGAAATAGCAGAACTCAATTAAACTCTGTTTTTATCACTTCCTACTCAGTGACTTTGAAAGTTACTCTTGGGGTTAGAAATGTTTTTCTGCAAAGGGCCAGATAATAAATATTTTAGGCTTTGTGGGCAAAATAACCTTTGTTGCCCTCAATTCTGCTATTGTGAACTGAAATCAGCCATAGACAATAAGTAAAATTTAGTTCCCCAAACAGGCCAGCCCTTGACTTACATAATCACTCTGAGCTTCATATTTGTGTGTGTGTGTGTGTGTGTGTGTGTATAAAATAGAGATGATCCTACCTTTTTGGGATTTTGTAATTGTCTTAAATAAACATGCAAGGGATGCAGTATGACAAATATTAGGTGTTTAATAATGCTAGCTATTATTTTTTTAATTATTTTTTTATTGTTTAGCTGTTTCTCTTTCTTCTAAGCCACAAAAAGAAGATAATAGGTATATTCCTTCCCTTCAATAAAAAGTTCACCCAAAACAAAAAAATCCTTTTAAAAGTATAATACTGAGGGTATCTGTATGTGATATGCTGTTAGGCAGAGATATATTAGTTTATTCAAATTTGTAAAGAACTTGCTATGCATGGAATGTATTAAGTGCTAGAAATACAAATATCGGATAGACTATTTTTACCAAAAATAGAAATTATATTAGGGAAGATCACTTGTGTGCAAATAATTACCCAAAGTTGGAGGATATATTTTATATTAATACCACTATAATAAAATTGATATAAATAAATTGATACATATATTATAAATATAATAAGATTGATTTTCTTATCTCATTTTTCCATTATTATAAGCCTATAATTTTATTGAGACCTGGTACGACGTGTTCCCTCTATACTCTCAGTATTTACTGTGACTCTTTACTCATAGCTATTAAGTGTTGATATGGGAAGGAACAACAAATGGCAAAGTGTTTAGATATATGCAATCATAATATAAAGAGACAACTTCCAACTGGAATGATCCAAGAAAATTTTAATTAAACTAATACTGGCTATTGTGAATAATGCTAAGAAAAATAGGAGTGTATGTTTATTTTCTTAAAATCCTGTTTTCATTTCCTTTGGGTATATACCTAGTAGTGGAATTGCTGGATCATATGGTAGATCTAGTTTTAATTTTTTGAGGAACCTCCATATTGTCTTCCATAATCATTGGACTAATTTACATTCCCACCAATAGTGTAAAAAGGTTCATTTTTCCCCCCACATCCTTGCCAGCACCTGTTGTCTCTTGTCTTCTTGATGATAGCCATTCTAACAGGTGTGAGGTGATATCGTATTGTGGTTTTGATTTGCATTTCCCTGATGACTAGTGATGTTGAGCATCTTTTCATGTGCCTGTTTTATAGATATCTAATGCACAATATAATGAATGTAGTCAATAATACTGCACTATAATGATATGATAAATATTGCTTCAATGGCAACATATTACAACATATATATGTACCAAAGTAACATGCTGTATACCTTATAAGTGTAACAGGACAAACTTATCAAATAAGAAAAGTAAATTTTAAAATATCACCCATTGTCGTTAAGCATCAGTTGTATGCTTGGTGGAGAAGGTGGCTTATAACATAGAAGTTAAGAGAAGGGGAATTTGAGAGATATTGGCCTGCACAGCAAACTTCTAATTGTGAACATGGGTAAAAATAACCTCTTTCTGCCTTATTTTCCTCTACTATAAATAGAGAAAATACTCACTTCACAAAGCTGCTGTGAGAGTTGCAAAATATAGTTTTATCAGAAGATTTCATATAATGCCCAGCATAGTTTAAATAATGGCTAGGATGATAGCAATGCTGAAGATTTTGATAATAATGATTAATGGTAGCATTTGGAATGGGATTAGCTGAAAGTAAATCAGTAAGAATGGGCTAAACATTTATAAGTTTTTGGTGAGTTTTTTCCACATAACAAAAAAATTCAGATTTAGGCTATTATTGGCATTAACTCAAGTGCTCTATAATGTCTTCAGGGACCTAGGCTCTTTCTACCATTCTCATCTGCCATATTTTGGCCCATACTCCTCAAATGTGGCCCATGGCTCAGCAACATTAGCATTACCAGACACTTGTTAGAAATATAAAATTATGGGCACCACTCTAACCTATGGAATCAGAATGACATCTTGCTGGTTGTTTTTCTTATTCGTGTTAGCGTTCGAGAATAACAGCATTAGCCCAGGTTTTTGTCCTCATACTTGTTTCCGCATAGCATCAAGATGGCTTCTGTAGTTTCAAATAGAGGAAGAATGGGTTTTTTGTTTTGTTTTTGAGGAAATGTATGTAGGATGGCATGTCTGGAAAACTGAAGAATAAAGATGGAATGGAAACTACTTGAAAGATAGTTGTTGGGTCCTAGACAGGGAATATGGGTGAAAGACTGTGATAAGTCTTCAATATCAGGCTCAAGGTTTGGATGTTAATTATCAGAAGATTGGGACAGGATCAGAATTGTATTTCCAGAAAATAAATCTGTTAGCATTTAGGACAGACTGCTATAGCACCCAGTTCTCTTAGGTCACCCCTGGAATGTGACTCTCCATGCAGATGGAGCAGTCCTGTTCTGTGTCCCCAGTTTCAATTTTGTCTTAAAAATATATTATTAATGATCACTATCACCCACAATAGACAACATTCTAATGTCCCTGATCATAGCTGAAATAAGACTTCAAGGCTCTAAACACAGACTGAAGATTTGGTGTACAGTAAATAAATATAAATGTAACCATACAATGTGGTCCAAAAGATGTGGTTTGCTGGCTGATTTATGTCTGGCTTAGGATTTATTGCTGCCTTGGATTTTTCTGAAAAATTTTAAGAAGTCTTAAAGTCTGAGAGGTCCCTTTCCCACATGCTTAAGGCACACCTTTAGAATTCAAGTTTCTTCTCCCAGGGCTACTTCATTCCTACATGACGCATGATGAGAAGGTTAAGAGAAACACCAACAATTTTACTCCAAGTATTAATGTTGGTGGTACAAATTGTACTCCATTAATAGTGGCCATGTTTTCATTTTTCTAAAAAAATACTTTATTGAGGTATAAAGAACTTTACATATTTAATGTATACAATTTGATAAATTTGGATCTGTGCAAACACCCTCGTTACCATCACCATAATCAAGGTAATGTACATATCCAACACCTTCCAGAATTTCCTTGTCTCTCTCTCTCTCTCTCACCTTTTTTTCTTTCTTTGTCTTCCGTGGTAAGTACACTAAATATGAGATGTACTGTCTTAACAAGTTTTGAAGTGCACAATACCATATTGTTAATTATAGGCACCTTGCTGTCCAGCAGGTATGTAGAAGTTATTTATCTCACATAACTGAAACATTAGATCCACTGAATAACAGCTTCCTGATTCCACCACTCCTCAGCCCCTGACTTCCAATAATGTATTTGTTGCTTCTAGGAGTTTGACTCTTTTAGATTCCTCGTATAAGTGAAATCATGCAATTTTTGTCCTTCTGTGATTTGCTTTTTTCATTTAGTGCAATGTCTTCCAGGCCTATCCATGTTGTTGCAACTGGCAGGATTTCCTACTTTTGCGAGGCTAAATAATAATATGCCATTGTATGTACGTACCATGTTTTAGCCATTCATCAATGGACACATACTCTCATTTAAGTTCCCCTATATGTGTGCATGTGTGAATTGGGGTAAATTATCTCCAATATTGTTATTTTAAAATGTATTTTATTATAAAATATTTCAAATATATGGAAGAATTCAGCCTTTTAATGAATTTTAATATTGGTCATTTTGTTTCAAATATTATTGATTAAAAATACCAAAGTCCCTTTTGTACATTTCACCTATTCTATCTCACCCTTACCTTCAACCAAACTTGTTAAACAACTCTCTTTCCCATTAGATGCTATCTATCTAAATACCATTCCCTAGATTTGGGTCCCAGAGTGTCACCCGTGTAAACAGTGTCTGCAAGAACTGCTCAGAACAGGTGAAGGTATTTCTTTTTCTGTTCATGTTTAATATGTTTGAATACAAGTATAATTAATTCAAAATGGATACTAATGTTTTCCTATTTGAAAATTTTAAATGCCACCATGTTGTTTGTATCATTCACCATATTAGTTACGGTAAAGTAGTCAGATTAAAAAAAGTCAGCCAAATATTTTGGCAGTTTAACAGTCTTAAGTTTTCTTGAGATTTGCTGAGCTCTCATGGAAAGTGTTTATCTTCTGAGAGGTTATTCAGACACCCTGCATTAGCTTTCTATTGCTGCAGAACAAACTACCACCAACTTGGTGGCATAAAACAACACTCATATATTAGCTCAGTTCTGTAGATCAGAAGTACAGATATAGCATAACTAGGTTCTCTGCTCAGAATTTTCCAGTGAAAAATTCAAGATATTGGCCATGGCTGCGTTCTTCTCTGAAGGTTCAAGGGCTTTTGCTTTCCAGCTCATTCAGGATGATGGCAGAAGTCATGTTCATAGACCTCCATTTCCTTCCTGTCAGCCAGGATCATTATCAGATCATAAAGGCAACCCTCATTTCTTGCCTCCTCCACTTCAAAGCCAGCAACAGAGGACATCCTTCAGGTCAAGTCCTTCTTAAACTTCAAATCTGCATGAAGAACACAGTCCCTTTTAAGTATCACCTGCTTAAGTCTGACCACCAAAGATAATCTTCCTATCTTAAGGTCAACTAATTGGGGACCTTAATTAACTTTGCAAAATCCCTTCATGGCAGCACCTATATTAGTATTTGATTGATACTGGGTATATATACCAGGGAATAGAATAAATCTTGGCAGCCATCTTAAAATCATGCCTCAGAACTATTAAACAACTATATTTTTGATGCGTGGCTTCCAAAGTTGTCCTGGGCATCAACATCCTAGTCTACCTGAAGGGGACAAAATGTGGAGAATTCATAGAAGTAGCACTTTTCATTTCTGTCTACATTTCTATTGGAGACAAATCAGCCATGTGGTCCAACCTAACTGCAAGGGAAGCTATTTTCTGACATTGTATAGAAGAAGGAAAAGTAAGTTTTGGTGGATAGCTAGAGGTCTCCACATTCTTCATGATTTGAGCTTCCCTCTCTCTTTCTTCCACTGTCTCTGGGTTTCCCTTTCCAGGTCTGGTGATTTTCTTGTAATGTCCACAAATCCACGAAACCCACTGTGCAGAAATTAAAAAGCAACATGTGTTAGCATCTGTTTAGAGGCCCTGCCTATACAGGCAAAGAACTCCATCTAGGCTGTGGTTGCAGGCACTGGTTGGCAGTGAACTCCCAGTCTCCCCTGCTTTATGCACTTGGCCTGATTCAGTCCTTCAACTTTGTGTTGGTTCAGTTTTTAAAAATTTGTAGTTTACAGTTTCACTTCTTTTTTTTTAAGTTTATTCATTTTGCAGAGACAGAGACAGCATAAGCAGATGAGGGGCAGAGAGATAGGGAGAGAGGGAGAATGCCAAGCAGGCTCCATACTGTTAGCACAGAGTCTGATGCAGTGCTTGAACTCACAAAACCATGAGATCATTACCTGAGCTGAAACCAAGAATTAGGTTGCTTAACTGAATGAGCCACCCAGGCACCCCTACACTTTCACTTCTGATCACAGCTTTGTTTCCATGTACTATTTCGTCAATGGAGATATTTATCTTAATTTTAAGTGTTCTCTTTTTACATTTTAACTATCATAGCTTTATGGTGAAGAAGAGCTACAGATTTTTTTTAAGTTTATTTATTAATTTTGAGACAGAGAGGGAGGAAGGAACAGAGAGAGGGAGAAAGAGGGATCCCAAGCAGGCTCTTCAGTACAGAGCCCTATGCAGGGCTCAAACCTAGGAACTGTGAAATCATGACCTGACCCAAATAGAATTGGATGCTTAACCAACTGAGCCACCTGGGCACCCTGAACTGCAAATTCAAAAATGAGCTCACAAATGCCATCTTCATCAGAAATGTATGAAAAATCCTGTGGAATTTGTTTCTATTCTATTTTCTATTCTTTAGGTCATGTTTCCCTGTCTCCTTGTATTAGTTTCCTGGGCCTGCTGTACAAAAATATAGCAAAGTAAATAGCTTAAAACAACAGCAATTTATTCTATCACAGTTCTTGAGGCTAGAAGTCCAAAAGTAGGGTGTTGGCAAGGCCATGTTCTCTCTGCAGGCACTGGGGGAGAGTGTGTTCCATGTATTTCCTTAGCTTCTGAAATTGTAGCAAACTTTGGCATTTCTTAGCTTATAGATGCATTACTTAAATCTCTGCCTCAGTTGTTAGGTGTTATTCTTCCTGTGTGTTTGTGTATATCTTCCTATTGGAACATCAGGAACATTGGATTAAGGCCTACCAAGTGGAGAACAACCCAATCTTAACTCAATTATATCTGCAAAGACCATATTTCCAAATAAGGTCACATTCATAGGTACCAGGGGTAAGGATTTCAACATAGCTTTTGGGGGGACACAATTTTACCTCAACACTCTTCATGTGACTTTTTAATTGAATGCCAAAAATTATATTTGAAAAACTATAAAAATAACTTGAGACCTACAATGATATATTAGTTCCTGCAGAGAAGATTATATTTGATTCTGGTAAGTGGCTAAAGGCATACACAATCAAGAATAAGCTTAATCCAATTTCAGTGTTTTAGATCTTTCAAAACTGGCCTTTAGTCACTGTGAGGACTAATCTACTTTATCATTCACCCTTACTATAAATTGTAGCCATTTATAGTCTAAATCTAAAATATGAGAGGTTTACTAGTCTTCCAACCCAAGTTTCGTGGGTCCAGAGTTCCATTTTTTGTACTCCTACCCTGAGAGCCTGAGAGGTGGTCCACAATACTATTGAGTTTATTATGTTCTTTTTAAAGTCAATAATTATCTTTTGGGAGAAAATGCCCAAAATTTAAGGTTCACCTCTTTGGGTTTCTCTCTTGGATCCTAACCTGTCAGTACCTTTTTGATTTTCTCATGGTTCTAAGGCATATATTTAAAATATATTTTCTCTAATTTATCAGTATTTTTTAGATGGGAAGATGATTGGCACAAATTACTTGGCCTATTAATATTCTGGATATAATAGTAATATTTAAATATTCACTATCAAATATAGGCAAACATTCCTAATGTTATTTCAAAATAATGATCTAGTATGTTTTACATGTTAACATTTTGTCCTTTGGTTCAAGGGAAAAAAGAATTACAGGAGCAAAATGTTGCCATAATTAACAAGAATAGTAAGGGTTTTTAACTTTATGAATAAAAAAATATTAAAAGCTTTTAGATAGTTCAAAAGTAGAGAATCTGACATTTACTACAAGCAGTAAGAGTTAATTAGACAATATTAGGAAAAACTACATATTATTTTGAACTAACAGATGTCATTAAAGTATAATTGATATTATAAGAAGTAAAAGAAATTAGAGTATATCCTAATGCATAACTTTTGATGTATTAGCCTTCATATAATTACACATGTCTGCATATTTTAAACTGTTTAAACATATTAAGGCCAAGAGTCATGAAAAATCCTGTTTTGGGAATTCTTAACATCTGGCAAATATGAATTAAAAGCAAAATGTCAAATTTGTTACCTTAAAATTTCAAAGGGAGGAATGGTTCCAATAGCATATGCAGCTATATCTTTTATAAATTATCTTTGATCCATATATATTAAAGACTATAAACTATATGAAATAAGAGTATTAAAGCAAATGATCTGTCCTAAAAAATTCATAAAGTGAACATCTATATAGAACCACAAAGGTGAAGTATAATGATTATAGAAACAATCTAGCAGTTGCCAGCTGAGAAATTGTTGTCCTTATACCATAATACCAAAACAACAAAATTTGACCAGTAACATTTTAATATTAAAAGTTGAAGAATAGTTAAGATTTGTTCCTGTATCCTAAAAGTTGATTCTATGATGAAAATACCAAGTTTCAGTTGACTATTGTTTTTAACATTTAGCCATCTGGCATTTGGCTAAAAAGCATATTCAGTTGCATGTCAAAATATATATTCATATGTTAACCAATTTCCCTTTCATCTTGTATTTATGTAGTATGTGTTAGTGCTGCTTAACTTTACATTTTGGCCCATTGCTGTTAAAATATTGATTCAGGATCATCAACACAGAGAAGCAGAAGTCCAAAAGTCCTGTCCTTGATCTGGGTATGCTGTTATGAACTGAATATGTACCCTAAAATCCATATGTTGAAATCTTAACTCCCAATGTGATGGTATTAGGACATAGGGCCTTTGGGAGGTGATTTAGTCATGAGGGTGGAGTTCTAAGGAATGTGATTAGTGGCCTTATGAAAGAGACCCCAGAGAGCTCTCTCAATCTTTCTTCCTTGTGATGACAGTGAGGATATAGCACTTTATGGACCAGGAAATGGGTTTTCACCAGACACCAAATCTGCCAGTGCCTCCATCTTGGACTTACCAGCTTTCAGACATGTGAGAGATAATTTTCTCTTGTTTATAAGCTACCTAGTCTATGGTAGGTATTCTTTATAGGCTAACACACTAGCTAATCAGAACCAGAGTCATCTGTCCTTTAAAATGGAAAAGTGAGGCATGTGTGTGTGACATATGCATGCCTTAGTGTGTATAGTGCAGTCTGAACACTTAGGGCCATGTATTTCATCTCGATGCCTATTAGTAGTTGGAACATAAACATATCTCATAGATCAGGTAATTAAGGCTCTATGACAGGATTATTAAGCCTGAGAAATTGACACAAATATTTAGGGGACACTTTAAAAAGTATTACTGGTAGCAGCATTTGCATTAAGAATGCAGTGATTGAGGGGCACCTGGGTGGCTCAGTCACTTAAGCATCTGAATTCGGTTCAGGTCATGATCACATGGTTCATGAGCTCAAGCTCTGCATTGGGCTCTCTCCTGTCATCACAGAGCCACTTTGGATCTTCTGTCCCCCCTCGCTCTGCCCCTCTCCTGCTTGCATTCTCCCTCTGTCTCTCTCAAAATAAATAAACAAAAAAAAAAAAAGAATACAATTATTGAGGGATTGTGCGTATGATAGATGGTGGTAGCATAGTTTTCAATCTCTCCGAATATCTGCATAAAAACAGAGCAGGCCACTAGAAAACAATTCAAAAATCCTACAGTCAACCTACTAAAAACTAGGTGGTGAGGCATCTCCTAAACATTCAAAAGATAATGGGCAAAGACCAACTACCAATAGCCATTTGATCTGTCCAGTGACCATCCTTGCAAATGAGAAAGCACAGGGAAGCAACAGGACATCTAATGGACTTGAGAATAGTAGAATCTCAAAATAAACAACATGCATTCACTAAAAAGCATAGAGGGTCAATTTAAGAATGGCAGCTGGAAGAGTTTTGTCCAATCTAATAGCAGATGAATGCAAAGGTTATACAGCAAATACTAAAGGAACTAGAGGAGTCCACATTCTCTGAACATTAAGAACCAACTTATTAGGACTCCCTTTCAGGTAAGAGCCTTGCACTTTGAAGAAACTACTAGGAGGTGAATCAAAATTGAGTAGAACTTTGACAAAAGAGAGGTCCAGATAAAGTTTGGAGAAGAGAACAAAGCCAGTCTTGGAAAGCTAGCTATCATATCTCTGTAAACTCCAAGAAAACAAGAGAAATCTCTGTGAAGTTATAACAGCTACCTTGAACCACATCTCCTAAAAGATCAGGAAAACTAATTTCATATCAAATGAACAATAGAGAAATACCGATGTCAAATTTTAAAATTTTCATAAATGAAAATAGAATATTATTTTTACAGATAATGAAAGCATATCAGAAAGTCTTGCTCAAAGAACATGTCAAAGCTGTAAACATCAATGTTGAAATCACTAATAGATATTAAGAAATAGATACAAGACATTGGCAACAACGTAAATCAGGATTATAAAAACTCATAAAGTAGATAACTCAAGAAGTATTTCCCAAATTTTAAAAATTATTTTAGACATTAAGATAGGATAGCCAGCTTCCAGTGACCCCTTATTTCTTAATATTTAAACCTTTCTATAATATTTTTTTTACATTGACACAGGACTGATCAGTAGAGTACCATGGAACTGATGGAATGTGACTTTTGAGGCTAGGTCATAAAAGGCATTGCATGTTCCATTTGCCTTCTTGGATGTCTTGCTGTGGGAGAAGCTATCTTCCATATGGTGAGTTCATCCATTCAGCCCTATGGAAAGGCCAAGAAGGAGAGGATCTGAAACCTCTTGCTAATAGCCAGCACCAACAAATCAGCCATCAGTGTTACTTTGTAAGTGAATCTTTTAACCTTCAGTCAAGTCTTCAGATGACCACAACTTCATAAAAGTCTGAGTCAGAAATGGTGAGAAAAAGTGTTTGTTGTTGTCTTAAGTCATTCAGTTTTGTGGTAATTTGTTATGCAGCAACATCAGAGAACTAATACAAAGACTATATTATAAAGAACACAAAACAATGATTACACCATAGAAGATACAGAGGGTGCAAAGAAAGAAAAATTGAAAAATCAATAATAGAGAAAAATATTCCAAAAAGTAATAAATATGGAAGTAAAAAAAAATTCAACTTATAGATGATAGGAATCTCTGAAAAAGGAAACCAAAATAAGATACTAGAAACAAATATTAAATTATAATTCAAATTTTGCATTACATTATATATATATAATTAAATTATAATTCAAATAATGCATTACATTAAAAACGATTTGAGACTGCGTATCAAATTTGTAACATATGCCTACCTGAGAATATTTAAATAAGCAACACCAAATTGTAAAATAGTAAAATTATTAGACTTTGAATAAATACAAGCAACACCAAATTATAAAATAGTAAAATTATTAGACTTTGAATAAATACAAAACCCCCAGGTATCTAAGCAAAACCTGAGTTTTAAAGGAAATAAAATTATATAGCAATGTTATATGCCTGAAGAAAATGAAGTAACATTTTATTTCAGAGATAGTAAGTACAGAAAATATGAGCCACAGGTTTTTATATCCAGCTAAACTGATTTTCATGTGTAAAGGCTTAAACTGTTATTATCATGCAAGTACCAGGGGAATTTATTCCCATGAGCCATTCCTTGGGAACTACAGTCAACCAAAATGAAAAGACACTTACCAAGTTGAGTATGAATGGTAAGCATTAAACATGGTTGCTTTCAAGCTAAGATTAAATAAAGGAAGAAAATATAGTAAGCAAGGGTTATATACTCAATTAAATAGATAAAATAATTAAATAGATAAAATAATTTTTAAGGAATATAAATTGGTGAATAGAGAGAACATATGCAAAAATATTCAACTATTTTCAGTATTTATAACAGCAGTAGTAGTATTATTTACTGTGGACTGTGTACATGTAAATTGGGTAAGTGATAATTATGTGACATTCTAATGTCACCATCCCCTGTGTCCTTGAGAAACAGGATTCTCATTGTTGAAGAAAAGAGATAAAGATATAGAAATGATTAATTTCAACAAAAACAACAGCATGTTGCACTACACTGAAAGTATGCAAGCAGCAAAATCCAGATTTTGGGAAACTCTACAGGTCAAATGTATCCAGTTGGACAAAAAAATTTTAAGGAAAAGAAAGAAATGCAGAGGGAACCTGTAAATAGAAACTTACACATACATATTTTAAAATGAGAAATACCAAACTATAGTGTCGGGAGATGCACATCTGGGTAAAATTTTAAAGAAATGCATGGAGAGGCACCTGGGTGGCTCAGTCGGTCAGTGTTTGACTCTTGATCTCGGCTCAGGTCATAATCTCTAGGTTCTTGAATTTGAGCCTCACGTCGGGTTCTGCACTGACAGTGTGGAGCCTGCTTGGGATTCTCTCTCTCTGACCTTCCCCCACACATGTGCACACTAGCACTCTCTTTCAAAATAAATAAACATTAAAAAAACTTAAATGCATGGAAATTATTAATATAAGTGAAGTAGTGATGACATTTGAGAGGCTGAGTGGATTGAGACACAGAGAGAGAGAAGCATTGGAGGGATTTCTAGGAAGGGTGGTGAAGTATTCATCTTACCATAACTCCTTATGCTATACATTTGTTTTGTGTCACTTTCTCTGTTTTAATTTAAAGCTAAATGGGTTTTAAAAGATTTTGAAAGGAGTAAATAAAAATTCTGTGGTCAGAGCACTGTGAATTCCCAAGTTAATGAGAAGTCCCAATGTACCTTAGAATCTTCTTGTTTCTTTTGCCAAGTCTGATTTCTCAGAATTTCTATAGACTCTTTGAATTATCTGATCTTGTTCCAATTAAACATGTATTGAAAAATGTGAACAATTTGACCTTTAAAGTTTCCCACAGTCTGAATTTTGTTTATTGTATACTTATAATACATCTTTTTCGCCCTGTATGCATATAATGTATATATGGTATGTATGTATATACATACATACACATATTCAATAGAAATTATTTCCTGTTAATTTTGATTAATACAATTGGGAACCCATGGAGTCACTTAATCAGTCTTACTTTCCTCATCTATGTAATGGGATAATAGTACTTACCTCATAGGATTTTTGCCAGGATAAAATTAGGTAAATAAATTATAATAAATAAATAAATTATATAGTAAAATCCATAACATTCAGTTCTCAGTACATAAATGTTAGCATTCGTGCCTTTCATTACTAATTTGTAAAGGGAGGAATAAAAGATGATGTGCTGAGCTCCTGGTCTAGGTGACTCGGAGATCGATGGAGCATTTGATTACATCAGAGTACCTATGAGAAGTCAGGCTATAGACAAAATGAATTAAATGTATGAAGTCCACATCTTAACCCCTATTTGATGGTTGATTATCTTAAGAAAAGTCTAACCTCAAATAGAATGCAGATTGTAGTTCTTCTGAGGCATTATCTGTGCTAGTCTCAAGATTTCAAATATCTCCAATGCAAATGCTCAGATTCAGTCCTGTCTCTCTTGTCAACACAAGGGGAATTAATTAAAATGTTTTCTGTGGGCTCGTTAGCCCACCAATTAACAATAAAGACTTTGTCTTGGGTATTTACTATTCCATAATTACTTAAACATAGCAGGCAAGAAGTGGACTGGAGAACAGAGAAATTCAGCTAACGAGTATTCTTGGCCAATTGTACCAGTATCGGTGACAATAGAAAGGATTGTCTGTCTTTCTGCCTCCACCACTCCTGTCCACCTCACCATGCATGACTCAATAACTGCATAAATATCTGTCCATCTACTTTTCAGGTGTGCCCATCTCTCTATGTTTTTAAAAATATCTTTAATAGAATATAACTAGTGATTTGCTTACCTATTCTTTATCCTCAATCACATACCTGGGACACAACTGAGCCTATTTCCATGTTTGTTTGGATCATTCTGAATTTTCCCATATTTTCTTTTTGCTCAGTACTTTGCATTTTAGAAATGTATGATTATCTTTCCTATTGTCTTAATATTTTAATATCTAAGTATTAGCTCTTTACCTTATCTCCATATCCTCTCAGCCTTCCCTCTTTCTCTCATCTAATCAACAATACATAATGTTCAAAATATGCTTACTTAAATACATTTCCCTGCTTGTGCTAACATATTCTCCCATTTTAATCTCTTATTTGCTCTACATTAGAAACAAAGAAATGTGGAAACTCATGATCAACCACTTAGTTATTGGTCATAGGGAAGAGTAAGGGATGAAACCTCTGCTAGAATGTAAGACTCCAACTCAGAGTTTAGTGTTGTTCACGTGACACTAGGACCCATGAATTGCCTGAAGTACACAGCTAGTTTGTAATGTGTCTTTTATGGTTGAGGAAAGGATTTGGACAAACACAGTTTGAAGATTCCATTATCCCCTGAGGATAGGAGGCCTCTCCTTGAGATAAATGGATATCCTTGAGGACAAGAATCAAACATGGAAAAGAGTCTTTTAAAGGGCATGTCCTTTGTGATTTCACTTTCAATTTTTCTATTTCCTTAAGTTTATATTCATTTATTTCTCATTTAATAAGCACTTATTGAGAATCTACTCTATTCCAAACTGGATGACAAATGATGGTAAATAGTGAATAAAGCCAGGGCCCCAAATTTACTGAGATTTAAAAGAACAGTTGAACGAATGGTAATTAATACATAGCAACTACTTACATGAGAATACACATTGCTGTTATGCTAATTTTCCCCAAAAGTTTTAGCATCCATTGAGTATCCTTGCTTGAGACCATTATTATATTCGGGTATACAAAGTGTTGATTTTCTATGCTAATATTCCTTCTACATGTATTAGCCACCATCTTAGTTATCTATTGCTGCATTACAAACCATACCAAAATGGAATGGTTTAAAAGAGCTATTTTATTATCTGTCATGATTCTGTGCATTGACGGGGATCAACTCGTGGTTCTTCAGCTTCACATCATATTAAGTGTAGTCATGTAGGAGTTCGATTGAGTTGGAAATTCCAAGACAGCTGACTTCTATGGCTGGCAGTTAAAGTTAGCTCTTAGTTAGAAGCTCATCTGAGGCTATTGACCAGTGTCCCAAAATTTAGCATCACTTTGTGAGTTTAGATTCCCCCACCATGGTGATTGGGATCTGACAGGGAACATGATCATGCCAGATCCAATGTTCTAAGAATAAGGAAGCCAAAGTTTTCCTACCTTCTTAAAATTTAGACTCAGAATTGTCACTATATCCCTTCTACCACATGTTTTGGTTTAGACCCAAAATTATCACTATATCCTTTCTACCACATGTATCCATCCCAAATTCAATATCTTACCTCAAAATGGAGAAATTAACAAATAATTTAATCCTTCATCCATCACAATTGGCATTAAAACCTATCTGCCCTTTTTTACCCTCTTTAAGTGGTAGGAAGGGGACATTACTGTAAATTCATATATACATATTACTCATTATGTTATAATGTGGTCATCATGATTAAATTGAGACTTAATTTATCACAAATTTGGTCAGCTAAATCCTCTTCATGCCAACTTCTGTAAGCACATGTGCTTTTGACATGACTTCATTAATATGTGAGCACTTTCTTGCTCTGGCATAAAAGATTTCTTTTATTCTAGGCTCAATCTGTAATTCTCCTGAAATTATCAATTTCTCCAAGAAATTCTGATACTAGAAGTGAGAAATGGTATTTAGAAATCAATAACTAAGATATAGATGTGCTAATTGGTTTTGCGCTGTCATTCCTTCCTGGATACTTTTTTTCTTTTAATCATGAGTTCCTATGAATACTTCAAATTCAAAAACTTCTGCCATTCCTTATTTGTATTTTGTTTCTGGAACAGTGAGAAAATGGGTTCAAAAATTTGTCTTGGGGCACCTGGGTGACTCAGTTAAGTGTCCGACTTGGGCTCAGGTCATGATCTCATGGTCCCTGGGTTCGAGCCCTGAGTCAGGCTGTGTGCTGACAGCTCAGAGCCTGGAGCCTGCTTCAGATTCTGTGTCTCCCTCTCTCTCTGACCCTACCCTGTTCACGCTGTCTCTCTCTGTCTCTCAAAAATAAATTAAAAAACATTATAAAAACATTAAAATTATTTCTACAAAGCATACATTTTCTCATTTGCTTTACCCTACAATGATCTGCAATAAATATAAAACAGTTTAACAATTAACAAACCAAAACCACTAACAAGAAAATCTACAAGATGAAGTTCAAAATTTTTCAGTTGTTATTTTTGTCTTGGTAACATATTCCTCTAAGGGAGTATAATCTGAATATTGTGTTTGATATGTATTTGAATAAATTATTTTATCTGTATGGTTATATATCTTTTTGCTGGGTGGCTTGACATTATATACTCCCTGATTTACTTCCTGATATGCTATAGAAAGTATGCAACATCATTTTTGTGTAACTATTTTTAGATTTTTAAAAATTTGAGCTTAATCATGAGAAAATAGAAAAATCCAGAATATGGAAGATTTCAAGTGAACTCCTCAAATTATTCTATCTCATGAAGAACAGAGGGAGGCAGTGAAAAGGTTCTTACTCCCCTGTAATACTGTATTGGCCCTTGAGTTTTAAAATATAGTTATAAAATATATTTGGGGAATGACATTATTAAATTACTGTTATTTCTTATCTATGGCAATGATGTTTTGTATAGGAGAACGCTCTTGTTCTTGGGATCTACAAACAAATCTCAGTATCTGTCACATTTTTGGATGGTCTGACCAAAGACAAGGGAAGTGTTTGTGTCTGTAAGAACTATACACGCACACGTGTGTGTGTGTGTGGTGTGTATAATTTGGAGACTAGGAATATAAATGACTCCCAAACTAAAACATTAAAATACAGGAACTCTACTTCTATAGAGAGTACAAACTTAAAAAGTCTTCTACAGGTTTGTACACTATAAATTAGTATTTTACCAAAATGAGTCAGCATACCAACTGCCTACAGAATCACCCATCGTCTTGTGTTCAATATGGTTATCTGAAACCCATGCCAGATCATGTCTGGACATAGGCATTAGAATTTGTATTTTGTCAAATGGCCTAAGTGCTTTTTATGAATATCAAAATATCCAGAATAGTAGTAGTGAGAACAGATTGGCCATTTAATAAATTACAATTGGATTAATTAAACTAAAGCTGTGAATCAAATAAGGTACTCCCTTGACACCTTTAATGACTCCCCATGGAATAAAAGAAGCATTAGAATGTCAAGCCAAGAAATTTAAGATCCTGTGTCAACAGTCCTCAGCTCTTTCAAATTTTGTGTTATTTGTCTCCACCTGTGCCCTACACATAACCTCCTTAGTACTCCACTGTCAGCTAAGCACTTTGGCCCTCAGTCATCCTGACTGTTCATTGCTACTGTAGCATGTTCGGAAGTTTTTTCTTTCATGATTTTGTTCGGCATGAACTCCTGCCCCCCTACCCCAGTCTGTTTAAATCTCCCCCAAATTTCAGAACTCTGTTTAAATCTCAACTCATTCTAATATTCCTATTCTATATTCCATCAGCACTTTGTGCCTCTACTAAAGCATGTATGCCTTGTATGAGAATCACTTATGCCATGCACCTCTATGAATATGTATCTATATGAGTCCCTAGAGGATTAGTCTATGACTTTTAATCCTTATTTTATCTAACATGCCATTTTATGTATGGCAAATGCTTAACACTTGCTTATTGACTATAATAAAAATTCTAATGTTTTCTTACATTTTATGTACCATTCTATCAAGCCTTGCAGTTCACTACAAACATTTAAAGGACTTCTTAAGAGATAGTTATCAAAAGTAAAGAATGGGTAAATGACTAATTTGTATCAGAAATAGTATTTATTGTAAGATAGTCATTACTTCTATTATAAGATACCAGGACCTTGATTTTCACTAAGAATAAAGTGGGGCACCACTGTATGCTTTAGGATAGAAGAAAAGCATGGTCTAGGTTTTAAAAGGATCACTCTGGCTGTTCTGTTGAGAACAGAGTGTTCTTCTAAGAAGAAACAAGGAACTAAGCAAAGACAGCAAAGGAGACTAAGACAAAGCACGAGCTGAAGAAAGGAAATCAGTTATGGAACTACTGAAGTAATCCAGGATTCAGATGATGGCATCTTGAAACTGGGGTTCTGTAGGGCAGAACCTAAGAAATGTTTGGGTTCTGAATGTATTATGATGGTAGCACCAGTAGGATTTCCTGGTGAATTGGATGTGGTGTATATAACAAAGCGAGAAGTCCACTTAAAGATTTTTGAGCTGGATAATAGGAGATGGACTAATTGTCAACTGAAATACGAAAAACTGTAGATAGAAGAGGTTTGTGTATGAGGGAGACTTCCCAGAGTTCAGCTCTGACATGTCAAATTAGACATGTTAAATGTTACATGTAAGTAGGCCCTTGAATATATGGGTTTAGAGTTTAAGAGAGAGGTCTTGGCTAGAGATAAATTTAGAAGTCATGGGGAGGAAGGTTACAGAGGAAGAACAGTGAAAAAGACTAAGAAGGAGCAATCATGATTGATGTAGGGAGAGAAACAGGAGGGTATGGTGTCTGGAAGCCAAGTGAGGATGGTATAGTAAGGAAGGAGAAGTTGTACATCATGATAACTTCTTCCAGGTAAGAAGAGGACTAGAATTGACCATAAGGATTCAGAAAATTGGTGGCTTGGGAAAGCAGCTCTGAACTAGCAGTGGAAATAAATGCCTGATAGAAGAGTGTTTAAAAGATAATAGAAAAAGAAGTAGCAATAGTGAATCCTTTGAAGAATTTTGCTCTACAGGGGAAGACAGAAATGAGGGGGTAGGTGGCAGGGGAAGTGAAAATAAGAACTTTTTACTTGGGGATTTTTTCTAAGGTGGGAGAATTAACAGCAAGTTTATATACCAAAAGGAATGCCTCTTTCTAGCAGAGAGAAACAATGTAGGAAAAATGGAGACTTCTAGAACCACGTCCTTGAGAACGGCGCGAAGAGCTGAGCTCCAATGTATAGGTGGTGAGGCTGGTGTTAGGTAAGAACAGGCGTTGGCTCCCTTTGGTTAACAGGCAGTATCATAGACTAAGTTTTGTGTCCCCTCAAAATTCCCATGTTGAAGTCCTAATTCCTAATGTGATAATATTTGGAAGTGGGGTCTTTGGGAAGTACTTAGGTCATTAATGTAGAACCCTAGGGATGGGATTAGTGCCCTTATTAGAAGAGAATGCAAGAGAGCTAACTTGTCCCTCACTTTCTCTCTCTCTCTGCCATGTAAAGATACAGTGAGAAGACTTCCCTCTGCAAACTAGGAAGAAAAGTTTTTACCAGGAAGAAAATCAGTCAGCACCTTGATCTTGAACTTCGCAGCCTCCAGAATGGTGAGAAATAAGTTTCTATTGTTGCAGCTGCCCCATGTGTAGGATTTTATTACAGCAGCCCCAGCGAAGACAGGCAGGAAGACAGAGATTATGGGACCACTGGACAAAAGCTGAGAGGAGAGTCACCAAGGGTAGGAGAGTCACACTGAGATCTGGAAATAGTAAGGAACTTAGTCAAAGGACCTGAGTCAGTCTTGAGTAAATTTGCAGAACTGTTCCAGGGACTGAATTTAGGAATTAAAACTTGAGAGTTCTCTAGAGTATTCAATCTGTAAAGCTCTACAGCTATGTGGCTCTGACGTCTTCCAGCCTATTTCTGATACCTAAAACCTGGAAGATGTTCTGCATCCCAGCTTTAAAGGATATCTACTCTGTGTTTTCCAAGAAACTAGAAACAAAACCTGGAAACCTATAGGATTAGATACTAGGCTCCAGGACTTTTTCTCCAAAACTAATTTACACAGGTGTGTAGGGGGAGAACCTTTACCCCTGAAGCACCAGTTGTGATATAAGCAGGATGAAATGAAATAGAGAAAACCATCAAGAAGATACAGTCTGGCTATTAACTAGGAAAGGCAGAACTCAGTTACACTATTTAGGACAAATAAATGATCTCAGGGCTCTCCTTTCTCACTGATGAAGTATTGGACAAAGACTCAATTACAAATTGGATTTCATCTAACAAATGGGTAAATGATAGCATGGATTCAGAGAGAGCAAAAAGTAAGCAATTTCTGTTGAGTCATGATTTGAGATTCAGCCCAGAAGGCAGGTTCAACAAGGAAGAAAGATGTTTCCGGGCTTCTGGGGATGTCATCTGAAGTTCTTTAAGTTTACTAAGCTCAGCAGCATTAGTTAAACTTAAGTAAAGTGATCGCATTAAAACTTAAATGCTTGTAGTGTGAAGGGCAATATTTTTTATATAATATTAAATACCTCCATACAGAGTGGTCTTCTACTCTAACTTACCCTGAAGAACTTTCTCTGCGGTTACCACTGTAATAAATGCTACTGTGAAATAATGCCCACTGAAAACACCTGCACTGACACACATTTCTTAAGTCCTATTAAGAAAAGCTTGGCCAACTGAATTTTTATAAAAGGGGAAATAAATAATTTGGGCCTAAAGACCAGAGCTGAAATCCCTAGCTCCGAGATTTATTTAGGCTGTAATTTGGGACAAGGAATTTTTCTAACCCTTAGTTTCTGCTCCACAGGGGTAATAATTCCTGCCCATACATTGTTATTTTCAAGGATTTAATAAGATACAGTATATAAATCAACTAACATTGTCTGGGAGGCTATAGATATTTATTTGCTTAACCTGAGGGTGACAACATGAAAATGCCTTCAATGGAAAAGCTGAGGAGTATACTATTATGTAAGAAATTGACAAACAAGAAGTTGGAGGGGATGGAGTTTCCCTGATTTTACACATTTAAATGTTTGCACTACTGATAGCTGCCTCCATTCCAGAGCCTAATATTTTCTCAAGCTTGGGTTAAACCCAACTTTCCCTAGCCCTCTGCCAGAATTCCCTTAATTCAAAGACTCTGGCTATAAAAAGAAAATCACTCACCATCATTAAGAGTTTGGGGGCACTTATTCAAACTTGTTGTTTGGAGGGTGGTTTGTTTGGGAATGTAAGTGAAGATGTCATGTGGGAGAAAAGAAACAGATAATATTTTAAGGTTCCATGCCTGAATTTTCTCAGCAGGAAATCACTTTGCCTGGGTAATTGCAATGCTTACTAAGAAACAGGATCGGCTGTTACAGTAGATACGATTTCTGTTTTATGCCACAATATACAAAGTCATAATATCAACTAATAACTCTGGCTATATATACTGGCTGGAATAAAAAACTGCTAGCCAAAAAAAAGGGGGGGCTGGGGCACATATTGACAGAGTTGTCACTTCCAGATGATAAAAGATCCATCCAACTGTGAAATACCAACCAGTGGCCCACTCTGTTCTTGCTTATTCTCATCCCAACAAATATTAGCATAAGGTTTTTTTTTTTGACTCAGGATTCTGCAGGATACTTTGATTGCTAAGTCAGAAAGCATGCTGAAAACGTGAGCCTAGGGCCAGCCTTGCCCTTCCCAACTATGTTCAAATCCTCATTGGTCAAATTCATTGTAGGAATTGAGAATTTCCAAGAGGAATGGTACAGTATGAATTCACTTTAGCTCATGCATAATGGTCTTGCATGTAGTTTGCAAGAAGAGTCAGCACTCCCTTGGCAGAAGCAAAGAATAAAAACATTTGAGTGAGCAATTGCCATTTAGACATTGCATTACTTCCCTGGGGCTACTGCTGTACAAATCACCACACACTGGGTGACTTACAACACTACAAATTCTTTTTTTCTCTCACAGGTGTGGTGGCCAGAAATCTAAAATCAAAGTGCGAGTAGGGTTGCTTCCAAAGGCCCTAGTATAGAACCCCTCCTTGACTCTTACAGCTTCTGGTGACTGACTATAGTCACTTTGGCTTGGAGCAACATAACTTCAGTCTCTGCCTCTGTCTTCACATGGGGTTCTCCCTCTCTGTCTCTCTTCTCTTCTTTTGTAAGGACACATTTCACTGAACTTAAGCCCCATCTGATTAATCCAGAATGATCTCATCTCAAGATCTTTAACAATGTAATTACATCTGCAAAGACGCCACTTCCAAATACGGTCGTGTTCACATGCCAGGGTTTAGAATTGGGGGACATGTTTTGGAGCCACTATTCAATCCACTGCAGACATTAAAATTTTCCTTGGCTGGGGTGTAACAGAAGTGAATTCAATCATGGACCAGAAGGATCTGTGTACAGATTTTAGACACCTTAGAACTAGATGGCTCCAAACAAACCATCTTCTCCACCACCCATATAGACAGTGGTTCAGTCAAAAACCTCTTCACTCCTTTTGAATACAGCAAAATCTGGTAGTGGCTTAGAAGCAGTCTTTTCCACCTATTTGTTCCTTTATCCTTTTCTCTACCATCCTTTATCCTTTTCTCTACCATCCAAAAAAAATGTCTTTCAAACTGATACACTCTGACTTGTTTCCTTATTTTAAAAATTGCATCAGTTGTATATCCTCATTATTACTAGTGATTGTGCTATGCTTGCAGCCCAGCTCAAGTGAAATATTCCCCCCCCCCAAAATCACCACATAAATAACATCCTATTTTGAAACAAAATGTTGTATATATTATGTAATGCCTAGATGATAAAAGTCATTATTTCCTACATATTACCTGCAAAATCCTAGATATGGTTCTCCTCCCTACTAGTTCATTTATTTTCTTATTCATAAAATGGGACTGATTAATACTTTATAGTGTTGTTTTGAGGGTTATAAAAATACAGTTTCTGAGATACATCAGATTATACAGCTATAATTATCCTAAAGGATTCTTTTGAAGGAGTTCTATATAATAACTGACATAGGAATTATCATTCCTATCTGAAAATCTAAATTTTAAGCTCTTCTCAAAAATCAATAGAAGTATTTGTAAAAGCCACTTTTCTTCTTGTCATTTCTATAGTTTTGTCAATTTGGAGACACATGTACTACAGAGAATATCCCCCTGCCATTTTCACTTGCTAGCAATGGATTTTTAGGCCACCACCAAGGATGCTGTAGATATGGAGAAGATTCCTTACAAGGTGTTCAAGGATTCTGTTATTTTGATTGCCCATGGCAACTGATCTGATCTCTTCAGTTTCTCATATGTACTGCCGGTGAAACAATTTCTGCACTGTGAAATCTTCTGTTTTAGAGTTGATCACAATAAAACTCATAATTAAAATTTGTCTCACCCATATAGATAGCACTTGGCCTAACAGTTTAGGACTCTTATTATTGCCATTATGTTTTAAGATAAATAAATGAAAAGATCTTTCAAATGATTGGGCATTTGGTGTCAGTGAGGGAATTGGGTCCAAAAATTGACAATATGGTTTATCATAAATGGCCAACTAGCTCATATCAATAGTTGTAGACTTTTCATAGTATTCTAAGTCATCACATGGGTTATGCCTAGGGCTTACTCTGGGAGGAGCCACAATTGGAGGTAGAATTAACTGCATGGAAGACAGACCCTTGATTGATCAAAGAGAAGTTAAAAACAATGAATCAGGACAAAGGACAATTACAGCCCAGACACTCAACGCGTACACTAGCCATGTAGGACTACTACACAGAAAAGACCATAAGATTTTCACTTAAACATGTCTATAGGATAACACAATATTTAAAAAGGCAAAAGGCACAATCTACCACTGATTAGGGTAGGGTGTCCAGAGGGGAGGGTATCCAGTGTAAAAGAAAGAGTACTCTGTTCAGAGACTCCAGAGAGGAGCAACAAGAGACAGCTTAGCCAGTGGATGGCACCAAATATGGTTATAGGGGAAACTGAATCATAGCAGGCCAAAACATTGATAGGGGCACTTTACTAGATCAGGAAAAATAGGGGAGGATGGATATGGATCAGAATCGACCACAGGTAAGAATACAGTTTGCAAGAAACAATTAGCAAAGAATTCAACTATTCAGTATAAGTCTGCCATTTACTGCAGTCCTATTATCCTACTCAGCAGCTAGGATAACCCCTCAGGGCTGCAGAGAGGCTGGATGTTGCTTCCGTATGTTGAAATAGAAGCAAAATGTGAAGAGAGGCTTCCTCTATCTTGATTACTTTTTTAGAGGGGAAGAGTTAACTATTCATAAAAGTGCCTACTGTATTATAAGCCTTTTAAACAAATACTTTGTAAAGATGGAATTCTCCACAATGTACTCAGACAGTCTCCTTACCTTTTCTAGTCCATTGTTAAAGAGAAAACAGATCTAAAGTTGAGAAAATAGCATCTAATCCCATGGGGTTAGAGGATGTAGGCCTGTGGTACTAGAAGCTCAATTTCTATTCCATATTTTGGTAATTTCTTACATATAATCACATCACCACTATCAGGTGACCACATAGATGAATTATTTACTCCCTTACTGCCCCTTGAAATATCCTATATTTTCCAGTCCCTTCCCTTGTATCTAATTCAACACTGCCTTGACTCACTTCTTAGAACCAAATGCCTGATACCAGGTGTAAGTTGGTTCAAGAAGAAGTAGAAAAATTTAACCAGTATTAGGACAGCTGATCAAATGCCCAGGATGACCCTTTTGTGTGGATCAAGAAGAGGAATAATAACAAAAATCTAAAATTTTCGATGCAATATGTATAGGAAAGGTAACTACACTTGTTATGCTTCAGTGTTTTTTTTTTCTTACAAGTTTAACTCCCAGGAAAAGGGAAGGAGAAAGAGTGTGTGTGGGGAGATTGACTGATTATAGATTGGATAGGCAACATTCATCCAGAGAAGAAGGCAATATCATGGGAGCCTATCATCAGAGTAGACTGGTCTCCAAATAGGCCTGGGCAGCAAAAGATTTTTGCACTGTTATAGCTAGTTTTTCTATATTGGAACAAATTATCTCAACTCCCTAGGACTCAGTTTCCTCATCTGTAAAGCAAAAAGGCTGAACTAGATAATCTTTGTTACTCACGGCATTGATTTGGTGACGCTCAATGGGTAGCCTTTCAAGGTGTGGCCCCCTCTCTGCTAAACTCTTCGTTTTCATTTATTCAGCTCTAGTCTAAACGTGCTCTGCTCCCTTTCCATGGGGAGTCTGTCTTCAGAAGGATGATTATTATACGTGCATCCATCTGAAGCTTATTTCTGCAGTGAGCATCTGTTTCCACTCAGGTAAGAGACTGCGATGGATCTTTTCTCAGAGATGTGTGGGTCTGCATACCATGTGTGCCAGGCAGGGGAGAATCAACTGGAAAGACTGAAATGCTTGAAAAATCATTAAATACCCCTCAGAAACCTCCAGAAATAGAAAAAGAGAAGGCAGACTTGAGTACTTGTCAATCGAACAAAATGTGAACCTAAAGGGACTGCTGAAAAGGAGGGGGAAAAAAAAAGCCCTGATCTCTGTGTTCTTTCTCCCCCAGAACAAGCTCATCATCTGGAGGAGAGAATCAAGAGGCAGTTTGCACAGAGTTCAGACAGAGCTTTAGAGAGAAAATTGGATTCTCTGGTGGCAGAAACAGTGACTTGGAAGGGTCAACATCAACATTTAGTGATGGACACAGCTTTGTGCAACTTGGAATTTTAAAAGTACTCAAGAAAATAGGGGCATCTGGGTGGCTCAGCCAGTTGAGCCTCCTACTCTTAATTTTGTCTCAGGTCATGATCCCAAGGTTGTGGGATGGAGATGGAGCCCTGCATTGGGTTCCACACTGAGCATGGAGCCTACTTGAGATTCATTCTCTCTCCCCCCCCCTCCCAGTCTCTCTTTTCCCCCTCTCTCTCTCTCTCTCCCTCTCTCTCTCTCTCCTCCTCCCTGTGACCCTCTCCCCTGATCTCTCTCTCTCTCAAAAAAAAAAAAAAGTACTCAAGATTATCAAGAATTAAGGGTTCAACTAAACATTGTTTCAGGGCTTCAAAAGAACTTGCCAGGCTGGAATAATCGTTTGACTCCTAGAAGATAGGGGGAAAAATTAAATTACCAAAAATTGTCATAAGTACAGAAAGCATTGTCTTAGTAACAGTGTACTGAAGAGGTATAATCAAGGGTTAGAGAAGGGGAGTGAGAGGATTCAAAGATAACTTGTAGATATGTGAGGAGTATACCTAGATAGAAGAAGTCACCATTCCCTGAGATAGAGGACCCAAAAAGATGATTCACTGGGGGGACTCAGAAGGCAGGTGGGGAAAATAATTGGCTAGTTTTGATAGACACCTGAAACATCTGAGAGGATCAGCCAATTAGATTATTGACAGCTCAAAGGCAATGTCCAACTTGAATATAGCTAGTGGTAAAGACAATCTTCGGGGGAGTGGCAAGATGGCAGAGAAGTAGGGAGCTCTGTAATCTCCACCCGCCTGCAACTATCCAACTGAGAAGGACTAAAGCCACAACACTCTGATCTACATGAATGGGAGGTGTACACACAGAGTCCTTATAGGTGATAGCATCATGGATGCCTGAGAGAGTGAGAACTGGGACCAGAGGCTCTGAGGGGAGGGAGCACTGGCCCAAAGCAGAGCTGGGAGAGAGCGCCCAGAAAGGTGGCATAGGGCCAGAGGGCTGTGTGTGCAGAGGTGGCACAGGGCCGCACTCAGAGTGGTGGTGCAGAGTGATGGAGAGCCAAGGGAAAGAGAAAGAGAGACTGAAAATGCTCATAGAGTGGTCTCTGGAGAGGGGAGAGACCTCGGCCCCAGACGGAGAGACACACACATCCCATATATAGCCACTGGGCACGGGGAGAGAAATTTGTGCCCCTCAACGGGCTTGTTCTCCCTTGGCCTCGGCAGCTCGCCGACTCCAGGCGGAGCCAGGGAAAAGCTCACTCCCCTGTCCCTTTACTCAGTCCTGGCTAGAAAGCCTCCCGCCTGCAGAAGAACGTTTCAACTGGGGCGGCAGCATTAAAGTACCTGGACTAGGATTTGGAAACGTGGCGGAGCTTAGAAAAAAAAAGCTTTTGGCCCACCCGTGGCTCGGGGAGATTGGACTCAAGAGAGTGACTTGCAATGCATGGTCTGAAGAGGGCTTGGGGCGCTGCCATTTTTCTCCCTGCAACCACTAAGGCGGGGCCTCAGAGAGCAGCCCTTGAGACCGGACCTACCTACACCAAGCCACTCCCATCTGTGCTGGAGAGCTGCTTTTTTTTTTCTTTTAATTTTTTTCTTTTTTTTAAATTTTTTCCCTTGTTTTCTCTTGTTTTTCATATATTTTTATTTTTGACAATAGGCTATATTAATTTACATACCACAGTTTCCCATATTGTGGTTTAGCCATAAATTTTACAAAAGTAAATTTTTTTTAAACTTTATAGTTTATTGTCAGGTTGGTTTCCATATAACACCCAGTGCTCTTCCCCACAAGTGACCTCCACCAGGACCATCAACCCCCCATTACCTTTCCCCCTTCCCCTTCCCCCCTCAGTTTGTTTTCAGTATTCAAGAGTCTCTCGTGTTTTGTCTCCCTCCCTCTCCCTAACTCTTTTTCCTCCTTCCCCTCCCCATGGTCCTCTGTTGGGTTTCTCCTGTTAGACCTATGAGTGCAAACATATGGTATTGTTTTCTCTTATCTATTTTCCTTTTTCCTTCTTTTCTCCTTTTCCCCCCTGGAGCCTGGGAAAGACCAACATTTATGCACTACCTTGATTAGGTCAATTCTTGCCATCCAGATATCTTATCCCTTATCTCATTCTTATTGATCCCCTCTGCAGGTTTTATGCTCGCAGACTGTCCTTTGTCTTTGGCTATTTCTGTCCCCCTGCCTTCTATTTTTTATTGTTTCCTTTCCTTTCTTTTCTATTCTTTTTTTCTTTCCCCTTTTGGTTTGCTTATTTTATGATTTGTCTGTGCATTTGTGTGCTTTTGTTCCCTGTGTGTTTGTCTGTTTTCCTTTTCAGGGCTACCTCAAGAAACAAGCCAAAGCACACATGGTGGAGAGGTCCAAATATCACTGAGTATGGAAATAAAATAATCAGAGACATATACAAGAGAAACCGAGAGACACTATTAAAAGAACACTTCCTGAAACGACAGGCCCTGGACAGTCAATGAGCCTCCTTTAATAAAGCAATACTAACAGGCGCACAGTGCAGAACAAGCTTTTAAAACTGACAAGAGACATAAAGCTAGCCAAAATGATGAAAAGAAAGAACTCTCCTCTAAAGAAATTCCAGGAAGAAATCACAGCCACAGAACTGCTCAAAACAGACACAAGCAACATAACTGAACAAGAATTTAGAACAATTGTTATAAAATTAATCGTTGGGCTTGAAAAAAGCATGGAAGTCATCAGAGAAGCTATTGATACAAAGACTAGGGACCTTCAAAATAGATGTGACAAGTTAAAAAAAAAAGGCTATAAATGAGGTGCATAATAAAGCGGAGGCGGCCACTGCACAGATCAAAGAGGCAGAGAGGAGAATAGGTGAATTAGAAGACACAATTATAGCAAAAGAGGAAGGCAAGAAAAAAAGAGAAATTGATACAGGAGCAGGAAAGGAGAATTCGAGACCTGAGTGATACAATCAAACGCAACAATGTCTGTATCATAGGAGTTCCTGAAGAAGAAGAAAGAGAAAAAGGTCCTGAAGGGGTGCTTGATCGAATTATAGCTGAGAACTTTCCCAATATGGGGAAAGAAAAAGACATTGAAATTCAAGAGCCGCATAGAACTCCACTAGGACGTAACTTAAATCGACCTTTGGCATGACATGTCATAGTGAAACTAGCAAAATATAAAGAAAAAATTCTGAAAGCAGCTAGGGATAAAAGGGCCCTAACATACAAAGGGAAACCTATCAGAGTGGTTACAGACCTATCTACTGAAACGTGGCAGACCAGAAAGGAATGGCAGGAAATCTTCAATGTTATGAACGGGAAAAATATGGAACCAAGAATCCTTTATCCAGTGAGCCTGTCATTCAAAATAGAAGGAGAGATAAAGGTGTTCCCAAATAAACAAAAATTGAGAGAATTCATCACCACCAAACCAGCCCTATAAGAAATCCTAAGAGGGACTCTATGAGGGAAATGTAGCAAGGAATATAAGGTGACAGAGACATCACTACAAACATGAACTCTACAGAAAACACAATCTAAACCCACATTTTTCAATAATAACAATGAATGTAAATGAACTGAATGCTCCAATCAAATGACACAGGGTAGCAGAATGGATAAAAAAACCAAAATCCATCTATTTGCTGTCTACAAGAGATTCATTTTAGACCTGAAGACACCTTCAGATTGAAAGTAAGGGGATGGAGAAATATCTATCATGCGAATGGAAGTCAAAAGAAAGCCAGAGTAGCCATACTTATATCGCACAAACTGGACTTTAATGTAAAGGCAGTAACAAAAGATGAAGAAGGACATTATATAATGATTACAGGGTCTCTCCATCAGGAAGAGCTGACAATTATAAATATCTATGTGCCAAATTCAGGAGCAACCAAATAAATAAAACAACTAATCACAAACAGAAACAATCTTATTGATAAGAAAGTGCTTATTGCAGTGGATTTTAATACTCCACTTACAGAAATGGATAGGTTGACCAGACAGAAAATCACTAAAGAAACAATAGACCTGAACGGCACATTGGAACAGATGGAATTAATATATATATATTTAGAACTCTGCATCCTGAAGCTAGGAAATTCACTTTCTTCTCAAGTGCGCATGGCACATTCTCCAAGATAGATCACATACTGGGTCATAAAACAGTGCTCCATATATACAAACGAATTGAGATCATACCATGCACACTTCCAGATCACAATGTTATGAAATTTGAAATCAATCACAGGAAAAAGTCTGGAAAACCTCCAAAAATGTGGAAGTTAAAAACCACCCTACTGAAGAATGATTGGGCCAATCAGGCAATTAGAGGAGAAATTAAAAAATATAATGGAAACAAATGAAAATGAAAATACAACAATCCAAACTCTCTGGGACGCAGCAAAGGCAGTCCCAAGAGGAAAGTATATTGTAATCGAGGCCTATTTCAAGAAACTAGAAAAAGCACAAATTCAAAATCTAACAGAGCACCTAAGGAAACTAGAAGGGGAGCAGCAAGAGCACCCCAAAGCCAGCAGAAGAGAAATAATAAAGATCAGGGTAGAAATAAACAATATAGAATCCAAAACACAGTTGAACAGATCAATTAAACCAAGAGTTGGTTTTTTGAAAAAATAAAATTGATAAACCTCTAGCTAGGCTTCTCAGAAAGAAAAAGAGAACACCCAAATAGACAAAATCATGAATGAAAATGGATCTATTACAACTGATCCCTCAGAAATACAAGCAATCATCAGAGATTACTATGAAAAATTATATGCCAACAAACTGGACAATCTAGAAGAAATGGACAAATTCCTAAACACAAATGCACTACCGAAATTCAAACGGGAAGAGATAGAAAATCTGAACAGACCCATAACCAGTGAAGAAATTGAATCAGTTATCAAAAATCTTCCAACGAATAAAAGCCCAGTGCTGGATGGCTTCCCAGGGGAATTCTACCAGATATTTAATGAAGAGTTAACACCCATCCTTCTCAAGCTATTCCAAAAAGTAGAAATAGAAGGAAAACTTCTGAACTCATTCTATGAAGCCAGCATCACTTGGATTCCCAAACCAGACAGAGACAAAAAAAAAAAAAAAAAAAAAAAAAGAGAGAAGTATAGGCCAATATCTTTAATGAATACAGATGCAAAAATACTCAAGATACTAGCAAATTGAATTCAACAGCATATAAAAAGAATTATCCATCATGATCAAGTGGGATTCATTCCTGGGTTATAGGGCTGGTTCAATATTCACAAATCCATCAATGTGATACACCACGTTAACAAAAGAAAAGATAAAAAGCATATGATCCTGTTGATAGATGCAGAAAAAGCATTTGACAAAACACAGCATCCTTTCTTAATAAAAACCCTCGAGAAAGTCGGGATAGAAGGAACTTACTTAAACCTTATAAAAGCAGTTTATGAAAAGCCCACAGCTAATATCATCCTCAATGGGGAAAAACTGAGAGCTTTCCCCCTGAGATCAGGAACACGACAAGGATGTCCACTCTCACCACTGTTATTTAACAGTGCTGAAAGTCCTAGCATCAGCAATCAGACAACAAAAGGAAATAAAAGGCATCAGAATCGGCAAAGAAGAAGTCAAACTTTCACTTTTCGCAGATGACATGATACTCTACATGGAAAATCCAATCGACTCCAACAGAAGCCTTCTAGCACTGATCCATGAATTCAGCAAAGTCGCAGGGTACAAAATCAACGTACAGAAATCGGTTGCATTTTTATACACCAATAATGAAGCAACAGAGAAACCAAAAAACTGATCACATTCACAATTGCACGAAAAACCATAAAATACCTAGGAATAAACCTAAC
>CM053565.1:30755418-30825901 GCA_028646485.1 Cryptoprocta ferox
CACCAAACTCCACACCCAAACAACGAATAATCCAGTGAAGAAATGGGCAGAAGATATGAATAGACACTTCTCCAAAGGGGACATCCAGATGGCCAACAGACACATGAAACGCTCAACATCACTCATCATCAGGGAAATACAAATCAAAACCACACTGAGATACCACCTCACACCAGTTAGAGTGGCTAAAATGAACAAATCAAGAGACTATAGATGCTGGTGAGGATGTGGAGAAACAGGCACCCTCCTACACTTTTGGTGGGAATGTAAACCGTACAGCTGCTCTGGAAAACAGTGTGGAGGTTCCTCAAAAAACTATCAATAGAACTCCCCTATGACCCAGCAATAGCACTGCTGGGGATCTACCCAAGGGATACAGGAGTGCTGATGCATAGGGGCACATGTACCCCAATGTTCATAGCAGCACTTTCAACAATAGACAAATCATGATAAGAGCCTAAATGTCCATCAACTGATGAATGGATTAGGAAGATGTGGTTCATCTATACAATGGAATACTACATGGCAATGAGAAAGAATGAAATCTGGCCATTTGTAGCAAAGTGGATGGACCTCGAGGGTGTCATGCTAAGCGAAATAAGTCAGGCAGAGAAGGACAGATACCATATGTGCTCACTCATAAGTCTAACAGGAGAAACCTAACAGGGGACCATGGGAAGGGGAAGGGGGGTAGTTAGGGAGAGGGAGGGAGGAAAATCATGAGAGACTCTTGAATACTGAAAACAAACTGAGGGCTGAAGAGGGAGGGGGAAAGAGGAAGGGGGTGATAGTCATGGAGGGGGGCACTTGTGGGGAAGGGCACTGGGTGTTATATGGAAACCAACTTGACGATAAACTATTAATAAAAAAAAAAAGTCTTAGGAGGAAAATCACCGTGTACAAGGACAGAACTGAGTAAGGAGAAGGCCTGGGGGAAAAGCTTAAGGAATTCTGTCATTTAATTGTTGCACAGATGAGGACAAATCTGCAAAGATGATGGTTAAGCAGCCAGAGAACCAGAACAACAAAACAGAGCAGTATGGCATCATGGTAGTCAAAGAAATAAGTGTTTTAAGAAAAGAGTGTCTAACACTGTCAGAAGCTACTGGAAGATCAAGTAAGGGGAGACCTGAAATTAAAAGGTTAAAAGAAATTAATGGTGTGGAGGTCATGAGTGGCAGAGTAAGAGTTGTTTCTGATGGAGTGATGAGGGTAGATGTCAGGCTACATCAGGCAGAGGATTAAATCAGAGGTGAATGAAGGGTGTTATAAAATATAATAAAGAGAAGGGGAGAGATGGGGTGGAAACTGAAATGAATATGAATCTGTTTTATTTTAATTTTAGAGCTTCAAGGGTATTTTGTTGAACTATATTTGACTTATACAGCTTAAATTTACACAATATTATATGTTAATTTTATAGTTATATATTGTCATGTTTTGCCATTACAGTGATACTGTCATTAGTATCTCTACCATGTTACATAATGATCTCTTCTTTTTAGTGGCTGGAACCATTCAAGGGTGTTTAGAAGCTGATAGGAAAGATCTAGATTAAAGGAGTGATTGAATATACAAGAGAGAATAAGGGATGTTAGCTTTAAAAATTTAGATTTAAGTTGGTTATGAGCATACCGTGAGATATAACCAGTAAAAATAGACAACAGACAAAAAGAAGGGGTGGGGGAAGAGAGGGTTTACAGGTGTTTAGGGTTAAGTATGACAGCTCTACTTGCTTTAGAACTAGCCAGGCCATCTGTGGAAAGTGGGTGCTAGTATGGGGGCGGTTTTTATGTGGGTGATTTCTGGACTCAGACTGCTTGGCTTAAATCCTGGCATTGCTACTTACCAGCTATGCGATTTAAGCCAAACTATAGAAACTCTCCAAGCCAGGGGTCACCTCACTAGTAAAATGAGAAGTCATAATAACACGTGCTAAACACACACACACACACACACACACACATTTAATGTTACATATACATATATACAATCACACGCTTTTATGCACACACACAAACACACATATTTTTACTTTTGAAAACTAACCAGTAATAAGCTCTATAAAAGACTATTAGAAATTATGATAGGAGTAATATCATTCTGAAATTTTTAGTAAGACAATTCTATGTGAATATATAAGAAGTCAGGTTGTTAACTGATGTTTATTTTAGTCTGTGTTCTTTTCAATCAGGATTTTCTTGCCCACATTTAGGAAATGGAGGCAGCTATGTATAACTTCCACATTCCATACTTGAATGCCTCACTGAAGAATTTTGAGGAGACCTTCTGGGAGCCCACTAAGCACACTGCATTGATTCGTTTCATTTATTCTGTACATCTGTACAGATTGTGTACGCTATCCTAGGGTTTGGTAAAACAAAGATGGATATGATACAGTATTTGTCCTTGAGTAGCTGAATGGAGGAGATGTGGACATATAAACAAATTGTAGTAAAATAAAATAATAACGATGCTGTGGGAGCATCAAGAACTGAGGACACCAAATGAACAGAGAGTGACTTTCTATTGTGGTTTCTCTGCTGGACAAGTCGGGACTACAGCATAGTACTCAGATCCTGGGATCAATCGGATGGGGTAACAGGTCCATGCTGTGAAGCATGGAGCTAACAGAGACCTGAAAGTAGTGTCAAAGTGTCAAGCTGGGCTCAAGCCAAATAAACCAAAGCCATACTTCTCCGTCTTGACTATCCATAGAATTACCTGGAGAGCGTTTTAAAAATATTTCTGGGACCCCTCCCCTGTTCATGCTCGCTCGCTGTCTCTCAAACATAAATAATAAAACATTCTAAAAAATTAAAAAATTTCTCCTTCCACTAGAATAATTAAATCAGAATTTCTTGGATGTGGAAATAGACATTAGTATTTAAATACTCTCCAGTTGGAATTCACATGCAGCCCAAGTACAGAACCACTGCACTGAAGTGTCAAGTCACAGGAGAGTGTGTAGAAGAAGCAATTAGATATGGACCCACCATAGACCCTTGCTGTTCAAAGATGTTCCGTGGACCAACAGTGTCCCCACTGCCCGGCAGCTCACAGAAATGCAGAATCTTGAGCCTTACCCCATTAAAATCTGCATTTTAACAAGTCTCTTTATAGTTCTTCTATATGCTAAAATTTGAGAGGATTTTTGGGAAACCTCAAGCACCCCATAACTGGTCTTCTTGCATCTCCTCTTGCTCCCCCAGTGTTTACATTTCTGAGATTTCACTGTGGAGGACTAAGCATATGCCATGTCTGAACTTGCCCTTAATTGCCCTGAAAGGGACAAAACCATATACTGAGGAGGACAGATGTCAACAACTGTTGAAACACCCTCAGGAAGCTGACCATATGGAATTGGAAATTAAGGTGGGGAAATTGCACAAGCCCACCACACTAAGGAAGGATTGTCACTCTTTGGCAGCTGAAGACCAGGACTTAACAGCTGTTTTAAAATCAGGGCAGCAATCCTGGCAATATGCACAACATTTGTAAATAAAGCTCTATCCCCTACTCCTGCCTTCTATCAAGATGACAAATTGTAATCCACCCCAAAGCAATCAGAAATGTATCTGATAGTTCTCTGACTCATTATCAGATTGGTGCTAAATTCCAGTGATATACTTGGTGTTGCAGGAACAGGACTTTAATCAGAGGACCTGAAACCGAAATAAAGCCCTCATGAAAAATTGGGTCCCTGTCAACCAGACAAGAAAATGGCTTGAAAACTATTTTGGGGATTGGTGTTTAACACTGATCAAATTTCTCTAAATTTAAGACCATAGCATCTATAACTTCTTGAATATTAAATCTGGATTCACAGCAGTGAAAATATCTATTTATTCTAAACCACAGAATTCAAATCCCCACTTCTTTCTACGTCTAAAATTGGAATAGGACTTTCAGAAAAGTCTAGAAGGCATTGGCTAAAGCTGTGTTATATATCAACTATGTACAAAAACATTTTAAGACACAATGTTATGTAATTCAATCATCTAGAAAACATTCAACTACATTTTTTTGAAGAATGGCTTTTTAAAATTTTTTTAAGATAGAGAGTGTGTGCACAAGTGGGGGAGGGGCACAGGGAGAGGAAGAGAGAGAATCTTAAGTAGGCTCAATGCTTAGCGTGGAGCTAGACACAGGGCTCCATCCCATGACTGTGGAATCATGACCTGAGCCAAAATCAAGAGTCAGACACTCAACCGACTGAGCCACCCAGGCACCCCCATATTTGCTCATTTAATTCTTAGAGTTTAAATTATTTATTATCCTATAGAGTTTGAATTATTTATTATCACATTCTGCTATAGAAAGAATCTGAGAAAAAAATCTTCTCAAAACACATGGGGCTGCCCAAAGTCACATAATGGTTTTGGTTATATCCGTACCCTTGCCAAATTCACACCAAAGCCAAATCCTTAGACTCCAAATCCCAAACCTATTTGATCACATTCTTGACAAGTTGAAACTTTTCTCTTACTGCCCAAAGGGTTTGAAGAAAAGCATCCGAGGTTCTGAACTGGCCCTTATGTCTGCCACTAGGAAAGGAGTTTCCAACTTGCTTCTCCCAATTCCCTTAAGAAGAAAAGCAGTCTCCTCAAAGTGTAACCTCCGTTCCATTCGAAGGAAGCTATATTGTTTGTTCCTTATTGATAGAGCCCCAGTGCCTTCTCAAATCAAATTTATTCTAAAACAAATCAGACTAGATTTAGTTTAAGGGGATGAAAGCTGAGGGGGGGGGGTGTCTGTGTTCATCCTGTGATAGACATCAAGCAATTAGTCACGGTCATGATTTGTGGTACTATTTGAGTCACCAGCTATAAATATAGGAGTTGTGTTTTTCTTGTTGTTGTTATTGTTTATTTGTTCTGGATTGAATTGAGCACTGATTAGCATAGCAAAATCAGCTCATAAAATGAATGCAAACATTTAAACAACAATTATGGAGATGCAATTAAAACTTAATGTTGAAGATTTGTGTACCCTACAGGAGAACATCTGCCCAATAGCCAGGTGGGCACATGTGAATGGTGGAAGAGAAGACCTCCTGCTGACATAATCCTCAGGAGAAAAAATCTATGCTGAGTGAAGGTGACACCAGAGGATAGCTTTGTTCTGAAAGGAGAAATTGAGGCAAGGGCCAAATAATATGAATATATTTTAATTTTAAATTTATACAAAGAATTAAAGGCCTTTTCAGATTAAAAAAAAAAGACAGATTAACATAATTATTCCATTTCTATCCAATTAGAGAGCATCTGTATTTGTATATGAATTGTTTCCCTACCTTTGGCCAAATCTTCACAACTCTTGAGAGGTATTTAGCCCCTATTCTGAAGTCATCTTATTTTTCTTGTTTCTAATTTCTTCTCTTAATCATATGAACTCTGTATTCTGTATCTTTGAAAACTTACTCAAATTATATTTTGACTGAGGTAGAAAATCAATCATTCAATCATCCTTCTCTTGAAAAAAAAAAAGTTTTCTGTCACTCATTGTCTACCTCCCTTCTCTATGTTCCCAAAATGCAAGGCCTTTGGTATAGTTTTGTTCAGGGCATAAATGATGTGAGGACCCAAAAGAACCCAATTCAATTCTATTGACAGAAATAAAAAAGATAAGGCACTGTCCACCTTGAATCTGCCTCTTACTTTGAACATTTGGGAACAGAAATTTTATCTTGTTCGTCTATATAGGCCCAACAACTAGCACAGCGTTTCGTTCAATGTAGATCAATAAAAAGTTGTGAGTTTTGTTTTAATTCAATTGAGGAACTACACGCAAAATGGTAAAAAGCATATTGCATGGTACATACTCAAGGAAACTATCCTCCGGGCAATTTCTGTGAAATAGTAACTTTTATGCTTACTTTCTGGGCATAGATTATAGGAATAACCCATAGCCTGCAACTCTGGAATTTGTAACCAAAACTCTGAGATGTCAAACTATTACTAAAGCACCTGATAATTTTAACAAAAATTCCAGGCAACAGTGAGAAGTAAGAAATATATCATTGTCCTTGATTATCTAGAGCTCTTTCTCATTGATCTGGACAGAAGCCCTGGCCTTTTCTCTTTACATTACAGTATAGAAATTAAGTGCACAGGCTGTGGTGGACCCAGGTCTACCACTTACTAATGGTGTGACCTTGGGGCAAGTCACTGGAACACTAAGACATGTTTTCCTCACCTGTCGATTAGAAGAAATGATAGTACCTGCCCCATAGAGTTGTATGTATTATATGGGGAAAAGCTTCATGGAATGCCTCCACATAGTATGTAAGCAATAAACATTAGCTAATTCTGGTTTTCTTCTCAGCATGGCTGCTTACAAGTCTACCTAGTTGTGCCAACATGAATTCATTTGAAAAGATTTACCCTGCCCATACTTCCTGGAAGTGTAATTTCCCCTCTCTACTGGAGCATTCTCATTATTACACAGCCTGTAATATCTCTCATTTTAAAATCCCCCCAAGCACCCTATTACTTCCTGTAACTACTCTCCGATTTCCCAAACTCCCAGACAGGGTATGAGTTATCAGTGTTCACTTGTGGACTTTTCCTTTTTCTTTTAACCCACTTCTATTAGGCTTCCATCCCCATCACTCTGCCAAACCCCTATTTGTCAAGGTCACTGATACCTTCCATTTTCCCAAACCCATTGGTCAATGCTCAGTCATCCGTTTATTTGTGTGTTGGGAGCGTCTGACATATTTGACTATTTCCTCTTTTTTAAAACCCTTTTGTCACTGGGATGCTGGGAAATCACTTTATTCTGGTGTTTCTCCTTCCTCCTCAGCTGCTTCTCAGTTTTCATTTCCAGGAACTCCTCCTCTTCCCTGAATATGCATTTTGTAAAATCTAGCCTTTTCCCCCTACTTTTTCTACATAGACTCCCTCCCTAGATGATGATTTCTAATTCTGTAGCTTTAGAAAACTTCTGAGTACTGATGCCTCCTTTATTTCTAGTTCTGTAATTGTCTTCTGTTCCTGGGCTCTCCACTAATATCAAGTGGCTCAGGATCTCTACTTGGATTTTCAGGAGGTTTTTCAACCTTATCATGTCCTGATTTTATCCTGAAGTTTCATCCATACCTTTTCAGTAGATACCATCACTATTTATTGTCTCTCAGGAAAAAGAAAAAAAAGCAAACACTGAGCTAAAATGTAAACTCTTTCCTGTACCCCTTCCCTACTTATTTCTCAGTCATCATCATCATAATCTTTCACTATCACCCACATTGACCCTCTGACTGATCTCTAAACCATACAACATAGTTTGTTGCAGGGCCTTTATCTTTGACGGTCCTTCTGCCTCCTTGAAATGATCTTTTCCTATAGAATTCACAAATCTTGCTTTTTTTTGTATAAACCCAAATGTCATTTCCTCAGAGAAGTCTTTCCTGATCACTTAATAATAGAGATCTCCCATGATTTTCTGTCCCCTAATCTATCAATCTGCCACATAGCTTTACCATTGCTTTTAATCGTAGAATCCATTTTTTCACTTTCTTGTTGACTATCTCACTCACCCAGAAGAATTTAAGCTCACTTAGAGCAAGATCTTTATTTCTTTCTTCACTGTGTCCACAATTTATGCTTTTCTCTAAAACTATTTGTGGAATAGATGTACTGTAGAGACAGGACTTGGTTAAAAAGGATCTGATTTATACTTGGACCCATGAAGGCTATATACACAAAGTGTAATATTCTATCTAAAAACTTGCTATTCTCATTTGTATCCTCAAAGCTCTTAGGTATTAATAGAGTGCTGAATCTGAAAGAAAAACACAAAAGTGGTAGTTCTGTCCTGCCATTTGTAATCTAAATACCCTAGGGAAAGTCACTTGAACCAGCAACTCAATTCTCCAAGTTGTAAAATGGTGATCATAATATCTGCCATCACTAACCTAGAGAATTGTCAAATGAGAAAAGAAGCCATCACTTACTATGCACCTACTATATATCAGGCATTGTACACTCAGATGTGTCTTTCATATTTATTTCTCTCCTGAATTATTATAGTGACTTTCTAATTCATTTCACTGTCTTAACCCATGAAATCCATTTAAGATGGCCTTGGAGTAATTCTAAAAATATAAATCAGATCCTATCACTCTCCTAATGACCAGGACACCCTCCTGTAGTTCTTTATTGGCTACATAATAAAGTCCAAATTCCTTGGAGTTACAAAAACAAACCTTTAAATTCTGACCCCTACCTCTTTCTCCTGCCTCATTTCTTAGAACTCAACTTTCCTCCATCTGAATTTCTTAAAATATCATTCACCCATTTGTCCTTAAATAAAACAGACTATTTCTTATCATTTGACTCTGTATTTCTGATGTCCTCTGCCTGGATCTCCTCTCACCCTTTGACTGTCAAACTCCCATTTATCCTGTAAAGTTCCATATGCGTGTAATTGCCTTCATGAAGCCTTTAATAGAATATGATCAAACCTCCAGAAGAGTCAACCCCTCTGTGTTATTTTTATATTTTTATATGCAATCATCACCCTTAATACATCATAGTTACATTTTTTTGGTTGTCTTATATATTACAAGTTCCTTGAGGGTTGTAACCAATTATTAATCACCTTTGTATCTACCAATAGTAAACATATAGTAAATTCTCTATAAGTGTTTGTTGAAAGAATTAATGAGTCTTCTCATACAATCTTGTAACTTTCCCTATAAGTAGGTATTGCTATCCTTATACTCACCAAATAACACTCGACAGTTTTAAGTACTACCCAAACCAGGACATGATGAAGCACTGAAAGGGCATCATTTCTCTGGGAAGACAAGAATAGATTAGGAGTGATGGAAGACTTGGGGTCACCATATCTAAAAGGCCCTACATGAGCTAGTATCCCTTTATCTCCCTCACTACACTCCAGCTCGAGGCCTCCTGTGTGCTCCTGGAGAACAGCAAGCATGATTCCACCTCAGAGCATCTGCATGCTCTTATTAAATGTTACCTTATTCAAGTAGTCTTCCCTAACCACTCTCTAAAATGTGTACATACTCCAACCCACCTCATTCTCCATCACCTAAACTTCCTTCATTTTTCCTTGAAACGATCACCATTGGGCATACTTGATTATTTTTATTTATGTTCTGTAGTAGGTAGTGGGAAGTAATCCAACGTTCAATTGGCAGAATATGAACACTTAGCCAGAAAAGGGATGTTGGTACTAAAATAATGGAGAACTTTAAAAGCTTGACAGAAAGGTTTGGTTTACATTTTGTTGAAAATGTGAAGCCTCTGAAGACATTTGACCAGGTAGCTGACATGATGGAAGCTCCGTTTTAGGAAGACCAACTGGATAAACATGCATTCGCAGAGACCTGACCACTGTGTAGCTGAATTGGTCCCCTAACAATAGAGTTCTGGGACTGTGCCCTCACTGTTCTGTAATTGACTTCAAGAATTGTTTATGCCCTCAGAGTTTTCTTATCTTCTAGTTAGACATTCTATCAAGAGTGGTCTCAATAAGCCTGAGTTTAATCACATCCTATGGTAACACCTAATAAGGGACCATAGATAGGGCCCATAAGACTCTTTCCAATGAAGCCAGCTCTGTAAAGCTGAGTCAGATTCTCCAACACTGGCTCCATTTAGTCCCACCTCCTTTCTATCTTCCGTAATCTACAATAAAGTGGTCCCAGAATGTCTTGCAGCACAACCAGCCTGAATTAAGCCAGAAGTAACAGAACTTGACAATATTTTGAAATAAAGGGACAAGGAAAAGGTCCAGAATGACACCAGATTTTCAAACCCAAGTGATAGAAAGAACAATGATTCCATTTGCTTTAGTGGGAGAACCAGAGAAAAACTGATCAATTCTGCTTAAAATATGTTGATTTTAAAGACATGGAAGAAACTTCAGGTAAAACATCTGTATGTATCTGGAGACGTAGGATTCAAAATTAGGAAATAAATTTGTATGTAGTACTCAGATTTGGGCATCATTTGGATTGAGTGTTATTTGAAGCTGAGAAAGCAAGTGAAATGAGCAAAAAATAAATTGAGAAAAAACATTTTAGCATTATTTTAAAGTCAATTTAAGTAGGATGATGAGGTAAATAATAAGGGAAGAAGTGTAAGGAGAAAAGGGAAGATCATTTTAATAACATGTGAGTGGTCAGTATTGCTGGGAAGATGGCGGAGTAGGAGGACCCTAAGCTTACCTTGCCCCACCAATATAACTAGGTAACACTCATATCAGTGTAAATAACCCAGAAAACAACCCAAAGACTGGCAGAACGAAGTCCACAACTAAATGTAGAGAAGAGGTCACATCAAAAAGGGTAGAATGAACAGAAATATGGTGGGGAGCTAAATGTACCTGCAGGATTATCCACAAGAGCGAGGGACCTGAGGATGTAAGGGGAGAGAAACTGACCTTCACACTGGGGAGCCTATACAGGAAAGACAAATCACCATAACATTTGGTTCTAAAAGCCAGAGGGGCTGAATTTCAGAAGTTCTTAAAACCAGCAGGACTTAAAACTCAGAATGTAAAAAAATTAGTGGCTCCACTCAGGGATATCTGGGTGGGCAAGAGGAAACTGAGTCCCTGCCCTTAAAGAGAATCCACAACAGCCCACAGAGAAACAGTATAGAAGCATCAGTTTGAAAAATGCCTAGGGCATATGGGAAAAAGAGTTGTTTATTCATCTAAGAGGTGTCCTAGAGGGACAGAAATCATGGGAAGACTACTCCAGAAACAAAGGAGCTGCCAGGAGCCATTTCCCTCCTCTACCCACCCCCCTCGCCTGCATAAATACATGGCCACCTCGGGAACCAGCATAGCACTGACCTTTGCTACCTAACTTGCTAATATCACTGCCCCACCACCCCGCCTGCTACAGCCAGGCCTGCGTCAGTCCCTGTGTTACAGGTCCCGCCCTCTAGAGGACTGGCTGTGCACAAACCTGGCAAATACTACATATCCTGCCTCCACACACATTGGAGAATCACCCCCTCAACTACACATTTGGCTGGAGCCCATCCAAAGCAGTACTACAAGCCTGGCAGTGTGCAAGCAGCCCCAACATGGGCCAGCACCACTCCAAAGAGGTTTCTGCCCTGGGGAGAGAAAAAAAATAACCACACATATCAGTCAGACTTCAGTCCTAGCAGTTGGCTTGGGGCAGACAACTGATCTGACTGCATGCCAGCCCACCAATGAAAGCTGCTGAGGGGACAACATAAGGAAAGCACACTGCAGTTTGGTGCTACTGCACTTTGCAGACACCTGATCTGACTCAACTCAAGCCCAAGGCAGCTACACACTGGCCCACTAACAGTGCCAGGGCCAGATACTGCCCAGAGCAGGCAAAGAGAGCTACTGAAGATGATGGAACTGAAGGAAAAGTTTCAGCCACAATGTTAGGGTACATGCAGCACACATAGGAGACACTTCTGAAGTGCCAGGTTCAGTAAACAGGGGACACTGCACTGAAGGACACTACAGAATCTCTTCTTCATAAGGAGACTATCAGAAGCAGGACATAGAACTAACTTTCCTAACACAGAGAAACAGTTACACAAAATGAGACAGAGGAATATATCCCAAGTAAAAGAAAAGGACAAAACCACAGCAAGAGACCTGAGCAAAACAGAGATAAGCAATATGCCTGATGAATAATGTAAAGTAATGGTCAGAGGGGCACCTGGGTGGCTCAGTCAGTTAAGCATCTGACTTTGATTCAGGTCATGGTCTCATGGTTCATGAGTTCTAGCCCCTCATCAGGCTCTGTGCTGACAACTCAGAGCCTGCTTCAGATTCTGTGCCTCCCTCTCTCTCTCTGGCCCTCCCCCACTTGTGCTCTCTTTCTCAAAAATAAACATTTTAAAAAATTTAAAGTAATGATCATAAAGGTACTGGAGTTGAGAAAAGAGTGGAAGACACCAGTGAGACCTATAACAAAGAAATAACTAATCAGAGATGAAGAACACAATAAATGAAATAAAAAATATTCTAGATGGAATAAATAATGACTAGAAGAAGCAGGAAAACAAATCAGTGACCTGGAACACAGAGTAATGGGAAGTAATCAAGCTGAGTCAGTGAAAGAAAAAAAATATGCAAAATAAGAATAGACTTATGGAACTCAGTGACACCATCCAAGCATAGTAACATTCACATTGTAGGGATTCCAAAAGAAGAGAAAGAGGGATGGAAAATAAATTTCAAGAAATAATATCTGAACACTTTCCAAATCTGAGGAAGGAAACAGAAATCTAGATACAGGAGGCCCCGAGATCCCCCCCAACAAATCAACCTAAGGAGAACCACACCAAGACATGTAGTAATTAAAAGGGCAAAAAGTAGTGATAAAAAGAGAATTTTAAAAGCAGCAAGAGAAAATGGTTACATACAAGTGAAACCCCATAAGGCTGTCAACTGATGTTTTTAGCAGAAACTTTGCAGACCAGAAGGGCATGGTGTGATAGATTCACAGTGCCTAAGGAAAAGAAAATCGGCAGCCACAAATATTCTGTACAGCAAGGCTGTTATTCAGAATACAAAGAAAGGTAGAGTTTACCAGACAAACAAAAGTTAAAGGCTTTCATAACCACTAAACCAGCCCTACAAGAAATGTTAAAGGAAACTCTTTGATGGAAAGACCATAAGCAAGAGTAAGGAAAGTAGGAAGCACAAAAGCAGTAAAAATGTATCTGTAAAAATCAGTCAAGGGACTCACAAAATAAGAGGGCATAAAGTATGACATCATTTACCTAAAGCATGCAGTGGGGAGAGGAATAACAAATAGGTTCAAACTTAAGCAAATATCAACTTATATATAGACTGCTATATGCAGAAAATGTTATATACAAATCTAATGGTAACCTCAAATCAAAAACCAGTAAAAGATATTCAAAAAATAAAGGGAAAGGAACCCAAATATATCATTAAAAAAGCCAACTTATTATGAGAGAAAGGAGCAGGAGAAGAAAGGAACAAAGAAAAACTACAAAAACAATCATAAAACAAGTAACAAAATAGCAATAAATACATGCTTATCAATAATTTGAATGTAAATGGACTTAATGCTCCAATCAAAAGACATAGGGTGATGTAATGGATAAAAAACAAGACTCATCTCTATGCTGTCTATAAGAAATTCATTTCAGTCCAAAAGACACTATAGATTGAAAGTAAAGGGATTGAGGGGCACCCAGATGGCTTAGTCAGTTAAGCAGCCGACTCTTGACTTCAGCTTAGGTTATGACCTCACAACTGTGAGGTAGAACCCCACGTCAGGCTCTAGGCTTGCCATACAGACTGCTTAAGATTCTCTCTGTCCCTTTCTCCCCAAATCACGTGCTTGAGCACTCTCAATCTCTCTCTCAAAAAACAAAAAAGCATTTATCATGCAAATGGAGGGAGAAAAAAGCTGGGGTATCTATACATATATCGGACAAAATAGACTTCAAAACAGTTAATAACAAACATAAAAGAGTAATCAATAGTAATACAATAATAGTAGGGGACTCTAGCACTCCATTTACATCAATGGACAGTTCATTCAATTAAAAATCTACAAGGAAACAGTGGATTTGAATGACACATTGGACAGATGGATTTAACTGATTTTTCAGAAAATTCCATCTTAAAACAGAAGATTACACATTCTTTTCAAATGCACATGGAACATTCTCTAGAATAGATCCCATCGTAGGTCACAAAACATGTCTCAACAAGTTCAAAAAGACCAAAGTCATACCATGCATCTTTTTTTATTCTAATGCTATGAAACTAGAAATCAACCACAAGAAAAAATCTGGAAAGAGCACAAATACATGGAGGTTAGAAAACATGCTTCTAAACAATGAATACATCACCAAGAAATCAAAGAGGAAATTTTTAAAAAGCATGGAAACAAATGAAAATGAAAATACAATGGTCTCAAATCTTTGGAATACAAGAAATGTGGTTCTAAGAGGGAAGTTTATAGCAATTCAGGTGCACCTCAGGAAACAAGAAGAATCTCTAACAACCTAACCTTACTCATAAAAGGATATAAAAAGAAGAATAAATAAGACCCAATACCAGTAGACTGAAGGAAATAATAAAGATTAGAGCAGAAATAAATGAAATAGAAACTTTAAAAAAGGATTAGAACAGATCAATGAAACCATAAGACAGTTCCTTAAAAAGACCAATAAAATTGATAAACCTTTAGCCAGACTCATTAAAACAAGAGAGGACTCAAACACAATCAAAAATGAAAGAAGAGAAATAACAACAACAGTCACCACAGAATTAAAAGATTTTAAGAAAGGGGCACCTGGGTGGCTCAGTTAGTTATGTGTCCAATGTGGTTTTGGCTCAAGTCATGATCTCACATTTCATGGGTTTGAGCCCTGAGTCAGGCTCTGCACTGACAGTGTGGAGCCTGCTTGGGAATCTCTACTCTCCTTCTCTCTCCACCCCTCCCCTGCTCTCTCTCTTCCTCTCAAAATACATACATACATTTTAAAAATATTTTAAGAAAATATTATGAAAAAATATATGCCAACAAGTTGGACAAAATAGAAGAAATGGATAAATTCCTCGAAATACAGAACCTCCCAAAACTGAATCAGGATGATAGAACATTTGAACAGACCATTACCAGCAATGAAATTGAATCAGCAATCTAAAAACTCCCAACAAACAAAAGTCCATGAACAGACTGCTTCACAGATTAATTCTACCAAACATTTAAAGAATACTTAGTACCTATTCTTATGAAACTATCCCAAAATATAGAAGAGGAAGGAAAACTCCCAAATTCAACCTATGAATCCAGCATTAATTACCCTGACACCAAAAACAGATAACACTACAGAAAAAGAGAATTACAGGCCAACATCTCTGATGAGCATAGGTGCAGAAATCCTCAACAAAATATTAGCAAACAAAAATCCAATAATACATTAAAGAATCATTATGATCAAGTGGAATTTATTCCTGGGATGCAAGAATGGTTCAATATTTGCAAATCAATCCATGTGATACAGCATATCAGTAAGAGAAAGGATAAAAATCTTATGATCATTTCAATAGATGCAGAGAAAGCATTTGACAAAATCAACAACCATTCATGATAAAAATCCTCAACAAAGTAGGTTTAGAGGGAACATACCTCAACATAATAAAGGCCTTATATGAAAAACCCACATCTAACATCATGCTCAATGGTGAAAATCTGAGAGCTTTTCCTTTAAGTCAGGCATTCCTTTAAGACAAGGATGCCCACTCTCACCACTTTTATTTAACATAGGGCTAGAAGTCCTAGCCACAGCAATCAGACAAGAATAAGGAATAAAAGGCATCCAAATTGGTAAGGAAGTAGTAAAACTTTTACTATTTGCAGATGACATGATACTATATGCAGAAAACCCTAAAGACTACCAAAAAGCTACTAGAACTGATGAATGAATTTAGTAAGGTCACAGGATACAAAACCAATATAGAGAAATAAGTTGCATTTCAATAACGAAGTAGCAGAGATATTAAGAAAACAATCCCATTTTAAATTGCACCAAAATAATAAAATACCTAGAAATAAACTTAACCAATGAAGTGAAAGACCTATACTCTGAAAACTATAAAACACTGATAAAAGAAACTGAAGACAACCCAAACAAATGAAGACATTCCACGCTCATGGACTGGAAGAACAAATATTGTTAAGTATCTATACTACCCAGAGTAATCTGCAGATTTAATACAATCCCTATCAAAATACCAACAGCATATTTCACAGAACTTGAACATGTAATCCTAAAATTTGTATGTAACCACAAAAGACCCCAAATAGCCAAAGCAATCTTGAAAAAGAAAAAAAAAAAAGCTGGAGGTATCACAATTCTACACTTCAATTATACTACAAAGTTGTAGTAAATGAAACAAAAACAGACACATAGATCAATGGAATAGGATAGAAAATCCAGAAATAAACCACAATTATTTGGTCAATTAATCTTCAACAGAGGGGGAAAGAATATGCAATGGGGAAAAGACAATCTCTTCAACAAGTGGTATTGGTAAAACTGGACAGCTACATGCTAAGGAAGGTAACTGGATCACTTTCTTACATCACACACAAAAAATAATAAAAAATGGATTAAGGATCTAAATGTGAAACCTGAAACCATAGTATGGAGGTTCCTCAAAAAATTAAAAATAGAATTACCATATGATCTAGTAATCTACTAGTGGGTATTTACCTATAGAATATGAAAACATTAATTTGAAAGGATACATGAACCACTATGTTTATACAACAGTCAAATTATAGTTGAAGCCCAAGTATCCATTGATAGATGAATGGATAAAGATGTGAGATATAGATAGATAAACACACACACACACACACACACACACACACACACACACTCTGGAATATTATTTTGTTATAAAAAAGAATGAAATCTTGCCATTTGCAACAACATGGATGGATCTAGAGAGTATAATACTATACAAAATAATTGAGTCAGAGAAAGACAAATACCATATGACTTCACTCATGTGGAATTTAAGAAACAAAATAAACCAACAAAGGGAAAAAAAGAGACAACCCCCCCCAAACAGACTCTTAATTACAGAGAACAAACAGATGGATATTAGAAGGGAGGTAGATGAGGAAATGAGTGAAGTAGGTGAAGGGGATTAAGAGTACACTTATCTTGATGAACATGGAGTAAGAGATGGAATTGTTGAATCACTATATTGTACACTTGAAACTAATATAACACTGCAAGTTACCTACACTGGAATTGAAATTAAAAAAAAATGACAAGTGAGTGGTAGATGAGCATAGGTATTGAAGTAGAATCTGCAGAAGAGCTATTCTAAGGAAGTTGAGTAGAATCTTAAGAGGACAACATGATTATCAAGCATCCAAGAGGGACTCAGTAGACAGCAATCCATGAAGAACTGAGGTAGCATGGTTTTATAACTTTATACAACTATCTAAGAGTAGTGATAGAAAAGGCAAGTAGTGGAAGCTTCTGTACATTGGCATTTTACCCAATAATTATAGAATTGATATGATATCTAGGGATTGCCATAGTATACACAATCTATCAAAATGTAAGAAATTTATAGGATGTAAAGTACCACTGCACTGATAGCTCCAGTTGAGAAGTCCTGCCTTTCGTTCAAGTACTGGGAAAAAAAAATCACCAAGATTAATGAAAGTCTAACTATTAAATCAGACATACAAGATAATAGAATCAGAGTATCAAAGCTGGGCAAAAATTAATTCTAATGCTTCCATGAATTTTTGAGGTATTGTTTGGGTGATTGAATGATTCAATAGGCCTGAAGCGCAGACAATGTATTAGGCACTGTCTTCAGCTATGGGGATGCAAAAATCTCGGATGAGCACATAAGTAAGTCACAGAAACCTGAAGCAACTTAATGAAGGTCCCACAAGAAATTCATGGTAAAACCTCTTGAGTCCTGGTCTATGCTTTTCGCCTTATGCCAATTTCTTACATTTCTCTCCAATAAAGTACTAATTTATTTTTTTCCAAACTAGACTAATTTCTTTGAAACTTCTCGGATCTGTTGGCATTTTCTAATTTGTTCTGATTTTATAGGTTGTTTCACTTAATCAAAATCCTGTTTCTCCAACTATAAAATGATAATATATCTGTAACTCGCACTTTCTTATACATGAAAATAAGCATAACAAAGATACAGTCACTTGAGTTCCTCGGAGAAAGTCACTATGGAGACAAAGGCCGATATTCAATATTGCAAATAATCTCATCTTCTCTTACCATCAAATGTTCATTTAAATTGCATGAAATAGAAAAATGTGGCTTCTTTAAAATTCCATTGTAGAAAGATATCCATTCTGATTTAGCTGTGTCATAAAAGGAACAGTTGGAAACACCATTCTTTGTACTTGGAACAAACAGAAAATGGCTTGTTTCATTTCACTAAAAGGCAACTCAGGTGGATTGGCTCTATCAGCAGTATAGGAAAAAGACTTCTTTGTATGAAAACAGTAATGCTATTTTGTTATATATGATGGATTCTCTGGGAAGTAGGTGTGCCCTACTCAGTGCAAGTTAATTTATTTTCTCAACCTGGTGGTGCTAGATTGTTTTATTATCAGCTTGGTTGCACTGGGAAATGCATTTTCCAGAACTCACTTTCCTGTAAGGTTCTGGGTCAGTCAGAGGAAGTTGCATGATTTGGATGAGGAATAAGTAAAGTGGTATGATTATTACCCTTTGAAGTTGGTCATTGCCTAAAGGTAATAAGAGACAGATACAGAGGTGCTGGCAGATTCCAGTTTCCCCAGAGATTTTCTCAGCTGCCACCCTAGTTGTGGTAGGCAGAGTTCTAAGAAAGCCCCAAGGTTCTTGCTCCCTGGTGTACCCTCATTGTGTAATGCCCTGCCCTTGAGTGTGGGGGAAACTGAAAATAATAGGGAATCACTCCCACAGCTAAGTCCCTATCAGCTGACTTTGAGTTAATCAAAAGCAAGCTTATCTGGGGGTGGACTTGATCTAATCATCAGAGTTTTTAAAAGAAAGTTAAGTGTCAGAGAGGCTCATTCCTACCAGCCTTGACAACAAAGCTTCCATGAGATTTACAGCAGAAAATATTTCTACCAACAATCACATGAACTTGGAAGAGACTCAAGCTTCAGATGAGGACCCCAGCCCTATCTGACACTTTGGCAGCAGCCTTGTGAAACCCTGAGAAGAGGATCAGGCTAACCTGTATCCTGACTCCTGACCCATGAAAACTGTGAGATAATAAATGTGTGATGTTTTAAGCCATAAATTTGTGATAATTTGTTACATACTAACAGATAACTAATACATCTGTTCACCAAAAAGAAACCCCAGGCCCACACTATTAGATGCCTTGCTGAAAATTCAAAGGCAGTAGCCATGAAGAGCAAATACATTCATAGACTTCTCTAATTTTTTAATGTTTATTTCTTTTTGAGACAGAGAACAAGTCAGGGGTCAGGGGGAGGAAGAGAGGGAGACACAATTCTAAGCAGGCTCCAGGCTCTGAGCTGTCAGCCCAGAGCCTGATGTGGACCTCAAACTCATGAACCGTGAGATCATTACCTGAGCCAAAGGCAGATGCTTATCTGACTAAGCCACCCATGTGCCCCAAAGAATCAGAAAGTTTTTTTTATAACTGCCCTAAAAGAAAACCTTATCTCTTGTAACCACAGGCACAAGATTTCTGAAAATCAGACCAAAAGTCTAATTCTGTGGGTGACTTAAGTACAATGCAGATTGAATCCAGAACTGCATAGTTTTTTATGTTAAATTTAGAGGCAGGATCTTGAAAATAAGGATGGAGGGATATAATGTGCAGATTCTAATGAAGCTGAGCACATCACGCCCTGAAAATTCTGCAAAGCTTCCTTTTCCAAAAGAAGCAGACCTTGCTCCCTTGTCTGAAGAACCTGCATTGAATTCCCCTGAGGTAGTCACTTATAGGGCATCTCGGGTCCTCCTCTGGACCTTCTCCCACCACCTGTCATTGCTTCCAGGCCCAATTCCTGGCATGACCTAGAAGATCAAGTGCGAAATACAATCCGTGAAAAGGATCCATTTGCACATAAAAGAAATTGCATGATTGTTCCAATTTACATTGAATGGTTAGAGCCAAAGCAGTAATCAGAATAGTTGAAGCCACAAAGATCACTGATGTTGGCTAATTCATCATATTGTCCTAGGGACTAAAATAGAAGGGCAGAATAAATTAGAGTTTTGACTGGTGTAAGTGAAAAAAAAAGTTCTAGACCAAAATGAAATCTGTTTTTAATGGTCAAAAGACAGCCCCCAACTAATTCTCAGACTTGAGCCAGTGTACAAACCTAGTCATCTGAGTAAAGAGGAATCCAGGTACCCTTGAAAAAGGAATCTATGCAATGCTAAAAAATTTATACCTCAAATCCTTCTCCTGGTCTTCTCCAGTGTGACCAGTGACCATTTACCAAGATGACTTGGATTGAAGATGGGGGAAGGTTATACAGGCCTTTCAGGAATTATTGGGCAATAGCTTTGAACTGACACTAATTTCTGGTGACCTAAAATGTCACTGTGATCTACCAGTCAGATTAGAGGCTTAAGGAGACTATGTGCTTATGAAGTTTTGGCTCAGGTCTATCTCATAGTGGGTACAGGGGGCTCCCAAAGCCAATCTGTGCCTATCTCCTCTGTTCCATAATGTAAAGTCAGTAGACATACTCAGAAACTGGCAGAGTCCTCACATTGGTTTCCAGACACATAACATGAGGGCAATTCTTGTAGGAAAGGTCACCTGGAAGCTACTAGAATTGACTCTACTTACCAAAATAATAAATCAAAGCAATACTGCATCCTTGGAGAGATTGCAAATATTACTGTCACCTTCAAGGCCACAGAAAATAAAGAGTGTTGTTTCTAACCACACACCTATTCCACCTTCCTATCTAACCTATACAGAAGACAGAGGAATCTGCTAGAAATGTCAGGGGATTATTGTAAACTTAATCTAGTGAGAGTGCAATGCAGCTGATGGAGTAAGTCAACACATCCACTGGCACATCCAGCTATTGTCCTGATGAATGCTTTGTCTCCATATGCCTAATAGTATGGAACCACCAAAAACAACTTACTTTTATCTGGCAGGCTAGTCCCATTCATTGTCCTATCCCACAGTTATATGGTTATATCAATTCCTAATTGCTATATCATAATCTAGACTGCAGGGTCCATGATTGCTTCTCCTTTTCTTACACTGATCCACTATATCACTGATATCACATAACATTGCTTCTAACAGAAATATGACCAGTGCAGCAACAGTTCCACACTCACAGTTTAGTGGTATCAACAGCCTCACATTCACAGTTTACTCATATTATCATGTTCCCTAACACTCTGAAATAGCCAAATTGTGGAATGCACTTTTGAAGACTCAGTGTACTGGTTGGGTGGCAACACCTTGCAAAGGTTGTGTTGATCACCTCAGACGCATGGTAAATACCCTTTATGTGCAACCAATATACAATGCTTTCTTTCCATCACAGATCAGAGATTTAAGAGGTGGATTCAAGAGTGGTCACACACATTTCTTCTATTGATCATCTAGCCAAAATTTTTCCCCAACAAATAATGTTGTGCTCTGCTTATTTACAAATCTTCGTTCCCAAGAGAAAAAAAAAAAAAGACTTATTTACAAGTCTTCATTCCCAAGAGAAAAAGACTTCCACTGGGAACATAGCAATTATGCCATTAAAATAAAAGTTGAAACTGCCACGTGGTCACTTAGATCTACCTGAGCCAGTGAAACAATGGGTAAAGATATGGTTACTATACATCTGGGTGATTTATCCTATTTATTCTCTGACAAAAGTAAATTAAATTGCTTCTAATACAATAGGAGCAGAGAGGAGCATGTCTAGAATGCAGGAGATCCTCTGGTGCACCTCTTAGTTGTTCCATGGCCTGTGGTCGAAGTTAATGGAAAACTAAAACAACCTCATACAGAAATGAAGGTTTTGATCACCTTCATAGACAAGGAAACAGGACCAGCTGAAATGCTTGCTGAGGGTAAAAGGAATATCAAGCAGATATTGGAAAAAAGAAGCTATAACCATGAGCTATGATCTTATAAGCAGCTGCAGAAAAACAGTCGTAGCTATAAATGAATACTTCTTATTTTGATGTGAATATATCTGTATAAATGTGTTCATTGATTCTTTTTGGTTTTTCCTCCTTTGTCAGTTCTCTTTCTCTCATTCTATAAGTCAACCTTATAACTCAGCATTTAAGTAACAGGATGTCAAGGGGGAGTGTGACTTCACCAGAAGAGGAATAAATATCACCTCCAAAATGGTTAAAGTGAGAGTTTTTATGTCAGTGTTCGTACCATCTTACAAAGGAGAGATTAGATCATGTTAGGCAGAAGTCTCATTTTGCTATTGTCCTTATTGGGAAGTTCAATATCAGTAAAAGAGGTATATATGTATGTCGACTGGGCAAGATGTTGACTGGTGGGTTGTTCTATTGTCAACCTGGTTATGCTGAGAACTACATTTTCCAGACTCTCCTTCTCTATGTAATTTTGGGTTAGAGTTTGTCAAAACTTAAGTCGTATGAGATTTGGGAGGCAGAAGCAGCAACCATCATTCTGTGACGTTAGAGATGTTGGGGATAGATACAGAGGCCCCTGCTGGTCCAAGCGTTTACCCACTCAGCACCCAGCTCTCCTTCCCTGCTACTGATCTTGCTAACTAACAGCACCCCACTCCCACCACCAGATGCTTCGCTGCAAAGTCACAGAGCTGAGGGCCACAAACAGTCTCTGCCTTCCAGAGACATCTACAAGGGCACATCTTCTGAGGCACACTGAACCTCTGGATTTGCCTTTAAGCTCTAACTCACTCCCTTGCTCCCAGGATGGTTAGTGGCCTTTCTCTGAGCATTTAACTCCCCTTTCCAATCCTTAATTCTCCAGGTCCTCTCTCCAATATATAAGGTCTAATTCCTATAACAAACTCCTTACCAAGATACTCAGACTGCCCATGCTTCAGATTGAACTCTGGATTGCTACAAAAGCCTAAAAATAGAGTAATCTTCATTTCTTTGGAAAATCAGCAATAATTTTATAATAAACGGAATACGCAATATCCCTAATATCAGTGTCAATGCTCAAAACAGCAAAGACTAAAAAGAGCACACTCCCCTTAATTCTATGAATTTGCTAACCTGGTCTACACAGAGTACATCATTCTCTGAAAAATGTTTCCATGTCTTCCTGTGAATGTTCACCGGCAGATGGATGAGATCCTTTTCTTGGGATAGTGGCTATCTGGCCAACTCAGCCACCATGACCAATAGTATTGATTCTATCCAGGAGGCCAGAACTGGAGAGTATGAAAATCTAGTCTAGTTTATCTGAGTTAACCTCACCACATGTGCAATTTCTCACTTATGAAGATTAACCACAGGTTCAGAAGACAGAGGCAAAAACCGGAGCACCTGAGCATTGATGTCTAAGGGGAAATTCAAGAGGAATCTTGAATGTCTATAAAGTATAACAGAATTGATTTAACATGTAAATTATTGAAATAGTTTACCCTGGCACCAAGACTTTCCATAGCTGCCACTGCCCAAGTGCTCACCAAGCTCCAGGTAAAATGTTATCAGCACGTTGGACAAGCACAAGTCTTGGAATTAAATTATAAAGCCATGTTATGTCACCTCTCATTGGTTTTACCCGAGGCTTTGTCCTCTCCCACCCCTCTAGAAAATTCAGGCACATCTCAAGACGTTCTTAATAATTCTTCAGTGATAAAATATCGTTTCAACTTGAGAACTGAAATGTTCACTTTGTGTGTTCAAAATTCCAAACATCCTTATAATTAAGGCTTCTGCTCGTGCTTGCTTCAGCAGCACATATGCTGAAATTGGAACGATACAGAGAAGATTAGCATGGCTTCTGTGCAAGGATGACACACAAATTCATGAAGCGTTCCCTATTTTTAATGGGTGATGGGCATTAAGGAGGGCACTTTTGGGATAAGCACTGGGTGTTGTATGTAAGTGATGAACCATGGGAATCTATCCCCAAAAGCAAGAGCACGTGTACACACTGTATGTTAGCCAATTTGACAATAAATTTTATTTAAAAAATAAAGGAAACACATATCTTAAAAAATTAAGGGTTCTGCTATCTCCCCAACCTCTTCTTTCTCCCTCATCTCCATGAAAACCTAGAGCAAGGGAAGAAGGCTGGCCTCTTGTCCCTTTTCCCACCACCATTTTATCCTTCAGCTGTATCTGCTAACTAAAGTTTCTGACCTCTTTGGGTTGAAACATGGGGAATAAAGAGAGGAAAAGGTTAAGGAAAGTTTTTACTGGAACAATGGCTTTTCTCAAGAGCTGGTAGATGTCTGAACTGGCCATTTCTCCCATGGTGCTCTCAGGGAACCTGTGAGTTGTCACCTGCAGTTCCCTTGATCTCTGTGCTAGTTGGTCTGCTCATTTATTTTATTTTTACCCTCTGAAATTTGGGTGATGCCTTCAGTTTATCACTGCTGATGATTATATGCCTCTGTAGGCAACCCTTTGACTCTAGCTTTATCTTATCCATCACTGGTCCATGAGAAATAGTCATGCATTCTTCCCCCTGATCTATGTTGGTAGTACAGACTCAGTGCAGTCATTTCTATGTCTCTTATCTATAGCTAATCAGGCCATGTTTTACACTATCCATTGTTCAGCCAGGAGTCAGACACCAGACCAGTGTGTGTGTGTTAACTCTGGGTGGTCCTGATGAAGCCCCTTTCATGGGCACAAGGTGAAGGACAGGTATAATCTACCCCTTCCCTTGAAATGGGTAAGAGAGCTCCATGTCCACCAGCAACATCATCTTTACAACGTCTTTTTATTTAAGTCCTCAGTTCATTTACATCTGCTTGATGTGGATGAGGAGCTGAGAACTGTCATAAACCATCTAATCTCTTTTCAAACACAGCTTCCTTTGAATTCTTCATTATACATTGTTAAGCTTACTTTGGTGTTTGATACCTATTTGCTCACATCCTAGGAGAAAACTCCACTGTAAAATACCAACACTTAAAGCAATTCATTTCTCGAATCACTAATCCTTACCCAATTCTATGCCTCCATTCTTGATCCGTTCTCTCAATTTCTCTAGTTACCGACTTCACAGTTTAAAGAATAATTATATTCTCGGCCACTTCAAATAAATGTGTATTTCTTTCAGATGGTTCATGAAATCAGACTATGATTTCTAGGTCTTAGCTTCATTTATTTATTCATTCATGTAAAATATTTCCCCCCTCAGGTCATCCTATGTGCAAGCCACAATGCTGAACATCAGGACATTGAAGGTCATCAGACTATAACCCAGACACAAAGAGATAACACAATTGTTAAAATGATGAGAAGAGTATTTGAGAGAAACTCAAGTCACACAGAAAGAACAGGAGTTACTAGAGGAGAGGGTGCATGAGCAGAATCTTCAAAGAGCAATAGAAGTTGAGGAGTAGAGAGCCATTCCAGAGAAAACAGGAAAAATACAGGTCAAAGCAGAGAGGCAAGAGAAGGGATGGAATAATGATTAGCCAAGGATGGTTCAGTATTCATGGAACACAGGGGGTATAAGGCAGGCCATGTTGATCAATGAGCTGAAGAAGTATACTGAGGGTACGTCTTACAGGAGTTTGTATACCTGCTAAGGTTTAAAATTTATGTTGAAGGCAATTGGAAACACCACATTCTAAGCAGAAGTGTTATGTATTTTTAAATCTGTATTAAGATTTAGATTTTAGAAAAATCATTCTAACTGAAGGGCTACTAAAAATTAGGGGGTAATGAAACACATTATGACAAAGCATTGACATTCTCGAAAAATTAAGATCTCATACACATAAATGAAAAGCCAGACATTACAACAGGAAAAAGGGGGGGAGGGTATTGAAAAGATACTCATCTTTGCAAAAAAAAAAAAAAAATCAAGGAAGCAAATTAAAAAGAAATATGATTTTTCACCCATAAGATAAAAAATCTGTAATGTCAACTATGATGAGCGTTTACCGAAAAAAAATCTCTTACAGTGCTGTGGGGGTGCAAATTGGTAGAGCCATTTTAGAAGACAATTTGGTAAAACTGAAAATGTGCATACCCTGTGACTCAGCAGACCCTCTTCTAAATGTCTTGTATCATAAGCACTCATGTGTGTACAAGAAGGATAGCACAAGGATGTTCAGAACTGCATTGTGTGAGACAGCAAAACCTTGGAAACTATTGTGAAGAGATGCTTTGAGATACAAACAGGATATTTCCTTTTTTCCTAGAACTAAACTACACAGCTGAGAACAAAAGACATTAAGTGTCTCGCATTCTCTAAGTACAGAGAATACAGAGGGTCATCCCTCTCTGCCGGAGCCAACACAGAGACAACAGGTCAGTAGAACAGACATGTGACACCCCCTCCCACCCCACGGTCATATCAAAAGAACGGGGAGGAAGAGGTTCTTCCAGTTCCCATTTCCATGAAAAGAAAGGCCTTGAGAATCTCTGGGGACAGTCTGTAAGAAAGGGAGACTGATATTTTATCTTTGGATAGATTTCTGCTTAGTCACTAGAGAGTCCCCACTCCAGATGCAAGGGACACATGCAGCACAGCAGGGTAGTCCGCTGGGGGTAATGACAATCCACTCCAGTCCACATTCCCGTAAGTCTAGAAAGCAGATCCTACTTTGTCTCACTAGACTCAGAGTCCAGGGCCACAGATGGGAAGGAGATGGAGCCCCATCTGCAGACTGCTACAATGTGAAGCCATAGACGTGTGCCCTGAGTTTAACTGTCGGAGGCTGCTACCACTTTCCACTATGAAATCAGCAAGCTGGGAAAGTGCTTACAACCAACCCAAGAGAGGATCTCCAAGTTAAATTCTTAAACAATGATGTGTTTTATCCCTGTCTCTCCTTTTGGCGAACACCAGGAGAGAAAAGAAGGAAAATGAAAAATGGGGGCAACGTGGATGATGAGGGATCATGGGCGATCTATTCTGTCTCCCTCTGCCCAGACTAAATGCTTAGAGCCACATGCTGGTCTGAGTGCAGTCAGAAGGGATATTGCTTTGCATAGAATATGAGATTACAGTGATAAAACATACATTACTGAGTCTTAAAGAACTGAAGTGTAACTGGTTTAATAACAGAATGGGACTTCACTGGCTCAAATGAGGTGTCATTAAAGGATCCCACTACTCAGCAGGAGGGAGCAGAAGGAAGCTTGACAGAGCACTGCTATTGTAGTTATTGAAAAAAAAATAAAACACTCTCATATACCTGGGGCGAACTGAGACTTCTTTTTAAATAGTTATACAAACTAAATGTCTAACACTAAGAAAAAGGATAAATCTATATGTACATACACCATGAATTCAGATAGCATATGCGGTAGTTCAAAGGAATGAAGTGGCTCAAAATTATCAATACAGATACTTCAGAAACATGTTGGCTGAAAAAAGAGGCAAAAACCAGTGCAGACATGAAACCATATTATACACTTTCTATGGACATAAATATAGATGTATAGATACAAAATGTAATTTTTGGAAGAGGACCCCTTAATGCATGTCAGTTCTTAGGGATAAGAAATATATAAATATTGAAAGGTCAAAGTCAAGACAATGTGCTTTCTTTATTAAAAAGAGGCTATGTATTCAGACACTACTTGTGTAACCTAAACAACTTATGAAAAGATCAATTTCACTAAAAACTAAACAAGGGTTAATTCTGTGTGATGGATACTTGAATAACTGTTATTTTCTTCCTTGTATTTTTTTATACTTTAAAATAACTTTACCCTCTTACAAAGTAAGAGAAAATAACAGGAAAATCAATTCACAAGAAATTTTAAAAAAATCAACATGCAACATGATCAACCTCATTAGAGTTACATTTACATAAATTCTAATAAAAATAATGAGGCATTATTTTCCAACATATTTATTTAATTATAATAATCAAAGTGCTCATATATAGCAGGTAGTAGTTTATATTGTCTTGTTCCTCTGGAAGGAATTTGGCAAGATGTATCATGAGACTTTTCTTTGGAAAGTTTATGACAACATATGCATAAAGCATTTTCAAAAGATTATTTAGTAAAATGTTAACTGTATTAATATCAGATTCTTTGGATTTTGGATGATAGTTGTTTATCTGTATGTTTTTCTTTATATATGCATGTGCTATTTATATCATAAACCTATACACATATGTATACACATCTTTAAATTTTCTACTCTTTCATTTAGTAATTCTACAAGTAGGAATTTATTGTAAAGAAATAAGAAGAGACTTCCTCAAGATTTAGTACAAAGATATCCATGGCAACATTATTCATAACAGCTAAAATTTGGAAACAACCTCCATGCTCAACAATAAGAGAATGTTTAAATATATTATAAAACAACCATATGATAGAATAGAAAGTAGCTTTTTATAAAAATGATGCTTTCAAAACACACTGAATTGCATGTAGGGAATTCTTAGGATGCAGGGTTGTGAGAAATAGAAAAAGGAAGTCAAATAGGGATGAATTACCAGGGAGTCCCAGGAGCCTAACCAAGCTTGAAATCCACACATTCGTGGAGGCACCGACTAGCTTGTCTGCACAATTTTTCTCTGCTAGAACTCGGCACCCCAGACACAAGCACACAAGACAGGCACCCTATGGAAAGCTAATTCTGTGACAAATGTAATGAACTCTGGGTCTTCCAGGGCTTTAAGTTTCAGTTTACAATCACCCTTGCCTTACAAGCACCATATTCTCAATCACCAGAAGGTCCAGAAGGCATTCTTCCCTGGGAGATCCTCTGCCAGCAAACTTCTGCTGTCATATGCAGAAGGAACAAGCCATTGGTGTTTGCAGGACAAAGCTTATGGTTGAGGGTAAATGGAAGAACTTTGAGAATGCTCTGATTCAACCCCTTACAGTCTGCTTGGAAGAGTTCTCATAGGATCACTATTACCCATGCATTCTGGAACACAAGATCCAAGACCAAAACCCTCACCAATTCCTCCATGCCAGTGTTCAAGCGGACCATTAAAGTCCCTGCAACCTCATGGTGTTATTTGCTGTTTTAGTTGTCTGGGTAACTTTTTATGTAATTATGCCTCCACAGAAATAGAAGTGTATGCTAAAGATAGGCTAGGTTAGATGGGGGACTGTCTGGAAACATTTGAATTTCATGAATCCAAGGGGTTATGAAAACAATAAACTTAAATCAAACCTCCTTCACTCCCTTTAAATGACTGACATAGTAGCCACAATCACCAAACAGCAGTTTAAGCCAGCCACAAATAAATATCACTGGATGAATCTTTTAAGGGGCACCTGGGTGGCTCAGTCAGTTGAGCACCTGACACTTAGTTTTGGCTCAGGATATGATCTCATGGTTTGTGTGTTTAAGCCCCACATCAGGCTCCACACTGACAGCATGGTGCCTACTTGGGATTCTCAATCTCTCTTTGCCCCTTCTCTGCTTGCATGGGCTCTCTCTCTCAAAATAAATAAATAAACATTTAAAAGCATATTATGCTCAGACTTCACCTTCAACGATTCTAAGTCCAAATTCTGTGAGGAAACTGTTTTAATACAGTTGTGTTAATAATGACTAATCTACTCTCCTCACAGAATTTCTCCCTTAGTGGAGGATGCACAGCCATTTTCCAGAAGATTTAACACTTTAGTCTTGCAGCAATGCTCCCACTGGTTCCTAGTGGTGTATAAACCATTTTAAGGACCTTTAGATTTGGGTGTATTTCTCACACCTCAGGGTTTAAACATAGTATTAGCAGAACACCTCAGGTGCTTAAATATCACTTCATATGCCATAAGCTCTTTGACATGACCTTACTGATAATAACTTGTTCCTCATATAAATAAGCATCCATCAATGGTACCCACTGCACTCTGGAGTTGGTACCCTTTCTTGACTCTATATTTTATTTTATTTTTTTTAAATGTTATTTATTTTGAGAGATAAGTAGTGTGAATGGGGGAGGGTCAGAAAGAGAGAGAGACAGAGAGAGAGATCCCAAGCCACATCTGCATCATCAGCATAGAGCTCAAACTCACAAATAGAGAGATCATGACTCAAGCCAAAAGTAAGAGTCAGACGGTTAACCAACTGAGCCACCCGGGTACCCCAACTCCATATTTTAGATATCAATTACAAAACACTATGGAGAGTATGCACCAGCTCTGTTTACAAAAAAAAATTCTAATTCATGCTTACTCACACATGTAGCTTCTTGAATATCCATATTCCTCACTTCATTCTCTTGACTCCACAAGTTGTCATGCATCCCAAACTGCCATTTCCACATGAGTTACTTTAGCTTAATACACATTCCAGTATTACCCACTTCACAGCATTGGCCTTGTTTTTGTCACTGTTTTAAGATAATGAGTATTTTACCATGTTTGTAGGCTAAAGTGAAGAAGCTAGTAGATGAAGAGAGAATGAATCAGACAATAGAGGAAATATTGATGAGGCTAAGTTCCTTTAGAGGTGGGGTAGGATGAGATCTTGAATAAAAGATGATAGAACTGGTATCAGACAGTATTTAAAACAGAACACATTGAGAAAAACCTTGTTTGAGCCTAGAATCTTGTATCTCCAATTATGTCCTTGGATGTTTGCTCAACACCAACTCTGTCCATTATATCTCAAGAAATGTAAAGGGACCTACCTTCATCAATATTCCCCCTATTTTCTGATTCTGTATCCTCTCTTTTTCCACAAGATCCTTCACCGAAGCCAACATTCATGTTCAAGTTACTTGTTTTCTTAAAAGGACAACACAAAGCACAGCAAGGACAAAGATGCATCTTGACTAATATGCAGGCAAATGCACTTAGTTGATTACTATGAGGTTTTTATTTGAAAGCTCAGGACAGAGGCCTGTTTGGCTAGACTTGTATAATATTTTTGCTTGGCTAAAGACACGTCTGGAATCTTGAAGCCAAACAGATTGAACCCCTGCCTTTGTTCCAGTCTCCATAAATTCTTGCCTGAATTCCAAGTCTCCTTGTCATAACAATGATGAAAGAGTAGTTCAAGGAGAACATGTAACCAAGGAGAACAGACAAGCACAGGAGTACAAGAGATTGTACCAATGCCTAGAGCAGAGATGACTTGGGCATCATGTCACAAGATTTTGTAATGTGAGAGGCAGCTTCCAAAACTTTGCAGAAAAAATCCAGATGAAGCAAAGGAAGAGCCCAAGAGAAAGAAGGCTAGATGCCAGAGTCTTTATCCAACAGTTTCTGCCAGAGGAAGGTAGACACATAGAGAAACAAAGACCTAAACCTGGGTTTTCCTTTGAAGACTACAAAATGAGAGATACAGTTATTTATATTCTTCCTACGAAGACTTTATCCTTTAAAAAAAAATAGCCTGATGAGTTTCTTGGAATTGATCATTGAAAGCATCATTTTTTTTTCTCCGAAGGAGTTGTTTTCAGCTAACTAGCAGAAGTCTACAAGTGGTTGTTAACCTTTTCCTTTGACATACTAGGAAGAGAAATAAGTTTAGGTGAGACTATTAGTAAAAGTAAAGTCATTGGTATAGCTCTCAGAATGAGTTTGGAAATAGGTCTTAACTCTAAATTCTATGGGGTTTTTTTTGCAATAACATTACAAGTATTTTTAACTCATTTATTTTTTAAGATATAAAGGCACATTATTTTTAATCACAAATAATTGAACCTGATGAGCACCAAAGCAATCACCAGCAGAGACTGTGTTCCAAATCCGCCCTAGATCCCCACTACCAGGGAAACTACTGCCAGGAGAGTGGGTAGCAGGTTCAAGGGCAGAAAGCAGCAATCCTTAAAATTCAAAATCAAGGGCAAAGTAATTGGGGCCACAGTGGCCTCGGCCAGAGCAACCCTGTAGCCACAGTGAGGATCCTTAATGATCATCCCTACATCCAGCTTTCTTCCATAAACCCAGCAAATGAAATTCATTCCAGAGTTGATGTTCCAAGTCCAACTACATCACCAGCAGCATAGGTTCTCAAAGTCCTCTTTCCCATTTGACAGTCAGTCTTTTATCTGCATAGCATTCATAGGGTAGCATTTACACAGTTCTTGACTTATGCTTTCTGCTTATAAAGAGGTTGAAGGTTTAACAAGTTTTCTTATGATAAATTCTGAAGGTGGGCCCCAGAGTTTCACTTGCTTCTTTCCTTTCTGAGATTCTAATCCAAGTCAGCCAGTATTGGCTCAACCAACTCCTAGCCATCTGAGAGAGCTTTCCAGCTTCTTTAGAATTTAAGCATTTTCTTTCACAGGATAATTTGCAAAGATTCTAGGTCTCTGGGGAAGTCACATTGCATCTCTGGTCCTCAATCTCCTCACTGGATATCAATCTCCTTTATCTGTCACTTCACACTCAAAAAATCTACTTTTAAAATTAATTTTAAAAATTAAGTATATTCAAGTTTAGCTATATAATAATATCCATCTCACCTACTGATACTTTGAAAGGCTTTCTGGAGTGTAAAAACAAATGGTAGAGCTGATGTGGTTTTCTGCTCATGGAAGAGGTTTTCCTATCATAAAATCACTGCTGTTCTTTCTCTGAATCAGAAGCCCAGCGCGCGCGCGTGTGCGCGCGCGCGCGCGCGCACACATACACACACACACACACACACACACACACAACGTGATTTGGGCTGTTATCATTATTTGTGTGTAGGTTGGTATAAAAAATTGCTGCTCAGACCCAGTAGTTGGAAATTTACAAATGAGAACCAGAGAAATAAAGTGGCTTACTACATGTGTAGGTATAAGTTAGGAGAGGGGGAATCAGGCTCTCATGAATTCCAAGTGAAGCCATATCCACTACACAAAGTACTGTAATCAGCTCTTTACACAAAGGTGTACACCTTTGTGTAAAGAGCTGATACATGAAAACGGTGGAAAAGCAACAAAATAAGAGTTGAGGATTGCCTTTGCAAAGGTTTGTTGCCATCTCTTATTTTTCCACATTTCCAACAAAGACCCCATAAGGAAAGCTTGTGTCTGCAACCTAAATTGGCTAAAACTTTTTGGAATCTTCCAGTTAGAAAACACTTAATACGTCTTCTGAGCACGGAGAAAGAGGTCCTAATTCTTGCCTTGACCTGCCATTCATTTTAATTTGTCAAAGCCACTCTTCACACACTATTCAGATAATGCTGAAATGTCAATACATTTCCCTATTCAGACAGCTCCTTAATGTGCAGTTCATTCATTCACTACATCACCATAAGAAAAGCCATTCAATTTACCAAAGGGATGCCAACCAATGGAAGCTCTAGTCTTCCTACAAGTGAGAAAATCATTAGCTTTTCCCACCAAATAATTATGGCCACTGTCTCTGGAGAGTAGCAAATCTTCCCTTCACAAAGCTATTATCAGTATCCTTCTGAGGTCAGAGGCATGAAGATTGAGGAGTAAGGATGACATATTTCAATGTAACCTTTAAAATCCCTATTTGAAAGACTCTGCGTAATATGAAAATCTCCGAAGACCTGAACTTTTACAACTCAGTAAACAGTCACCAGTTGTTCCCATTAAAGTCGTCCCTTAGGGAGATTTAATGAGTGAGGAGAGGAGCAATTGTCAGGATTTCCTACTTGATCTTTTGATCTCCTCATAAGTAGGTTCGTGGCAAATCTGTCTCTAAAACAAAGGGTTCAGGAAAAGCCCTATTACTGGTTAGTGCTTACATAAGAGTAAACAGCATTAATAACTATAATTTCTATTACATTTTATCATTTATGAACAAAATTAGACAATTTGTCATACTAGGTATTGACAAAATTTCAGGTAACAAAGTTAGTGCTATTACTACCCTCTACAGCTAAGGACTCAAGAGAGATTGAGATTGAAATAATTATGCATCAAATTCTGTTTACAATAATTTCTGGTACTGATGGGCAGCTCTTGACCTCGAACAGTATTTCGGTACGACATTAAGACTGTACAACTTCAAATGTACATCATTTGTTCATTCATCTTATAAAATATTTTGAAACTATGTAGCCTATCATACAATTTTATATTTTCACCTAAAAGTTTTTATCATAAGATCAAATAACTGTAAAGTACATAGTTTCTAGCATATTATAAATACTAATATTTGAAAAAAAGAGTTTCTCTGTGTTTTCAATATATTTGAAGGAATCTAAAAACCACTTAGGTATTTATCTGACATGTGTCTTTATCCATTTATATATTATATGAAAAAAGTCTTTAACATTTAAAAATTTTGTATCACTTCATTTCCTTTTGAATTCCTGTAACTATTTCACATCTCAATGGAATTTTATCTTTCTGTAGCATATTTTTTACATTTGAAAGATTGCCATATTGTCATTCTATCACACTGTTTCATAATGAAAAATTATATGCTGAAATAATGAAATGAAAAATGAATATGAAAAATTATTGCAGTTTTCTATAACCATAAGATTCTAATTGTTAAAATTTATGTCTTTGGATTGAGATATTCATACTGTTATAATTAGTATAGAATTGATTTTAAAGAATAAAAAAATATTGTTTCTGTTAATAAAACATTTTTCATGGAAGAATTAAAATTTCATTTAAAATGCATCTCTGGGGTGCCTGGGTTGCTCAATCAGTTAAGCATCTGACTCTTGATTTCAGCTTAGGTCATGATCTCAAGGTTCATGGGATTGAGCCCTGAGTTGGGCTCTGTGCTGACAGAACAAGGTCTGCTTAGGATTCTCTCCCTCTCTTTCTGTCCCTCCCCTACTCACACACTTGACATGTGTGTGCTTTCTCTCTTTCAAAACAAATAAGATTAAAAAAATACATTCTGAATGAGGTGGAAGGCTCTTGTGGTAGACAGAGTAATGCTCCCTCCAAAATGCCCATATTCTAATCCTAAGAATCTGCAAATATGTTACTTTACAGGATAAAAGGAGTTTCCAGATGTGATTAAATTAAGAATATTGACACAGAGAGATTATCCTGGGTGGACCCAGTGTAATCAGAAGGGTGCTTAGAAGAGGGAAGGAAAAGAGCCCAAGTCAGAAAAGGAAGATGAGATGACAGAGCAGAAGCTGCAGTTTTGAAGATGCAGCCAGGAATGCAGGTGACCTCCAGAAGTCAGAAACAGCAAGAAAATGGATTCTCCTGGCGTCTTCAGAGAGAATACAGCTCTGAGGACACCTTGATTTTAGCCCTGTGGGACTCTGGACTTTTGACCTCTAGAATTAGATGTTGACTCTGTGCTGTTTTAAACCACTAAATATGAGGTAATCTGTTACAGCATCTACAGGGAACTAACGCAGAGCTTTTGTTTAACCCTAACCCAAAAACAAAAATTGGTTTTGTTTAAAAACGTGTCCATTTATCCCTGGAGGATTATGACTTATTACTGGAATGACACAGGATTCAGCATTTATTTTAGACCTATTTTTCACTATTTCTTCACTATAGTGAAGGAGCCTAGTCTCAAAGATAGAAGTTTCATTATAGTGGGGTGCCTGGGTAGCTCAGTGGATTCAGCATCCAATTCTTGACTTTGGCTCAGGTCATGATCTCATGGTTCATGGGTTCAAGCCCCACATCAAGATCCACACTGATAAAAGTTTCATTTTAGGGGTGCCTGGGTGGCTCAGATGGTTGAGCAACTGACTTCGGCTCAGGTTATGATCTCGCAGTCCGTGGGTTCAAGCCCCGCATCAGGCTCTGGGCGGACAGCTCAGGGCCTGGAGCCTGCCTCAGATTCTGTGTCTCCCTCTCTCTGCCCCTCCCCCTCCCTCTCTCACTCTCAAAAATAAATAAACATTAAAAAATATTTTAAGGTTAATTTTAGCAATAGCAGTCATTTCTTTGAGCCCCTCCTGAGTTCTACAACAATGATTATACAGTGTTCTAATATCAAAATGGTCTTTAATTTTAATTGAAGTATCAGGTATTTCAACTAGGTCTTACTGGGGCCAGGATTATTGGTAAGGATTAAGGCCAGGGTGAGACAAGGAGGCACTCATTGTCAGGGTTGTTCAAGCCAAGAGTGGATGCTTTGCATGCCCTTGACAGTGAGACAGTGAGTGCTTTCCTAAATTTTGCTTCCTAGGTGCATTGCTTATCTCACCCTGGTCCTGGCTTTGGGTCTTCCTTTAGTTTTGTAAAAAGCAAAGGAAAAGAAATAGTCTGACTGGCTTAAAAAAAAAAAAGAACAAATTAAGTTTAGAGTATATTATTAAAGGAATTCATTGCCTCAATTTCTGAGAAGTATATCAAAAAAGACAAACAACTCTGTTAATTTTTATGTTAACTCTCAGAAAGTTAACATAACTTTCATAACTTTATGAAGGCATAACATGCCTTTCATAAAGGCATCTGTTTAATTAGTCTCAGAAGTTTAGGAAAAATGAGATAATGTTAATTTCAATATGTGTTTTGAGTAACAAACCTTCAGTTTATTCTTGCTTGAAATGTATTTCTTTCAGAATGTAGGAGCTGAACATACTCCTCATTTTGGTAATTAACAAAGTGACTAGACAGAGTCCAGTGTATCTTGTCAGGATGACTGACAAAAATCTAGACAGTATCTCCCCCTAAAAATATTCTGGTTATTATGTGACCTCAAGAAATCTGAGAATTCAATCACCAAAATACTTCATTACAAATTAGTACTAGGGGCGCCTGGGTGGCTCGGTTGGGAAGTGCCCAACTCTTGATTTCAGCTCAGGTGATGATCTCATGGTTCATGAGTTCAAGCCCCATATCAGGCTCTGCACTGGAAAGCTTGGGGCTGCTTGAGATTCTTTTTCTCCCACTCTCTGTTCCTCCCCCACTTGTGCTCTTTCACTCTCTCTCTCAAATTAAATAAATAAAATAAAAAATAAAAAGAAAAATTAATCCTAAAATTGTATGACAAAAAACATTATCCTTAATGGTTCAGCATCTTAAATTCTAGGAAGATCTAGAATGAATTCTAAACATATTTAAGATAATGAACCCCATAATATTAATATTTGAAATAAAGAGTCTGTGCATTTTAAAATCTTATTTTATATTCTTAATGTTTTATACAATTTAGCCAATTAAAATAAGATTCCACTTTCCTTACACTGATATGTGTAATTTACTGATTTGGATATATATTTTAAGTTGAAGTCATATTCAATTTATGCTCAACACTAGAAAATGACTTAAGATTCAACATATTTCTGTTTTAGTTTTAAGGAGTTTCTGGTTTATTTTTAAGGAGTTTATATTTCCTTATATTTAAGGAGTTATATATATCCTATATTTCTAGGAGTTATGTAAGTAGTTGGAAAGGCTTGTCAGTCACCAATTAGAATGCTTAAATAAAAAATCCTGTATATCAAATTTCATACATTTAAAGATTTTTGAAGACGTTTAATTATGAAGGTTGTAAATGGAAGCAAACATTATGCAAAATCCCCTTAAATGTGATTGCTAAAATTCTCTCAACTCATGAACAGAACCATATTGTGTATCAGTTGAACTTAAAAGCATAAGGAAGAAGGGTATTGGATTTTTTGGTTTAATAAGTTAAACATTTCTAAAAACAATTAAAATTGCTGAATAGTCTCTCTGAGCATAAAAATTACCCCAAAGGGCATCAAAAAACTAACATTTAATACCACTTTACCAGCAGGATGACTAGAATAATTTGCTTAGTCTACAGGAGGCTTTTTGTCACCTACAAATGGAATGACACTAAAGATGAAATGATGCAACATATTTAAACTTGTAGTCCTGTGTCTAGCAGATACTTAATGATGACTGGTGTTTTTCGTTTGTTTCTTTTTGTTAAAAAAAAAAAGGGGTGGGGGGAGATTTATAAACAGTAAATCACCATGTGCACAAAAACTCTTAACCTCTAGAAACCTATCCTAAAGAAATACATGCCTGTGTGCATGGAAATATATGCATAATGATGTTTATTCAAGCACTGTATCCACAGTAAAAAAAAAAAAAAGAAAGAAAGAAAGAAAGAAAACTTACATGTCTAACAATAGGGAAAGTACAGTAAAATAAATTACGGTACATTTATACTATGAAATAATATGCGAGGGTTAAAAAGAGTGGGGTAGATCTATATATACTCATGGGGAAAGATTTTTCAAGTATATTATTTGGTAACGAGAAACACTGCAGAAAAATAAATATACATTTCTGTACAAAGAAATGTATTATTTGTTTATTTATTGCAAAAGAATTGGAAGGATTCACACAAAACTGTTAACAGTGATACAGTGATCTTATCTGGCTGGGAGCAGTGTGGTAATGGTTGAAGGAAGAAGACAAGTGAGGATTTCGTATTCCTGTGTACTTATGTATCATATCTATCAAGTAATCACACACACACACACACACACACACACACACACAGAGTATGTGGTATAATTAAGAAGTTTAACTCATGGTGGAATAAATTCATTTATATATATACAGTAAAACCTCGGATTCCAAATAAGTTGTTCTGCGAGTCTTTCACAAGAGGAGCAAATATTTCTTTTTTATTTTTTAAGGTTTTTTTAAAAATTTATTTTGAGAGAGAGATGGAGAGTAAGTGGGGGAGGGGCAGAGAGAGAGAGGGAGACAAAATCGCAAGCAGGCTCCGCGCCATCAGCACAGGGCCTGATTTGGGGCTTGAACTCAGGAACCGGACATCATGACCTGAGCCAAAATCAAGAGTTGGATGCTCAGGACATGACTGGGTGGCTTAGTTGATTAAGCATCTGAATTCAGTTCAAGTCATGATCTCACAGCCCATGGGTTCCAGCCTTGCTTCAGGCTCTGTGCTGACAGGCCAGAGCTGGAGGCTACTTTGGATTCTGTGTCTTCCTATCACTCTCTGACCCTCACCTTCTCTCTCTTGTTCTCTCTCTCTTTCTTTCAAAAATAAATAAACATTAAAATAATTTTTAAGAAAGTCACTCAACTGACTGAGCCACCCAGGCACCCCAAAGAGCAAACATTTCTAATAAAATTTAACTTAATAAACAAGCAATGCCTTGCAATACGAGTAGTACATGATGCTGAACATCACATGATCACAACTGAGCCAATGGTTCTTAAAATTCACTTTGATATATGTGTGTTTTGGATTATAAGCATGTTTTCAAAAATGGATTATGCTCACAAACCAAGGTTTTACTGTAAATTTAAGTAATCTGTTCCCCCACACATAACATAGGGGTCACCCTGCTGCTCATGCCACAATTGAAGCACTTCTTTTGAAATTGCCCCAAGCAGATCTATCTTGTTGAGTTTGACGACTCTGATATGATAGTGTCAAATGGCTTTGTTTTTATGTTTCTTCACAATTTGTACAACTAGAAGACATACAGTAGTAATAATACCAATGATAACAACACCAGCAGCAATAATAAATGAAAACGGATTGAGTGCCAGGTACTGTTCTAAGAACTTTGGTTTCATGAACTTGTGTCATCCTAGTATTAACTGCATAAGGTAGACACCATTCCAGTCATCGTATCTAGATAAGGAAACCAGGCACAGAAAGGTTGGATAATCTGCCATTAGGTAACATAGTTACTGAGTAATAGAGGATTCGAACCTGGGTTTTGGCTTCAAAGTTTGTGTTTATAATCACTGCATCTGACTGCTGTTTTAGTACAGGAGGGATGAAAGCTATAATGTAATGGATATATTTTTAAGAAATCTGCCATATAGCAGATACTAGCAAATAGTGTCAACTTCGGGTTGATTCTATTTAACACTCCATGTAGTTTCAAAACTGAGAGATACTCACACTAACACACAAATGAAGCCATAGTGCACTTGAGTGAGACCAAACTCATCGTGCTCAGGAAGAAAGAGGATCATCATAATTGTTTCCTAACAATGTTCCCACCACTGTACAGTCATAAAGAACAGGAGATTATCTTCATTCCTCTCCCCCATGTCCTTTATGGAGACGAAACAACTTGACCAATGTCATACAGCTATTGAGCGGCAGAGCTGAGACAAGAACTCTGAATTCTGGGCAGGAGGTCTATGTACACATTCAACCACTTCTTAGAATGTGTGGTTTCACAGTCATGAGAGCTGCAAGCTGCTCTTTGCAGAGAACGGTATGCCAAGTAAGCCCCAGGATATCCCTGAAGCCATGTGGTTCAGAAGGAAGAGCAGGGATGATGGAATTACACCAATCTGAGTTTAAAATCTAATGTATTTCCTTACTAGTTGTGTCATATTGGGGCAGTTTCCCAATTTCTCTGAAAAGGAATATTCTAATAAGTAAAATGGGAAAAATACCTATGTAATAAAATTATTGTCCTTATTTCAAAACCCATCTTAAATATGTAATCTTTATCATTTTGGACAAATTATTTACTTCTTTGCGCATCTCAATATTCCCACCTGTAAAATGGGAATTTAAAAAGTATCCACCACTTAATGTTGCAGGGTGGATTGAGATAATCCCATAAAATGTGCTTAGCATTATTTGGAGAAGACAGGAGTCCCACAATAGGCTGAGACATAAAATCCTAGATAAACAAACACTAGTCTCAATAAATGTAGATTCAATGTGTTTTATATTCTCTGAGTAACTACCCTTACCATTTTATAAATTGATTTCTGTGCTGTTTACAAAGCTTCTACTGTTATGTTGTATTATCTTCCCACAACAAATCTGCCTTAGGTGTCAATGCACCTTAAAAAAAAAAAAAAATACACTGAGATTTCCACATCCCAACTGAACTGACTTCATCCCAATATGAAGTCAGTCTAATTCTCATTTAAAAAGATGACAAGGATATTAAATGAAAATGAGGGAGGGAGGGAGGAAGGAAGGGAGGGAGGGAGGGAGGGAGGGAAATCAAATCTCAAATCCAGCAACTCAAATCCAGCAATAATATAAGACAGATAATATACCATGATTTGGTTTGGTTTATTTCAGATATACAAAGCTTGGTTAAGATTCCAAGTCAACCTAACTCACCACATGAACAGATTAAAGAAGGGAAATATATATGATAATCTCAATAGATACAGAAAAAAATCACCTGGTAAAAACAAACACTCATTTATGATACAACCTCTAAGAAAACAGAATAGATGTAAAAAACCTACTCCCCTTCCTCAAAAATGTATAGCAAACATCATACTGACTGGTGACATACAGAATACTTTCTTCCTGAGATTGTGAGGAGACAAAAATACCGATTATAATCATGTGTAGTAAATATTTTTTTTAAAACTTGACAGGGTAAAATAAAACTGTTATTCATAGATATTATTATATACATAAAAAGGCAAAATAATATAAGGAAAAACTTGCAACTATTAAGTACATATGATGAAGTGATCAGATGCAAAGTCAGTATATTTTAAAATGATCTGTATTTCTAAATATTCACAAATAGAGCATGGATATCTTAAAAGATACACTTAAAACGGCATCAAAAAGGAATAAATCTATGAACAATGTGCAAACTTTATGTAGAAAATTATAAAATATGATTAAAAGAAATTAAAGCAGAACTAAATCATGGGAGTGTACTATATTCTTGGATTATAGAACTATTATAAAGATTTTAATTCTCTCTTCATAGATTTATATGTTCAGTGCAATCCCAAAGTAGGTTCTTTATGGTAGGAATTAATAAGCTTCTCATAGGATGTAAGAATACAAAGGGCCAAAACTGAAGGATTTACTTTACCAGATATCAAGATTTCCGTAATGCATACTTTCAGACAGTGCAAAGATAAACAAATAGAGAAATACACCAAAAAAGAGTCCAGAAATAGGCATACAAAAGTATCATTTTATGACAAAGATGACATTGGAGTGCAATGGTGCTAGGATAGTCTATTCAATATGGAGCGGGGTCAATTGGATATCTACATGAGGAAAAAATGAATCTTAACTCCCTCATCTAGAACAACTTGAGATAAAAAGTGAATGGCTCTCTCTCTCTTTTCTTTGTACTTCTTTGTATATCTGCTTACTTGTTTTCTTTCTATGCATCCCCCACCCCACTGGTGCTTTTTCTACTTTCTCTGTTTTGTAAGAATATTAGCACTAACAATTTTTGATGTAAATTTACTTCTTCAAAGTTACTAGTCAGTCTGAGGGGAAAACCACTTAGTTCCACTCCTGTAATCTTGGGAACAAGGTTGGGTTAAGTAGGGAATTTCCCACCCTCCACCTCCCTAGCTGTAACTAGAAGGTGGCTCATAGTGGAGATGCAAAGCCACTCTCACCAAACCACATAGATGGCATGAAGAAAGATCCCAGAAAAGGGAAAACCCTACCCAGACACTTCACAGTTATTTTTAAATGGACTTGCTCAATTTATTTATAATTTAAGAACCCTGTATTCCTTATTTATATGAAAAAGACATTAATTTTTGCTACCTTCTCCAACCACAAGTTTGTCAGAATCAGTTTTAGGGCTAGAACAGTTTATAAACCTTTGGCTCAGTAGCTTCATTCTACAAATTTGGAACAAAAAGCATACAAATATGAGTTCACTTACCCAAAGTCATATTTCTCCTTACAGGATATAAGAATTAAATGATGTCAGGGGCAGATGAGTTTTCCTGATCTACTTGTCTTTCATCTCCCTTGGGCCAACAGGCTATCCAGGGAAACTCATGGTGACAATTAAAGCTCAAAAGGTCAAGTCGAGCCACTTTCAGAGACCAGAGATATGTAGGTGTCAAGACCAAGATAATGGCCCCACAGCAACAACCAAGACTTAACAGGATGGGACTACTTGTAAATATCAGTTGGATGAGAACATATAAATAGATGACTTCTACTATTCCTAAGACTATTATTATATTCTCCAAATTTGACACACTGGTATGGAATAGGCACATGAAATACAATCAACACTTGACCATTTCCTTTGATCGTTGAGGACAAAATGAAGGCTTGAGATGGTGTCTTAGTATGTTCAGAATGCTAAAAGAGAATACCATAAATCGTGTGGATTATAAACCACAGAAATTTATTTCTTATAGTTCTGGAGGCTGGGAAATCAAAGACCAGAGTGCCAACAGATTCAGTGCCTAGTAATGTCTCATTTCGTGGTTCATATATGACCATATTCTCACTGTAGCTTTTCATGGTGGAAGGGGAAAGGAGCCTTTCTGGGGTCTCTTTCATAAGAGCACTAATCCCATTCATAAAGGCTCCACATTCATGACCAAGTCACCTCCAATGACTTCACCTCCAAATGCCATCTTTTGGAGATTAGGTTTCAACATGTGAATTTTGGGAGAACACAGACATTCAGTCTATAGTAGGCAAAGCACAAGGCAATGTGTTGCTTTTCTATAAATGTAGTGGTAAAGCCAGGGAATATTGAAGTTCATAGCAGAAGAAACAGATCGGGCAGATTAGATAAGCCAAAGTCTTGTCATCAATTCAAGAGTCCAGGTCAGGGAATACGAATAGATTTTGTCACATACTTACTGATTTAATTGAAATGGAGCTTAGATATCTGTGTTGATAAGGATTCTGAGGCCACGTTCAGTCTAATTGGAAAATAAAGCCATCATGAATTACTGGTAATTGTCATAGGCATGGCAGCATAAGTGATACAGGCTAGATAGAAGGCAGAAGCCAAAAGAAAACACACTAGACTTCAGAAAACCAAGAAAAAGGAATAAAGTGTACCAAGTCAGAAAAGATGAAACAAAAGATGTCATCCAGCATTGTCAGGCATACTACAGCTTCATGTGAAGGCCCAGTACCACAATGCCTTTGTTTAAAGGAAGACTTTGAAACTCCAGCATCTCCTGGTGTGTCTAGCCAGTTCTGTTTTGGAGACCAAAAAAAAGCCTAGTAAATGGGTCTAACCCCACAAGAGGCTCTAGGAATACAAAATTGAATAAAATCCTCCATCCCCTGAAAGAGCTGAAGGCCTAATGGGATAGTCAGAAATGTGAATAATGACACTCAACCCTCACAAGCACAGATGTCCAAGCTCACCCACCTTAAGATTCAGATACAAATGGCCTAGGACAGAGCCTAGGGATAGTGTTTCTTAAAATCAATGCCGGGGGCCTCTGATGACTAAGCATTGAAGAGAAAGAATTAAAGATTTAAAGATACTTTGGATAAAGTAGGAGAGGCAATCAAGGCAAATAGCATGTGCAAAGGTTATGGATGTATAAAATACCTTACTACCTTCAAGTTTTGTTGTTAAGTCTTGTGCAACTGGAGCCAAGTGCATCTGGAGGAACAGGGGAGCTGATATTAAGGGGTAAGCAAGGGCAAGAAAATGGAAACCCTCCTGTGAAAAGATAAGCTATTTGAACTTTTGCCATTTACCTAAAGAAAGTACTCTAAAAACTACAAAGCACAATACAAATAAGAGTTTTTTTTTTAAAGGCAAATCCTTATTTATTTTTAATTTTTGTTAATTTTGACAGAGAGACTGTGAGCAGGGGAGGGGCAGAGAGAGGAAAAGAAAGAATCCCAAGCAGGCTCTGAGAGGTCAGCATGGAGGAGCCCGATGTGGAGCTCAAACCCATGAACTATGAGATCATGACCTGAACTGAAGTTGGATGCTTAACTGAGCCACTCAGGTGTCTCTTTTACTATTAATAGTGAGCAGGAGTCTTCTGAGAGGTATATGTTTTGTATCTCCTCTCTTCCCTCTGATATCTCAACCAATGTAAATGACAGATCCATCTGCCTTAAGGAACTGAAAGAGGGAGGTGATCCAAGATGGCATTGTAGGAAGCATTGAAAATATAAGCCCCTTGAAGGAGATAAAGGAAACTAAACCACAGGGGTACAGGTGAAAAGGGACTTTTTCATCTAGTTCCACCCATTCACCTCCACCCAGCGTTGATGTTACCTTCAGAAATGCTATGTTTGACTACATGGTAGTAAAAAGAGCAGCCATCAATGGAAGTGAAATGGCTTTGGCTCTAGCTCTGGCCAAATCAAAAAGTAGCTGTGTCTGAGTCTCAGCTTCCTCATCCATAAAAGGAGTTAGTAATTACTAGCCAGCTTTTCTAACATGGTTTTGAGTGATTTAAATTAAACTAATATTTACTGAGCTCATTAGATCTTCTCATGTGAGAGAATGAGATAAACAATGGTAAAGTGCATTGTAACTTTAGAGTGCCATACAAACGTTAGGAGATAGTCATTGCTAATAAATACAGTAATTTACACAAACCATTCACCATTTAGGTCAAATTACGATGCAATCAAATAATGATGAAGCATATCATTAACTATGTGTTGGACAATTTCTTGTTACAGAGTTTGATTGCAACACTAAGCAGATTACATCTAGTAAGCATTCTTTGCTTGTTGCCCAGAGAGCATGGTTGTCTGCTCACAGCCTTAAACATTAGAAGGAGTGTTATTTCTCTTAGCTCATCTCAGTGAGTGAGCAAACCTGGTTTTAGCAAATCATGCAGTGAGTCAGTAGTGGAGATGGGCTGTGGAAGCAGTCTCAGAATTCTGAGATTATTACTTAGCACAGCAGGTCGGTGTGCCTCTGGGGATAATTGAAACTCTCTAAGCTGGGGATAGGGAGTGGGAAAGAGACCAACTGTATATTTGATGTTTCACTGAGGTTGGATAATGGGTAATTTTAGGACTAGCATCTCAACCTCTGTTTTCTTTAAAAAAAATGCGACTGAAGGCTTAAAGTCAGGACATGATTTCAGGAAATCATGAGATTCTGAATTGTTCATTCTTTTAGAGAAGGGCCCCTAACTTTGCCACTTTGAAGTGTATGTTTCTGAAATTCTGTCTGTGCAGAAGAAACTTTATCATTATTGTTTTATTTATCATTTAGGAGAAAATGGCATGGCATTACCTTTAAATGGTTGAGTTCAAGTGAAATTGGCACAGAATACATGTTGTAAAAACACCAGTGCCAATAAATATTTATGTGAAATCGCTTTTCTGCTCTAGGAGAGCTAGTAGTTTCTAATAGGCACATGGTCTATAGTTTCCTATCAATAACCTCTGACTCTACACTCAGTCAACCTGGTTTGAATCTTGGATTTGCTATTCCTTTGCCTTCATTCTCCTCTAAACCTTTCTTTCATCATATATAAAATGAAAATGGTAAGAATACCTACTACACAGGCTTGTTTTGGGGAATTAAATGGTATGACACACTGAAAGTATAGGACACATAAGTGCTCCAAGATGATGAACTCTTATTTTCATCATCTCAGAAGCTGCTTCACCCCCTAAGTCTCAAATAGTAATTTAGAGTGATAAAACAGATATGGGGTCTCCATTCCCTGTAGACAATGTCAATCCAACTTCAAATTTTAAGTGCAATAGAATACTAACAGAGGAAGTATAACACCTAGAAATTTAGGGGCTCGGATTCTAGTCCCACCACTATCATTAGCTGGTTTGATCTTAAGCATGCTGACTCCATTTTCAATCTTCCCATCTTTTCTCCTGCACTTTCTCAGAAGTGGTGAAAACAATGAAGAAAGCAATATAGTCGTAATGAGTGAATAGTTCTGGAGAATGTGTTGGCTCCTTTTTCCAGCTGAAGTGACTAATGATACTATAAACTCATCCAGGTCTACAGTCAATCCTGATCCCCCAAATTTTGTATCAGTAGCCCTTGCCTCACCAGTGTAGGGATAGTTGTGTCTCAGGAAAGTCTCATGACCTTCTATGAAGACTTCTTATTATCTGCTGGAAGAGTCTTAACTCCCTGGATTGGGTCAGATATTCTTTGCATACCTTGGTCATTTTCATATAGGCCTGAGGACCGACTAGAATCCTAGCCCTGCTGGCATCTTGATCCTGGGTATCCAGTCCCCAGAACTAAGAGGAAATATTATTCTGTTGTTTAAGCCACTCAGTCTATGATATTTTATTATGGCAGTGGGGAAGACAATTGGCTTTGACTCCTTGGCACTGGTAGTCACCTGCACTATGGTTCTATTGATACATAAACATGGGAGGGCCAAGCTAAGGGTGAATCAAAGTTAAACTTCTTAGTCCCACTTTTACCCTATGTCACTTTCCTTCCTCATCTCAGTACTCCAGATGAGACGATGCATTGTTTTTGAGATTTCTTGAAGCAGAAGCTAGCAGGTCAAGATCCTAAAGATAATGAGCGTTGTGAATGTGGAAGCTACAAGGAATGTGATCACTAATGGTTTATTAGTACGTATGCAGGAAAGAAACTAAATTATGGTATTTTAGTAACAGACCTAATTTTCTTCCTCCATCTTAGAGTAATGTAAAAATTTTCTGCAAATTAGCATTTTGAAGAAGAGAGAAAACAGGGAAATGGTTAAAGTTTGTCCATTAGGACAAATGGTCATTTGTCTATTAGGCCTATCAAATTTGATGATTTGGCAGATTGTGGTACACAAATTTGTCTTCCCAAAAAGTCCCATGGGAATTCTAGAACATCCATATAATCTCTGGGAGAGTGGAGGCTGCAGGGTAGAGCCTTAAATGGAGGATTTGTTCTGAAGCTACATAATGTAACTGCAGTCCTAGTTGGGCCTTCAATGATGTCTAGAAACTTTTTCACAAGAGCCTTGGATGCTTCCTCCTGTCCTTCACCATGAATCTTCTCTAAACATTTTCCAGTTTATCCAGCTATCAACTCTCCTCACACCTCTACTCACTTTCATTGGAAGCCTTGCCTCCTACTTCTTCAAGAAAATAACTGTAGAACTTGAGTTTCTGCATCATATTCCCTCCGGCCTGAAATGGCTGTATCCTTTAAACTTTTCATTCTTTTTGCCTCTCCAAAAGAAAATATTGACATTTTCTTTCTAAAGCTGATGCCCCTACCTATGTTTGCAACTTTTCCTCCTCTAAAGCATTGCTCCATCAATTATTCTGTCTGTTGGATATTTCAAACCTCCTCCATTGCTTCTTCCCTTGATCCTACAGACATGTTCAAATATCTACTGCCCTTTAAAAATTCAAAATAAAACCTGTCTCAACCCTGTTCTCCCTAAAGTCACTATCTCCCTCTCTCTCTCACTTTTCCTCCTTATCCAGGTTTCTTGGAAGAGTTGATACTTGTTTTTATATAGTTCTCTCCCATTCTTTTTGTTTAATTATTGCATGCTAACATCTACTCCAACAATTTAATTGAAACTGCTTTTTCATAGGCCATTAGAAACCTCTAATTGTTCAGCTCATTGCCTTGTCCTTTTCCTATCTGGGTTTTCTATTGCATTTTATAGTATTTGAATAAATCCTCCTCTGAAACCATTCCTTCCCCTGGCTTTGGTGACATTGTTCTTGGTTGTCTTCCTACATTTCTGGCCACCATTGCCCTCTTTTGATTAATTTTAATATGTTCAATTATTTAAATTAAAAAACTTAAGGTTTATCTTTTTCTCTCTACTTGCCCTACACACTATCCCTGGTCCGATAATTTATTCTTGTAATTTTAACTATCACACTTTTGTTTGGATAATTCTCAAAGATTTGACAATAATTTTAAGTGTTTCCAAGCTCCAACTTACCCTCCTTTTATATTCCTATCTTAAAGAAATCTCAAACTCAATATGTACAATCTTAAACTTGCTTTATTTCTTCCTAGCTTGCTCTTTTGGTATTCTTCATCCAAGTGAGAATCTAGATATGTCATTTCCCTTCTTGAAAACTCCCACCACCTTAAAATTTTTGCATTACTGGAGCAGAGGCTTTTATCCTGGGCACACAGCTCCACTATGTTCCCCAGTGTCCCTTTCAGGTAGATATATAGTTCTATCCAATAGAATATGGATAAAAGTAAAGAGCTCTACCTCCAGGACTGGCTTATAAAAACCTCTTATACTAGGGCACCTGGATGGCTCAGTCAGTTAAGTGTCTGACTTCAGCTCATGTCATGATCTCACAGCTGGTGGGTTCAAACCTCGTGTTGGGCTCTGTGCTGATGGCTCAGATCCTGAAGCCTGCTTCAGATTCTGTGTCTCCCTCTCTCTCTCTGCCCCTCCCCTCCTCACTCTCTCTTTCTGTCTCAAAACTAAATAAACATTTAAAAAAAAATTAAAAACCTTCTATACTATCCTCTATTTTCTCTTTGCCTCTCCCTCTGCTGGGTAGATGTTGAAGTCCAGGGAAGTAAAGATGGCGGAGTCAGCTTCAGTGGAGACACCCACACAATTGTACAGAGCAAAAGAACCTTACCTGCTGCTAAAAAGAACACTCAGTTACTTGAATATAACAATTCCAACAAATAGACTTCTCTGTGTTAACCTACCACATTCCCAGGGCTTAACTGCATTCACCTCTGACAATACCTCAAATAGATCCATGCAATCTATTCCTAATATACTTTGCCCATTACATTTCCATCTCCCCTCTTCACATAATCTATACTTGATTCAAGCCATGCTGGTCTCCTCTCCCTGGCTGTACCATGCTCTTTTATACCTTTTACCTCTACATATAGTATATATTCCTGCAACATGGACATCTCTTTCATATTCTTTTCATATTGTGTGTGCTTATTCACTTTTTTCATGCACAATTCAAATACATGAAGCTATCTCTAATTGTCTAGATGAATTTCTGTGTCCTCTCTTCCCGTAACTCTATCACATAGTTTTATTTACCACATGAATCAAAATTATTTATACCCCAGTGTTTCCATGGAATTTTGAGTACATTTTAAACTGGAAATTCACTTTTGTTTTCTCAGAACATAGCACATTATCTGGAATATTTAGATACTCAAATAAGTAAAAGAATAATCAAAGTAACATATTTTAAAAAATCAAATTCCTTGGGATTAAGTAGTTTATATTGGCTTTATAATATTTCTAGGGACAAAAAGGACTATTTTTTAAATCTATAAAATGGACATAATATAGTGTAGGGTTATTCTGAGATGAAATAAAATAACATAAATAATTATTAAATGCTATTTTTAAGTTTTCTAAAAGACAATGGCTAGTCCTAGAATTGAGAAAACACATGTTATGAATGTGATATAAGATCACTGTAATGAATAATCCTAAAAAAAGAAAAAATTGGGGAGCCTGGGTGGCTCAGTCAATTAAGTGTCTGACTTCAGCTCAAGTCATGATCTCATGGTTAGGGAGTTTGAGCCCTGTGTCGAGCTCTGTGCTGACAGCTCAGAGCCTGAAGCCTGCTTTAGATTGTGTGTCTCCTTCTCTATATGCCCCTCTCCCGCTGGTGCTCTCTCTCTCTCTCTTAAAAGTAAGTAAACATTAAAAAAAATTTTAAAAAGGTGATGTGAAAAATAATAACACAGCTGTGCCCTTACAAAAAGGGACTAGTTGTGTCTGCCTAGTGGAAAAAGAGGGATAAACGTTGAAACGAATAACGGAAGTTTACAAAAGAAGCAAGAAAAGCTGTGAGGCTGAGACTCATGAAATGAGTCTTAACATCTTCCCCAAAATATACAAGAAATATTTCTGGATGTGAAGGAGGGCAGAATGGAAGTGTCTTGCTGATAAAAATAGAATAAAGATAAAGGTAAATTTCAGGAAGCAGTGAAGAGAAATATAAGCGCGGCTCTTGAGCAAAAAGAACAATATGAACAAAGCAGAAACAAGTCTCATTCGGAAGCAGGAAGATGAGGGAAGATTCACTGTACAAAACTCAGTCTTGACTATAGTTTACAAAGGAAAAAAAATAAGAAGGAGGAGGAGGTAGGACAATGAATCTAACAGGGAATGGCAGCAATCATTTGAAGAGGAGGCCCATGCTTGAGAAACTTGAGTCTTAGATTAATGAGGCCTACAGGAACTGATAAGCAGAAAAGGAACAAAGAGAAATGTCAAAGGGGAAGAAAAGAGGGATGCCCAGGAGGCTAGATGAGTAAACTAAAAGTGCAGAAATGTTTGTGAGGACTCATCCCCTAGTAAACTATTGCGCAGCTAACAGAAGACGATTGAAGTTTAGAGTTGTAACCTACAGAGAGCTCTGGGGATAATCCTAGGTCTATACAAATCAGTGGTAGTGGTTTGGTTTTGTTTGTTATTTTTCCCCCCACAACAGGACTAACTTGATGATACTTGTGATGGTCAATGAAAGAAGAAAGAGCAATACAGCCAAGTGTATTGTTTTAAACAATATAGGACATTTAAGAGACAGGAGTTCTGAGTAGAAAAATGTATATGAGGTAATAGAAGCATCAGGATTATAAATGCGCATAAAAGGAAAAATAGCATTTAAAGACCAAGCACCTTCTCTGAATTTGGTCTAGAGGGTTGTGTCAAAAGAGGCTTATTAACTATGTGTCTGGGAAAAGAAATATGTACTTATGAGGCTAAGTCACCAACATTCTAGTAAATAAGTTCAAAACAAAAGACTTAATTTATGTCATGTGCTATTATACAAGAAGTTAAAGATACTTCCTTTTATGGCAAAAAACACCCACAACTAATTCCTCTAGAGCTGGGATATTTGTTCAACTATAAGAACAGTATTTTAATTGCTTTTGGAATAAAATAAATGCTAAGGTAGAAAAAGAAATATTTACTCTTCAAGATGGCCAAAAAAGGTTGGATCACCTCACAAACTGATAAGAGTGCTCTCAGGAAAAGAGTAATGCCCAAGGCTTATGGTAGGCTGAATGTGATCATTAGAGAAAATATGTTTGTTATTTTGGAGTCTGTCTTAGGGAGACTGTATGGAGCAGCAGCTGGTAAAAGGTGTCAGAGAAAGTAGACCTAAATTTAAAGGCTGGTTCTGCAGTTTCTGAGCTCTGAGATCTTTGGGGTATCATTGAGGTCCCACTACAGTATGAGCTCCGTTAAAACAGGAACTTGGACTTGGCTGGTATTACTCACTGCTATATACCCAGAGCCTAGAACAGTACCTGTCACATAGCAAGTACTCGGTACATATGCATAGAATCAATACATATAACTTGGCCATTAATTTCATTTTAAAGATAGACAGGTGATGGACTTTGTCAGTTTCTCTGGAGTTTATAACCTGATCTTGAACATCTCTGACAATTTTTAACCTGTTTTCATACAAGCCACCATGGCTCCACTTTGAGTACTTGTTCTGTACCAGATACTTGAGAGGCAGAACTAAGACAGTGAACAGGACAAAATTCCTGTTTTTAAGGAATTTTGCACAGATGGGGAAGACAGATAAGTAAACAATGTTGGTGCCAAATTTAGAGGGATCTACCTGGCTAAGTGGACATCCAGAGGAGAATGGCTAAGACTCTCCTGCTTGTGGTAAAGAAATAATCTGAGAGAGTCTGACAAAAATAAAGATCCTGGATGATAAAATTACTGCCTTTTTTTTTTTCTGGGTAACATGACGTGTTGACAGAGAGGATAACACACAATGTATGATGATGTGAGGGCATACTGCAACTTTAAGGACACTGACTCCCATTAACCAAATGGATTTTAATTGTAAAATAGAAATAATTTTACCAACTTCAAGAGTTTGGGTTAGGATTAAGCAAAAAAAAAACTTTTGCATGCATGCATGTACGCATACACACACACACACACACACACACACACACACAGCAAGGCATATAGATATTGAATAAATACTAGCTTTTGTCTTCTTTAATTCAGAATGTGTTAAACTCTCATTATATTCCAGAAATTCTGCTCATAAAAGAGATAGGATATTGAGGAGAACAGACAGGACATCTCTCCTGCTTGAGCTTCTGGAATAGCGGGGGAGTGACTATGTTCATAAATATCTAAGACAAGGGCTCTATGGGAAGAGTGTAGGGAACAAAGAAAATGCAAGATAGAGACAGATTTCATCTGAAGGGTCAATGAGGTCTTCCCTGAGAAAACAGGATTGAAGGCCAGATTGGAAGAAATAGCCATCATCACCTGGACAAAGAAGGATGCCTGAGAAAAACTTCCAGGCAGTGTGCAAAGGTCCAGAGAAAGGGAGACACATGAGAGATTTAGGAGAATGATCTAAGGCCATGGAGGCTGCAACATAGAGAGCAAGGAGGAAGTAGTAAAATAAAGCTGAAGAGATAGGCATGGGCCAACTCCCTTGGTCAGTTTCTAAGCAATTCATGATCTGATCTTGGTCAACCTCTCTGATAATTTCTGAACGGTCTCAAACAAGCAATCCCATACTGAAGGATTCTTGTTCCTTGGAAAGTTTTCTTCTGTTTACGCCTCCCGTCTTCCTAGATGCTACCTCCACTTAAAATTGCTTTGGCCACTTCTCTAGTTTTTTTGCCAGCTTGATTGAAATATTGATATATAACATATGTAAGCTTAAGATGTACATGGCCACCTTTCTTATACTAAAGATACTTTGCCTTCAAAGCTCAGTTAAGTGCCTCCCCCGGATGCCCCAGCCCCACTTAAACACTAATCTTTCCCTCACAAGACTCATGCATAATATACTTGCAGATAATATCACATTGCATGGAGATTATTAGCTCTATTCCCTGCTATACTCTAAATTCTTTGAGGGTAGACAATGTTTATATAATGCGTTTTCCCATACTACTTTGGAACAAAGGAGACACTCAGTAAGGGGAGGTTGAATGCATTTACGACGGGGATGAATGTTATGCCTTCTACTTAAACAAGCTTATCTTGTGTTAAATAAAGAACAATATAAGGAGGTTCATGGCAGCTTCCAAATGAAGAGGAAGCTTCCACCACCATGTAAGAATGGTGCCTAAAGGGACGATGTTCATCATTCCAATGCAGGTAACTGATAAAAACGATAAAAATAATTTTGGAAAATTTTCATCCTTTAAATAAGGCAGAAATAACTACCGAACTTCAAAGATATTTAGCAAAGACTGCCTCCCTTCCACCCCCAAGTTGCAGCCAAGGAACGAAGGCAAAGCCAAGGCAGCTTTAAAAGCCCTACTCAGGCTTCCAATCCAGCATGTGAAAAGCTTGTAAGTTGCTCCTCTTTCCTAACAAGTAAACAACTAAACAAATTGGAAAATCAACAACCCTTCTTAAATCTGTAAGAGTATATCACAAAGCAAACCACTGGTGAGGATAGAGAAGCACAACTTACTGGAGCAGAAATCTCCACAGGAACCCGGACCAGGAAAGTAAAATCTGAGTTGTAATTGATGAATTGCTGGAGGCTCAGTGTGGACAAGTCTGAGAGGTAAAAGCTCCACTGAGAGAGACCCCACACTTTTGTGAGTTTCACTCACAGAAGCTCCACCAGGCTCTTATAGTGAAGATCAGAAGAAAAACCCCCTCCTGCTTCCAGTAGGGGGAGAGTCAAAGGAGCCATTTTGAAAGATGCCAGAGCATTTGTTTTTTCCTAGTAAACTCTGCCCTCAGGAAAAACTAGTTAAGGAAAGCCTAACCTGGTAGAGATTTATCAGAGCCTAAATGGCCCGAGGGAAAGGAAATGCAGAGTACCAGCTGCCTCTAGCCTTCCAGGTGAAGGATGGGGACTCTGCAATTCAGTCTACTCTAGCATCTTGTCCCACCAAAAGGGAGGGGAACTCTGAGAAGCACTTGTGAAGTCCACAGTCCACTAAAAGATTGACATAGTCTTAAGACTATAGACCACGTGCGTCTCCTCCCCTTACACCTCACCACCACATTCCCAAAGGCCTATTTATTGCAATTCCTTTTATCTGGTATATCATGTCCAGCTAGCAACAAAAAATGCTGAGGCAGTCGACTTCATTCAAATATGAAATATCTACTTTGAGAAAGATACCGTTAAGAGAATGAAAACACACACACACACACACACACACACACAGAGAGACTGGGAAAAATGTTTTTAAGACACATCTTATAAAATATTATCATCCAAAATATACAAAGACTCTAAAAATGCAAGAAGACAAAAATCCAATGAAAAAAATAGGCCAAAGACCTTAGCAGACACCTCACCAGAAGATGATACAGAGATGATAAATAAGCTTATAAAAAGATGGCCCACATCATATGTCATCAGGGAATCAGGGAACTGCAAATTAAAACAACAGTGAGATAACACAACATATCTACATAGGATAGCCAAAATCCAAAACACTCACTATTCCAAATGCTGGCCAGGATCTGGAGCAATAGAAACTCTCATTCACTGCTGGTGGGAATGCAAAATGGTAGAGTCACTTCCGAAGACAGTTTGGTGGTTTCTTGCAAAATTAAGCCTATTCTTATCATACAACCCAGCATTCGTGCCCCTTTGTATTTACTCAGAGTTGAAGACTTAATGTGTACACAAAAATCTGCACATGTGTGCTTATAGCAGCTTTATTCAAACTTGCCAAAATTTGGAAGCAACAAAGATATTGTTCAGTAGGTGAATGGATAAACTGTCCTACACTCAGCAAATGGAATATTAATTCAATGCTAAAAAGAAATAATTTATCAAGCTATGCAAAGACATGGAGGAAACTTAATGTGTATTAGTAAGTGAATCAGCCAATCTAAAAAGACTAGATAGGCTTTGATTCCACCTATATGACATTTTGTAAAAGGCAAAACTATCAATACAGTAAAGAGATCAATGATTAACAAGAGTTGGGGTGAAGGGTGAATGAGGTGGAGCCCACAGGACTTTAGGGTAGTGAAAACATTCTGCATGATACTATAATGGTGGGTGCGTGTCATTCCACATTGTCCAAACCCACAGAATCCACAACACCAAAAGTGAACCCTAATATCCACTATGGACTTTTAGGTGATAGCTGTGTAGGTTTACCAGCTGTAACAAATGTACCACTCTGGTGGATGTTGTTGATGATAGGGAAGACTATGCACGTGTGGAGGCTGAGGATAAATGAGAAATCTCTGTGCCTTCTCAATTTTGCTGTGAACCAATAATTGCTCTCTAAAAGATAAAGTTTTTTGTTTTTTTCCAATGTCACATTCAATTCAAGGCCATTCTTTTTGCTTCCTTTATGCGAGGAACTCAAAGCTGGGGCCAGGCAATTTCTTTAGTTACAATGGGCCCCTTCAGTCATTTAGGACCAGGTGTTTTCACAGTTAGGATAAATGCAGACTGTTGGCTCAAGGCACATTCTGTGACCTCATATCTCACCTTCACACCTGTGCATCAAACCTCACACAAACATTACTTTGTTTGTTATTAGTCCAAGTATGCATAGGGCTTGTTGTTTTTTGCTTTTTTTTGTTTTGTTTGTTGCTTCTTCCCTTGAGAAATATCCTTTTTAAAGTCAGAATTCCTACCTCATTTAAGCGGGAAATGATATGCCAATATTACCATACCTGAGACCGTAAGAAAAATATATAAAATCATAAAGTGTCCTTTGTTAATGACAATTTTTTTTCTGATGTTAAGGGAACCCCTATGAAAAGCAAAACCTATTTGGGAAAGAATTATAATAAACATAACAATATAATTCGGAACAATGTGAATATCTAAGAATAGGGCAAGATAAGTAAACAGGATATCCTAACTGATTAAGCCATTTATTGACAATAATAGTTAGGAAGAATTCCTATGATACAGTAAATGAAAAGCATATATATATGTGTATATATTCATTCACTCAGAAAATTCATACTACATCCTGGCAGTGATTCTGATACAAGCTCGATTTGAGAATCCTCGGTCCAGCAGAGAAGACAAATACTAAACTAAGTTATTCATGGTAATTAAATCAAGTATCAAAAGAGTAAGAAATTGTAAGGGAGGGTACCAGAACAGGATGTAAGGTGTTTGCCTCTTTGAGGATTCAAAGAAAGCTTCCTTGAAGAATTGATGGAATAAAAGTGGGCCATTGTATAGAGGGATGGATAATGGATAGATATGTGATAAAACAAGCATAATAAATTGTTAAGGGCAGAATCTTAGTGGTAGGTATACAAGTATTTACTGTAAAATTTTTCAACTTTTGAAAATTTTCATGGTAGAATGTTGAAGAAAATAGAGTGTGATTTCAGGAGGATTGGAGATGGTGAAATGGTGAGTGAAGGCATTCTTGATACAGAAACATATTCCATGCTACTCAATCCTCATTTATCTGTCAAATTTTATAAGTCTCAAGAGCAGTTGAAGAAAGGACAGTGTGGCTGAAGTACAGTGACGAAAGGGGAGAGAGGTGTGACAAGGCGTGACAAGACTAGAGGTCAACAGTTTTGACAATATACGGTTGGATCAGAAAGACCATATAAAGGTTAATTTTCACAATGTATCACTAGCTTATACTTTTTATTGCTGAGTAGTATTGAATTCTATAAATGTACCAGTTTGCTTATTCAATTTCCTATGGATAGACATTTGGATTGCTTCCAGTCTTTAGTTATTATAAACAAAGCTGCTACAAACACTTACATCTAAGTGTTTAGTGTATGTGTGATTTCATCTCCCTTAGAGTATAATTGCTGAGTCATAGAATAGATAAATCTAAAAAACTAGCTGAACAATTTAGCAGTTTTCTGATGCAGTTGTGCCATTTTACACCTCTACCAACAATGTTTAACATTCTAGTTGCTCCATATACATGCCAAAATTTTCATTTTAATCATGCTAGTGGGTATATAGTGGTATCTCATTTGTTTTAATTTTTTTTTTTTTTGAGAGCATGTGCGTGCCCAATTGAGGGAAGTGCAGAGAGAGAACAAGAAAGAGAATCTTAAGCAGGCTCCACACCCAGTGTAGAACCCCGATGCAGGGCTCGATCTCACAACCATGAGATCATGGTCTAAACTGAAATTGAGAGTCTGATACTTAACCATCTGAGCCACCCAGACATGCTTCATTTGTTTTAATTTATATTTCCCTGATGACTAATGATGTTAAACAGTTTTTCATATGTTCATTGACCACTAGAACATCTTCTTTTGTGAAGTGTCTCTTCAAATCTTTTGCTATTTTTAATTGGGTTGTTTTTCTTATTAATGAATTGTAGGACTTCTTTATATATTCTAGATATAAGTCCTTTGCCAAATATACACATTGTAAATATTTTCACCCAATCTATGCCTTGCCTGTTTGTTCTCTTGATGTGCATAAGTTTTTAATTTTGATGAAGTTCAGTTTAATTCCTTTTACTTCCTTTGTTTTTTGTATTAATGCCTAAGGGAAAGTAAATCTTTGGCTTTTTCAAAGTTTTAAAAATAGTCTTCTATGTATTATATGAATATAGATCTGTTTTTGTATGTTACATCTCAAATAAATTATATTATATGACAAAAAGTGTGTGTTGAGTTTCATCTTTTCCATGCAGATGTCCAGTTTCTCCAGCACCATTTATGAGAACAGTTCATTAACCATTGAGTTGCTTAGGCACCTTTCTGATTTTTTTATTACTATTATTATTAAGTTTATTTATTTACATTGAGAGAGAAAGCACAAATAGGGGAGGGGCAGAGAGAGAAGGCAAGACAGAATCCCAAGCAGGCTCCACACCATCAGTACACAGCCCAATGTGGCACTCGAACTCACAAACTGTGAGATCATGATCTGAGCTGAGATCAAGAGTTGGACATTTACTGACTACACCACACGGCACCCCTGTATTTTTACCATATACACATGGTTCCATTGCTATACCTTCTATTATATTTCATAGATTTATATCTTTTTGACAATATCAGGTTTCCGTGATTACATTAACTTTATGGTAAATCTTAAAGTCAGATAGCATAAGTAATCCAAATTTTCCTTCCCAACATTTTTTAAGGGTCTATTCTGGGGTCCTGTACATTCCCATGCAACCTTTTGAAAAAAATTATTTAAAGTTTCCTTTGTGGAAAGATTTTAAAGTTTAAATTCATTTTCTTCAATAGATATAGACAATTCAGATTTTCTTTTTAATGTTTATTTATTTGGGTAGGGGGGAGGGTAGAGACAGAGAAGAGAAAGAGAACCTTGGGATCATGACTGGGCTGAAATCAAGAGTCAGACGCTTAACCATCTGAGCCACTCAATCATCCCTAGATGATTCCAATTTTTTAAAAATTTCTTCTAATGACAGCATTAGTACCTTGTGCATTTCAAATAATTTTTTTTCATTTCATGTAAGTTGCTGAATTTATTGGTATAAAGTTCATCTCATATGAACCTTCTCCTTATTATCCTTTCAAGGTTTCTAGGATCTTTGATGTTTTATCTTTCATTTCTGATATTGGTAGTTTGTGTTTTCTATCATTTTTTCTTAATCAATCTTGTTAAGTATTATCAATTTTATTAAAGTTTTCAAAGAACCAATTTTTTTTATTTTGTTGATTTTCTCAATTGCTTGTCCGTTATCTGTTTTATTAATTTCCACACATATTTTATTAAAGAATTCTTCCATTTCCTTTGAGGTTAATTAGATTTCCTTTTCCTATCTTCTTAAAGTGGGATCATGGATCAGTGATTTTATATTTTCTTCATTCCAAAATATTCATTTAAAATTTACATTTCCCTCAGATTCTTCCCATAAATTTTGACATACTGAGTTTTCATTTTTATTCCTTCAAAATATATTCTAATTTCCCTAATTGTTTCTTATTTGATCCATGGGTTATTCTATAGTGAGCTGTTTAATTTCCAAATATTTGAGGATTTTCAGATATCTTTTTGTTATTGATTCCAACTTAATACACTTGTACTAAGAAAATATTCTAAGTGTTATTTTGCTCCTTTAAAACATATTGAGATTTTTTTTATGGCCTAGAATATAGTATCTCTTACTAAGAATTTGATGTACACTTGAGCAAGAAGACTAATTCCTCATTCATTTCATCACTGGTCATTTAAGGCTCTCTCACCTATTATCATCCTGAGACCCAGCTTGGTGAGGCATCCTCTATCTAGGGCATTGCTGGTCTCATGCCAAAGGCAATGGACAATATATCAAAGCATCCGCTAGTTTTTAAAAATTCTACCTAGAAGGGACATCCACTACTTCAGTTCACATTCACTGACTAAAGAAATGTAACATGGCTATTTCTGATGCCAATCAGAAAGGGGTGAATAATCCTGCAACAAAGAAGGGCAATAAGTAATCTTAACATATTATCCATACCAAAGACATATTAGTCTTAAGTGACCTACTGATACCATCTCTAAGTATTTTCCCAACCAACTACTTTTCTGCATTTCCACTGCCCACACTGTTGTCCAAACCACTTTCATGGACCATCTGGACAGCTGCAAGAAAGCTCTTAGTGGATCTATCTACATACACTCTGGCTCCCTGCCAGCAGTTAGAATATTCAACAGAAATTTGTAGAATGTCACATACATTGTATTCCCATCAAATCCATCACAATACGCCAGCCTCTGCTTTTAAAACTTCTTAATGGCTTCCCATTGCATTTAAGTTAAGAAAGGGCAACCTTTTCATGCAGTCCACACAATCTTGCAAAACTTAGTTCTGTCTACCACGTCAGGCTCCTCTCTAACCACTCCCATCCTCACTCAGCAGCCTCACACTCTCAGTGCCTTGACCACACCAAACTCATTATAGAACCATGGACCTTGCATGGGCTGTTCTCACAGTCTGGAATGTCCTTTTCTCCACTCTTCACTCAGCTCACTTTCACATCCATGTTAGGCTCCCCTACTTCCCTTGTGCTTAGAACACATTTTATTTTATTCACACCAGCTATCATGTTTGTGGTTCTTTATTTATTTGCATGATGACTCTTTTGTCCCCTTCATGGACCAGAGAATTGAATTAATCACATTCCTCAGTTCAGGAGTACAATTATCTGCGGTCCATGCCAGCCAATTCTTTTCTTTTACTTTTATCCTCCATTATTATTTTCACTCATTTTCCCCCTTTCACTTTACCCCCTCACTCTAATCCATTTTAAGGGTGTCTCTTCAATATTCCCTACATATTTTTAAAAGTTTATTTATTTTCAGAGAGAGAAAGAGAGAGAGAGTGAGAAGGGGAGGGGCAGAGAGAGAGAGAGAGAGAGAGAGAGAGGGAGAGAGAGAATCCTAAGCAGGCTCCACACTGTCAGGACAGAGCCTGACATGGGGCTCAAACTCATGAACTGTGAGATCACGATCTGAGCCGATATCAAGAGTTGGATGTTTAACTGAATGACCCACCCAGGTGCCCCCCTCCCCTATATATTTATACAAACACACACAGGCATGTACACACACACACAGCACATTATGTATTCTGACTATTGCTTCCCTCACTCGATGTTAAATGTCAGAGCTCTAAATTTCTGTGTAACTATCAAGCTTGTATTTGTGGCCCACCTTTTGTGGTATTATTTCCACTTTACAGATGAAGAAAACAAAGGGAAGCTGAGCAGTGTCTTGAATCTTCACAGGTAGGACTTTGTAGATCCATGAACAGAATCCAGCTTTATCTCATTTTCATGTCAGTAATTCAACCTCCCTTTCTATCAAGTCATCTCTGCTGTCACTACATCCTTCTGAGAGATACAGAAATTATGCAGAAATGTAATATCAGAGAAGTCAGATGACTTGCCCAAGTGGTAGACTTAGATTTAAAATCTACTTCCTTCTCATTCTTGTACAGCACTCCCTGGTTACCTGCATGTGGCCAGTGTCAAGGTCTCATTTCCTGCTCTGATTTTAGAATCCAGGCTTCTTTTCCCCCCTCCAGAAGGCAACTGCTGAAACTTACTGAAAACCCCAAGCCCTGTGCCAGCTCTCAGCTTTGTGCAAAGCTTTCCTGTTTGCCAGGCCTCAAACCAGCTATTTGGAGTTGGCAAAGCTGTTTACTTTCAAGCCTCCATTGTCAATAGATCAAGTAGAAACACTGATAACTCAATGAAGCTCTGGGCAGCCTGCCCGTCAGGGGCATCGACATGATACATTTCTATGTACAGGAAGATTTACCCCTGGAACCTAAGCAAACAGGAATTCCTGATTTTGATCCAGAATGAATATTAGTGTGGTCCACCCCCACACTTGCCAGGTCAGTGAGGAAGATGTACAAACATCTATCTTGGCTAATATAGCCTTTTAGACCTTGTAGGGCACTAATGGGCTTGGGGCTTAATAGGCATGGAAGAACAGTTTACGGGGACTAGAGCTGAGATTCTTTCAAATGATGGGTGAGGGAAGCCACAGCTCTCCCTTCCTTGACGATTATTTATTGATTGTCTACTGTATCGCAGTCACTGTATTAGAAATGAGGGATATTGAGGATAGAATTCAGAGTACCTATGCTCAATATTGTCACAGTCTAGCAGGGGAAATAAGTAAAGCAAGTAAAGGAAGAAAAGCAACCACCGCAATGCTTTGAAATCCCCTCCAGTGACTAAGATCCAAGTCCTGCCTGACAAGGTAAACCACACAGTGGGACACAGAAGAGTTAATATTCCTGAGGCCACTTAAATATGTTCTGAACACCTCAGCAAGCCAAACAGAGGCAGATCACAAGGCTGGAGCAGGCATGGGACTGACATTGAATGGGATACTGCCTGGGTGAGACGTTCTGGAAATTAACCCCCAAGGGATAGCAGAAAACACATTAAAGCTTCCTCTTCCTCAATTCCCTTATGAATAAAACTAAAATACTGGGTTACTCCTTTTGCCACTTAGCAAGCCACTTGAGATGACAAACAAAGAGTATTGCATAAACCTAAGATTGTATGCATATATACTTCCTTGTTATTCAGACATCTGGCTTCCATCAGGTGTTTTCTGGACATGTTTCCCTCTGCCTTGATCCTCTTCTAAACATTAATGTCATTCACTGATGCTTCTCTGTCCCTGCCCTCTTTGTCTATTAGGTTTTAATCATTTACAGAGAAGGCCGAGTTTTGGAATTAGGGATATAATACAAGTTTTTGCTAGATAACTGTAACATGTTCACCCTAGCAATTTGTTTTATAATGGAACATTGTGTTTTAGAAACATGAGATAACTTTCAGGCTTCAAGATTTATACTCTTTTGATTATTACACTCTAATTACTATTCTCACCCTCCTTAGAACAAACAGCTACCTCTTGTAGAGGAAACTAAATTAAACATTGCTATGTCTAACCAGGGCTGATGCTATGGTTGCATAGATTATTCCAGAGGATGCTATTCACATCATCATCCGATGAAAGACACCCTCCAGTTGTGCAGTGCACAACTTGGGCAGCTGTTAGGTATGATAGCCTACTTACTTCAGTGGAACTCTGTTATAAAAGTAAGACATTGAACATGATGATATCTAATGAAGAGATTGGATGTGATAAGAGCTAAGATTTCTTCCTGTTCTAATGTCTCCAATGCTAGGAATGCTATACACTTGAAATAAACAGCTTATGACTTTGTCTTGTGCACAGTTTTGAATTTAGAAGACGGAGAAGTACTAAAACAGAATTGGTCATGAAATGTAGGGTCAGATGTAAGTCTGGGCTTCCCCCTTGCATGCCTAGGAGTCTACTTAGATATTTAACCAATTCCTGATGTCACAAGCCAGACATGAAGTAAATACCAGTAGGACAGGTCCATGGTTTGGTTTTCGTATTGAGAGAATGGAGTGGCATAAGTGACGTAGGTAAGTAATAATCAGGGCATTCCACTTGGCAGAAGTATTCACAAGCTATTGCTCTAGTTGGATTACTTCTCTGTCTCTCTCACTGGACTGGCCATATTGAAACCAGAACTCTTTATTCGATGTCCACCATCTTCCCATCTGCCTGGATCTTTCCTCTAGATTAACAATGAACATTAGCTTATTAAGCATCTGAGAATCCTACAGTGAATAAACTGATCTCATTCTACTTAAGTCACTGTTTCAAACTAATAATGGCCACAGAATCACTTTTTCACAGACCATGGATTAATATCTCACAGAATCTCCAAGGAACAGCCTTGGCACCATTATTCCAAGCGCAGTCTTTACTGCCACTGCGCTGCAGGTTCCAAAAACTAGGTCCCATAGATGTGCAATGGGATTCTTAGATGGAGGAGTATAGTTGCCAGAAAGGATGCTTTTGTTTATCCCAGTCACCAAAACATTAACTAACTGTTAGAACACCGGCCAGAGGCAAAGGACTCAAGTCAGAGTTGCAGAAAGTGGCTACAGAGCCCCATGCCAGCACTCTGGTTCTTTCCCATCCTGTTCCAATCCAGGTCAGTCTTCCAGCCTAAATCATTCCATCCACTGTATACTCACATGTAGGCTGCAATTATCCTACATGTGAGTATACAAGAGTTTGCAGGTGTCCTTAAAGGGGATAGAGGTGGACAGTGTAAGAGATACTCACACGTTTTAGTGCATTTTCTTCCTCTAGTATCTCTTATTGGGCATTTAGCCATTTAGCCATTTTCTCTCATTCCCCTTGCCTGTTCTACATCTGGTTAAACCTGATATTTAATACTAGCCTTTCTAACTCTCAGTCCTGTTACCAAGCTGTTGTTTTCCTCCTCCAGTGCTGAAAGAGTCTCTGCAAGCAGTGATGTTATAATTAATTCTTATTATTAGAAGAATTATTTTATCTCCTAATATTAACTGATATTTTATATGCCTCTTTTTGAAATCACCGATGTTTTTCAAGGAGGTTTGAGTGTTTTTGTTCACCCCTGATCAAATGAGATGAGAAAAAAATCAGGAAAGATGACTTTCTGGGGACCCTAACATGCTGATAGCCCTGTAGCATCTTAAAGAAATAAAACCTGCTCTTGTCACTCTTCCCTTAAAATTCTTCAAAAGCTCTCCAAAGCATAAAGAGCATTTAATAATATTAAGAGAGAACCTTTATTGGGGATTCACATTATAGGAACCTCTGTGCTAAATGCTTTAACTCTGATTCTTACAGCAAACCTACAAAGCGAATATAATTATTAGCCTGCTTTTATCAGTGAAGAAACTTTACTTTTAAGATGGAGTAATCAAATATCCAGTCACAAGGATAGCTCTGGCAATAGTATAAAGGACAGCATTTTTAGAGTAGATCAAGTTTAGTGTCCAGGAGTCTGTTATTACTCATCCCCTCTTTGAACATACTGTTGATTTTAAAAAAAGGTGGGGGGAGAATAGGGAAGCCCCCACTGTGTGGAGAAGCACAAAACTCTGGCCAAGTTCCCAGGCTTCTGAGTCTTTGGGCCCAGATCACTCTCTCTTTGCTCTTGTGGTCTCCTCACTTGTTTTGTTTCCCAAAGAAATTTCCAGTTTTCTTTTGCACACCCTCTATTTAAGGAAAGCCTAATCATCCTTCTCTGGGTCCCCAAAGATTTCTAAACTTTCCATTCTCAGTATACAAAAATATAAATCCCCTATTATAAGACATTCTTTATTCGTTAGAATGAGGATTATTTTGCTCGCAAGTGACAGAAACCAAATTAGCTTATGTAAAAAAAAAAAAAAAAAAGTGAATTCATTTTCTTATGTAATCAGAAAGTCCCAGAGGGCTGAATCTGGCCAGGTAAAAGTAGGACCAGGATTTCAAACTGTCACCTGGACTTTCTTCACTTTTTGGTTATATCATCATCTTGCCTTACTTTCACATGTAGTGAAACCTTGGATTGCAAATGATTAGTTCTATGAGTGTTCTGCAAGATGAGCAAACATTTCTAATAAATTTTAACTTGATAAATGAGCACTGTCTTGCAATAGTAGTATGTGACATCGAATGTCACATGATCACAGCTGAGCCAATGGTTCTTCTCCTGCTCGCATGCATGGGATTGTGGGTGATCCTCTCCCATGCTTGGATGCTCGGTCTCAGGCTGCAGTGTTTGGCAGAAATCAGTGATTTTTCAGAACATTGGAAGGTGCCCATAACTGGCATTCATGTATTTTTTGTCACTTCAAAGCACCTATGGACAGTCCTTTGCTTTTCCATACAAGAGTAAGTTTAGGAACCCTTTGCCTCATTCTAGGTCAGGCTGCCGGCAGATGTAGACCCTTTCCTCTGCTGCCTTATTGCCAGTTACATTAAATACGGTATATGACAAGAGTTTATTAATACTGTACTATGGTGAACATCTGTGTGAGCATATACAATGGCCCCCATGAAGAAAAAGGTTGAAAAGAAAGGTGGTAAGAAGAAGGAGATGATGATTATGGTGCAAGTTATGAATGAAATCACTGAGGAGTATGAACAAGGTATGTGAGTGGCCAAAACTGCAAGATTTTATAAGAAGTCTACGTCTACATCTTGTCTGCAGAGGAGGAGGAGTAAAAGGTGGAGGAATCCCTCACTTCAAATGGGATTTGGAAGATGTGTAAAATGTGGGAAATGGTGCAACATTTTGTAGAAAAGCACCACCTAAATAAAGTTGTAGCAGTGTGATTGATGGATCTGTTTAATGACAATGCAATGTCACATTTCTGCAAAATGCTCAAAAGGAGGCAAAAGCAAGGGTCATTGGATAGGTTCCTTTTAAAGTCATATGAAAAGAAAAAGATTTCACTGAGTCAATAGATAGCAGTGATTCCGTTAGTGGTAGTGAAATTCATCCTACACAATAACATTCCTCTCTCTTGTCTCCCTCACACCAGCCACGAAGGTTTTCAAAGGTAAGTGCAGGTTAATTTGTTTTTCTTTATATTTTGTATTTTCTTTATTATTTTGTATTATATTACAGTATTGTAATCATTTTTATATGAATATTTTTGGGTTGTAAAACAAATCATCTGAGTTTCTATATTTCTTATGGAGAAATTTGCTTTGATATACAAGTGCTTCAAATTACAAGCATGTTTACAGAATGGATTATGCTCACAAATGAAGATTTTACTGTATTTTCTTCATATGGTAACAAGGTGGTGATGAGCAGCCCTAAGTTTACATATTCCTCACAGCCTTAGTCCCAGGGGAATATGTATGGCACTCTCCCCACAAGCTGCTGTACCAATCCTTCATAATGTGTTCATCAGTATCATTTGGATTTATGGACTTGATCCTGGACAAATAATGGTATTCAGAAGGGTATAAGATATCAGGATCAACCTGCTGGCAATGACCTGAAATGGGCTTCTATCAACTTCTGAGAACCAACTCCATGCTTCTCTCCCCAACTCCACATTCAGTGATGTCATGTTGGGAGACTGAGATCAGCCATGATGGGAAGGCTAGAAAGGGAACCAATGTGAATTCAACGAAACAGGACTTCCTCATTTGTAAGGGCAGACTGTCAGCATGCCATCCTTATTTTAGGAAATAATATTTTAGGAAATACACAGCTGACCTTTCTACCAAGATCACATGGAATAAGAGAAGTCTCAAACACAAAGGCATAAATGACAGAATAGACAAGGTATCTGGCATCTATCACATATAAAACTTTTCTTTTGTTTTCAGTCACAAATGGCAAGCCGTATCCTTTTTGAGGGGTGAAAGTATAGTTTTCTACATCATTTCAAATGTACACATCCCAGGGACCTGCCTATAGTTACTGTCAGAAAACAGAAGAGAACTAGGAACAAGATATACCCTTCTCACCCTGGGAGCTTTCTCCCCCAGAGGTGACCTACTGGAAAAGGTGAAGATTTGTAACAATCATCTTACCCAGTAGAAGCATTACTCAACACATTGTGAAAGTTTAATAAATATTTCTTGAACTACTAGGACCGATAGACATCTTGCATCTATCAAATATGTTACACTTGCAGACTCTGTTAGCTGGGTCAGTGCTAAGTTGGCCATTATGTAGACTAAGGTAATACTTTTCCCCAAGTTACCTTAGGATGTCCTAACTTTCAAGAAGTTATGGAAATAGTGAAATAGGTCTCCAGAAATATCCATTTCTTTAACTGGAGCCTAGGAGCCAGGTAGCAAAGGTGAAACCTATCTGTAATTATCATGACTTCTGATAAACTGTGTTATATTTTCCCTCCACAACTGGAGAAGCAGATGACTCAGAAAATACACACACACACATCATTATAAACTAAGGAGATTTCCAGGGTAGGGCAAGATTCACTTCCCTGACTTATGTGACTACATATCCTTATGCCTACTCTCTGACCAGCCCAGCATCGTAAAAGATCATGCCCTGTGGGAAAAGAGTAACTATCACATACAAATGTAACTGTCCCTGAGATCCCAAGCAGTTCTGCCTTTATGCACTTAGATGAAAAGTAGAAGTGGCAAAGAATCTGCAATAGTAAACATACCCTGGGAACTATTTGGGGATTGGCAGCGTAGGGAAAACAGCACTGGTGGGGAGAAGTAACACTGCTCAAACAGAGGAGCCTCAGAACCGTATGTGGCAAGACATCTCTGTGCCTCACCAAACACCAGAGGATACAACAGAAGAAAGTAGCCTTCACTGGCGACCAAAATTGGAGAGAAGATTGACAGAAGGAATTTCCTAGAAAATAAGGACCTTCCTGCTAGTCAATATGTACAGACTCAGAACCCAAATTAGATTTCTTGCTAAAATATGACCACAGTATTAATCGCCAGCTAGTGACTTCTGTGATGTTGGAGTTATAGTTTAATATCATTTAATAGGGTTTAAAGATAGTGAAAACTACAGCATGTTTCTTATCTGATTTTCTATATCCTAATCATGAAACTTGATGCTACAAATTCCCCTGATGATGCAACTTTGTGTGTAAAATCCTTCATAATTCACTTATTTCCTAGAAGGTAGAGGTTTAACTCTGAGTGGCATTATATCCCTGTGGTCTGACCCCTGCATCTCTCGTCTGATTTCCTTCTTCTTTCTCCTATATATCCTGAAACAGTCTGAATGCATGTCGAGGAACACACAGTGTGTATGCTTTCATACTTTTAAATATCCTCTTCCCTCTGCCTAGGATGCTACACCAGCCCTAAATCCCTCAGTGTGGTAACATCTTTTTCATCCTTTAAGAAACAACTTAGTTTTTACCTTTTTTTCCTGACCACATTTTCTCTTCATTCACCCCTTTCTGCCTCACTCTGCTTGTAAGTGATATTAGGCTTAACATTTCCTCTCTCCTCTCAAGTAACCCAAAGAGGGATGCCTGGGTGGCTCAGTTGGTTAAGTGGCCAATTTTGGCTCAGATCGTGATCTCATGGTTCGTGAGTTCGAGCCCCTTGTTGGGCTCTTGTGCTGACAGCTCGGAGCCTGGAGCTTGCTTCAGATTCTGTGCCTCTCTCTCTCTCTGCTTCTTCCCTGCTCATGCTCTGTCTCTCTGTCTCTCTCTCTCTCAAAAATAAATCAACATTAAAAAAATTTCAAGTAACCTAGAGAGTATTCACCACGATGTTTTGAATGCAAGCACATCTTACTGACTAGATCATGAGTTCCTTGAGAGTAGGGGTTTCTATATAATCGTTTTTTGCACTCCTGGAGCCTACTACAGTATTGGGTGCCTAGGAAGAATTTAATAAACATGGGATCAATTTGAATAGACAACAATATGGTGCTTAAACTCTTTAAAAATACTACAAACTCTACCAAGAAATATTTTTTAAGTTTTATTTTTTAAAATAATGGTCACTGTCTGGACTTTTAACATTCATGTTAAAATGTATTATTTGCAAGGTCCTATATAAATAGAAATTATAGGAAAACATTTAACTTGTTTTATGGGTTTTTTAAAAATCACTATTCATCAAGAAGAAAGAATGTCCCAAAGTGGAGTAAAACATGTTACCAAATACTATAATTAATTGATTCTAGATAAAGAAGACATATTGAATTGCTAATTATGAAGTTCATGTCAACAGAGCAATGGCAATTCAGTAGATAAATGAGTGAGATGTTTCTTCAGTTATATGAGAAAAATATGACCGAAGAAATTCTAGTTGCACCAGAAATTAATCACAATAATTTGCAAATCAGTTCAAATACTAAAAGTACAGTGCTTTTTTTTCCCCCCAAGAAGAATAACATTTTAATGATGGAAACCTTCCTTAACAGAATTAAAAACTTTTGAATGTTAAAGCAGAGTTAATTTCTTTTGAATAAATGGATATGTTTTTTCAACCCAAGAGTTGAATCCATCTTATAAAGTGTGGGTATGAGACTGTATTGATCTCACTGACATATAAAAAGCATAGTGTTAATTTTCAGAAGCATGCCAAGCTGAAATTAGAGGCCTTAAATATTTGTTTGCTATTCTTATTGTCTGTAAATGTTATGACTAAATATTGAATGTGGGAGGAACATGAAATATAATAATAAATGGCTCACTGCGATGATGTTGCTGGATATTTCATTGACACTAATTCATCAGAGTCAAAAACAGATGGAGGCTCACTAGTCATACCTGATGGCCCAAGTACTACCCTTTTCCAATTTCATCATTATCAGACTTATGTGCTAAATTTAAATTATTTTTTAATGTTTTATTTATTTTTGAGAGAGAGAGAGAGAGAGAGCATGAGCAGGGGAGGGTCAGAGATTTTGGATTTATCCAAAATCCAAGTTGGATTCTATCTTACCTCAGATAGAAAAATTAACTCAAAATGGATTAAAGATGTAAATAAATGTAAGATTCTAGACTATAAAACTCCTTGCAGAAAACATAGAAGAAAAGTTTCATGACATTGGATTTGGCAATGATTTCTTGGCTATGTTAGTCAAAGCAAAGGCAATAAAAGCAAACATAGACTAATGGGTCTACAGCAAACTTATAAAGTTTTGTGCATGAATGGAGACAATCACCAGAGTAAAGAGGCAACCTCTAGGATGGAAGGTTATATTCGCAAATTACATAATTGATAATGGGTTGATATTCAGAATATATAATGAGCTAGCTATAAAGTAGACAATTAATTAGAGAGCTAGTGGTAGAGAAAACAGAAAAAAAATGAAAGAAACATGTTTTTGAGTAGGATTTTATGAGCCAATCTCTCTCTTCACTCCATTATCTCCCTACCATATGTGTGTGTACATATATGATATACATATACAAAATCTATATGTATATATGTATACATATACATAATACATATATAATATATATGTATTATATATACATGTATGTCTATGTATATATACATACATACATGTACATCTATATCTATGTATATACATGAATGCATATATATAATATATATGTATTATATACATGTATATATAATATACATGTATTTACATGTTTATTATGTAATTTATGTACATGTACATCATA
>CM053565.1:30826401-30913448 GCA_028646485.1 Cryptoprocta ferox
TAATACATATATATTATATATGTATATGTATATATAAAAATGTGTGTATGTGTATATATGTGTGTATATATTCATATATATAGTACAATATATATATATTTAAAATTTAATCCTTATAACAATAGCCCAGTGGAACTAAGAAAAATATCTACATTTTACAAAAGAGGATACTAATACATAAAGAAGTATAATACCTTTCCTAAGATCGTACAGTAGTTAAGTAGACAAAATTTGAGTTTGAACAGAGGTCAGCTGGATGTTCAAGACTCACTGCCTTCCAACGTAACAGGTTGTTTCAAAGCACTTATGATCTTTATCCCAATGTCATGAGATAGAGTAAAGATCTATGGTTTTTTAAAGCCATTAAGCCTTTTGGGAAACTCTGGAAGATGACTTGTGAAGCTGTAGAGTTTCTTGAAACAGCAGATAATCACTGGGCAAGAGACTCTGTGAAGTGAATTTACAATCCATCTAAGTGGAGCTACAATAGAGTTCAGAGATCTAGAAAAGTACATGACCTTTAGACTATTTTTCCTGAAATAATACTTCTGTTAGCCCATGTATACGCAAGAGATGCAACTCGGGCAACTCAAGGAAGAAAATGAAGATATTAATATCTAATGAGCATTTTCTCTGCACCAAACGCTCTATAGATTCCTTCATATCTACTTCATTAAGTTTGGGTTATGCCCTCTGGTGAGAGCTTAAAGCCCTATTCTTTGGTGCAATATATGTCACCTTTGGACATTTAACAAGCTAGGCTTTCTATTATAAATGGTGAGCAAACTGTCAATGGTATCACTGAGATGGCAGGCTCCTCAACCATCAGATGAAGAGCAACTGGAAAGATTCTGGAAGATATGAAAAGCTCTTTTGGACCTGACTCGCAGCCAGTAGGCACCTGGGCATGCTGGTGGGCTGAATTAATAATGGCTTCACCAGGGTTCCCTGAGCCAAGCAGTAAACACACAAGCAACCAGATATACGATTGTAAACATTCTAGAAATTCCTTTCAGGATAAAAATAAAAAGGAATACAGCATAAGAAGAGAACCCATTGATTAGAGTTGAGATGGAAATCATTTTCCCAAATAAACATGAAATGAATGGTAGGAAATGAGCGACCACCCCTCCTTCAAAGTCATTATACATTATATGTGTGCATATAAATTTATTTTAATAGAGCTGGCCAAGTTGCATGTCAGAAAACCTCTTTTACAATTACCCATAGCACATGCTCTGGCAACTTTTGGTCATTTAAAGATGAACTGAAACTTGAAAAACAATCACTTTGCCCTAATGGAAATTTTATTGACTTTGGAATTAAACAATTCTGAGTGTGACTTTACACTGAGAAGCTTATTGGAAAGACAACTAAAAACTGGGGATTATCTCCAGGATGACTGTTCCCACCTTGAAAGTTGTTGGAAAACACACAGCCCAGGGACTTAACATATTTAATAAGTCCTATCCATTATTGTTTTCATGAAAAAAAAATTAAAAACATATCACAAGACTGATAAAGTTGGGCAATACAATTCAGCAACCAAATGTAAGATGAGAGATTTTTTTTCTGTTTTTAATTTTGCACTACTTCTGGGATCGTGCCAAAGGAAGATCCGCAAGATTTTGCATAGTGGGAATTAACACCATGGGTACATAACCACAAGGGAGTAACTACTAGCCTCCAGGAGCATCTGTTTTGAAGAGTGCCATTATTTTGGATGCTTGAGTGCTAGAATACTTGTTCAAGGAGCAGTCTCTGTGCTTTATAGTCCTCCCAAGCTCCCAGATGCTGGCTCAGGGACTGCAGAATCCCATGCAGACTGGCCTCTGAGGAATCCAATCTGAGGACCTATGCAAACAGGTACAATTTGGCTGGCAAGATGTTACCTGAACACAAGACTCGATCTGCAAGCTTTGTTCTTTCCCCAGGCAAAAAGGATCTCTCTGCTTTTATTCTCCTTCTCAGGGACTCATAAACAGATATGTCTGAGGAGACTGCGTGCGTACACCAGCCAAGGAGAAGTGAGCCCACACTGCTGCAATCACAGTGCAGGATGGCATTCTTTTTTTAAAAAAACATTTTATCCACTTTATTAAGGTCTGATTGACATGTAAAGAAGTGGACATAGTTAATGTATACAAAGTTTTCTCTTGCCCCCACTGGTAATAGTAGGAAGAGGAGGAGGAGGAGGAGGGAGAGGAGGAGAAGGATGGGGAGGAGGAACAATTAACATAAGATCCACCCTCTTTGTAAATTTTAATTATACAACACCATTAGCTATACAATATTGTTAGCTTATGCAATATAAATAAGTTCTGAAGATCTACTATATAGCACAATGCCTATAGCTAACAGTACTATACTGAGTGGCACTCCCTAGGGGCATCCCCACCTTGTTCCTGGTTTTCTAAGTGACTGAGACCCCTCCCATGTGACATGAGACTGGTCCCTAGGCAGCAGAGTGGTGTCCCATGCCATTTGGATGCTGCAGCTGGAAGGTGTTGGAAAGGTGGGGAAGTAGGAGAGTGAATGACCAATATCTCCTCTGGAAGATGTATGCTGTGACAATAAACTTGGCCAAAATCTCAGTGCAGGTCACCACAGCAAGCAAATGGAGCATTCTAGCCAATTTTCACTTTAACGATTGTGATCACCTGGTAGCACACTGAGATTAGCTTCAGTGATAAACAAGGCAGGGGGTTGGAGGTGCAAGGGAAGGAGCTACAAGGAACAAAACAGTTATTCATTTGTTGTTCGGTGTATGGAGTTTTCTATTTTGCCTATCATTTCCCTGGGTTTTTTATTTTAATTTTTCTCCACTTCAGAGATGAATAAACCAAGACCTGGAAGGGACTGGGGGCTTTTCCAAGGTCAGTGTAACTGGGAAGTGTTAGAGCTAGGATAGAAGACCAGAGCGCTGGGGGTCAGATTCTTGGTTTATCATCCTCTTCCACTGGCATGTGGGGCCAAAGCTGCAGCCACATTGTCACATTTGCTACCCTCACTGGTGCTCCAAGAAGCTCCCTAGTATATAATAATAATAATAATCCCTAGTAATGATGACAGTTTTCATCATTTGCTGTGTGCTCCTTGTGCACCAGGCTGTGCTCAACATTTTACATAAATTATACCACTTAATTCTCAAATAGCCTGTGAAAGAGGAAGGATCATTGTCTTCATTTGTGAAATGCAAACTGAATGAGGAGGTCAAGAACTTGCCCAAGATGAAAGAGCCAAGATTCAGCCCTGGTCTGTTTGATTTTAGGACCCAGGAATGTAAATCTCACATTCTTATAGCCAAAGCTCCCTCTGCTTTCCTCCTGATTTGCTAATCCGGGCATTTCCAACACACCAGGGTCAAGTCCTCTTCAGAACTCCCCACTGGGCTTCCGGTTGCCCACTGTTTTAACTTCTGGGAACTGAGAAGAAAGAGAGCAGGTGTAGATATAGGGACCTGAGGTTTCCAGACTCTCCCCACAAAAGATCATCATTTTCTTTATTCTCTCCATTGTGTAGCAAATATTTCTCCTTTTATTTCACCCTTTTGCTATATGCCTGTCTGAGGGATCCATGGGCTTAATAAAATAGCTCCAAAACAATGTAAAACAACACAGCCAGGCTAAAATGGAGTTGTAGGAAACCAAGTATCACAGGCTTTGAGGGATTCCTGAAGTTGTTTTTCTTCTTGGTACCTTTATGTCTGTGAACCCTGGGTCCCCTGAGGCCAGACCAACCCACTCTTTTATTTCAGTGTTTCGGGGCTCTGACATCTTAATGAATCTAATGTCCTAGATTTCCCATATATTTATCTTCCTCCTTTGCACACCTTTTACTTAAAGGCAGCGTGCACGTCTTAGAATCTTAGGATGAAGCCCAGTTTCCCTGTGTAGTTCCAATATTTGCAGCTTGGATTTTTCTCAGGTAGCAAGGGTTTTGGAAGAGCCAGCTGAGGGACAGGTAGAAGAGGAGAGTGGTTTGGAGGTCAGAGGTCCTGGGTTCTAGTCCTTTCCCTGCAAGTATCTCTGTTTCATTCAGAAAATGTCTGTGGAGTGCTTGTTCCGTGCCAGTTGGGCTGCTGCCTATGTGAACTGTTCACCGTCCCTCTACTTCCCTCTGGCATGAAATGGTCAGGCTAGTAAACCTCTCAGGTGTTTTCCAGCCCTTTCATTCCTGGATGCATAACAAGAAGCTCACGAAGATGGTCAATCTTGGTTTGGGGCTGCGTGTTAAGATGTAGGTCTTTATTGATTTGGTGGTGTGAGGAGCTGTGGAGGACAGGTTTGGAAAAAATGTGACAGAGGGAAAGAGACAGGTGCATTAGAGTCTCTGATTCCCACCACATCCCTCCCTTCTCTCCTTCATTTTCTACTGACACACTGAGTCTACCCTAGGGATGGAAGTAGAGTAATAATAACCGTCATCATGAGACCTCTGATAAGGTAAGCCAAGAGGCTTATGAATCTGCTTCCTTCACTTAACGGGGATACCTCACAGCAGCATGGATAGAGGGTGAGCTTAGGGCACTGAATTATCCTTTGGAATGATTTGTGATCCTCATTTTCTCTGCCATTAACTTAACTCAGGCTCTTATCAGCTCATTCCTGTATTAATACAACAAAGAAATTTAGCTGGGCTTCCTGCCTCATTTCCTTTTACTGTCACCACTCTGTCTAATCCACAGTGTGTTTCTGCTTTTACTTTTCAATTCTAAACACACAACTAGAGGCCTTCACTGGCTCCCTGTTTCTTCCCATACCTGGGCCATCCTTTGCTCTTTGGGTCCCCACTGGAAGTGAGCCATCCACTGCACACTTTCTATTTAAAGCTCAAGGGTCATTCCCACCCTCTTCGTTTTTCTAACAAGTATCATCCTTCCTATTCCTCAAAGCGCAATCCATGTCTTCGCTTCATCATGACAATTCTCAGACTGTTTCAAAACTTACCCATCTTACTTTTGTCTACACCCCAGTTGCAATAAACAAGAATTAATTTACCTATCTGTTGCAAACACATATTTTGGAAGGTGGCAATACATGCATAAGCAAGCAAAGTATTTAACCTTCTTTCAATATAAAACAGTAAATTTTATTATTTTTATTATTTTTATAGTTTATTGTCAAGTTGGTTTCCATATAACACCCAGTGCTCTTCCCCACAAGTGCCGTCCTCCATGTCCATCACCCCCTTCCCCTTTCCCCCTCTCCCTTCAGCCCTCAGCTTGTTTTCAGTATTCAAGAGTCTCTCATGATTTGCCTTCCTCCCTCTCCCTAACTGTTTTCCCCCCTTCCCCTCCCCATGGTCCTCTGTTAGGTTTCTCCTGTTAGACCTATGAGTGAAAACATATGGTATCTGTCCTTCTCTGCCTGACTTACTTCACTTAGCATGACACCCTCGAGGTCCAACCACTTTGCTACAAATGGCCAGATTTCATTCTTTTTCATGGCCATGTAGTATTCCATTGTATATATAAATCACATCTTCTTGATCCATTCGTCTATTGATGGACATTTAGGCTCTTTCCATGATTTGGCTATTGTTGAAAGTGCCGCTATGAACATTGGGGTGCATGTGCCCCTATGCATCAGCACTTCTGTATCCTGTGGGTAAATCCCTAGCAGTGCTATTGCTGGGTCATAGGAGAGTACTATTGTTAATTTTTGAGGAACCTCGACACTGTTTTCCAGAGTGGCTGTACCAGTTTACACTCCACCAACAGTGTAGGAGGGTGCCCATTTCTCCACATCCTCACCAGCACCTATAGTCTCCTGATTTGTTCATTTTTAGCCACTCTGACAGGCATGAGGTGGTATCTCTGTGTGGTTTTGATTTGTATTTCCCTGATGATGAGTGACGCTGAGCATCATTTCATGTGTTTGTTGGCCATCTGGATGTCCTCTTTGGAGAAGTGTCAATTCATGGCTTCTGCCCATTTCTTCACTGGATTATTTGTTTTTTGGGTGCGGATAAAACAGTAAATTTTAATATCCTTTACCTGGACGTCAATATTCATATTGTACGTGTGTGTGTGTGTTTGTGTGTGTGTGTGTGTCATTCTAAGGCTTTTTTCATGAAACAATATTTTTAGTGGTTAACTCCCCATAATACTTTCTATTGTATTCTATATGTGTAATGTGATGATTACTAATCCACAAAACTGATTTCATAGCCCACTAATAGGTCAACACAGAAGTTTGGGAGCATTTATTTGAAGGAGGAGACAAACAGGTGACCCCATGCTATTCAAAGTGTGCTCTCTGGACCAGTAGCACCAACATCACCTGGAGCTTCTTAGAAATGCAGAATCTCGGGTTCTGCCCCAGATCTACTGAATCAGAGTCTACAATTCTTATGCTTATTGAAGTGTGAAAATCACTAATGAAAACAACCACGTATAAAATATGGACATATTCTTGGAGGATGGGAGAGGAAGGGGCAAGGCCAAAAGGCTGTGGACTGGGTTCTTCCATATAATTTGTCATCTTTATCTCTTAAAACCATCCTCCAAGTAAACTGGATGCTGTTCTACTCATTTTTCTGAGAAAAGAATACTAAGACAAAAAGATTAAGAGCTGTGGCCCAGGTCATATGTGCCCAGAGAGATAAAACCCATTTGCAAAAAAGCATATATCCAGGGGCACCTCGGGTGGCTTAGTTGGTTAAGTGTCCAACTCTTGATTTCGGCTCAGGGCATGATCTCATGGTTCGTGAGATAGAGCCCCGCATTGGGCTCCATGCTGACAGTTTGGAGCCTGCTTAGGATTCTCTCTCTCCATTTCCCTCTGTCCTCTCTCACTCTCTCTCTCAAAATAAATAAATGAAATTTTAAAAAGCATATAGCCAATAAAGGGCATGGATAAAATATACAAAAAAAAAAAAACAAAAACCTTAAAACTCAACAATAAGAAAACAACCCAATTAAAAAATGGGCAAGGGATCTGAATGGACACTTCAACAAAAAAGACCAACAGATGGCAAATAGTCATGTAAGAAGATGTTCAATATCCCATATCACTAAGGAATTGCAAATTAAAACAATGATATACCACCATACACCCACTAGGATGGCTAAATCTGAAAACACCAATGACACCACATGCTGGCAAGAATGTGGAACCACAGGAACTTTCATTCTTCACTGGTGAGAATAGAAAAATGATATAGTCACATTGGAAAAAACACAGTTTCTTATAAAGCTAAACACAGTCTCACCATATAATCCAGCAGTCACAGTCCTAGACACTTAGCCAAATAAGTTGAAAATTTATGTCCACATAGAGGTTTATAGCAGCTTTTCTCATAATTCATAATTGTCAAAATGTAGATGCAACAAGATGATCTTCAGTAGGTGAATGGATAAATAAACTAGTACCTCCAGACAATAGGATATTATTCAGCGCTAAAAAGAAATGAGCTATCGAGCCATGAAATGGCATGGAAGACTTTAAAACCATATTGCTAAGAGAAAGAAGCCAATCTGAGAAGGCTACGTACTGCATGACTCCAACTCTATGACCTTCCAAAAAAGGCAAAAATATGGAGACGATAAAAAGATCAGGGTTTTCAGGGGTTCAGGAACAGAGAGGAAATGATGAATAAATGTATCACAGGGCATGTTTAGAATAGTGAAACTTCTATATGATTCTACAGTGGTCAATATATGGCATTAAACATCTGTCCAACCCAGACAATGGTGCTGCCCAAGAGTGAACTCTATCATAAACCACGGAACCTAGTTAATTCTGTATTGGTATTAGATTACCAATTCTAGCAAATGGACTACACTAAAGCAAGATGTTAAAAATAGGAGAAACTGTGGAGGGAGAAGCAAAGGAATAAATGGGAACCCTTTATACTTTCTGAGTAATTTTTCCTGTAAACCTAAAGAATGCTCTAAAAAATTAAGTCTATTTAAAAAATCAGAAACCACGCTAGAATCGGAACCCAGGCCTGTCTGATATGAAAGCTCGTGCTGTAGGAAGATACCAAAAAGCCACTCAGGGTCTTTGGAAAATGGGAATAGGGTTTCCCCAGGTGGGAACTAATGAACAATGTGAGAGCTTCTACCTGACTCTTAGGGTTTCTACCTCATGGAAAACAACCCCTTCTTCAACAACAGAGATGTAAACAGTGAATGAACAGCCATGAAATACACCCCGAAGAGAAATAAAGAAACCAGCTCCATGCATATCCTTCCAGAAAATCCCAACTCATTTCTAGGAAGACAGCATTACTCTGGTTCCAAAATCAGACCAAAGAAAAAAAAAAAAAGAAATTTTGTGATTCAAGCAAACATGACTTTTTCTTTTTCCCTACGAATGCTCAGCCATTTGGCTCAGAAAGACTCTCTGACTTTGTGTGAATTTCCAACCAAACAACAAAAAATTAAAAAAAGTCAATTACCAACAAAGAAGCAAGGGGACACGGCAACAATTACGGCACCATAAAAGCTGTTAGTCCTCGATTTATGACAGCAATAGAATATATGAATAACATAAACCTCTTATACCCCAGACCAAAGGTCCACGTCACTAAAACACAGGACTCCTGTCTAGCAAGCCATAAAGGCCATTCCTATAACGCTTTCTCCAGGTGAAGACACTGTGTTTGTAGAAACACAAAGACACATCTGTGGTTTAGCTCTGTGAGCCTGATCAATTACACCAGCCCCTGTATAATCTTAGCGTTGGTGGCAATGTTCTAGGAACTTTGTTGTAATTCCAATTGTCTCTGAAGAAATTAAGGTGAAATTAATGGCAATTGTCCTTTTTTTTTTTTTACATAAATCTGAAAACTTCAAAGAAACTCTTTAACACATGAAATATAAAAGTGTATGACACCAGGAGAGATTAGTTATTTGGTCATAGTAAATAAGAACTTATTTGGACAGCTTGTCTCCTCCTGGGTTATCTGAAAGAAATTATGAATTGTCATCATTTTTTTTCCTGCTCTACTACATTCAAAGAGAACTTTACTGCTAAGTAATAACTTGGTTTAGGCTTAGGTGGTAGACTGCCCAGACTCCAAGCTTAGAGCTATCCCAAACTTTTGGATTATACTCAGGCTGTAAGCAGCAAGTTATGCCCCCCCCCAAAAAAAAAGAAAGATGAAATAAAGCTTTACTGACCCAAGAAAAGTCATTTTAGGCCCTCAGCTATTTTTGGTGATCTATGTGCCCTATTTGCCTAAGCACACTTCTTGCAATTAAGAAATGAAAAATCTCAGTAGTTAAGGATATTAAGGGAACAAAGAGAATGCAAAAACTAACAGTCTCTTCCAGGTCTGGAAACAGCCTAACCCTTATCACAGACAATAAATCAGTGGCAAAAACTCACAGTGCTGTTTCAAAAGTAAATGAGGCCTTGCATTCCTTACTTGAGATAATGAGCCCAAGACCCCATCCAGTGCTCTCAGAGCATGCCCAGCGCCCCTCCCCCATGCCTGACAGTGACTTCTGCTCCACCCAAGGAGGAACACAAACCTCATTAACATACAATGCATATATAGGCATGTTTTCTTATGACACAAGTGCCCACCTCTCCATATGATGACAAAAACTCCCCTTTCTAAATGCTCATCCTAGCCCTAAATAAAAGAAACCTGTTAACCCCCACTTGGAGAGTGACAGATTTGGAAGTTATTCCCCATGATCTCCTTATTTGCTGCAAATAAAGTTTCCTTTGTGTGACAACTCCACCTGGTGCAGTGTCCACCTGAAACTCACCAAGGACCAAACTAAGATTAGCTGAGTTCCATCTTTGGCAAACTTCCATTCCTTCTGAATTAACTAGAGTAATTTCCGGTGCTGCTCCCCAAATCAAGACTTTTGTATTATGTCAAGTGTATCATGCACCCTGTTGACTTTAAACAAAATTTCTTAATGTTTTATTTTTAAAACATGAAAACATTAAAATTTTTAAAACATTAAAGTGCAAGTGGGAGAGGGGCAGAGAGAGAGGGAGACACAGAATCTGAAGCAGGCTCCAGGCTGTGAGCTGTCAGCACAGAGACTGATGCAGGGCTCAAATCTAGGACATGAGATCATGACCTGTGCCGAAGTCGGACCCTTAAGTGACTAAGCCACCCAGGCTCCCCTTACGCACCCTGTTGACTTTTAATTCCTCTGATTTTTTTTTCATTTAACATATTGTCAATCAAATGGTAAATGATGTATTCAGCCCTGCCCATCTGTCATCATCCTATCCACCTTCATCCAGATCACTGCCACAGGGTCCCCTTTGTCCTGAGCCCCTGCAGCTGCAGAATCTTTCCACTAAAGGAAATAGATTAGAGTCAACTTTTCTCTGTGTCTTCTGCCACTGTGAAGCACTCTGACACAGCCCCTATCCCAGAGGCCCACAGAGAACCAGTCTAGATCATCAGCGAGTGTTCAGAAGTTCTCTCCTGAAGTCTAGACTTTTTTAGAGCTCCTATTTATTTTGATCCCAGAGCTCATACTAGCCGTGCAGTCCTGGGGGAATATGCTGAGTTTGGTTTTCAACTAGAATCTCTCCTTAGCCATGCGAGTAGGAAATAAGTGTCTGAGACTTTCAGAGATTTCCCTACCTTCCACATCCCTCCAGCACAACCTGAAGGACCAACCGGTAAGTACAACGGGGCCCAAGTCTAGGGTTGGTCATCTACATGAAGTACCATGTGTAAGTGTCCCCTGGAGCCCTGGGCCTGCAGTGTCCCTGCAGCTGCAGCAGGGAGTAAATTAAAAAAAAAAAAAAAAAAAAAGACATCCCAGTATTGCCCCTAACAGCAATGGCATAATAGTGCCCTCTAGTGACAATTGAACTAACTGTGTCCCAGAGGCTGTGATATGAACCTGAGGCTAGTGAGCCTCTCTTTTTCTCTGCTGGAAATGAAATGATATAAATGACCTGATGTCTGGGACTTATGTCCAAGACATGTGCTCTCTTAATGAGCCAGTAATTGATGTCTTTCAGTGTTCATTAGGTCTCTTCTTTCTCTGCAAAGACCCCTTGTGCATGTTTTTAAAAAGTTTTACTGAGATAAAATTTGCATGCCATTAAAATTCACCCATTTTCAGGTGAATAAGCCAGTGTTTTTCAGTAAATTTAGAGTTCTGCAAGAATCACCACAATCCTATTTTAGAATAGTTCCACCACCCCAAAAAGAAACTCTGTGCTCATTCCCATCGACCACCATCAACAGCCACTAATTGGCCTGTTCTAGACATTGTATACACAAAGTATGGTCTTTCACCTGGCTTCTTCATGTAGCATAATGTCTTTGAGGTTCACATACATTGTAGCACATGTTAGCACATTGTTTCTTTTTATGGCCAAATAGTGTCCCACTGTAGGACATACTATATTTTGTTTATCTTGTCATCCCCTGATGCACTTTTGGAATAAAAATATTTATGATCTGAGGCTTATAATGTTACTTCCCATGATTCTTAAGTTAATTCTGCACCAAAATTGGACTTTAAGGACATTGCAAGTATTAATATTGTCCTTAAGTGAGGAGGTGATAAGGTACAAGAGATTCCAGACTCACTTTTGCCAGAGGTTGAGATTCCTTTTGGCCACTGCAATATCCTTGTTAACTTAGAATACTTGATAGTCAGCACTTCCCATGGCCCATGAGGTTCAGTAGTTGTGAGTTACTTTGGAAAAAACTGGGCACAGTTTCTGGACCTGGTATTCCATGTGTCCTTAGTCTGATCACTTCTTAGCTGTCTTCTGATCATCACTCACAGACCAATGCTAGCAAATGGGTATTTGAGATTGAGTTATGGGCCATACTCTGTCCATCCAAGCAGCCCTCCATCTAGACAAGATGGCGTCCCTTCTGGAAACATCCACCTAGTCAGTCTAGGATTTCCCACATTTTCCAAACTATCCCAGAATCCCTCTAATTTATTTTTTATGTTTATTTATTTATTTATTTATTTATTTATTTTGAGAGAGAGAGAGAGAGAGAGAGACAGGGAAGGAGCAGAGAGAGAGGGAGAGAGAGAATCCCAAGCAATCTCCACTCTGTCAGCATAGAGCCTGACACAGGGCTCAATCCTACAAACCACAAGATCATGACCTGACCCAAAATCAAGAGTCAGACACTTAGCCAACTGAGCCATCCGGGTGCCCCCATTTTTATATTCTACTCCCCCAACAGTCCTAAAACCTGATATAGTGGACTCTCAAGACCTGGATAGCCATATATCATCCCTGGAAGCTCCTATAACATTAAAAAGATTAAGGATTTAGTTCTATCTCTACCCTTATAGGACATATTCTGATAAAGCCCTACCTTGCATATTTAAGACAAGTCTCTCATGCAATCATATAAGATTTGTCTTAGTTTCCTTGAGACAGAATATCTACCCTGTTTTTATCAGCGTAGTTCCTCAATAATATTGACTACTTGTCCAATGACCTTGAAATTGGCCATGGTGAAAAAATAATACAATAGAGACAAACACTCAGGCATAATTTCACCAGTGATAGTATCCTAGGGGCGCCTGGGTGGCTCAGTCGGTTAAGCGTCCAACTTCAGTTAAGGTCATGATCTCATGGTTTGTGAGTTTGGGCCCTGCATCAGGCTCTCTGCTGTCAGCACAGAGCCTGCTTCAGATCCTCTGTCCACCCCCACCCCTGCCCAGCCCCTCACACATGCACTCTGTCTCTCTCAAAACTAATTAAACATTAAACATTTTTTATCCTAAACGTTTTGAAGCTTATATAAGATAACAAATGACTATAATTTATAAGAAAATAATTATCAAGGGGTGCCCGAGTGGCACAGTTGTTTGAGCGACCAACTCTTGATTTCTGCTCAGGTTATGATCTCATGGTTTGTGAGATGGAGCCCCATGATGGAATCTACACTTAAGCCTGGAGCCTGCTTGGGATTCTCTCTCTCTCAAAAATAAATAAATAAACTTAGAGAGAGAGAGAGAGAGAGAGAGAGAGAAAATTATCAAAACCTTAGGTAATGGATAATAGTTCTTCCCTCTTACTGATTCAGCTTCAGTTTAAATCTGAAGCCAAAACATCAAACACCTCTACTTGCATTAGCATATTGAGATTCTCTAGCGGCAAATGAGTAAAGTGGGCTTTATGAAACAATGTTTGAGTGGTTGATGTTTCAGTTTATCTATTTTCCAAGGACTGTGTGAAAACAGGAAACTGTCCTTCCAAAACAAGGTCATAGGCAACATGTACATTCATCCTGAAACAGCTAAGGCTCTGTTCCAGCCACGTAATGTGATAGCGGTGGCGCCTCTCAAAGTAAGTTCCGTTGCCTTAACTTGAGAAGCAAGGAGGAAAATGTCTGTCTCTGTCATCTTTGCTAGCACTGATGAGAAGAAAGATTGATGGGTACAGTTTTAGGATGGCAAAAGACAGGGATTTCAGACACCAGGTTTTACTTTCAAGTCAAACAAGACCGGGATAGATGACATTGCTTAGACTCTCGCTGTATCTCAATGAACAGCTTGGGCACTATAATGAAAAACTGCAGGGAAGCGCAGGTGGTGTGGATTTTTCTTATGAGAGCAATAGCTATGACTAAAAATCTAATAGCAATCAAAAGCAAGTCCCAAGGGGTGAATTCCCTTCCTTCGATGTTGCTGAACAATAGTGGCAGCACTTTGGATGTTGAGAGCTGATGAATGGCCAAGGTTGCTACAGTATTGTATAACTTTTCAAAGCCATTTCTGACATCCGAAAAACTGAGACCTGTGGTAAGCAAGCCTAAAAATGGCAAAGGCTCTAAAATAGACTATAAAAAATAATGGTAGGCTGAGCAGCTGCAATCATAATACTTAAAGAACAGTGAGCCCTGCTGTCCTCATCCCACTGTACGAGACTACACAAAAGTCCTCACCCTATCTCTCCACCGCTGGAATGCACACCCCCTCCCTAACTCTCATCACCTTCTCCCTCCAAAAACAAGAAAATAGGGGTGTCAGGGAGAGGGTCAGCCTGCCTATATAAATGGCCTTGGGAATCTTACTTAAGACTCAATTGGCTAATCTGGCTTAATTAAATAATACATAATGATAAATTTATAGTAAGAAAAACCATTACACACTAACAGGTTTTGAAGGAAACAACTGCAGGCATTTTCTTATTTAATTCTCATTTTTAAAAAACTATGAATCAAGGTATTATTATTACTACTATTTTACAAATAAGGAAATGGAAGTTCTGGATGGTTAAGTAATTTGCCTAAGGTTATTCAGTTAGTAAAGGACAGCGTTGTAATTTGATCCCACCAGTCTTGACCTCCTGATTGCTGTGCTTACTGGCATCCCATAGTTTTAAGTGAATTTTGCAGACAGAGTATATTTGAAACACTGGCTTGGTAGTACATGTTTAGAAAATGTTAATGTTTGCCTTTTGCCCAAGTTTGGTGAACCAAATCTTCCCCTTCTCGCCTAAATCCTTATTAGAGTCCCTGCTGCACTGAAGATCCTTCTGAAGAAACTCAAGCCAAAGTTTGCAAAGCAAACTATGATTAATACCCACTGGGAGCAAGTGTTCAGTAATTATACTAAAGGTTAGCATTGTTTTATCTTAAAGAGATTCTTAGACCAAAGAATGACACCCTTCCTTTTAACACACACAGTATTAAATAGGATGTTGGGAAAAAATGTCTTTGTTAGTGATGAAATATCTGAACCCTAAAATCAAGAGCCAGGAGGAGGGGGCTAAAGTCTCTGGAGTTTGGGGGACCTTTATAACCACTGGCCACTAGACAATCTAGTTTTCTCCAACCTTTAAAATATATTTATTCTTAAAATTAGTAAAAAAAAAAAATCAGATTAAAAAAATTAAATTTGAATTTCAGAAATAAGTATCCAAGGCAAAAGTGGCCCCAACACATAATCAATCAAAACTGCGTTAAGGAACAGGAGAAACCTAACAGAGGACCATGGGGAGGGGAAGGAGGAAAAAGAGTTAGGGAGAGGGAGGGAGACAAAGCTTGAGAGACTCTTGAATATTGAAAACAAACTGAGGGCAGAAGGGGGAGGGGGAAAGATGAAGGGGGGTGATGGTCATGGTGGAGGACACTTGTGGAGAAGAGCACTGTGTGTTATATGGAAACCAACTTGACAATAAACTATAAAGTTAAAATAAAACTGTTAAGGATTCAGCAAACACCACACTTAAAGGAAAATGATATGCATGTCCTGATGGAATATTGATATGCTCAGTGTGTATCTCCATCAAGACAAGACAGAACTTAAAGGGATGGGGGGCAATAGAAGGCTGATAGCTACCAGTGGGCAGGCCTCCTGCAGATGTAGTCTATACCCACTGATGTCCCAGGCACTCAGCCTGAATGGCCTACTCCCCGTAACCTAGCCCTAGGAAACCTGCTCACACCAATCAAACTTACATGGGATTAATTGGTACTAGAAAACCACTTTAATAAATTACAAGGAACATTTGACTGTTGGGATTCCAGCTATCCACAGCAGCAGATCAGTGCATTCCCTTCCCAGGGGGGAAACTTGCTTGAGAGACCATCTGCACCACAGGCATTTGCTAGAGAATTCAGTCATAAATTGATGGCAAACCAGTATCTGCTAAAGGATTAGAGAATCTAATGTATTGTGTAAACACTCTATTCTTCTAGATTTTCCAGGTTGTTAAATTATCAGAAGGCAAAGTACTGGACTATATTAGCTCATTATCTCCCATCATGGAATATGTTTTCTGCTGTCTCCCAGATTCCCATATTCCTATTCAATTAATGTTGTGATCGAATAGTCATTGAGTCTAGTTACAGAAGGGTATAGAAATGAAGAAATAAAATTTTGTCTCTGCGTTTGAAAATTGCAAAAGACTTATTATAATCATTTAGTCATTAGATTGTACAACAGACTTCATTAAGCTCCTACTAGATGTTAGGTAATCTGCAAGATGCTAAATTATAAAGTTGAATTAAGACACAGTCTATATATCCTAGGGGAGTTTATAGTCCATGAGGAAGCCTCCCACTTAAGACAGCTAAATTAACCAACATTGGAGGCATATCCAAAAAGTGGAATTATTAATTCAGCCAGATGGAAAAGAGAAAATGGTTCAAGAAGGGTTTACAGTGGAATTCACAAACTGAGATTCCACAGATGCATAGATAGGCATGTTTTTTACTGGTCAGAACTCTTCTGGTTGGAAGTAGAGTGGAGGGAAGCTTATTAGCTTATAAAACTAGAATATCCATGAAGGTACCCAGCATTCACCATTCACTTATCAATTCTATCTATCTATCTATCCTATCTATTCACTATTCAAGTGAGACTGTAACCAAGTGTTCTTGCAGTATCCCTGATGTGTCTCCTTTTCTATATTCCCCATCAATATTGCCTTTATTTTCAGGGAGTTCATCTCCCTTGATGGGATAGGGAACAACCAGCAATTTCAGACTTGCATACCTTTTGCAGCCTTGATCCTGGAGGATATTAAACAACAAACTCCTTTCTCAACAAGCTCCTCTTTCTCAAAAAACTCCTGCAGAAGTATAGGAAAGGACTCTAGCTGTGACTTGTACAGCATGCCCACCCCTAAAATAAGTGTGGTATCCATTGTTGAGATGCTCTGGTAAGTGGGGTATGGGATCTGTTAAGACCATTATGGCATCAAAGTGAGGTAGACCCCATAGGAAGGAAATAATCAATATTTCCTTTGGAAAGATAATGTTTCCATTATTCTATAATGCCTGGATGCATATTATGTTCTAGAACACATAGGTGGGTTCTATATACAAGTAGATATACTTCAGAAAATAATGAAAAATTGGTCAAGAAGATCAGATTGTTTTTAATGAACTTTCAGAAGAGTAACATATCTGACTATACAATATGTGAATAGTTCACTACAGGGATTGGTGTTTATTTTAAACATCAGCAGGAAGCAGTTACAACTTATAACAAGAAATGTCTAGTACTTCATAAACACTTTAGTGTACATCACTACATTGAATAAATTCCTATAAATTAGGTGCCATTATCTTCATCTGACAGATGCAGTAAAGAAATTCAAAGATAAGGTGATTTGTCCAGGTTCACAAGACAGATAAGTAGCAGAGTCAGGATTCAGGTCCTGATCCAATTCCAAGACTCATATTCTCAATCCCCACAAACTTTTATGACACTTTAGATGAGTCTGCCACCATGAAGAAGGCTGGTTTTACAATGGCAGGTGCTAAAGGAGGGTAGTCTTTACTGAGAGAAACAAATGAGAGTTGAAGACTCCAGCACTGGCTAAGGGTTTACTCTATGATGATCTAGACACCTTGGCCAGATTATGTTTAGTGGTGGAGTATGACTAATTAGATAACCAGAAGCTGATAAAAAAAAATGTATATATAGGGGCACCTGCGTGGCTCAGTCAGTTAAATGTCCGACTCTTGATCTTGGCTCAGGTCATGATCTCACAGTTGTGAGATCAAACCCCACATTAGTCTCTGCACTGGGCATGGAACCTGCTTGGGATTCTCTCTCCCCCTCTCTCTCTGCCCCTCCCATGCTTACATTCTATCTCTCAAAGTAAATATATATATATAATTTCCATTCCTTTCCTTAAGGGCAGCCAATTCAATCTCTTTCCTCTGACCTACTTGTAACAGGCCAGCAGTTCCTAGTACTGGCTGTGTATCCTGGTGTTTACAGTTTAACAGACTCCTCAGGGGTTGTCGATGCTCAGCCACATCTGGGGTACATCATACCAACAATCTTTCAATCCCAATGTGTTTCTCCCCCACTAGGTGCATTGATTTTTATCCCCAGGAGCAAAGGGTTGGAGTGCTTCATAAAAATGTCAGGTATTGTATACAACCTTATCCTTGGGAAAGAGGGAATCTGCCTCTCCTTCACTAGAACTTACAGTCTCTTGGATAAAAATGAGCAAAATGAATCCCCCTCATAGGGTATTTAATTTTCCAATTTCAAAACTTATGATTTGAAAAGGTTTATTTATCCTAGACACTCTGAATATTTTGGAATTGGTGCTGATTCATCACTGAAGCTTTAAATTTTCCTTGACTTTAAAAGGCTGTGATTACCTCAATATCTTTCTCAAGTTTTAATTTTTCTTACCCTCTGTTTAAAAATGCCTATTTGTTGCCTATCCTTCTTTTAATAAATCAGAACTATTTCATTTTAAATGCTTTATGGTTACATTAGGAGCCAACATTTATTTCCTTGTTCTGAGCACTTTCTCAGTTAATCATTCTCTGTGTTGTTGTTTGTGTGTTAAACTTCACAAATCCTAGCAGAAATGTGAAAAGCAAACTATCAGGAATGAATCAAGGGACAAAACTCTAACAGAACTTTTCCTTTCCAAAGAAGGATATGAACACTGTGGGGACCCATATGGAGCCAGTCTAGAAGGGAAGGAGGGAGAATGTACAGAAAGAGAAATTTGGAGAAAAAGACAACATTATTGTTCTTTAGTTCCTTAGAATAATCCCCTTGAGTGCCCCCCCACCCCAATTCTCAGAATTAGGAATATATTCTGGAGAGAAGAACATGGAGCAGACGTTTTGATTTTCAGCAGGTGGAACTATTTGGCAACATAGGGCAAGTTCAAGAACATCCATTCAATATTTCCAAAGACCTCATTATAAAAACAAATATGAATTAACAATCTGAAGATCAAAATACTTAGAAAGTGTTGTCACCCATCTATGAGTAAATGGAGAGTCATCACATGCAGGACTATTTAGTGAAGCATCTATTTCATTTATATCAAATATTAGTGGGAGCTATGTGAATTGGGAGATTCAGATATCTATCTGTAGGAAAAGAAAGGAAATTTTCAGAATTGGAAGGAAAACTATAGCTTAATTATCAGACATTTTCTTAAAGTTAATTTCCCTTGCCTTTGTCTCAGTGAACAAGCTCTTCATCAGAGAGAGGATTGATGAGCATCTTATTTTAATTAGCAGCGTGGAAGTAAATGTTCTGTGAAAAGTTGAGTGTATGTCCTCACTTCACAGGGCTGCAAGGGGAAAAAACTGTGAAAGATGTCATACAAGTTTACTAATGCCATACATTATATTTTCAGTTATGTTTCCTTCTAAAGAATGTTTTTCATCTGTGGTCACTACCATGTTTGACCATGGTGGGTTAATCATGAAGCTAATAATGATGGGAAAGTACAGAGCCACAGGTATGATCACAATCTGAAGGTATGTGAGCAGTGGGAAAGAAACAAAGTTTGAATTTGTGGAGTCAGAAGCTAGTCTCTGGAAATCCCTTCCAGGTATCATGGGTGTAAAATTATAAGCAGAAGATTTGTTTCAGAACATGTCTATTCAAAGCAGAAACTTTCTTCTGCCATGAGTGTACTGATAAAGCATCATACACACTCATAAATGTTTCAATTATTTTTATGTAAATCATGCAAAATAGAACTTATCAGAATTCTGGTATTTATAAGGGACAGATATGCTACAGAAATATAAAACAGGATGTATGCATGGGGATTTGCACATTTTATGAATACTCGATATCAATAATGTTTTAAAAATGAATGTTGGTTGTTCATGCTAAAGGAAAGACTGAATTCTTTGTCCAGAATCTACATAGAAAATATTTAAAAATCATTTTATCATAAAGAGGTAGTTTTAAGATCATGCGGCCAAAATTTGTCCAAAAAAAAATCCAAAAAAAAACAAAGCAAACAAAAAACAGTGTTAGTGTGGTGTATCATCAAGCAATTCATGAATAAAACTGTTGTTACCTTTCTAAATTCTGTGATACTTATGATATCCATCAGCTTTATAAAATTGTTAATTTGGGTTTTTCAATTTTAAATAAGTATTCACATTTATAGCTAATTTGTATTCATAAATCTGAGTGCTTATTCTTATAAACAGATCCCATTAATTAAACAAAGTTTCAGGTCCCTATACACCCGGATCTGCCTCTGAGGGTAACTCCTTCTAGGGATGAGGTCTTAGAAATGGAACAGATACTTCTTTATTGCAGAGTGGAGTTGTTCTTTCCAGAAAACATGAAATAGAGTTTGTTCCAGGAATGTAAGAATGGTCATCTTCAGAAAAATCTGTGAGTGTAATTACTCCATTCTTTGATTAAAGGAGAAAAATCATATGATCATCTCAGTAGATCCAAAAAATATATTGGATAAAATTTAATACCCATGTGAGATAAAACACATAGTGAATTGAAAATGGAAGGGATCATCCTTAACTTGATAAAGGTTACCTACCAAAAGACTATAACACTGACTGCACTTCAGGTAGAATATTAGAAGCAATCACTTTATGATGAGGAAGAGAATGAAAAACCTCCACCATACTGGTAACCAAAGCAAAAAGACAACAAAAGGCAATAAGAGATAAAAGGATTGGAAAGGAAATGTTTTTTTCTTAATCCACATATTATATGATTGTCCTCCTAGACTATTAAATTCAAGCTGCAGGAAATTGCTAGAAATAATAAACAAGATTGTTGTAGTCAAGATACAAAAATTAATTATAACTATATGCACTAGAAACAGTGATTAAGAAAATGTAATAATTGTTTTTAAAGACACCGTTCATATTAGCAACGGAACCTATCACATAGCCAGAAACAAATCGATCAGGAAAGGTCCAAGACCTATATGGAGAAAATGAATAATATCTTTATTGAAGGACATAAAAAAAGCCCTAAATAAATGGAGAGAGATAACTTTTGGTCATGGATGGGAAGAATAAATTTCATAAAGGTGTCAATTCCCTCTAAATTAATCTATAAATTTAATGAATTCCTATCATAATCCCATCACAGTTTTTTATAGACTGTGACAAGCTGGTTTGAAATTGCATATGGAAGAGGGTATAGCAAAGAATGGTTAAGTTAATTTCAAATAAGAATGAGGAGGAAGAATTTACCCTACCAGATATCAAGTTTTAAAGAGTTTTAGTTATTAAGATAATATTTACTCAAAAATGAATAAATATATCTTAGAAACATAATAGACTAATAAACTCTGACCCTCAAAAATATGAAAACTTTCTGCTTGACAAAGTCAGTATTTTATAATTCAGCAGGAAAATGGATTTTATAATAGGTAGCTGAGACAATTAGTATCCATATAGAAAAATACAAAACTATTTTTATTTGTTTAATGTTTATTTATTTTTGAGAGAGAGAGAGAGAGAGAGAGAGAGAGAGAGAGAGAGAGACCAAGTGCAAGCAGGGGAGGGGTGCAGGGAAAGGGAGACACAGAATCCAAAGCAGGCTCCAGGCTCTGGGCTGTAAGCACAGAATCTGACACAGGGCTCGAACTCACGTTCGGCAAAGTCAGTTGCTTAGCAGACTGAGCCATCCAGGTGCCCCAAGACAGAATTATTTATATGGTTTATACCAGTGGTTCTCAATCAGGGTGGTTTTGGCCCCCATAGGACACTTGGCAATGTTTGGATCATTCTTGCTTGCAACAACCAGAGGGGAAGATACAATTAGCGTCTAGTGGGTAGAGGCCAGAAATGCTACTGAACACTACAAAGCACAGGGAAGCCCCCACAACACAGGATTATTTAACCCACAATGTCAACAGTGCCCTAATTGAGAAACCCAGCTTTGGCTGGAACAGACTTCCTCCAGAAAACCACACCGTTAACTCCCTTATCACTTTCAAATCTGTTCCAAGTGTCACCTTCTCAGAAAGAGTGCTCTGAACCTCTCTATTTAAAATTACCACCTCATTTCCTTCTTTCATGACACTCCTGGTCTCTCTTACTTTGCTCTCCTTATTTATTCCATTGTGATCATGATCTACTAACAACTGATAACTTTTAGTTATTTATTGTGCTGTATTGTCCATTATCAGTCAGCTAGAATGTCTTGTTTTGTTCGCTGATCTAGCCCAAACACTTAGAATATTGCAGTAGTTAATAAATAAATAATCAATCCCCAGTGTTAATCAGAATGTAGAATAGTAGAATCTCTCATAAACTGCTGGTGGAGAGTGTCACTTTGGAGAGGAATTTGGCTTTGTCACAGATGTTTGGAGATGCACATACCAGGGAAGTTAATGCAAAGATGGAAGGTGGAGTCATCTCAGAACTTCCTTTCCCCAAGACCTCACCAAATGAGCCAATAAAGTCAGCACCTAGAAAAAGAGTCATCAAGTTACTTTTGAGGAATAACACAAATCCAAAAACTTCAACAGCATGTAGCTGAGGAAAGATTAAGAACAGAAGAAAATTGCAGTATAGCAGGGCTCCTACCGTTGCTCATCTCCCAATCTGTATACCCTAGTCTCTTTCATTTTTAAATAATACATAGAAATGTATATACATTTTATTCTTCTAATAGAAAAACCTGATTTTAACAGAAGCTCTTATCCAAGAGCACAATTCTAGAAGAATCACATGAGTAATGTGTGTGTGAGTGTGCAGGTGTGTTAATGTATTTATATCCTAATACCCAACTCTAGATCTACCGAACCAGAGACTCTAGATAAGAAGCCCAAGAGTCTGCGTGTGTGGTTTCACTTTTTAAAAAAAGGTTTTCAACTGATTCTGATGATCAGCCAAGTTTTACAACTATTTATCTAGTAGGTTTTCAAATGTGTTCCAAGAAACCCAGAGTATCTAAGTAGAGGTATCTGACAAGTCATTGCTTGGGCATTCTGGGAAAGTAGATGCTTTTTTCTCTTCTCTATAGAAAGATTTTGTGTAAGCTATTGCTTGGAACAAAAAGCGCTTTTTCTTCAAAAAAAAAATATTCATAATCCACCGGTCTAGGGAAAGCATGTAAATTGAGTGACCATTAAAGTGTACTGTAATGTGCCACCCCAATCTTCAGGAATGAGAAAATCTTCCTCTCAGATGTTGTGAGTGCTGTCAGAAGCTGAGGCTCAGCTGCCATCCATCCTTGAGGATTGTGTCAGGTGCAGAAAGCTGCCGGGGCCTGTCTCCTCCCAGGGAAAGTCCCTATCCAATGACTAATCTATATAAGTGTAGAAAGGCCTGGCCCTCTTGCCTCAATTCAAGACAACTTTGAAGACCCATCCCATTGCCCCCCAAGGTGTCAACTGAGCCCTTCATAAGAACAGCATCACAGTTTTTTCTGCCCAATCCTGCTCCCTTTCACTCTCCAAGTCTACACCCTCAGAACACCTGCTAATAAGCTCTCTGTTCACGAATCTGAATCTCAGAGTCTGTGTTTAAGAAATGCAATGCACTATACCAAGTAAACTTAGGTCATACGATGATATGATGCCTGACACCGTATCACACCCAAGAGGATGAACGGACTAAATGACTTCAAAGGAGGAAAAATGCACCACATGACAAAATCAGACTGTGCTGCATTCCAGCTGGTCTCCATTCATAACAGATCTAATTGTCTGCAAGTTGTGAGTTAGCAAAATAGGAAATTTGCAAGGCGTGCTGGCATGATGTTGCAATGAAAACACATGTGTAGCATTATCTCCAACCAGATGCACTGTTTGGAATCCCCATTCATGACAAGAGTTGGAGAAACATAGGCGAGTGATAATTAGTCTGAGGAATTGAACTTTTGGAGAAAAATCAAAGAATTTGTTGTAAAGACAGTAGCCCCTACCTGTGAAGCTCAGTGGAAAGAATTCAATAAACTACACCCACTTTCCAATTTGGGTCAATTGACATACTTGTAATCAATTTATGTATTTTGGGGTTACAATGACAATTCTATAAATAACTTAAAATGTGTACATATTAATATGAGGAAACAATGCATCCCAAAGTTTTGGAAATCATTTACTGGTGGTGGCAAGGTTCCACTGGTGCTGCAGGGGACCCAGTGAGCTCCATTTTGAGTAAGGACATGAGGCCACCAGTGGAAAGCAAGCTCTGCCCAGCTTGTCGGTACTGTTCACGTCTGAGGCTGTGCACTCTCTGAATTCTTGTGTTTCTGGAGATTTATAGTTGTTGCTATTTCACTCTTAAATAAATTCTTGTCTAGAGAAACACCAGTTAATGTCACGAGGAAGCCTTCAGATGAAGAACCACTGAAAATGGTAAAAGTATCACTGTCAATACTGAAAAAAGCCCAGTCACAGAGATATTTGACAGAACTGCTAGGGATGTGCGAAGTCTGGAACATGCAAAGAATTTCCTATGCAGGAGTTTCTATGACAGAGAAGATGGAGAATAAGAAAGTCCGTAGTTTTATTCTGTAGCTAAACTGATCACCGTCTCAAACTTTTGTTGAATTGTTTTGGGGAATACAGATTTGTATGCATTTATTTCCCCCCAAATCTGTGTATTTATCATTACAATAAGTAAATGTGGCAAAAAGCAAAAATGAAAACAACTTTGACCTAACATTTTTCCAACCCTCTGTAATATGGATGCTGCTTAATATATTTTATTTCTCATGAGAATATATATTTACATTTGAGTGTTTTCTTAACTTCTTTCTACTTTTCATAAAGCCAACTAATGCATAAATAAAAAGACAAGCATAATATTGTAAGGAACCCTAGCCAGTTTTCTGGGATTCAACATATGTTAGTTACTTACATTACTTACCCAAACTTTCTCCAATGCCTACAACTTGGCTCAATATGCCAGATAAAGAATATTGCCTTGAGTTTTTAAATATAATCTAAATGCTTAGATCTACTCCAAACGTGAATAACTGCTAGAGATAAGATGAAAATATTCTTCTTTTTTCAATGACTCTTTATTATAATGGGCTATTTATTAAAATAGAAGATGAATTATTTATCTGCCCACCATAGAAATCTTCTGTGAACTGGTAGCAAATGGAGAAACACAATTAAAACTGTAAAACAAAATCTTCATCTCATGCAGATGGGTAATGGAGAATAAGACACACTAAGAATTTCATTAAACCAGAGTAATTTTAAGGCTTAAATTCAAAAAAGGAGCCCCAAAATAAGCTGTGTGAAGGGAATAGAAAGAGCTAACTTGTGCTGTATAAGAGAGCAGAAAGTATTTGTTTTTATTTCTGAGAAGAAAGAAGCAGAGGATAAAAGATGCGGAGGGAGAGAGAGAGAGGTGGGCTGTACAGATGGCAAGAAGGATCTGGATTTGTAGGAATGGCTAAGACGCTTGAAAATGCAAAGCGTCTAATAATCAGTTAAGAATGTTTGTGTGGTTGCAAACACAAACTTGGAATTTCCAGATCTCCAGTAGAGTCAGCTGTACCCACAAATGCCTTCACTGAGGGGTGTGTGTGTTTGTGTGTGTGTGTGTGTGTGTGTGTGTGAGATAAAGTCTATGTATGGACTTGTGTGAAGAAAGGCACATGCATAGGATGGTGAACAGAAGCAACAACTCAGATCAAAGGTGAACTTGAAAAAAGAATTCCCCTGGGAATTTGCAGCCTTCATGGGGAGAGCCTTGGACTTTCCACAAATCATAGAATGCTGACAGTATGGTGGTGCGTAGCTCAATAGCCGTACTTAAATGTTACAGATTCAACCCAGCTGACATTTGGGGTTCAAATTTGAGCAGGTACTGGTGCATCTTATAACTCAAAATACAACAATACCAGTTCCTGCTAAATATAACTCTGGTAGTCTCTAAGGACTTGGTTTAACTTCATCATGACTCTTTTCTTAAGGTCAGAGATACAATCTGAGTTATGCTGATTCAATCTATTCAGATCAGTAGGAACAACCCTTCTCTCCACCCCAGACCCCTCCACTGCATCAAGAGGCAGATGTTAGCTTCTCTAGCTAGATGTTAATTAATTGAAGTTTTCCTCCCCAATTTGAAAACCCTGATCCTGCCACCATTCCTATACTAGTAAGAGATTTTTGTTCCAATTCTTTGTAAACCTCTCTTTCATGACAAATTCAGATACAAAAAAAGAAAAAGCACACATTGTCATCAACACAGTCATATCCTCCCAAGATGTCTTTAACCAAGAAAGAACCATGTTGGAGACTTTCTCATGTCTCATACCCCTCTAGTCTCCTCCTCTTCTTAGATCGTTAATGGCTTATTGAATATGTAACTGCTCTCTGCAAATCCTTTTCAAGTTTTAGATATTTTTTTATCATCTTACTTCAGATTAATAGGAACTGATTCTTTTCTTCCTCTCTCATAAAGGCAGTTTCCTTTACAGAACACTTTGTGGAAATGGGTTTACTGTTGTTTTGGGGCTCCCCCACATTGAAATAGCTTCATTATTATTTCTCCCATGCCTGATTTATGAAATATATGCTCATTTTAAGATTTAATCAAGTATAGATGTAAATAATTAAGACAGTGAAAAAATCACACATAACTAGCATGGCTGTATATTTGTTATCCAAACTGGGACCTTTTGTTAGAATGAAATAGGGTGTTAATAACTACTTTGGGACAATAGACTGTCCCAGGTAAATCAAGACACATGGTTACCCTAATAACACCCTACAACATATTCTATAAATATATATATATATTATATTCATAATAGGTAGAATGCACACCTATTTAGAAAAATTGGATCATACTATGCAGTTTGCAGGCTTTAAAAAATGTTTATTGATTTTGAGAGAGAAAGAGAGAGAGTAGGAGAGGGGCAGAGAGAGAATCTCAAGCAGGCTCCTGACTATCGGCACAGAGCCTGACTTGGAGCTCCATCTCATGAACTGTGAGATCATGACTTAAGCCAAAATCAAGAGTCCAACACTTAACCAATAATCACTTTCTCATCATGAAATGATTCTTTTTATTTCAGGTAATATCCTTTGTCTAAAGATCTACTTTTTCTAATATTAATATAGCTACTCTTACTTTTGTTTATTAATATTAGCTTGGGATGCTTTTATTTTTTTGCATCCATCTACATTTAATCTATGTCATTTATTGGAAACAGAGATCCTATAAACAGCAAATAGTTTGATCTTGACCTTTTTTATCCAGTTTTACAATCTCTGCCATTGATTGGAATGTTAAGGCCATTTATATTTGGTTGAATTTAAATACACAATCTTACTGTTTGTTTTCCATTAGTCTCAACTGTTGTTTAAACTTTTCATTTTTGGGGTGCGTAGGTGGCTCAGTTGGTTAAGTGCCTGATTTTGGCTCAGGTCATGATCTGATGGTTCATGAGTTCAAGCCCCACATCAGGCTCTGTGCTGACACCTCAGAGCCTGGAGCCTGCCTCAGATTCTGTGTCTCCCTCTCTTTCTGCCCCTCCCTGCTTTCTCACTCTCTCTCTCTCTCACTCAAAAATAAATAAAACATTTAAAAAATTTTTAAACTTTTCATTTTTATAATGGTTTTCAGTTGATTCTCTTTATCTCCACAAATGAACAATAATATAACCTAAGTATAATGATAATTTTGCTTTCTCCTTACTTACCGATATCTGGTATTTTTAATATATGCCAAGTAGTACTGTTACTGATAGATATTAATGTTTTAATTTCTAGAATGAAAATGGCTAACAAATATATAACAGTTAACAAATATGGCAGGCATGGTTCTACCTGGTTCTAAATGGATTATGCAGTTAATCCCCACAACAATCTTGTGAAATAGTTTGCATTACTATTCCCAGGATAGGAAAGTGATATAAAAAGGTGAAAAAACTTGTCCAAGATCATACAGCAAATAAGTGGTAGAACTGGATTAAATTCAGGGCAACCTAGTTCCAAGGCCCATGCTTTTAAGTAACAACACTATCCCTGCATAAAGAAAATGTCTAGTGATCCTTCAGTAAGCATGATATTGACCATAAGTAGAGTTTTTCCTTTTAAGTTAAAAAAGTATTTTCCTATTACTCTATGACCTATGTCATAAATAGAGGATAGAGACATTTTCCCCAACTTTAGCACATACTAAAGTAAATATTGATTTACCCCTTTTGCCTATTAATATGTTAAATACACACTTTAATGTGTTCTCCCTCTCTCTCTCTCTCTCTCTCTCTCTCTCTCTGATGGATGAATGTACCTAAGTTTCAGAACAGAAGCAGGGTTAGCTCTTTAATTATAATTTCCTGTGTCATTATAAAACAATGAAAACAAATACTCATCTTAGATGATATAGGGCCAAGTTTCAAGAAGTAGACAGTTTCTTTACTGTTGTCCTCATTATTTATCACCCCTCCTTAAAAGAGGTAAGTTTTATATAGCCTTAGCTGATGTATTGGTATGCATATTCCCTAGCATCTGCCCTGTTTTACTTTCTTTATCTCAAATGAGCCATGTAAAAGTCTTCTGTGCATGAAAGCTGTCCTTCCTAAGAGTTTTCCTGTGCTTTATTTTTAAGTTAGCCTGCATTTTTTTTTGAAATGGCTTTGTGAGTATTTCTATTTTTTTAAATTCCAATATAGTTAACATGCAGTGTTATATTAGTTCTAGATGTACAATATAATGATTCAAGAATTCTCTAGGTGACTCAGTGTTCATCATGATACATGTACTCTTAATCCCCTTGACCTATTTCACCCATTCCCCCATCCATCTCTCCTCCGGTAACCATCAGTGTGTTCTCTAGAGTTGAGAGTCTATTTTTGGTTTGTCTCTTTTTCTCTTCATTCGTTTTGTTTCTTAAATTTCCCATATGAGTAAAATCATGGGTATTTATCTTTCTCTGATTGACATTTCATTTAGCATTATACCTCCTAGATCCATTCATGTGGTTGCAAATGATTTAGCCTGCATTTTTGAAATTTTTTCACTTATTCCTAAGAATTCATCTTTGATATGTTTACCTTCTCCAATAAAGCCAGCTACTTTACCTTGTATCTAGATACTCCCTGAAACACCAAACTGGCGAGAAAAGATGAAGTGCTTTGAACACTCATAACCTAGTGTTCTGACCAAAAACTCTGATCTTTGGTAGACCAAGTAGGCTAACCACCCCCTCCCCCAGTATATGCAGCTCAAGTATGTATAATTTTCTGTTTGGGGGAGGTTTTAAAATATAAACTCCAGTTTCCTTAACTCAGTGGTAAAGAAGAATCTACAGATCTCCATAGATATGAATGTTATTAGGAGTGCTTTTGGCTGATAAGAAATTAGAACAAAAGTACCCCTATGGGAGCTAGAAAAACCTTAGAAATTCTATGTATTTATCAATAAGTAGTTCTCAAATTTCTACCCAGGACATAGAGTTTAATAATGTATATGTGTTATGGTATAGTATTTGATAGTAAGCGATCCTATAAGCCAGTATTTCAAGAGAAGAATAATCATTCAAAATACAAAGGCAGAAAAAATTTTGAGGAAATCTATTTTTAGCATCACCTAATTTCCCACTTAAGATGTAAGTAATATTGGTACAAATAGTTCCATAAGAAACTGGGTTGTTTTTTTTTTCCCAGCTACTTTCTAGTTTTACTCTAAGTACAACTGAAATGAAATTTTGCCTAAGTGTCTATTAAAAAAATAATGGGAAGATAGACAGATCATTTTAAAAGATGCAGGTGGAAATTCAGAGTCAGCTGTTTTAAAATTTATGAGCAGCAGCAGTAATTTAACTTGTGATGGGGACAATTTTATTCCCATTCCCACGAATGCTAATGTTCACTTTCAGTTATTAAAATTAATCTGACTCAATTATATTCTGTGGGCTGTGTTCACCTGTACTGATTAATAATAGCAACAAACATTAAGTATGGTTTTGTGATCTGTGACACTATATGACTATTAATACCAAATATGAAAGGGTTGAAAGCATGTCCTTTTGACCCAAAATCCAAGGCCCATTAGGAATTAATGGTAATGATATTCTAAAGATAATGTCATTCATTCGTTTGACAAATATTTATTGAGTCTGTCCATAGAACCATGCTTAGGGAAAGGAAACCAACATTGACTAAGCACTTCAATATATGCCAAGAATTGTGTTAGGCTTTTGCTACACCTTTCCTATTTAATCCTACAGCAGCCACATGAGAATAGGTATTATCATTACAGTTTACAGATGAAAAAGTATAAATTTATCAAGGCTAAATAACTATTTCAATGTCAAACAAAGGATAAGCAGTAGCTCTGTAATTCATATCCATACTTCCAAAATCTCAATTCTTTTTATTATACTATGTTCCTAGTTTCTTGGGTGGATTCCAAGAAGTATAAGACATCCTATTGTCAAGAGCTTACAGCCTAATTGAAAACACGGGATATGAAAATGGGCATTCATTCTACAAATATTTTTAGGCCTTTGTAAGGAGCAGTGTTTCATAAAGGTGGAGAAAAATACAAGTCAATAATAATTGTGATTTATATCCATTGCATTGAGAAATTCAGAAATTTGCTTCTTTTGTCCTTTTGTGGACAAATAAAATTATATATGTTTTAAAAATCTATTTCAATAAAATGCTTTCTTCTTTAAAACTATTAGTAATAAACTAAAGCATGAAATTTTCCAAGAAGTGATCACCTTCTGATGCTTGCAAACTTAATCACACCCTTGGATTCAACTTAAAACACCGGAATTGCTCATAGACATTTAAGGGGAAACCCAATTCATGCATTTTCTGGTTCAACCTTATATATATACATACATATATATTACCTATCTACATATGTATTATCTATCTATTGTCTAATTGGTTAAAATAGTTCTTTTTCTTTTTGTTTTTCAAGTCCTTTTTCATACACCACTTGGGAATCGTTAATGTATTTATTGTCTCTAAAATGAAAGCCCCAGTGCACCTGGGTGGCTCAGTCAGTTGAGCATCCCACTTTGGCTCAGGTCATGATGTCACAGTTTGTGAGTTTGAGCCCAGCATCAGGCTCTGTGCTATCAGTGCAGAGCCTGCTTGAGATCCTCTGTCTCCCTCTCTCTGTCCCTCCCCTGCTCACATTCTCTCTCAAAAATGAATAAACATTTAATAAAATGAAATGAAATGAAAGTCCCTATTTTTATCCCCAAACTGTGCCAATCCTGTTTTCCAACTCAGTGAACGGCACCACCATCATCCAGTTGCTCAAGCCAAAAACCTAGAAGTCATTACTGATTCTTTCTTTTCCCAACCCACAATTCCATCACCCATATAATCCATCAGTTCATCTTTCAGTGCTCTGAAAGATGCACCACAAATACATAGTTCTCTCCAATTTCACTTCCTCCACCATAATCTACCCCACTGCTACCTGACATCTGGTTAGTGGTAATAACCACCTCATTGATCATTGCTTCTGTTCCTGCACCACTCCATATTTTCTCTTCATGGTAGCCAAATCAAGTCTTTTTTTGTTTTGTTTTGTTTTGTCTTTTAAATAATTCAGATATTGTCTCTTCTCTATTTTAACACAATACCATTCAATGCATCCATTCATTGATTGCTTTAAAAACAACATCATCTCAAACACTTTTTGTTTGTTTCCTTTTACATTTCCAATCCTAAAATCCTCTCATCCTATTATGTTAGGAACAGCAGCATGATATTTCTAGCTAAGATACAAACACCACATGAAATCAGGCACAGTTGCTCACATCTTACATTTCAACTCTACTGGGAGCTGGTTTTGTAGCAATAACAGGGGAGTTTCTCCTTTGATTGTTTTGAGATAGATTCAGGCTGCATCTGTATGTTCTTTGGCAGGTTTTTGTTTGTTTGGTTGGTTGGTTTTAGCTTGAATACAAGCACTTTCTTAGTTCACCTTGGTTCTAGAGACTGAAAAATCCATCAATCCTGGGAGAGAAGAGGAGGATACATATATTTTAAGGCATGATATACTACTTAAAGAGATTTTTTTAAGTCTACTTTAACACACTGATCCCTTTTGACATGAGACTTACTTGACACCAGAGATGAAAATTTAAATCTTCGTTATGTCCGTGTGGATCTTAATCTGAAGGTTCCCAGTTCTCTTCCTTGACAGCTTTTGTTCAGAGGTCTAGTGCTATGTGACCAGAGTCACATCTTAATAATCCTTGGGATGCACAGCAGTCCATTAGAATGCTGAAGAACAAATTAATTTAAGACAGTTGAATGATCAAAACTGATAGGGTCAGAATATGATATTGGTACTCTATATGAGGAAGCATTAATCCAGAGAGAAAATGTAAGACTCATGATCTTTTCCTTATACATTTGGAGAGGCAGGCACTGACTCGGTACTGGGTTTTTCTACCCAGAATCCACCACTACTGCAAATCTCTCATTAGTGAAAAATAAATGATGTATCAATTTTAATGAACCTGAGTAAAGATTTTCATGTTGCATTTTCAACGCTACATGAATTTTTATTAGTGAATGGCTTGATGACTATTTTGAATCCTCAGGGAGCATTCTTAGAGAAGTCATAACAATGCCAAAAATTATGAAAGGTGTAGAATTTTAAATAAAATCATCAGAGTAGAAGCAAATGACTAAGTAAAGGAGTAATTTATTGTCACATTTGCCTGTGTACTTGCTTATTTACTTCGGATATTTTGACTATATGCACAGAGGGTAAAGATAAAAGTGAGATCAGAAACCAAAACAAGAGTGGAATAATTACAGTATTTGAGCAATATATTGATGTCTGGGCTTCCAAAACAAAAAAGGGAAGAGGTCTTTACACAAGCTCTTACATGGGTTTTTATTATCTGATAAAAAGCTTACAACATTTTTTTTAATGTGAAAGTTTTCCTGCCACTAAAAGCTAAAAATATCTCATAGATATTTTTTTTCTTTCACAAGTATTATCAAGATGCCACAGTGAAGAACATGAACACACCTCTTGGGTTCAAAGAATCAAGTCTTCCTTTGAGACTCAGTTTCCACATGTGCAAAATGACAGTAACAACATCGACCTTATAGAACTTTTATAAAGATTAAAAGAAAATTAAGTAAAATGTAAAAGCGTGTTGTAATATAAAAGTGAAGAACTTACAATAGTTCTTGGCACAAAATAAGCACTATATGTGCTAATATTATCATTATTTTTTATTGTCATGACGGAAATCACCAGTTTCTTTCCACAACCTTCTTTCCAGTCCAGCTCCTAAAAGGTCCTCTTTTTTAACTATTTCCAGGTTTAGTACATCTTGTTGTTAACTCCACAGAGCTAAGTAACATTCAAACATTTGATTCATCAAATTACAACCCTCCCCCACCTTCTATTCCTGGGTCATGTTCTCTATCCTCCACTGGGCAATTCAGTAATTTCAAGGACTGGATGCCTAAACATTCAATACTCATTCATCCAACCCAGGCTTTGACTCATACTGTAAAGATGGTAAGTCATATTAAGGAAATGGTCATTTCCCATAGATCTACAGAAGCTAGAAAAAAAACATAAGCTATCCAGCAAAAATTTTTATTAGCTTCACAAAAATAGTAATAGCATAGTATCAAATCACTTTCTTCATAGAATCTCTCCAATACCTAAGCTAAAAATACTTTGCATTCTGGTGCTGTGACCAGATAGAATTTTGTGAGACACCAGAGAAATAGGTGAGGTTGCTCAAATATTAGTCAGTTTAACCATGCTTTTGACAGAAAACAAACCACATGCAGTTTAAGATTATAGTGTAGATATTGTGTGTTATTGATGGAGGGAGCACATATACTTGAATTACTAAGCTTTCACAAGGAAGTCTTCATATTCTGCACTAGCTGGGGGAAGATCTGAAATGTACTGAAGTTGGCAACTTGCTCTGAGATGCATGGAAAGTATGGTGGATCAACAGATGGACAAATGGAAGGATGGGTAATGTGACAAAGCAAAGACAACAAAATGTGAACAATTGTAGCATACAGATAGTGGGTATATGGATGTCCAGTATATAATTCTTTCAACTTCTCTGCACATTTCATAGTTTTTACAATGAGATGTTTGAAAAAAGCTGAAAGGCCTGATTTTCTTCTATCAGCATTGAAGGCAGTGGTTTGTATGGAAGCAGAGCTACATGATTTTTTTCCAGAAAAAAAAATAGAACATTAACCTGTTTAAAACCTGGATATACATTCTCAGGCCCTAAAAATCTTCATCATAAGGCAGGGATGAAAAGTCTCTGTCCTGCATATATTTAAAATAAATATTAACCATTAGCAAATTTGAGTTAAGAAAATCCCAGTGTGGTGCCTACAGGCCATATAATTTTCAATAATGTTGCCTTCTAGTAATCCCCTGGAATGATGATCTTGTCTCAAGATGTAGACCCCCAAAACCTGCAAGTATTGACCTGTTAGGCAGATTTTCTTAAATCTTGTCTTTTAAAATATTAGATAGTGTCAGGAAAGGTCAATAACTTGAGGTTTAGTTTAATATTAAAGCATGAATATCTCTTAATACAGGTTGAGAAAAGACCAGTCTAGGAAGAAAACGTAAAGCAAGGCATGGAAATATGGAACTAAGAGGCTCGTTTAACAAGTGGGAAAGAAGCTAAGGATGACTACAGAAAACATGAGGCAGAAAATGGAAAATATGGGTTTAGAAGGTGGGAGGGTCCCCATTCAAAGTCATGATCCATAATTTAGACTGTGTTCCACATGTAATAAAAAACTGTCACGTATTTTTTTTAGCAAAAGAGAATGTAGATTTGTGGTTTAAAAAAGTGACTATCCTGGCATAATGGAGAATGTGCTAGAGAGATAAGATGAAATTAAAGCCAGAAGAACAGACTAATTAGAAGTTTTCTTTTCTCTCTCTCTCTCTCTCTCTCTCTCACCTTCTCACTATCTCATTTCTCAAATTCTTGGCTTCTTTGATTCTGTGTTTTTGGGAAAGGTGTGTGTGTATATGTATACATATACGTGTGTATACATATATATGTACATATGTGTTTACGTATATACCCGATAGACTGAGTCTCAAACATTGATATGTAACAACATCCCCCAAGGAGCTTGTTAAAAATACAGGTGCCCGGGCCTGGCCCCAGACCTGGAAACTACTGAAAAACCTCATTAGCTAGACATTCTGAACATTACTAACAAGCACATTACACAAAATGATGGACCTATAAATGAACTTTTGGCAAGCAATCCACTGATCATTTCATAAGGGCAACATCTGTCCTGCCTTTGTCTTGATGTTTCATTGAATTTTTATGAGAAGTACAATTCTATGTCTGATTTGAGTTATCTCAGAAATTAGTGCTTTAAAGAGATTTGCCTGAGGGGCTCCCACGTAAGAATTAACAATGACTTCATTATCACAGTGAGCTGCCATTTAAAGTCTTATCATAGGAGAGAAAACAAAGCCAGCTGCCATTTCTTGGGAGTCCATGCACTTAGCACCCCACACCTGAATTGCTGTGTTTTACCATTAGGAAACTATGAATGTCAAAGTCTCTTGAGGACAGGGTGTCCATGTTGACATAGACAGTAGCCTTAGTACTGAATGCCACCAACTAATGCTATCCTTGTTAGAAAAGACAGATATGTGTATGTTCAATATTATGTATTCTCTCATTCACTCATGTACTCATTCAGTCAGTCATGATGTCAACACTCATGAAACTTACATATATATACATATGAATATGAATAGGAATAAAGTCATATGGTATCTTTTACAATATGACTTATTTGACTTAGTGTAATACCCTCTAGGCCCATCCATGTTGTCTCAAATGGCATAATTTTATCATTTTATGGCTGCATAATATTCAATATAATCCATATATATATTCCATACATATAATATAACGGAATATTATTCCATATTATATATGGAATATTTATACATAATAGATATTTGTAAATGATATTTCCAATAAGGGGTTAATATCCAAAATACATAAAAAACTTATACAACTCTTTGAGAAACCTCCATACCATTTCCTAGAGTGGCTGCACCAGTTTGCATTCCCACCAACAGTATAAGAGGGTTCCTCTTTTTTTATCTTTGCCAACAGCTGTTGTTTTCTGTGTTGTTAATATTAGCCATTCTGACAGGTGTGAGGTGGTATCTCATTGTAGTTTTGATGTGCGTTTCCCTGATGAGTGATGTTGAGCATCTTTTCATGTATGTGTTAGCCATCTGTATGTCTTCTTTAAAAAAAATGTCTACTCATGTCTTCTGCCCATTTCTTAATTGGGTTATTTGTTTTTTGGGTGTTGAGTATGGTAAGTTCTTTTTAGATTTTGGATACTAGCCTTCTATCAGATATGCAATTTGCAAATATCTTTTCCCATTCTGAAGTTTGTCTTTGAGTTTTGTGGATCGTTTCCTTTGCTGTTTTGTCTTGATGAAATCCCAATAGTTCATTTTTGCTTTTGTTTCCCTTACCTCCAGAGACATGTCTAGTAAGAATTTGCTAGGGCCAGTGTTGAAAAGGCAGGTACCCATGTTCTCCCCTAGAATTTTGATGGGTTTCTGTTCCACATTTAGGTCTTTCATCCATCTTGAATTTATTTTTTGTGTAGTATAATAAAGCAGTCCAGGTTTATTCTTTTACATGTTTCTGTCCAGTTGTCCCAACATCATGTGTTGAAGAGACTGTCTTTTTCCCAATGGATATTCTTTCCTGCTTTATCAAAAATTAGTTGACCATGTAGCTGTGGGTCCATTTCTGTGTTTTCTATTCTGTTCCATTGATCTATATATCTGTTTTGTTCTAGTACCATACTGTCTTGGATCACTACAGCTTTGTAAAGTAACTTGAGGTCCAGAATTGTGATGCATCCAGATTTGGTTTTCTTTCTCAAAATTGCTCTGACTATTCAGGGTTGTTTTGGTTCCATACAAATTTTAGGATTGTTTGTTCTAGGTCTGTGAAAAATGCTGGTGGTATTTTGATAGGGATTGCGTTAAATGTATAGATTGCTTTTGGGTCGACATTTTAACAATATTTGTTCTTCCAATCCATGAGCATGGAACATTTTTCCATTTCTTTGTGTCTTCTTCAATTTCTTTCGTGAGTATTTTGTAGTTTCCAGAGTATACATCTTTTTTTTCTTTGGTTAGGTTTATTCCTAGACATCTTATGGTTTTGGGTGCAACAGTAAATGGGACTGATTCCTGGATTTCTCCTTCTGCCCCTTCATCATTGGTATATAGAAATGCAACAGATTTCCATACAGTGATTTTGTATCCTGTGACTTTACCGAATTCGTGTATCAGTTCTAGCAATTTTTTGGTGGAGTCTTCTGGGTTTTCTACATGGAGTATCATGTTGTCTGTGAATAGTGAAAGCTTGACCTCTTCCTTGTGGATTTGGATGCCTTGTAGTTTTTGTTGTTGTTGTCTGATTGCTGAGGCTAGAACTTCCAGTACTATGTTAAATAACAATGGTGAGAGTGGACATCCCTGTCTTGTTCCTAACTTTATAGGAAAAGCTCTCAGTTTTTCTCCATTGAGGATGATATTAGCTACAGAACTACCCTATGATCCAGCAATTGCACTAGTAGGTATTTATCCAAAGGATGCAAAAATACTGATTTGAAGGGACACATGCACTCTGGTGTTTATAGAAGCATTATCAACAATAGCAACATTCTGGAAAGAGTCCAAATTTTCATTGACTGATGAATGGATAAAGAAGTTGTGGAATATTACTCAGCCATAAAAAATGAAATCTTGCCATTTGCAATAACGTGGATGGAGCTAGAGTGTATTTTGCTAAGTGAAATAAGTCAGAGAAAGACAAACACCATATGAGTTCACTCATATGTGGAATTAAGAAACAAAACAGATAAACATAGTGGGGGAAAGAGAGAGAGGCAAATCATAACACACACTCTTAACTATAGAGATCAAACTGAGGGTTGCTGTAGGGGAGATTGGTGGGAGGATGGGTTAATTGGGTGATAAGTATTAAGGATGGCTTTTGTTGTGATGAGCACTAGGTATTATACATAAGTGATGAATCATTAAATTCTACTCCTGAAACTAATATTATACTATATGTTAACCAACCAACAACCCAAAACCTCCAAAAATCTAACAACTCAACATCAGAAAATGTGATTAAAAAATAGACAGAAGACCTGAATAGAAATCTTTCCAAAGAAGATGCAGATGACCAACAGACATAAGAAAAGATGCTCAACATCATTCATCATCAAGGAAATGCAAATCGACCCCACAATGAGATATCATCTCACACCTATTAGAATGACTAAGACTTTTGCAGTTTTAGGAAATGAGACCTGGATATGTAACTATTGGGTAAGTCCTAATAAGTGATTAAACCTCATTCACCTTGGTCATGAGACAGGGGACCTAGTGTTAGATTTGAGGGAATTATACCTCAAAGATAAACATTCTTTAAAGATAACTCATCCCTGGTGAGTAGACACCTGAGCGAAATGGAATGTAAGTCCCTATAAGTGTGAGGATCTCAGAAATCTGGGGTGTCAAATTAAAGATTGTCACAAATTCTTGGATACTCCTTCCACTTAGGAGTGTAGACTATGCCTTCTCCTTTTGAATCTGGGCAGAATGTGGTGCTGTTTTGATCAATATAAAGTGATACTGTGTCACAGCACTTGGGCCTGGCCTTAGTAACAGTTTCTACAGCTGTCCTTTGGAACACTTTTGCAACATGGAGCCCTGTTTACCCAGGAGCTGTCCTGCTATCAAGCCCAGGCTAGCTACATAAAAAGGTAAGACAGGGATGTGAGGAGAGAGAGAGTTCTGGCCAGGCTTCAGTTGTCCCAGATTCAACCATTTGAATCATCTCAGCAGGACAATGTTTTGGGGTAGTTTGTACCATGGCAGTAGATAGCCAATGGGGAAGGCTGTGAAGGCATCCATGATGGTATGTCCTTGAGAGGTCAGGCAAAAGCCTCTCATAGCTGAACCCATTAAGGAGGTAAAAGTGCTCTAGGGAAGCTTCCTATCCTCAAGGAGATCACTCAGGCCTGGCAAAGGAGAAATGACAGTGGTGACCACTATGACAAAAGATACTCTTCAAAGAGTTGTTTAATCCAAGGAAAAGGAGGCAACCTTGAAAGATGATGGTCCCTGCACTGCCTGACAGCCTGTTGGAGGGATATCTGACCTAGGTTTAATTTAAACAAAGAAAGTTAATATCTTGCAGCTGAGTGTGAAGCAATTCTCACTGGTTAGAAATGGACTGAGTTGTCTCCATCATTTCCTTGAAGGATGAACTTGGAAAAACCATTGAGTCTCAATTTCTTCTTTTACAAAATAGGGTAAACTCCTGCCCTGTCTACCTTGGAGAGTTATTTTAAAATAATTAAAATAATGGACATGAAATCATTTTGAAAACTATAAATAACATATATGGACAATAAACTATGATAACCTAAAAGTATGATAAGCATTAATCTATTACATGCTCAAGTATGTTTTTAATTGAATGAGAAGGAAATCTGTTTGCCTTTATACATGTATATGTGTGCACACACACATATACATACACACAAGAGCTCTCTTCCTTGGCCATCTCTATACCTGAGCATAAGCCTCCATATTCCACAGACAGAAGATAGGTCTAGTTGACAAGATGATCTCAAAACTAAAGGGGAAGGTAGGTGGAGTTATCTCTCTTCTGGCATCATGCTTGGTCCTTTACATGCATTTATATCATAAACCATACAATCCAATTCATCATTATTATCCCTTTGTTCAAATGAGGAAGCTGAAGCATAAGTAGGTAAGTTACTTTGCCCAGAGTCACAGACTATTAAATGGTAGAGCTTGGTTCAGACTCCAGTATGTGTAATCACCAAAACCTGTGCTTTTTCTCCTTCTATGCCTTGTTGAACAAAATCATAATCATAATCATAATCAAGAACAATGAAAAGTTTTCACTGTAGCTGGGGTACACCAGGGCTCACCAGCCTTGTGAATTAAACTGGTGAGTCAGTTGTCAGTCAACTGTCAGTCAGAGTGATGAGTAAACTAATTTCTACTAAACGTCTGGATCATCAACTTTTGATGTACAGATATGGATTTCTGGCTTCAGCCAAATGCAAGGAAAGCCTGACAAGAAGTGAACTAAGGATTGTGTAAGAAACGAAGGTTGTAAATAGAACCAAAGACTCAGCATTCTATTAGATACGGGAGGGATTTGCTATTTCCTATCTTTCCCCCTCTCCATTATTCCTACCAACACAGAAACTCATCCTCAAATCCCTGGTGTGCTGTCCCATGAATGCACCTTGTAAGCTTTAAATTTTAACCTGCTAAGCCATCCTTCTGTCTACACCAGGACACCACAAGGAATTCAGCTGTGTGATTCAAAGATGGCTTCTCTCCATCAATCCTGCAGGGTGTGGAGAAGTATAAAAGACAGTAACTATTAAGTCCAGAACAAAAAAATAAACATTCATCTGCCTTGCTGTGATGGAGGGTCAATGAAACAGCCTATGTAGTTCTACTGATCAGCTAGAGTTGAGCTTGATTGGCTAAGTTTGAGGTGTTGAAAAGAACTGAAGAGCTACACTTAAGAAGAGAAAATACTTGGGAGTAATTGGGCAGAAGAGGGAGAGGACAAGAAAGGAGAAGATTCCATGATGTGACTTGTCCTCTATAATCTCTACAATCTTCTGCAAGTCTACTAAACTTAAAAAATGCTCTGTGTGAATAGATTTGTCCTAGAAACTGGTAGCAGGATTAATTTTTGTGTCTGGACTGATGTGAAACAAAACAGAAAGTAAGTATCCAATACTAGAGTAGGAAGGTCTTTAAAGGTACCTGGGTGGCTCAGTTGGTTAACCATCCAACACTTGATTTTGGCTCAGGTCATAATATCAGGGTCATATCTCAGAGATAAAGCCCTGTGCTGGGATCTGTGTTGACAGCAGGCAGCCTGCTTGGGATTCTCTCTCTCTCTCTCTCTCTCTCTCTCTCTCTCTCTCAATAAATAAACTTACAAAAAAAGGAGGGTCTTTAAACTTCCACACTGCATGAACTCTGTGTTTAGAACCAATTTTAACTAGATCTCTTAGAAAAGGAGTCCTTCCTGTCACATATGGATTACATATGCATCTATACAGATTTCTCACCCATTCATCTTTTCATTCATTTACGCATTCACTCAACACCTGTTGCAGTCATTATGCTAGACAATCTGAGTAGAGAAGTAGTAAGTCACAGTCCAGTGCTGCTCAAACTTTTTTGCGCCAAATTACATGTTTATTGCAAATGATGCAGATTTGGGAGATTTTGGCCCCATCTCCAATTAATCTGATTTAGTAAATCTGGAGTGGGGTCCAAGAAACTTGCATGTTCTCTATGGACCACACTTTAAATGAACACAGACCTAATCTTTCATTCAAGAAACACAGTAGGGAAAACAGACACATAAACAAAGACAATCATAGTAAGAATTGTAAGTGTTGTGATTGTTGCATGTACAGTGTTGGAAATAAAAGAGCGATGTTCATTTCTTCCTATAGAAAGGGATTTGTGGTGGAGGTGACAGTAAGGCTGATTCTGGAAAGTGACTAGGAGTTGAAGAAGGGTAGGAATTAATTTCCAAAGGTAAATGATGCAAAGCAGGTATTGGAAACATGAGTTGGCACAGAGAACTGCAAGAGGTTGAGAGGTGGTTGTGTAGGACCAACAAAAGGTATACAGCATCATAGGTTACTAGAGATGAACACAAGCAAGACTCGGAAGGCTTTGTCAGCTACACGAGGAGCTGGACCACAGGGGAACCACAGGAAGAACTCACAAATAGGGGAAGGAGGGTAAAAGTCCAACTTTCCTTCTTTGAGGCTTAATATAGCTACTAAGTACAAAGCTAACACTGAATCGTGTCCAACCTCTAAACCACAGCCTAAGAAAGCTGTCCTGGTTCAATCTCAAAGTTGTGAGATGCAATTCCTTGGAAGATGAACAGCACCTCTGAGTAAGCAGAAGGAGAGCTGTAAGAGCATCCTCTCCCAGCATGACCCCAAGAATACAAATGTATTTCGCTATGCTGATATCATTCCAGTGGAGAACAGTGGGTTTCATACCTGTCTTTTGTGGATCACCAAATAAAGTTATACTTATTGCTCTCTGCTTCATCAATAGAATCTTCAACTTTCTGGGTTGCTCTAGCATTTCCCTGTCCATCTCTTAAAACTTGGAATTCTAAGTCTGAAGGCTAAAATATCTAAAGGAAATAGACGTTTTTTTATGTTGTTATATTTTGTTTTCATTCCTTTGTAGCTTCTGTAAGTTTGCAACCAAAGATTTACCACAGCCTGATGTTTAATCTTTACATTTGCAGATTGAATTCAGTATTTGTATAATGTCTAGAAAGTCACAACTTCCCTAGTTATTCAGGGCCAAATCATGGCTAGACTCACCCATATGAGGAACCTATAGCACTGGATAAAATTGGGTAGTATAGTCATTTAGGTCGAAGGGAGGAATTAGCGATCAAGGTAGTTCTATTCCATTCGTTCTTTAATCTGTACTAAATATCAATCGCTGAGTCTTTATTCAGGGTTGAACGTCATCCTAAGAGACTGGCTAAGTCAGTTTGAATTCCAAAATGCCCCACTAGTGCCTTCATGCCCAGAAAGACTTACCTAGGTATGTACATGCATTTCTATTTAAAGGTGAGCAATCTGGGACTCCTGGTTTGCTCAGTCAGTAGGAAATGCTTCTCTTGATCTTGCAGTAGGAAATGCTTTTCTTGATCTCAGGGTCATGAGTTTAAGCCCCATATTGGGTGTAGAGCTTGCTTTAAAATAAGAAAAATAAAAAACTCTTTAATAAGTAAATAAATAAGATAAAGGTAAGCAAGCTAATGTTCTTTAGATATAGATTTGGTAAAAAACCTTATCAATCCTACTAACAGTAATTCAGAAAATGACTGAATAAATAATATTAGGGGCATGAATATAAACATTAGCACCATCCTAAGTAAATACAAACAACCAGCATGCCGTCACTCATTTGAAATCAAAGTTTTGGTTTTAAAAACACTTGGAAACCATCTATTTATACAGTAACATCAGACAGTAGAGATTTAGGATTTACAGCAAAGTCAGAAAACCTCACATTCTGCCTTTCTTGAGAACAAATTCTTTAATAATTATTTTCAGAGTAGTAAGTGTTAATAGTTATTTCTCAGCCAGAGAACTTAAGATTCTTGATCAAGGTCACACAGGTATTGAGGGTTAAAGTCAGGCTAACAAGATTTTAATGTGCATATACGTGGACATTTGCATTGCCTTCCCTAACTTCCCTGTTCCCTTTCCAACTATCATGATCCCCCCCCCCGACATTCCTGGATATTAATTTAATGGAGTCTGAAATTGAGACTGGACACTGAGAAACACAAGGCTTTATCTTAAAAATTATCTTCAAACTCTCCATGACTACAGTCCCTTCTTTACCGCACTTGCTTACACGGGATTGTTATAAGGGAATGCTGTACATTGCTACCCAGAATTGGCATAAACCTGCAGAAGATTTTTGAAATTGGAAAACTCAAGGAGTCAACCAGGGACAAAGGGATAGACTTACTCTTACTCTCAAGTACAAAGTGTGATGTGATTAATCTGAGTACCAGAGAAAAACCAGGATCACATTTTCCTGGAACCTGAGAAGGTTCTCATAGGTGAGAAGAGCCACATTGGTTGAGAACGAGATGCACCAAGGTTCTAGTGCCCAAATGATTCTTCTTAACATTTCAAGAAGAGGATCAAGGAAGGGAAAACGTTAGCAGCTTTTGATATACCAGAATTTTCCTTAGAATGACCTCCAACCTGCACAGAGTGCTTGTTAAACAAGAAAAACTGGACTCTAGTCCTGTCTTAGCCAACAGTCTGCTCTGGGACTTGGGAAATCCAGTCAATTTCTTCCCCTAGACCCCATTTACTAGTCTTTAAAATGGATTCATTGAACTAAATTATAAATCACTCTAGTGGGTTTTTTCCAACTCTTAACTTTTAGGATCCTAAATGAAGAAACTTCTAGTATACCCATACACATAAGAATTATTTTATTGAGGAAGCAAAGAACGTCTTCAGATACCACAGGTCTTCCTCCTTCATGGATCGCTATCCATGTTTTTTTTTGTTTTCTTTTTGTTTTGTTTTTTTGTTTTTTTGACAGTATCATGTTTGATTCTTTTATCGGGAAATAAAGTGAAAGGATTCAGTCCTACTTCAAAAAAGTCTATAACTATGACTCAAGTAATCAGGGCAGCAAGAAGGGAATTGCAATTTAGAATCACCTAGAAGCTGTCTCAAGCTTCACTGGTCACAGACTCTTCTGACCTCAAGGAAAATGAAGAGCCAAGTGTGTGTGATGGGAACATTCCCTAAGGGAAACTTTTAATCAACCAGCTGTGGGAATCAGTGGCATAGACCAGTAACCCCTGGGCGGGATTGAGCTTTGTAAAGGGGAGACTCAGCTGGGAGAAGTTGAGGAGGGTAGAAAAAAAGGGCAGACAGTGGTACCCTCTACTGACTGTCCTATAGGAAGCGTCCCATTCTTTGAATAAGCAGCCAACTCAGGATGTCTCTTTTTGTTTTTCAGAACTTTATGATTTACATGATTGGCTCTAATTAATCTTCTGAATTGGTTTTGCCTAGATGGGGCTTTTGTGTGTATGTTTTTATTATAGCCGCATATTTTTTACTATTTTATCATTGACATTTTATGGAATGATCTTTTAGCTTCTTTTATTCACTCTATTTCTCTTTTTGCTTTCACTCTTAAAAGTGGAACAAGAAGTGACAGAGTGATGGAGCTGGTTATGAGAATAGTCTATGCCCCAAAGAAGAGAACAAATGTCTCTACTCTGGTTAGCTCTGCATAGCCCCAGGGATCACAGCATGGTGCTAAATTCAGCCAGTTAGGACAGGCTAGCAGCTCTGTATTGCATAACAAGTGTTTAGAAGGGTGTGGAGAAAGGGAAACTCTAGTGCACTGTTGGTGGGAATGTAAATTGATGCCACCATGGGAAATAGGATGAAGATTCCTCACAATCTTAAAACAGCACTACCATATGAGCCAGCAATCCCACTTCTGGGTATATATGCAAAGGAAATGAAAGCGGGATCTGAAAGAGATACCTGTACTTCCACTTTATTTACAGCATTATTCACAATACCCAAGATATAGACACAACCTAAATGTCCATTGACAGATGAATATGTAAAGAAAATGTGGATTATGCTGAAAATGAAATATTATTCAGCCTCAAAAAAGAAGGATATCCTGCCATATGTGGACAACTTGGATGAACATGGAAGACATTATGTGAACATGGAAGAAATAAGCCAGATAGAGAGAGATAAACGAGGCATGATCTCACTTATATGTAGAATCTAAAACAGTCAGACTCATAAAAACTGAGCAGAGTAGTGATTACCAGAGGTGCAGTGGAGAGGGGAGAGGGAAGGTGTTGGTCAAAGGGCACAAAGTTTTATTTATGTAAGAAGAATAAATTCCAGTGATCTGATGTACAACGCTGTAAATGTAGTTAACAATACTGAAGTGTATACCTGAAATTTGCTGAGAGGATGACCTTAAGTATTCTCACCACAAGAAAAAAAGAAAGAAAAGAAAGAAAGAAAGAAAGAAAGAAAGAAAGAAAGAAAGAAAGAAAAGAAAGAAAGAAAGAAAGAAAGAAAGAAAGAAAGAAAGAAAGAAAGAAAGAAAGGAAATTTAGCTATAGGAGGTGGTGGGTATGTTGATTAGCTTAATTGTGGTGACCATTTCACATTAAAACATCAAGTTATGTACATTAAATATATACAATTTCTATTTCTCCATAAAGCTGAAATTAAAAAAAAAGAAAAATAGAAATAGGGAAGGTGGGAGAGTGTAACAAAAGAGAGAAAGAAATAAAGAGAGATAAAAAGCAGAAGAGAAGGAGAAGAAGGAGACGAAGAAGGGAGAAAAAAAAAAAACTACTTACACTGGGAACTCCAAAGAGCCCCCACCCAAAACTTACTTAAAGCAGCTTGAGAGTAGAGAATATTCCTAGGACAAGACTCTTATTTTGTTTCAGAATTCCTAAAAAGGAATTTGTTACTGAAAAACTAAATTCTGTAGCATAAATTTAATAATCAGAGTAATAGCTATACTAGTGAAGATACAACTCAGGATAAAAAGACAGATTCTAAGATCAGACTTTCCAGATTCACATCCCCAATCCACTAATTCTTTCATCACTTACTAGTTATGTGACTTTGAGCCAAATATTAAACATGTATATGTATCAGTTGATTCACCTTTAAAGCAAGGGTAAGAGGTTTATTAACCATACTGGGTTCTGAGAATTGGATGAGATGATACATGTAAGCTGTACACTGTCCGGCACAAATCGATCAGTAAATGTTAGCTCTGATTACTCCCTTATAACTAGTCCTCTGAGCTCTGAGCTCCCTTATAACTAGTCCTCGCGACATGCCTAAAATTTTGTCTCCCATTAGACTGAATACCATCTTTTGATCAGGACCATGCAACAAATAAACAACAGAGCTGTCTGATTCCAAAGCCTGCATGCTTTATGCTACATCACTATCCCTAAAATAAGACCCTACTAACAGAAGCAATTCATAAAAAAAAGATAACAAAATGATGATGATATAACTAAACCTATATGCCTGAGACAAAATAAATTAGCACTAATTTCAAGTATTCAGATTTTCGTGGGACATTTTCTTTTCTATTACAACTGAATTTTGAAAGTGAAGAGATGATTTGCATTGTTGTTCTCCATTCAGTTTACAGCATATAGTAAATGGTTATAACATTCTTCTTTTTGAGGGTTCATGGAAAAATAAAAAATTAAAAAAATGAGAATGTGCATAAATCAAATGGACACATCTGGGGGTAAAACATCTAGAGATGGAAGATATAAACTTTTTCTTTACTATTTCAAATAGTAAAGTCAAATAAAATTTCAAAGTCATAGAATCCAAGAAGAAAACATAAGGCATAATTATCAAACATTTCAGAGATAGGATTTTTTTAATCTACAGAAAAGATATGCACTTTGAAAAAAAAAAGATATGCACTTTGATTAATAAGATATTTAAAATTGGATGATACAGCCAGATTTCCCAGTGAGTGTACCACAATGAATTACAAGTGGCAACACATTTGCTATTGAGCTTTGGACTACATTAGATGCTCACTGAAAGAGTTTGTTATAATTAATGTCACTGCACTGAATGTCAAAGGAATTAATAATGATTAGCCTCTGATTATAAAGAGCTGCCTATCATGGTTATTATGTTAACATTCAAAAACAACTTGCTTTATTAAAGCATTTGTTTTTAAATTGTCAACAGCAATCTGTAAATCAATGAGTTGCATTTTTAAGGATCAGGGATCTTGTATAGGTTGCTGGTTTTCTTACTGGAGCTGTGTTCCATAATTATGTTATTCAGGCAGATGATCAATTTGAAAATGGAAGAAAACCGAAGCTCCTTATATAAGATCTTGACATTGCCCATTACCCTGTGTGGGGTTATGTCTAGACTTACCTGGATAAATTGGAAACCATTTTGCTATTTGAAATGTAGAGTGTATCCCCAGCTATGGTCTAATCTGGAATCAATGGACATGAAAATTGACTTTAAAAAAAATGACATTTTGGCCTTTGTGAAATGCCATAATATTTGCCCGAATATACAAAACAGGTATCTACAAAAATTAACTAAAGGCCCTGAAGTCTGAGTGTCACCCTTCTCTTCATCAATTTGAAAATTTTAACAATAGTTGAAATTGGTGAGCAAAATGCCTCACAAAATAGTTGAATTTGAAAATGTAAAATTATCATTGATATTCTGAACCGGGACAACTGAATAAGCAAAATAAAAATTGAGTCCAGGAGGAGAGTGGTATATTTAAGCCAGAGAAATAGTGGAGAACACTGCATGATTATCAAACCCCAAAGAACAAAAATCTTCAGAGTTTAAGGAAATAATTAGGTTCAGACGATGTGTGAAAAGGAGAAAAGCATCTTTTCCACATACGCATGCAGTCAGCTGGCCATCAAAAGATAATTTACTTCCTTCGTTTAACACAAGAAGATGTATGTGAAATGCACATCATCTTTTGCTTGTACTATAAACCTTTCAGTCTTTGTCAACTTCTTAAGAGGGAAATAATAGAAACAGAGCTTTGAAGCTTCAGTACAATATGATTTGAAATATGGAAAGCAGACGAACTACTCAAGTGTGGCTCACTTGAGCTGGCCATGAAAAGAACTTTTAATACAATAAACAATATAAGAATATTGTATACCTGCCATGAAAAAAATCCTTGTTATTTCTTTTATTTTCTTGTTTAAAAAGTTCTTTTAAAAAATATGCTTGCTGTTTTGACCTCTGCTGACCTATCACCCATAAAACTTCCATTTATACATCAATGGGAATCTTTCAAAGAACAATAGTAAAACCAGGGAAACAAATTTTGTTTTTTGTTTTTTGTTTTTCGATTTCGAAGGAAAATCCATCCTGACAGACTTCTAGCCACCCTTTTTTTAAGTTTATTTAAACTTTTTTAAGTTTATTTTGAAACAGATAGAGAGAACACAAGCAGGGGAGGGGCAAAAAGACAGGGGGAGAGAGGATCCAAAGCAGGCTCTGTGCTGGTAGCAGAGAGCTTGAAGGAGGGCTCGAACCCACAAACCGTGAGATCATGACCTGAGCCGAAGTCAGACATTTAACCACCCAGGCACCCTGTCTAGCCACTCTTAAGGAAACATTGTTCTTCTGTGCTGCCATTCCTTTGCTAGTATGACCACTGATTTCTGGAATGTTTGGAGTTCTGGACTAAAATTCCAATTTCTGGATTTTCACTATTATATTAGAAATATTTGTTTATGCTTCTGTATCACTTCAGTTGACTCAGAATAGAGGTTCTGGACCACATTTGCATTTCAGCCTCTCAGACACACTGGGCTGAAGCCCCTGTTCAACAAATGAAATGATTTCTCAAATTCAGAATAGTTAAACAGTCATTCAACTACTCTAAGGAGGAGTCTGTCCTAAAAATGGCTGATTTTAGATTTTAAAATTTGTTTTAATTACTATTTGAGTCATGAAATAGTTATCTCAAACATCTTGATCACGAAAAACTTTGTATTCATAAAACTAATTAAAGACCCCAAAAGCTCCTGTTCATATGGGTAATGTCTATCGATATTTGCCATATTGGAAATTAAAAGTGAGAAATTGTTTAAAGACGAACAATACACATTTAATGATGCACTGCAATGATGATGTCATCGCATATCACACAACGGGAACCTCCATTCTTCACTCAGGACAGAATGACTGTGTGTGAAACAAGCACCTTATTTATTATGAAAATAATTTGGGCTCATGGGCCCTCATAAAAGGGTTTTTGGAACTCCTCAGGGTCCCCAGTCCATGCTTTGAGAAATCACTGCAATAGGCTAATAAAACTAATAGGTAATGCCTAGTATTTTATAGTTTCACACTACTTTTGCATCATCCCATGTTGTGCTCACAGCAATTTAGGAAAGGAAAGGAAATTAGGAAATCAAAGCTTGGGCAATAGAGCTTGCCTAAGGACACACTACAAAGATCAGAATCACATTTTAAAAGGAAGGTTTCTGATTTCAAATCCTTTATCCTTCATATAACATTAAACAGTGCCTTTTATCATGATCTTAGAGAAGTCTTTAGGATGTTAATGAGTAGGGTATATTTTTTTTAATTTGCTAAACTTATTTTCAGTTTTACTTATTTTGTTCTTTGGATTATAATTCAATATATATGTGTGTATGTATGTATATCTGTATGTATTTATATCATTTTCTTACTTTTTTGGCATTATAACATGCTCCCAGTTCATCTTATATTTTCTGTGCCATAACCACAAGTATCAGCCACTTCTCCAAGGTGCTCTGACTTCTTTGATTGAAGTATGGTGTTTAGAAACCAAGATCCAGGTGCTGAGGGTGCTTGCTTCTACTGAGCTATTACTGTTTCTAGGCCTCTGCAGGAGACAGAGCCAAGAAATACACACACACACACACACACACACACACACACACACACACACACATACATAATAATCTACGTATCCACACACATCTGCATCTATCCATCTATTACTATTTATCTATAAATACAAGTTTATACTGACATTTCTGACTCTAACCCAGTCCCAAAGGGATTATTCTGGCTTTTTCCTCTTGCTCCTATGTAAGTTCTGTAACAGTAAGAAACCTATAGAGTCTGTGTCTTTAACCATATACTATATCTTTCCAATTCATACATAGGTGTGTTCTAAAAACTGACTTTAGAATTTGAGATGTATTTTCCCATAGACAGAAAAAAATGTGGACATGGTACCCTATTATATATTGGAATTAGGTCCCCTGCCAGCCTATACAAACTGAATAACAATTTAGGACTCACCTCCCTGTCCAAAAGCCATGCTATCAAACTTTAGTGAGTGCTATCACCATTAGCACTATAATTAATAACCACATCTCACACTTGAATAAAACTTCTCATTTTAGAAAGTGCTTACATATATACCATCTCATATAATCCTCATAAAAACCATAAAAGCTAGGTATTATTATTTATAATTTTCATTATATTAGAAACTAGAAACATGAGAATCAGAGTGAAAAATTCTTAGTCAGAGAAAATAATATATTCGTTTGCTGTATACTCTATTAGTTTAGCCAATACATAACATCATCTGTGTGCAAATTAATAGAAAATAATGCAATAACACTTTAGAACAGCACTACCCACTGTACTCATTGGACCAACAGCAACATCACCTGAGCACTTGTTGGAAATGCAACTATTCAGATTTCACTCCTGGCATATTGAATCAGAATGGCTGGATTTGGGGTCAGGAATCCATGTTTTGAAAAATTTTCTAGAGGCGGCACCTGGGTGGCTCAGTCAAGTAAGCAGCCAACTCTTTGGCTCAGGTCATGATCTCATGGTTTGTGAGTTTGAGCCTGTATCAGGCTCTATACTGGCAGTGCAGAGCCTACTTAGAATTCTCTCTCTCTGTCCCTCACTCACATGTTCTCCTCTCTGTCTCTCTGTCTCTCTCTCAAAATAAATAAGTAAACTTAAATTTTTTTCTAGGCAATTTTGATGCTCACTAAAGCTTGAGAACCATTGTTTTCCATTTAGATAAACTTGCAAGGGGCTAGAAATCAAGATTCATAAGAAATACAGCTTAAGCTGGGCTTTCTCCAAGTCAGGGACAGGGTTTTATTATATTCTATTAAGTATTTGGTTAGGTCATTCTTGCCTTGTTTTTTTTAAATTTATTTTAGACATTTTTAAGGATTTTAGAAAGCAAGCGACTGATTGTTCCCTTTCCAGGAAGACCTGGGTAGAAAGATGAACTATTTTCTCAAAAAAAAAAAAAAATAGTTCTAATTGTTACCCATGACCACTCTGAAGAATGAGCCATGGATCAGAGAAAGAATATTCTTGGACCTGGAGTTCAGGAGAAGGAAGATCCTGGTAGTCATTGAAGCTCACCCTATGAAATATCTAAATGCCCTCATTAGTATTCACCAAACCCGATGAGCAGCACTTCTGAACACAGACTTTAAATCAAAAGCTTTGCTCAAAATTCTCATCTCTTTGCAAATCACAATGAATATCAATGATGAAAAAAAGTTACAGCATAGAAGATTGCAAATGGGTCTCAGAAATCATCTGGTCTGACTCTGTCACTTTACAAATGAGGAACCTGAGGTAGAGAGAGATTCATTGGTCTGTCCATGGTCATACAGGGTCAGCAACAGTGCTGGGACCGGATTGTGGGTTTCCTGCCTTCTAGGACAGCTGTGGATATTTAAACCCGATCCCAAAAACAGGATTTTCCTCAAGTGTCTCATCCAGTTTATCACTCACAAAATAGCACTATTCTTAAAAGAGAGGCTTTCTTAGGTGTCTCCATATCATTGTCAGGCTTCTTGGAAAATATGTAAGATGATACAGATGACAGGGAAGCCAGGGACCCTAGTGAATTAACATATATGAAAAAAAAAACTGGAAATAGCACAGAAAGGTGATGTTTATAAATTCCCTGAATCATTTTGTTGTAATTCAACTCATTTTAGGTGAGTGTACATACAGGCATAGATGATTTAAGTTTTCATAGTCTTGAGTACCTATTTGAGAGTGAAATGAGAGTTACAGGATTTTTTAATAAGAATGTCCCACAGGGGCGGCTAGAGAACCAAGGGGCAGAGTACCTCATGGAGAAACATATGGACACAGAAAATAACTCTCCAGAGACAAAAGGATTTAAAGGAAGAAAAAAATATGACAATTGTCTGCAAAGTGGATTTGGTTCTTGCCACTCCTGCAGAACAACCAGGAATTCATTGATAGGAAGCTGCAAGTTGAAGAAAAACCATAGAAGCAGCCTGAAATAATGACAGAAGTCATCAAGTCCTAAAAGCTCATAACTGAACATTATCAAAGTACAAATACTCAAAACAAGAGCTACGTATGTTCAGGGGAGAACTAAATCTTCAGGAAAATTTTAATGTACAAACTTCAAATTCTGCAAGTAGATGAGGTGAGTAGAGACTGAAGTTGCCCAGAAATTGTTAGTGTCTATATATAGACTGTATGCTTAATATTAAATAAATGTGTTATGTAATATTTTTAGTGAATTAAATGTCTTAATGCAGGCTTATGGTAAGAGTACTTACATTATATTGAAGCTCTTTAGGAGTCCTGTAAAAATTTTATATGCTAGACAATATCCCATGAACATAACAACCTAGTAGAATTCATGTAAATGTCCATGGCAAGATGTGCTACAGAAATAAACAACTCTCCTTGGCCCTAAACACTGGGTTTCCTGCCTCCTTGGACAGCTGTGGATACTGAATATCAGAATCAGACCCTAAAAACAGGACTCTCAAAGCCATTTTCTGAACCTTGTAACACTTTTTGTTTTATTCAGAGTTGACTATATGCCTATCACTCTCCTAGGCTCTGCAAGAGTTTAAGTGAAAAATAGGACACAAATGAGCCCATGAGTTGAATTGTGCAATCATGAAAACACTGTGAGTCCTAAATTAAGTACTTATCTAATAATTTAGGGAAAAATCGAACATGAAACAAGGAAAAACCAAGTGAAGTGCTAAACCAAGCACAGAGAATGAAGGGATTAGCATAGCCCAGATACACAAAGAATGTTTCACAGAAGTCATAGAGCTTGGTTCTCAAAGGGTAAATAGGATCTAGATAGATGAATAAAAGAGTTGATGCCATTCAGGCTAGGAAAAGATCACCAAAGAAGTAATAGCATGGCCTATATGTATGAAAGGTGGAAGAAGATGGTGGAAGTGATGAGAGAAATGACCTGTCCAGACTATCAGGAACATGTTGGAGAGCAATCATAATAGTGGATCTTACCTGTCAACTTGACTAGGCCATAAGACACCCAGATAACTGGTTAAACATTATTTATGGGTGTTGGTGATGGTATCTCTGGAAGAGATTAGCATTTGAATTCATGGACTGAGAAAAGCAGATGGTCCTCCCCAATGTGAATTGGCATCATCCAATCCACTGAGGGCCTAAATAGAACAAAAAGCCAAATGAAAATGGAATTTACATTCTGCCCCACTGCTTAGGATGGGACATCTATCTTTTGTCTTTTGCCCACAGCACTCCTGGCTCTCAGGCCTTCAGACTCACACTGGGATCTACACTGTTGGCTATCTGACTCTCGGGCCTTTGAACTATACCACAAGCTTTCTTGGGTCTCTAGCTTTCAGACAGCAGATGGTGGGATTTCTCAGCCTCCATAGTCATGTGAGCTGATACAATATGACAAAACTCTTTCTAGATAGATGGAGGTGGAGGTGGAGGTGGAGGTGGAGATGGAGATTGAGACACACACAGACACAGACACAGACTTAGATGTAGACATTCTATTAGTTCTGATTCTCTGGGGAATCAGACTAATACAGCAATAGAAAATTAAGTCCTCTGGATGGTATGGGATCAGCAATGATGCAAAACTCTGAGATCCATGAGTGTTTGGACTTCATACTGAGAAAAATAAAAAGTCACTTATGCGGGAAGAAATGTGAAAAAAAAAAAAAAAACATTGTTTTTGGAAGATATTTCCAGAAAAACAATACAGGATAAATTGAAATAGGAAATGAAAGAAACAGATGTCTGAAGTGATACAAGGAGAAGTTTTTGACTCAGTAGTCTAAGATAGCAATACTGAAAATGTATGATATTTTAAAAGAAGAAATAAGATTTGGTGTCAAATTTTATATAAGGAGTAAAATAGAATGATTTGTTAAAGATAATGCTATTAAGTTTGAGATACTTAAGAAAAAGTAATGAATGACTATTGGAAATAGTTTGTTATAATTGGTTAGCTACTGTTTGGAAAGGAAGATGATGAATTAGATTGGAGTTGGGTGGATTTGAGGGAGAATGTTTTGGCAGAAAAAAATATTCTTTGTTTCCTTTTGTGCTCACATGAAGAGTACCTTTATCAGTCTCCCTCAAGTTAGGCCGGGATCATGTGACCAGGTTCCAGTCAGTTGGGTATGGTTGGAAGAGACGTATGCCACATCTGCCTCTGGCCTGGGTTGGATGCCCATGGCCATGTTTAAAAAAGAAAGGTTGTGGATCCTTGAGTCACTGCTTAGAAGAAACCAATCTGCCCTTCACTGGGCATGAAATGAATGGCAATAAAACTTAGTTGTATTGTCTCTAATCTTGCAGGCTTATTTGTTGTGCAACAGAGTTTGTTTTGCCCTGGGTGATGTAGATGTGCCATCGAAGCAGACACATCCTATAGACAGTGCTGGTTATGTATGGACAGTCAGTAACTGTTCATCAGTATGGATAGTAAATAACTAGATCCATAGTTTGAGATTTAGATTTGGAATTAATTTGCCAAGTAGTAATAGCTGAGGAAACAACTGAAGATAAGCTTTCTGAAGGAGGGAGTGCCCAGAAATAAAGCCATGAAAGATGGAGTGTGAGTAGACATTAACAGCTAAATAAAAGGAAAGAGGTGACAGAGCAACACATTTCAGAGAGGTTTAAAAGAAGCAATGTATGATTACTAGCATTCAGTGCCTTACAACATTGAAGATAGTGATGGCTAGGAAAAGAGATTGAAATTTTCAAAAGTAGTTTCTCAGTGATATTTGGGATCATTTCAGTAGAGTAATGGGGTCTTGAGTAACACTGATGAGAATTGGTAAGGGAAAGGAGAGAGAAAATTTGTGTCTATTAAGGTACAGAAACCTGAAAGTTCTGTCCACCCAAGTCCCCCACAAAACACCTAACTGCCTGGTTAGAAATATATATATTAAAATTGCCAAACAGAAAGCAGCATGCCTATAACAGAATTCTAAGGGACAAACCTCAGCCAAGATGTTCTTTTAATCACTTTGAGACTTCAGGGTTGAAACTGGCTCACACAGGGCCTTCCCACTGCAGCTGTCTTCTTGTCGAGTTTCTTCAGAGCACACACTACCCAAAAATGACTTAGTTCTAATCATTATACTCTCTCATCTATCCAAAAGCACGTTGGTGATTTTCCCCCCTTTTTCATCTTCCAATTCCATCAACGTGGAAAGACATCTTATCTTATGCTAGATGCAGCTAAACAGATCCATTCATTTTAATCCCAGACTTTGCCACATCTAAGATGTCTTTGAGGGACTTGCTATAATCATGTCTTTGTTCTTATCGTTCTTGGGCAAATCACATTTCCAAAACTCTGGCCAGCTCTTCAACCCTGTCATATTCTCTACACCGAATTCTGTTTCTCTTCCTCGCTTTGTTATTTAGATAAGGCTCCTATCCCACACATCTAAGGAAAAGTTGAAAGCCCACTGTGTAGGTGACAGTTTCTAACAGAACAGAAACCTGATTTCACCTGGATACTCACTGGGTATTTTTATTGGAATTTTATTGTTCAAGTCCAAGTGAATTTTAACAACTGCCTTACAAACATGTTAAGGACTGCCTGTCCAAGAGCATCACCATTAAAATGTTTGCATAATTTTAATGCCTTACAAAATTATATTCCCCGTGGGTGTAAATTCATGAAATTTTTACTCCTCCTCTATATATTCATTTCCAAATAGTCCTAATATGATTTAATAGACCTTGAGAAATGTACACATATTATAATAAAATTACAGTATTTCAATATTTCAAGCGATTTAAATTTCATCTGACTACTTTTTGAAGAATAAATCCTCTACAAAAATGTTATACATTGTTTTTAATTGAACAGTAGAAGCACATAGCAAACTTGTTAACTCTGAACTGCTGCAGTCCAGACAAGATGATTATTGATTTATGGATAAATAATATGGTTATCATGCTCATGCTCAACAGAAAAATGACTCATTTCTGTTTGGAATGAAATTGGGAAGTAATTTTTTCTACCCAAATTGTTCTTCCCCACAGCAGTAGAGACAGCACATGGAACACCATAGTTTGGGTATTTGTATTCCATTTGGATACCAGAGACAGCAAAGCTGTACACATCTTTTCCAGGTTAACCTACATGGGAGCAAGCATTTTTCAGGGAGCCTTACAGGCCACAGACTTCTCTAGAAATCACTTCATAATGGCCATCCTTAAAATGAATCTTGGGCAAATTCATAAGTAGAGGCTGATGATAAGGCCCTGGTAATAATATAATAGTAATAATAAACATTTATTGCATATTTACTAGGCACCTAGAGCTGTGTGTGCTGTTTTGCATTTATTATCTCATTTAATATCTGCAACAACTCTTAGAGGTAGTAAGATGACAAAGCAGGTCAAATGAGGAAATGGAGGCACAGCAAAAGTTGGAATTTCACCAAAGTCACATAATCAGTAAGTGTCAGCGCCTGGATTAAAACCCAAGTATGTGTGATCCAGAGCCCTTTTTTTCTTCAAAAATTTTAACGTTTATTCATTTTTGAGAGACAGATAGATAGAGTGTGAGTGGGGGAGGGGCAGAGAGAGAGGAGGATGCAGAATCCGAAGCAGGCTCCAGGCTCTGAGCTATCAGCACAGAACCCGATGCAGGGCTTGAACTTACAAGCTGTGAGATCATTACCTGAGCCATCGGATGCTCAACCCACTGATCCACCCAGGCACCCCTGATCCAGAGCCTTTGACTCTGACTCTTGGACATCACATTATCCCACAATGTGGGAAGTGACATCCCAGAACAACGTAAGAATAGGATGGGACACAGAAAGGGATCATTGTAGAACAGGAAAGAGGACCCCAGACAAGACAAGAAAAGAGGCTATGTGTGGTGGATTAAGATCCACCGCAAATTCTTTGCCTTTCTTCCCTTAAGAGGTAGAGGTATTTTCCCTCTCCTTCAGTCTGGGCTGGTGTGTGACTCACTTTGACTGAAAGGATGTGGCAAAAGTAATAAACTGGGCCTTCTGGGCCCAAGACCTAAAACAGTTGGGAGCTTCCTCTTTCCCTCCCTCAGAAGCCTGCTGTTTGAAAATCTTGGTTGGGCCAGACTGATGTTTTTCAATCTGGGGGCAAATTTGCCTCAGGACAATTGGCAATGTCTGGAGATATATTTGACTGTCAGCACTTGGGAGAGAGGAGGAGAGCTGCCACTGGCATCTAGTGGGTAGAGGCCAGGGAGGCTGCTAAAAATCTTACAGAGAACCGTGCCTGGCAGCAAAACATTGTTCAGCCCAAAACATCAGTAGTGTAGAATCTGAGAAGCCCTGGCTTAGACTACAAATGATGATAGCATAAATGTGGAGAGGCCACCTGGAGCACCAACCGAGGCACCAGACCTTTGAGCGGAAGACTTACTGGACCTTCTTCCTGCTCGGCCTAGGTGTTGGTTAAATGCAACTCAAAGAGTGAACAACCTTAGTGGACCCAACTAGGAGAAGAACGCTGACCAAACCCCCATAGTACACGATTGTGGAAAATAGCACATGGAAGCCCCTAAGTTTGGGGCTAGTTTTTTACACAGCAACAGACAATGGAAACGCTATCCTTTCAGCCATATGTGGATGGATTAAACCCTTTTGTTACAAAGGGTTTGCATTGAAATGGAACTGTCCAAAACCTCCAGACTGTGACATGCTCGTATACTTTAATTAGTAGCACCATTCAAGTTTATATGTTTTGTAGTACACTCCTGAATTTGGGCTTATTCGTTCCCATTAAAACGTTTATTTTCTGCGCGACATCCCAAGCCATGCCATTACTCTCATGACCTTATTGATTAAAATGCCTAATTCTTTCTCAACTGTGGTGTTCCTGACACCTATGTGCCCCATTTTCTATTTGAACAGTTCAATTTTCAACTCAGATCCAACTTCTCACATTTAATTCTTTAGAATTCCATGTTGTATCTGTGCTTGTGGTGAGCATAACATAACGTACAGGCTTTTTGAATCTTTATGTGATATACCAGAAACTAATATAATGCTGTGTATCAACTATACTCGAATTAGAGAAAAACATTTTAAATAATAACTTCCATGTCCTTTTATTCATGTATCATTCCAAACTGTCAAGTTTATTTTTTTCTTTTCTTTTTTCTTTATTTTTTTTTTGCAATTGAAAATATTTTTTATATCTCAGAGGCTCTTGTTATTTCAAAATTTGGTAAGCCTGCTTTCAATTTGACATAGAACTCCTGAAGAGGTCAGGGCTGTAGACAACACTCTGTATCATGCTCTCAAAAAACGCCTGTTTCCTGGATTGACATTTGAAATATACTATGTGGCAGGCACATACACAGTGGAAAATTACGATGAACTGAGAATTTTTCAGGCACAGGTGCAGCCGTTTGGACAAATGAGCTGTAATGGCGAAGTTTTAGAAGGATGTTATCGTCTTGTGAATTGATCCAAAATAAACAAATGAGCATGAAGTCATTAATATGGGCATGTTAGGATGATGTTCAATTGCTAAACCCACAGGTTTCTAGCATACTTTAGCTTATTATCATTACTTTGGTAATAATGAAACCATTCTATTTAAAGTTGAGTCACATCATGTTCTTTTTAAAAAAAATTTTTTTATGTTTATTTATTTTTGAGAGACAGAGAGAGACAGAGCATGATCAGGGGAGGAGCAGAGAGAGAAAGAGACACAGAATCTGAAGCAGGCTCCAGGGTCTGAGCTAGCAGTCTGCACAGAGCCTGATGCGGGGCTCAAACCCACGAACCGTGAGATCATGACCTGAGCTGAAGTCGGATGCTCAACCGACTGAGCCACCCAGGCGACCCGAGTCATATCGTATTCTTAATTAACTCACATAAATTCTATCATGCATGCGTGGTCTGTAAAGACAAAGGGGAGATTTAAATAGCACGAGATTCTATCTGCTATCCACTCACTGAGTGCACACCCAATAGCAACCTTGGTGTAGGGGACAAAAATCTGCTGGTGTCTTAAGCACAGGTTCCTCATGCTTCTGATAGCAGAGACTTCTTACCTGAGTGGTTACGACATTTACAGATACAATTTTTAGTATAATTACACCCTTAAATACCAGACACCTCCTTTTTATACATTATATATCACATTTTAACTGGGGGGAGAAAAGGTTTCCAAAGCAGGAGGTGAGATACTGTGTTCCACCTCAATGAGACTGACTTCGCCCAACCTTGGATTGTCTACAGGATTTTCAAGGGCAATTTGGGCTACCTTTCATTTTTTTTAAGTTACCTGATATCACATTGTTTGTTACCCCACGATACAGTGCATTTGCTGCTACTATCTTGATTATTTTACCACCGTAGTAGTGATTGATTTAGTCAGTGAACCAGTGCTTTTTGTTGTTCTTGTTGTTGTTAAGTTTTTATTTAAGTACTTCTACACAACATGGGGTTCAAACTCACAACCTGGAGATCAAGAGTCGCATGCTCCTCTGACTGAGCAAGTCGGGCGCCCCTGAACCAGCATTTTTTAACATCTGCTATATGCTTGTTTGGGGTAGTATAGCTTTAAGGAACTCAGTTTTCTTACATGGAATCCCATGTTGCACACCAGTTGAATTGATTTGGAGAATAATAAGGAGTATTTATACTTACCCCCTGGGAAGAGTGATAAGGAAGGGGTTGTTAAACATTCTCCTGCAGTATTTGAGAACTGAAATCTCTCAAAGATATGACCACCTGGCTCTTGTTGTCAGGTTCTGAGTCTTCTTCACCCCCTCCTCCTCTTTGTCTTCTTTTACTTCAACATGTATAAATTTCTCAAGTATAAATTCAAGCAGGAAATATGTCACACAAACAAGAATGGAAATAATGCTATGGACACATATATCTGCACTGCTTGATTTAACACTTTATCATTTTGGCACATTTGTTTTAGAAAACACTTTTAAAGAAATAACAATGAAAATGGTTGGAAACCTTCCCCTTACCCTTTCCTCTGTAGAGGTAAACATGATCTCAAAATGGGTGATTACCCTTTATACCCATGATTTTAATATTTTCACTACATATATCCCCAAACTACACTGAAAGTTTTTTTAAGTTTATTTATTTTATTTGAGAGAGACAGAGAGACAGAGGGAGAGAGAGAGAGAAAGTACAATATTAGTGGGGGGAGGGAGACTGGAAGAAAGAGAGGGAAAGACAAAATCCGAAGCAGTTTCTGGGCTGTCAGCACAGAGCCCAATGCAGGTCTCGAACCCAAGGAACTGTGAGATCATGACCTGAGCTGAAATCAAGTCAGAAGCTTAGCTGACTGAGCCTCCCAGGCACCCCAGAAGGTTTTCTTTTTTTTATTATTTCTTTCATTTAAAAATTTTTTTAAGTTTATTTTTGAGAGAGAACACGTGCGCACACAGGGGAGGGGCAGAGAGAGAGAGAGAGAGGGATAAATACAGAATCTGAAGCGGTCTTCAGGCTCTGAGCTGTCAGCACAGAGCCCCATGCAGCGCTCAAACTCACAGACCACGAGATCATGACCTGAGTCAAAGTTGGACACTTAACCTACTGAGCCATACAGGTGTCCCCGGAATGTTTTCTTTTTTAATGCAAACAAGACATGACACAATTCAGCATACTATTTCATTTTTTGGTCACTCAACATGGTTTTGACATCCCTCATGCATATTTGTTTTGTTAATCCATTTTAACTACATGGAGTTTCATTGACTAAAACTGCAATCATTTATGTATTTATCCTTCTATTGACTTCCTGGGTTGTTGTCAAGACTTCAATATTGCAAACATCTTTTTACATACCTCCTTGAGCATTTAGAAAGGGCTTCTCCAGACCACATACTTGTTAGGTCATAGGTATATGCAACTTCCACTTGATCTAATAAGTGCTCTTTCACATGGCTGTACCTATTTACATCAGCAACTGGCACAGAACAAGTCCATTTACATCATAATTCCATCAGCAATAGTGATAACCTATCCTTTACCATTGCTCCTTCAGTCGGTCTTAGTAGATGTTTAATGTCTTCTGTGATGAGTGTAAAGCATTATCTCATTGTTTAATTTGCATTTCCCTGAATACTAGGGTTGTTGAGCATCTTTTCATATCCTAGTTAGCCATTCCGTTCAGGTTTTCTCCTCTGAACTGCCTGTTCATTTGTAAATTCTTTTATTGATTTGGTAAGTGTTCTTTGTATAGTCTGGATATGAATTGTATTAGTCACTGTTCTTACCTGCAGACAGAAGGACACACTTTAGCCAGTTTAAGAAGAAAAGTTCTGTAGTAGAAGGATATTGGGCACTTAATAGGATCTCTGGAAGGACCAGAGGGTCAGACTTGGAAGATCTATGGTTCACTCAAGTCACATTGCAGGATTGTCACGGCAAAGCCTTCCCTGCCGCACAGCTAAAACCAAACACTGTGTGTGCCATTAATGAACCTGGAGACTGAAGGCTGAAAAAATTGCTTGCTGTCCCCTACGGCTGGAACTTTGTTCCTAATCAGACTCTTGCCCGGCACATCTGATCATTGATACCTAGGCCCCCTCCCTTTGCCCTAGCTGGTTTCTGCCTTGGGGAAGCAGCGCCCACATAGTGGGAAATTTGCCAAATATCAGGAAGGGCGAGCAAAACATGCCAGGCATGGTTAATGTCCACCTTGCTAATCAGTTGTGGCCTATATGTGATAAAAATAACTATTTCTTGTCAGTGGTTCATCTTTTAACTCTGTTTTATGATATTTTTTGGCATGTAGTAGCTTTACATTCTGATTCAGATTTATCAATCTCTTCCTTTATATCTTGTGCTTTGTGTGAGTTATTTATGAAATCTTTCTCCATGTGAATATTTTTCTACATTTTTTCCCAAAAATTGAAGGTTTATTGTTCACATTTGTATCATTATTCTATCTGGAATTGATTTTCATGTCTCATGGGAGAAAGAGACTGGATTTTTTTCTCCCAATATTTAACCCAATCATCCCAGGACCATTTATTGAACAGCCCCTGACTTTCTCACTGATTAAGGCTGCTATCACATACATCAATATCCCCCTATTTATACATTGTGTTCTATTCACCTACTTGGCTATTTTTGCATACTACCGCATCGTTTTCATTACTAGACCTTTATAATAGGTCAACGTCTTACAGAGTGAATGCCACTTTTTATTATTTTTCTTGTTTTGGTTATTTTGGGTCCTTCCATATAAATTTTCCTAATTTATCAACCCATGGCATGATTTCAGGTGAAACTGTATTAAATGCATTCATTTATAACATTTATAACATTTTTTAATTATATCTTTTCATTAAAGTTTTCTAACTGGTTTTTGCTTCTGAATCAGAACATTGTTGATTTTGGCATATTAAACTTGCATCAGATAAACTTGCCAAATCTTTTATCAATTCTGTTTATCTTTAGATTCTTTTTATTTTATTTTAATTTTTTTAGATGTTTTATTAATTTTTGACACAGAGAGAGACAGAACATGAGAGGGGGAGGGGCAGAGAGAGAGGGAGACACAGAATCGGAAGCAGGCTCCAGGCTCTGAGCTGTCGGCACAGAGCCTGACACGGGGCTTGAACCCAGGAACGTGAGGTCATGACCTGAGCTGAAGTCGGAGGCTTAACCGACTGAGCCACCCAGGCGCCCCTATCTTTAGATTCTTTACGGTTCTTCTATAAATGCAATTATTTCTCTTCAAATAAAATCTGTTTCATGTTTTCTTTTCTACTTTTGAATTATTTGTTTATAATGTCTTCATGGATTGACATGACGATAGGGTGGTAGAGAGGAGAAGTAGCAACAGTGGGTATCCTTGCCTGTTCCTTCAAGGGAATGCTACCAACATTACACAGTAAAGTACAATGTTCGGTGGAAGTTATTGGTGGTAATCCTTATCATATTAAGTATATTCTATTCCATTATCAAGACTAGATGTTGAGTTTTATCCAATGTTTTTTTCTCTCTTGAGACAATCATATTTTTCTCTTCTTTCCTATTATTGTGGTAAATTATGCTAATAGATTTTTGCATTCTTAGAATCAACCCTAATCATTCATGGTATATTTATACTATGTGTATATGTTTGTGCATATGTGTATGTAAGGAGATGATCCAGGTTCTATAGGACCTGAAACCTACACTATTTGTGGACCCTCTTCCGGAAAAAGATTCCAAATTAAATTAAAAACCCCAAATTAAACAATATGACTTAGGACTATGAGGCTTAAATTTCATTATTGCCATGGTTAATTCGCTTCTGTCTGTGTACGATCAACTAGATTCTGTTTGCTCAATATTTATTTAAGACTTTATTATTTATGTTAGAAAATGAAATTGGCCTATAATTTGCTCCACTCACATTTTCCTTAAGATCATGCTATCATTATAAAATAAGTCAGGTAGCTTTTCATCATTTTTTTCATCTCTAGGGCAATTTGAATAAGATTGGAGTTAGCAATTCCTTGAAGTTTTCAGTCTGGAATTGGTGCTTTCATTAGTCCAATTTTGACAATAGGCCTATACTTCAAAGAGGAGGAAGGAAGGGGATGGGAGAGGGAGGCAAGGGAAGCCCATTGTGTGCCCTAACTATGTCGTATCCTCAACTTTGGCTTTAACAAGTAATAACATGATTCATTTCTCCTTCTTCCTTAATCTTTTGTCTATCTCAGTTGATTCAGAACTTAGAAAAGGAGAAAGGGCTTGTCATTTATCAGCATTCCTTCCCCCAAACCCTAATACTTAAGTTCCTACTAGCATGACTCACATTCAGAAGCCTGAAGTATGGGCATCATTTGGACAACCTGCACTAACTATGGAAGCTTCCACATTTCTACAAGAGACCAGCCACCTAAATGTTTGCTGAACCTTACAAAATGTTCAGAAACACTCAAGATAGATTTTGATTAATAGACACTATCCCTGCCCTGAGGTAACAAAGTTGAACCCAAGAATGAGGACTTGCTTTTGCCTCTGGTTTTATATTGTCATGATACTCATAACACCAAGTTCTCTTTTGATCACTGAGGAATAAATTATTTCACATGGAAGAATAACCCAGATAAATATATATTTCCAAAGTCAACACTAAGATTGCATCATTAACTACTTTGACAGGGAATTATCTAAAGTTTCTTTACCTCTCTATTTTCTTATTCAAAGCAGTATACTAAGCATAAACATCTACTTCAGGGCTCTGGATCCACACTACCGGTCTTTACAAAGACCTTTATAGCAAGGTCCTAAGGAAACACTCCTAAGAATAGACAACAACCAATGACTGCATCTGCCTCTTGAGAGTTTGAGCCAAGTCAGTCTCAAAGAGGCTGACTAAGACAATGCTGAGCACTGGAGTTGCAAAGTCACATACAGTTAGAGAGAGAATCAGACTCATGAAAAGCTATTGTCTGTGCAAGGCACAATTATGGGGGAAGAAATTTAGAGTCTCACTGAAAAAACATTATGAAACAAAGACAATCACAACATGTTCAGAAAGAGGCAAAACAAATGTTATCAGAAAAAGAGATGAGAGAGATGTTGCCTAAAGACTTTTCAGTCTCATGACGTGCAGTTCTGTTTCCTGCAACTGGTTCTATGAGATTCCCATAGAGCCTTTATATTGGGCATCATTGAGTGGCTACCTTATCTTTGCTACCAAACAATCCCAAATAAGAATTCGTAATATTGGGGCTTCTGGGTGGCTCAGTCAGTTAATCATCTGACTTCAGCTCAGGTCATGATCTATGGTTCATGAGTTTGAGCCGCACATTGGGCTCTGTGCTGACATCTCAGAGCCTGGAGCCTGCTTAGGATTCTGTGTCTCCCTCTCTCTCTGCATCCCCCACTTGCACTCTGTCTCTCTTGCTCTCTCTCTCTCTCAAAAATAAATAAACATTTGTAAAAAGAATTAGTAATATTCATTTGAAATACAATGAGGTATTATATTAATATAAGTAATGAAGACTATAGTAATATATTCATATTATATTAATCATATATTAATATAAATTAATATGACCATTTACTATAAAATTAAATTTTTCATCAGTTGCCATTTTTATAGTCAGTTAGTACCCACCACACCCAAAGATGTACAATAGTTGTACAAGGCTGAGTCCAGAGTTGAACAAATGAGTAATGGGAGGGCAAATATTTATTCACACAGAAATATTTATTGAGTTTCCATTATGTCCTGGGTATGGAAAACCAAATAAACATGGTCCTTGACATAGTTTCTAACCATTGAGAAAAAGGTGGGATGTATTTTAAATAATCACATGAAAACTACAGAGTAAGGGCTATGAAGGCAGAGCATATGGTGGTATGAGACAGGAAAATAGAGTAGAAAGTGATCATCCCTGGGACAGGCAAGGTCCTCTTTGAGAAAGTGGCACATCAGCTGAGACTGAGGTTAGAGGTTAGAGGTTGGTCAGACATGGCGAAGTGGGTGAAAGAGCAGAAACAGCCCTGGAACAGAAGCAGTCTGTGCAACAAAGTCCAGTCTGGAAGAGAAGAAGCCAATATGTAGGGGAGCAGGAGAGAAACTGCAAACAAATGGAGGAAGGAGACAGAGCCAGATCATTTAGAATCTTTCAGGGGTTACTCTATGGAGGGAGATTGCAAGTCATAAACCCAGTACTCTTCATTTCTGGTCTGGATTGCTTTTTTTAATGAGGTTTGACCTCTGGCAGGTTTCTAATAAATGATTTTACATATTCATAAAGTAGGAAAATACTGATCCTTCATGTTCTTGTCCTCACTCCCCAAAAACACCCAGAAAGTAAAATAGAAGTCATTTATAATAGCACATTATCCAAGATACTTTGTCAACCTCTAAAGAAGTATCTATTTCATGTAAGCCTGCCACAATGTGTAAAATATTTAATTCTTCCAAGACAATCATGCCCCCCAACTGTATACCAAACTGCCTCACCAGAATCCCAGTTTGGGTGTGTGATAAAAACTGCAGTGTTAAAATGTATGGCACTGAACAAAATGCCACATAAAGAATCATTAGACAATAAAAGGACATCCAGTATCAAATCTCAGTCTCACAATCATCCAGTTAAACATATAATGGAAATGGTAATGTTATTCAGCATCTCTAACTAGTGTAGGTGACATTAGAAGAACTGCTTTGCTTGTAATGTGCCAGAGTGATCCAGAATAAACCTTGCTGAGTTGCAGGCTATAAGGGCTGATGGTAAGAACAAGAACATGGAATTCAATTGGGGGAGGAACGTTTGGTGGATTTCAAAACAGGAGCTAAGTGCTGTAGGAGGAGGAAACAAAGCTGATGGGCTGTGACCATGTGGGAACCAGAGCAAATTTAGTAAAATAACTTTCATAGGCTAATTGACCCATTTTATTGCTGCTGCTGCTGCTGCTGCTGCTGCTGCTGCTGCTGCTGCTGCTGTTACAAAGGAGAGGACCAGGGACAAAAGCTAGCATCCTCTGGTACACTGATATCCCAGCAACAGAGTCAAGTACTTAAATAAAAATCACTTTAAGAGGCTTGAGGGTGAATAAACCTGAGTGGCCCTCTATCACAAACATTCTCTGCTCTTGGCATATGAGAAGTGTGGCATGGAAAGAGATGTCATTTCAGATGTCAAATGATCGAATTTGGAGGGACCATTAAAATACCTGGCCACATGTCTCATTTTATAGGTAGGGAAGGACTAACAGGTGAAGTGACTTGCTGAATCCACAGCAAGTGAGGGGCAGAGCCAGATTTAGAACACAGCTCTGACTCTTAAACCTGGTGTTAAGTACACTCATATGTTTACGTGCGTCCTTCGGCAGAAAGCTGCTTTTACCATATTGCACAGTTCATGGGACACTATCTTCAATTGCCATAGAAAGATTGCTCACTGGTTTATTACTTCTCTACCTTCATCCCAGATCCAAATGCCCATTCCCACCTTTCTAGATGTCAGCCATGACATAGGTCACTTTCCTTTTTCCTTTAATATGACATAAATACTTGACTATCTCTTATATAAATTGCTCTGTAAACAGAAGTAGTTTTAGGCAAAATTGTGAGGTTATTTTGGGTAGAGAGAAGAGGAGGCTTTGAAGAACATTTCACGGTAGGTAGGAGACATTAAATTTCTCATGTAAGAGTTTCTACTCATTTATCTTACCTAGCATCATGGATATTAGAACAACATAACCCAATTCTGTGTTAAATATCTGATATTCCTTCACTGATCCCCCTGGCAGGATGGTTTCTATCAAGCCCTAACCCTTTATTGGCTTGAGTTTATTGGCCCCTAACCCTCAAGTATCAAATGAGGGGTTGCAACAGATCACTGGTTTGCAGACCTCTGTTCTGTTGATACATCCTTTGTTAATAGTATCACCAGTTCTTTTAAACACAAAACAGATGAAAATGGAGAACTTTTCCATCCCTCAGGTGGCATTGAGGATAACTCTGAGAAACCCCAGGGATTCATATGATAGAATTTATAATTCTGAGGAAGATGAGTCCCATGAGCCTGTTCAGCTGTAATACTTAAAAGTGATTAATTCCCAGTCTATTAGGGAAAAACATTACTAAGATCCAGGTTGGGAAGAAAACTAGATGGTCACACATCCAGTAGGTGGCAGGTACTGTATTAGCTGCTTATGGACACTATCAAATTCAATCCTTAGAGCCACCTTATGAGGGAAGTACTATATTTATACCAACAAAATAACTGTACTCAGAAGGGTTGGTCATTTCATTGCAAAGAGATTAAATGACTATCAGGATCACAGGGTTAGGAAGTAGCTGAGCCAGAATTTGAACCTAGTTCTTTCCTGGCTACAAGAGCCCCTGATCTTTCCACCATTATAAGTCTGAGTTAGGAGTTAAGAGGCTAGTCTTGGCATCAGACATACCCTACTCATTTTATCTATCCAGAGGTTTCAGCCGCTTACAGTAGGGCCGTAAGATTAAGTAGACCCTCTGATGTCTCTCAATTTGAAATAAGTCTGAAGTGGTTTAGTAAGCTCCTGAGTGATCTTACCTCCTTATGCATATTTGATTCCACTTCATCCCCATTTCTGAATCAGCTGGGATTTCTTTCCATGCTCACGAAGGACACAGAGGTATAATAAATGTCCTGTCAGAATGTTCTCTTTTTTGAAGGAGAAATGAAGGGACATTTATTGAGCACCAATTGCACGCTAGATTTGGAGCTTACGTATCTATTATTTCATTTTATCACCAACAGTGCTGCAATGTAGAAATTAACATGTACAGTTTATGGACAAAAGAAGTGGAGGCAGCTAAGAAGGCAGAGCTGAGAACAAGTGAACCAGGGATTTCAAATCCAGACCAGACCTTCTGGCTCTATGCCTAATCCTTTTTTCATTTTTCCATGCTGCCTCCCTAATGGTTCCCTGTCTGAACTAAATCACAGTTCCGCTGCTCTTTCATCCTGCTGCTGTTAAGGTTTGTATGCTTAACCAGATTTCAAAATAGTTGCAATCATTGCCTGAGTTTTCAAAGAAACGTGTATTTCATTCCAACATCTTTACTCTCATTAGTTCTAAATGTTATTAAATTAACTGCCAGTTTACTCTGAAATTCTCCCACCACCAGATAATGATCACCAGTGAAGGGTTCAAACCCTGTGACAAAGTAGAAAGATTAATGCATGGATGTTAATTATGCAGCATGGAGGATCCCAAGTGTTCTCTTGTGTCACTGAAAAAAAGATTGCTTCATTTTAAAAGATGAACCTCTTTCAAGTGAGCACCATATTCCTCCTGGAAAGTTATTGCTTGGTGATATGCAGATGACACAAATCTTAATAGCTGAGGTGACAGCCCAGGTAAAGGTTCTCGGTTCCTATCATGGGAACTGATTATGGCTAAGAGGGAGTCTAGAGCTGAGACAGTCTGTTTAAAGAAGAAGTATCCATAAGGATGAAGCTTTCTGATCTCACATGTGTTACAAATTCACTCACCACTCATTGATAGTTTCCTTCTTTAGGTAAATATTTAATTGTCTGCTCTCTTCTAAGCACTGTGCTGGGCATTGGAGATACAAAGATGCATCAGGTCTCTGCTCTCAATAGGTACACCTGCTAAAGGAAAGACAACAGTTCATGTGGCTTGAGGAATGAAAGGGGTGGAGAAGGACCCAGTGGGGTCACTGGGCTGAATAGGAAATAAGAGAAATTACTCAGCCTTGCAGGAAAAATGGGAAGGGATCAAAAGACACAGAAAACATTGTATGTAGGAGACTGGAAGAAGATACAATGACCTAGAAATAATAATGGTAATTATCTCAAATGACTGGTAGGTTGATTTGGAGACTGAAAGTGATGGAAGATAAATCCAAAGAGTAGATTGATACCAGATTATGAGAGTCCTTGAATGCCCTGCTAAAGGCTGCAGACATTATTATATAGATGTTTGGAAGCTAGCTTCCTTTCTGATCAAGTGTCCCCATGATCACTAGTGGGGAGGAATAAGGTGAAGGTCACGAGGACTTTGGACAGCTGTTTTCAGCTTACACCAATCACACAACTCCCGAGCTAGCATCATATATTAGAAAAAAAGACATGATGTTCTCTCCATTTCAATTTTCATTTGCACTAAAATGGATGGCCTTTTTACACGCTATCAATAATGCCTGTGCTGGAGGAGCTTTTAATAGGACAAACATTCATCATTTTAAGGTTACTCTTTCCCCAAAAGCATGAGAGCAATCTGTTGGTAAAATGGAAAAACCCTGTGCACTGGGCTGCCCTGCTGCCTTTTTTCCAGGTGGTGCCCACTGATAGGAGAGAGTGGGAGTGAGTGGAGACCAAAGTAATACGAATTATCATTTTTCTGAGCATCCGTCCCTCCAAAGAAGCTGTGCCACATAACAGAAAGGGTCAGCACAAGAGCAGTTGACCAGGGCTCTAATTCTGTTTTTGCTACTAAATAGTTGTATGGATTCTGTGTCCTTCCATAATTGTGAGGTCTTGTGCAACCTTGATAGTAGTTAAAAAATGAAAAGCATCATGTTCAAAGTTCCTGGTATGTTATCCACAACACCACTGCAGCTCACACAACTTACTTGAACACAACAGCTACTTTTGACCATATTATCACTTGGATTGAATAGTCTCTCAATTCAAGTATACCCAACATTGGTACCATAATGCACTGTGATTCACTCACTTAAATTTAATAGAAGTATTGCAGATGGGCTGTCAGTCCAAACCAAAAGACCAAATATATATGGTGCTCAGACATTCTTTATTAATGAGATTTTAAACTTCAATTCCCAGTTAGTCCACTGGGTGGTGACTGTGGTGTAGAGAAGTTGCTTTCAGCCAGATCATAATAGTGTAATCATGCAATAGGTACATTGGATTTGAATTCAATCCACCTTCACACTGTCAACACTTAGAGATAACCTGGTATGTGCTAGACTCTGGGAAATCTTGGCAACCACTGGAAAGTAGCAGAAGAAAGCACTCCTGACCTCAGGAAGGCTATAGGCTATTTGGGGGGCAAAACATATACCCATGAGAAAGTCCAAAGTGTTTTATAGTGGTGCCCCAAGAATTCATGGTAATAAAACTGTATCAGGGGGTACAGTTGTCTCAGAGTGTTTCAACTGAAAGTGATCTTCCTCCTCCCCTTTTTGTAAATTGTCCTAGCAACAAGCAGTTCCTTTTCAATGGTTCATCTCATTTCTAGCACTACATTAAAGGGATTGGTATCTTCTCCTTTTTATTTTAAGTGCTCTGAGAGCAGGAACCATATTGTTTTCATCTTAGTGTCCTCCAAATGGCCTAGTAAAGTGCACTGCTTGCATCAGACATTAAAAAAGGGATATAGAACACATGGTTGAATCAGTGATGAACATGAATTGAAATGAGCATCAAAGGATAAAGTAGCAGGAGTCACAGAATGCCTGCAGGGGACAGTAAGGGGGACAGAGAGGCTGGACCAAGGAACCCATTTTGGGGTATAGTGGGAGATAAGTTTGTGTAGGAAAAAGAGGGCTGGCTGAGAAGGGGTTGGCAGATACATATTAGAACTGAGGACTTTGCTTTTGAGCTGGCAAGTAGTAAAGTTTCCTGAGAAGAGGAAAGGCATGTGATAAAATATGTGCCTTAGAAAGATCTATCTGGCAGTCTTGTACATGATGGCTGAATAGAGGCAGGAAAATCAACCTGGAGTCTATTACCACAGTATAGACATAGAAAGACTGCCTTTACTATATGGCTTCTGATCTTTAATTAATTAAGACTTAGTATGCACAGAGCCTTATTTTATGTTGTCCCGGCTACTTCTATAATCTCATCTTCAACCATTCACCCTTTCACTTACTCCAGTCCAGCCTTGCTGCATCTTCAACAGGTCTAGTAAAACTCTTGATGCAAGACTTTTGCTCTTTGATTCTTCCTGAAAAGTTATTCTCTGAGCAGAATATTCTTCTCCTACATTACTAACTGGCTCCCCTCACTTCATTTAGGCATCCCATCACACATCACATTATCAGGGAGCCTCTTTAACCACCCTATCTATGGTAGTACCTTACACTCTCCACCCTGGCAACTCTATCTGCTTAATCTGAATTGATCTTTCCTCATAGTTTTTATTGTCTACCTATAGAGAAAACTCTATAATGGAAGATATCAAAGACCCTGTTTTTGTTTGTTTGTTTGTTAGCTGTATTTCCAGGAGCAGTGCCAGGCAAATAGCTGGTGCCTAAAAATACTGACTGGATGAATGAATTGGCAACTCCAAGTCCTAACATGAGCTAATAAACAGTTTTTCTTTTCCATCTTACTTCCATTCCTATTATTTTATCCTAACATTTACACTAAAGCTGAGATTACCATCTTTCAGTACAGTGTAGAGGACAAGCACTAGCCTATGGATACAGGATCTTGGCTGTAGAGGTTGAAATGTGGGGCTCCAACTCATGACCCTGAACTCACAAGTCACATGCTTCTCTACCAACTGAACCAGCCAAGCAGCTGTAGATGTCGCTCCGCATGTTACATGTTGAGTGGCTTTGGGTTTTGCCTTTCGCCATATTCTCCTGCCTTACCTACTGAACCATCTTTATAATTATCATTTCTGCATGGCCCCTTGCCCCCTGCAACCCAGTCTCCAAAAGAGTAGCCAAAGTAGTGCTTTAAAAGTGAGTCCTCTCTGTTTAAAACCAGCCAATGAACTCACAGGCTCCATATGGTCTGGTGATATATTGTTTCTTTATATTAAATACATGTCACAAATGTCTTTTCCACTCAAACCATAAAGGTTTTTTTCTAGGATCTTGATTATGTCTGGCTTTTTCTCTCTCAAGGGTTCTTATTCATGCTAGTCCCTACTGCTTGGAATGCTTTCTTCCTTATCCCCACCCCCTCCCTCACATTAATTCCTAGTCACTGGGTAAATCTCATAGTGAACATCTCCTTAGGAAAACCATCCCTGGTCCTTCAACTAGGCTTCGCACCAAATAATTTTCTTAGTAATAGCAAACTTTTTTCCTTAATGTCAATTATTTTAAACCAATTTTATATAATCAAAATACTTTAAGCAGATAATTATTTCTAAATAATAGGCTTATACCTCTTTCTTATCTATTAACTTCCTATTAGGGGAAATGAAAAATTTTAGTGCTCTTACACTGCCATTTATTTTTCTGTGCCCCCTCACCCACTTGATAAAGTTATAATATGCCTTTTGGTTAAAAAAGTATGCAGTATTTGTATTCCTATGGCTAGACAAAAACTATTCACAGTCGAGCTTTGTTGGGTACAGCAATTAGATTTCCTTTCTTTAAAAAAAATAGTCTCATTTTTTCATTTAAAAAAATCCTTTGTGCCTAATTACAATTCTTTCCACCTTTCAATACATTTTCATTATATTTTTCTATAAACTCAATCCTATGAGAGGTTCCATCAGATCTAAGTTTTATTTTTCTCAAAGTCATTCCTCAGATAGACTTCTGTTCTTCTTCCATCTGGGTTGGTTGCTCTCCAGGCCCATAGAGTAGATACAGGACACAGCTGTTATCCCTGGTTTCCCTTCTGCTGTTATTTTTGAATTCCCTTTGCCTGCCTCTTACATTGCATTCTCTGTTTCCTTGATACTGGCTTAGACTTTGATTATGTCCTTTTTTTTTTTCTCTTCCAGGATTTATTTTCTTATTTTCATGGAGTACTTTTTCTAGTTCGTTTCTCAGGTTATAAAGATGGTACGATGGCAGAGGGGATGATAATGACAGCCCTTGGATCTTGAGTCGCGTTCTCCAGATGGACTGCTTACCCTTCATACCTGGGTCCCAGCTGTCATCTGGCATTTTCCCTGCACCAACATCCTAGAAATGCCCTTTGCATTGCTCCTGTATCTCCTCTTCCTCTCACCTTCTTGGTTTACTCATTGTAGTGGAAGTAATCCTCCAGGAGTTTCCAGATAAAGAGTTCATGGAAGACCATTTCTTAAGATGTTAAAATATCATTATTCTACCCATACATTTAATTGGTATTTGGCTAAATAAGATTTTAAGTGTGAAATAATCTTTTTTTAATTTTGAGAACATAGATCCATTATCTTCATGCATCCAACTTTGGTTTGAGAAAGCTGAAACCATTGGGTTTCTGTTTTATGACATCACCTTTCCCCTCTTCTTTCTGAAAGCTCATTTGTCCTCTGGACTCTGAAGTTATAGAATGATTTGCCTGGGTGTGGATGTATTTTCATCTTTTATTCTGAGCATTCAGTGATCTCTTTCATTCTGAAAATTCAAGTCCTTTAGTTCTAGAGACTCACTATATTTTTTTTATTGATAATTCCTATTCCAACTCCACATTTTCCCTTCCAGAGTGCCTATGATTCAGATGTCCTGGAACTGATTATTTCTTGTTGTTGTTGTTATTTTTTTTTTTTACTTTCCTTCATATCTCTCCCTAATTCTGTCTTTTTGCTGTAAAGAGATATCTCCAATTTTATCTTCCAAATCATCCAGTTGGCTTTTCAGTTTTGCAGTATATTTTCAATTCCCTAAAGCTTTTTTATTGTTCTCTCTAAATACATGTTTATATATGCATGCATATATTTATACATATATTTTCTAATACATAATCTAATATATGTGTGTGTGTGTGTATTGGAGTTTCTAATACCTTCAATTTGCTTCCCTCCCCCACCTTTTTTTCTTGTTCTTGTCTCCTCTGTTGGAGGCTTCTTCAGTTACCTCAGGTATCAATGGATAATGATCTGCACATAGTTAATAGCATGCAACTAAAATCTAATCTGAATCTCTGAGAGTATGTGTACTTTGAGATTCACTTTAGGATGATCCCAGTAGGCTCTTTGTTGGGGCCCTTGATGGGGTGCAGTGGACTGTTCCATTGGTGACCTCTAATGAATGATGCTTCCTGGAATTCATGAATGTCCACACTGACTCTGGGCTGGCCTTATGACTAATTTCATAAATATAACATGGCAGAAGTGATACTGTGCCAGTCCTCAGCCCTTACTGGGCTTCCCTTTTAAACTGCTTCCTCTTGAAACACTACTTGGAAACTCCATGATAGGAGGCAGCCCAGGCAGCCACATGGAGGGACTCACAGGGAGGGGAGCTCCAACTGAGTGCCCAGTTGAGACGTCATATGATTCCATCCATCCTAGCACCTCAGCCAATGCCAGAGAAGCAGAAGAACCGCTCACTGAATCCACAGAATTTTGAGAAATAATAAGCTGTTACTTTAAGCCACCAAGTTTTTTAGTGGTTTGTTACACAACACCAGATAATTAAACAGTCAATATAGTTAGCTCTTTATTTATTGGGGCTTGTTAGATTTCCAGGAAGGAGTCTTTCAAACCCCTTTCTGGAAGTCAATGTGTATCAGCCTATATTCTGAGACCTAACTGGAAGGTCTCAGCATTCAGTATGCACATGGTCAATTACGCCCCCTACTTATATTTCAGCTGGTACTTATGTTCTCAACTCTTCCCTTTGATCCTGGTGTGAATGAGTCTCACCAAGAAATAAATATCCATTCTTCTGCCAGGGAGGAGGATGGGCGGGGGGCATCATGGGATGGGAGAGAAGATCTAGAGTTCTAATTTTCAAAAATATTTCACTCAAGAAAATATGTTTAAGCTTCCCCCACACCCATTCTCCCTAATTCTAAAAGTTCCTGGAACTGCCAGAACCTAACTTTTAGAGGTTTTGCAATATTGAGTTGCTTTCCAGCTGTAGTGCTGGCTCAGGATTTGCCTTTCTTTGAGGTACTAAGCCCATTATAACTGGTTCATCTGCTTTTCAGGTTCCAAAATGCCATTAATGTTACTTTGCTTCTGTTTTGCCTGCACTTTTGGATTGAAATCCTAAGGAAAATAAATATTTCCAGTATTTTTAATGGTGTTTTTGGAGAAGGAGAAATTAGATATTAGATGAATATATTCAATCTGTCATCCTAACATGGAATTTCTTGTTGTTATTATTATTTTATAATAATAATATTATAATCTGTGTTTTGATTTTGAAATAATTATAGATTCATAGGAGGCTGCTCAAAAAATGTACAAAGAGGTCTCATGTACACTTTACCCACTTACCTTCAATGGTAACACCTCGCATTAGCTACTAAATTATCAAACCCAGGAATCTGACATGGATACAACCCACAGACACTATTTAGCTTCACTATTGCGTGCTCTCGTGTGTGTGTGTGTGTGTGTGTGTGTGATGTGATTCTATGCAATTTTATCATATATGATACAGAAATGTTCTAATACCACAAACCCACACCCCCACCCACCCTCACCCTAACGCCTGGCAATCACTAACATGTTCTCCATTTCCATCATTTTGTTACTTTAAAAATGCCATTTAAACAAAATATGTATGTAACCATTTCCTGAGATAGACTTTTTTTTACTCAGCACGATATTAGGACCCTTTAAATCCTGATTGTATTTTAAAGTCTGAAATCTTCACTAAGCTGTAGGCTCCATGAAAGTGGGACAATGTCTGACTCACACATAGTAGGAACTAAATCAAAATGGTTCTGAGTGACTGAATAAAGCTCTGGCTCTTGATCTTCTTTATTAAGGACAATTTTGACTCCATGTACTAGAAAAACAATAACTTAAAAGGCTTAAAAAACACAGAGATTTTTTATCTTATGTATCAAGGAGTCAGGATGCAGCATAGTTCCAGCTCTGTGTCAACACTGTTATCAAGTACTGAGGCTCTTTCTGAGCTGTCCTCCCTAATGGTCCCCAGATGCTGACCACAATTCTAGACATCCCAATGCAGATGCTACAATATTCAACGAGATGTGGTAGGTGCATCAATGATTAAACAGAAGCATTATTGAAACAGAATAGCAAAAAGATCATTTTCATCTCTGAGTACTCTGATTATAATCTAAAAGTTTTGAAAATGTATCCACACCCCCATGTTCATAGCAACATTATTTACAACAGCCAAGACATGGAAACAACCTAAGTGTCCATTAACAGATAAATGGATAAAGGTGTACACATGCACGAGTGTGTATATTTTTCAGCCAAAAAGAAAATGAGGATAGCCTGCCATTTACAACAACGTGGGTGGATCTTAAGGGCATTATGTTAAGTGAAATAAGCCAGACAGAGAAAAACAAATACTGTATCATCTCACTTATAGGTGAAATAAAACAAACAAACAAAAAACTCATAGAAAAAGAGATCAGACTTGTGGTTACCAGTGGTAGGGCAACAGGAAATTGGAGAAAGGTGGTCAAAATGTACAAATTTCGAGTTATAAGATAAATAAGTTCTAGGAAGTTTCAGGATGTGATGTACAACATGATGACTATAGCTATGTGTGATACACATGAAAGTTGTTAAGAAAATAAATCCTCAGAGTCATCATCAGAATATATTTTTCTTCTTTACTCTCTTTTTTTTTTTGAAAGAGAGAGAGGGAGAGAGGGAGAGAGGGAGAGGGAGAGGGAGAGAGAGAGAGAGAGAGAGAGAGAGAGAGAGAGAGAGAGAATGGGAAACATAGAGAGAGGGGGAGAAAGAATCTTAAGCAGGCTCCACACTCAGTGCAGAGCCTGATTCAGGGCTCAATCTCACAACTATGAGATATGACCTGAGCCAAAAATCAAGAGTCAGATGCCCAACTGACTGAACCACGCCGGTGCTGCTTTTGCTTTCTCTTTTTACTGTGTCTGTATCCAATAGATGCTAACTAAACTTTGTGATGATCATTTCATAATATATTTAAGTCAAACCATTATGCTGGACACCTTAAACGTATACAGTGATGCATGTCAAGTACATCTCAATAACACTTGAATAAACATTTAGAAGTTTTGGTAGAGCTCTTAACTCCTATAAACCCAGGATCTGCATTGTTTTGAAATTTATATTCTAAAAACTTAATTTAAAGCTGTGAGATGGTTTATATTAATGATGCGGGGGGGGATAAGCAAAGGTTTTGTCTCTTACTGAGGTAATATTACCCTTCCATTTCTCCCTGAACTTTTCAGTACAAGTTCCCATTGCCTTGTTGATCATATCCACTCTTCTCTTCAGATGGCACTGCTCTACCCAAAAGGACTAACAAGATATTCAAGAAATGCTGTTAGTGGAGGTTCCACAGAAACATACAAACCAGCACCAGCAATCCCAGAGGCTGCTGAGAATATGAGTGGTTTTGCATTTTACTTCTGAGATCTGATTTTCTCCATTATGAAAAGAACAACCATTAAAGGAGTCTGCTCTGTCCATAATGTTCTTCCCAGACCCTTCATTTCAGTCCAGTTTCATTAATTTGGTGCTTAAATTTATTGCTCTGAAGTCTAATGGGTATTACTCCTGTCAGCATTAAATTTAATTTACTGCGACGGGGCAAAGGGGTGGCTGAAACCAGATTTTAATTCCCAAGCCATTAAAACATGTTGCCCTTGATAAACAAGATCTTTATTACGAACCAGTACCATGTGTGTGCTACAGAGCTATCGCTCTGCAGAATGTGCTTTGAGGATAGTTTTTTTCTTTTTAAAATGAGGTTTAGTCTCTTTCTTCTACATATATGAATGTTCCAGAAATGTTGGACTGTTGAAGCATTTTGTTCTATGATTTTTTTTTTCTGATGAAATAGGAAATCTAAGCCCAGCCAGACTACAGAATTCTGCTGTATTCCTGCTGAGACCTTCTCACCAGTGGATTATAGCCAAAGACACAATGTTGACATTTTTTTGTAAGGGCAGATACTAGATCAGCAGGGATTTCTTTATTGTCAAAATTAAAATAGTTTTTTTTTAATCTTTAAAAATTTCAAAGAATATTTTGTTGTTAAAATAATATGTGCTTGTAAAGAATGCAATTGGTACGAAATGTTATACACTGTTAGCATTTTGTTCTATATCCTTCCAGATCACTCCTACCTTTTTCCTCTCTACCCTCTATCCTCATATATGTGTATATGTATACATTTGCTGTATATATATATAATTTGTGTATATGTGTGTATACATTTGCTGCATATATTTACTAAACTTTCTATTTCTATACACAGTACATAATCATTTAATAAATGCTTATAGAATGAGTTGACTTATTTATTCTTTTCATTAATTGTATCAATTAAATGCATACTACTGCATGTAAACAACATAAACAAAAACAACCTCAAATTGACTGGAGACAAGAACACCTACTAGCTCACCTTAAAGGAAGCTAATCTGAAGGGTGGACTTACAGGTTGATTTATGGGCAGCTCCAGGATGTTTTCAAAACCCTAGACTTTCCATGTCTCCCTACTCTGTGTCTCCAGTAAAGGCTGTGTCCTAAGATGAATCTCTTTCCTCCTGTAGCAGTTAGAGCTCCATGTTTCCTCATTCACAATCGGCATTCTTTGGCTCACTCAAGCATGAAGAAAAACTTTCCCAGAAGTCTGTACCATGCCTCTTCTCCCGTATTGTTAGCCAGAATTGGTTTGCATGGCCATTCCTCAACCCATCCCTAGCAGAACGGGTGAGAGTTCCATTGTATCCATTAGGCCATTCCCCAACTTGTTCTGAGAAACAGAACTGCAGGTCTGAGGGGTAGCAACATCTAATTTCTAGTAAGAAGAAAAGGCAGAATATATCCAGATTTACCACCAGCAAAATCCACTATGGTAATATGAGTTTTTAAGATTCTGAATATTCTGAAGTTTTCCTTTGGATTCACTCATTAACCTCAAGACCTACTGGAGAGAACTGTTTTTCATTTAATTTTCAAGTCTTTGCTTTTTGTTTTGTTTTTAATGAGTATTGGTTTTAAATGTTTGCTTTGTGAGGTAGGTTTCTTTTTTGCTGTTTTTACCTTTTCCCCCTTTTGGTAATTTCAAAGCTTTGAATTAAAATTGTAGGTTTTCCAGTGGCTCTTTTAATATGTTCCAACTTTAATACAGCAAAAATTTATTTGCTAGTTTACTGACTTCAACAATATCTATTGATAACTTGCCCTGAAAAATATGGACAATATTATATTTAAAATTCCTCCCACCTGTCTTTCTTTCTTTGATTTTTATTAGTATAAAATTTTACACTGTCAGGTTTGATACCTCTCACATTATATTCTGTAAACCACTTAATATAGAGTCTAAAGTATAATTTCTGTATTAATATACATTCAGTGATCAGTTCTATTTCTTTTATCATTTAGCTCCCAAATTTCTGACTTATTCATTTTGATTCTCCTCCTCCTCCTCCTCCTCCTCCTTTTCCTTCTTCTGATTGGCTAGGTTTCAAAAAGATATTTATCCAGTCAATCTAGCTGAGTGCAATTTTTCTCTAATTTCTTAAATTACAGACATTACATTTCCATGCCATTTTAAAAGAACAATAACTTAGCAGGGTATGGAATTCTTATATTTGCTTTTCTCACAATTCTGAAAATATTATTCTGATGTACTGTTCTGTAGAAGTGTGGCTAAGGAGAATTGTGAAGCCAATCTGATTTTTTTCTTTGTTTAGATATTTCTGTTGTACTTAGATAACAATCGTGTTAATTTTCATATCCAGGAATTACAGTAAATTGACCAGGGTATGTTTCAGTGATCGTCATTCTTTAGCAGTTTTTCCTCCTTGGGTCGCATAGTATTCTTTTGATCTCTGCATTTATGGCTTTATTAATTTTAGAAAAGCTTTCTTGTATTATATCCCTCCATATTTTTTTCTGGTCCATATGTAATATGTGTTATGTATTGTTTTCTCTGTTTCAGCAACAAGGATGGTGATTATCTATGTGTTGAATATATTTTTGTGTCCTCCAAATATTCCTACCTCTAACTGCTGTAATTATTACCTTCTATATTATATAATTTTCACAGTCCAATTCACCATGCCCCTAGGTTTTATTGGTATCTACTCAAACTCCTTATACATTTTTGTGTGGTTGCCATTTACATAAAATGTCTTATATTTGTCTCCTCTGACATATGGCAACTCACTCTTACTCTTTCTGTAAACTTAATAACTTTTCTTCGATTCCTTATAATTTTTGAAATTATGTTTCTTTAATGGTTTGAGAGTATGACAGTAGTATCTAAAATATCCTTTTATTCATTAAATAACTTTTTAAGATACATGTTTTCTATTTGTCTTTTAAGTTTTAGATCTCCTTTTTATTAGGTTAGTTTTGCTTATTTGTTTTCTGAATAAGAATAGTTCATTTGTGACCTCTATTTGTCTCAACAGGAGGGAACAACGGGGTAACTTGGGGCAGACAGTGCCTCATTTCTGATTTGTTGGCTGAGAATACTATATTATCCAAACTGTAATACACTCTGTGTATACTGTGAGTATATCTGTGTATATTGTGAATATACTCCCTCTTAGGGGAGTTCCTTCCTTTATGGGTCATCATATCAGTGAGAAAGGGGATTAGGTTTTTTTTTTTAATTTTTTAATGTTTATTTATTTTTGAGAGAGAGAGAGACAGACAGACAGACAGACAGAATACAAGCAGGGAAGGGGCAAAGAGAGAGGGAGATACATAATCTGAAGCAGGCTCCAGCCTCCAAGCTGTCAGCACAGAGCCCAACACGGGGTTGAACTCACAGATCGTGAGATCATGACCTGAGCTGAAGTTGGACACTTAATTGACTAAGCCACCCAGGCACCCCAATGGGATTAGTTTTAATCAGCGAGTTTCTATGACTCATAGGAATTTTTAATGATAAACTACCAATTTAGCTCTCCTCAGTTACCACTGTTCAGGAATTACCAACAGCATTGCAATTTTCTCCATCTCTTCTCTAGCAAATCTAGACCTGATAAAACACAGATGTCACTTTGTACACCCCCTTCTTTCTTCCTGCCTCTTCCATGGATCTGAAATGTGGATTTGGCTTCCCCAAATGTATTCCCCACATATGACTGTAACCATAGGCTCAGGAGTCAGACTGTCTCAGCTGAATACTGGCCTAACCTGTATCTCTTAGGCAAGTTGGCTTGCCTCTCTGTTTTATAGACATTACCTCATCTGTAAAATGGGGATACTAATAGTACCTGCCTTAGTGGTATAAGATCATGAAATAAACCAGTATACATGAAACACTTAGGGAAGTATCTGTCACACAGCAGGCATTCCCAGGCTCCTTGTATCCCTGCATCATTACAAGATGCTTACTAATTTGGCCTTCCAGGATAGTTTAACTTTCAGAGTTATTTGAAATCTGGAGAGGTATGAATACCCTTGACAGCCTTCTTGATTTGAGAGAAAAGTCATTGTGTTGCAAGTATTTTTCGTAGGTTAGGGACTAAAGTTTCAGTTCCTTCTTGTTGTTACCAATGATGATGTTTTATTCCCTAATATGGGTTTCGATCATTTATTTAGTATAAAGGACTAGTGGAATAAATAGTTTATTTCTGTCCTTCAGGGGAATTCTATTTTACTTTTTATTTTTATTTTAGAAATATATATGTTCCTTGTTAAAAGTTTTTTTTAATAAATAAAAATACATCACTACAAATCTTCACCAATCAAAATTAGAACCATCAGCAGTTTGGTGAACATCTCTCAAGCACTTACATGCACATGCATGCACACACACACTCACACACACACATACATACATTCACACACTCATGCTATTAATTTGAATACTCCTCTGCATCCTCTTTTTTCCTTCCACAATGTTATGAACTTTCTATGTAAAGAAACTGAAACCTTCAAGTGGGTGCATATCATTCCATTGGATAAAAATAATTTAATCTCTTGATAGACATTCAGTTTGCTTCCAGGTTTTATGGGACCTTTTCTTCCTATGACAAATAATGCTTTAATGAGCATATTTGTCCAGCAATATCTTTAATGCTACAATCCAAATCATAGAATGAGACAGCAGGTCTGTGCCTTGCTCCATTTAGCCTGCTTTTTGAAAGTGCACCTTTTGGCCAAGAGGCTGATAGCTCTCTCTTTTGCTCTAAGAGATAAGTCATATGCTTTAAAAAAAAATGCTATATCAGCCAGCACAAAGACGGGCTGTGACTCAAACCTAGAATGAAATGTGTTTTCTCTTTTCAGGGGAAGTCTGAAGTATTAAAAGGATGGATGTAGGGTGCTAAAAGAACAATTACAGCCTCTGATTTTTCCCTAAACTGGCATCTCTACCCGAGGAAGCTCTAAATATGAAATCCACTTGTTCGGCTAAAGCCTTACTTTGTTCAGTAAAATCCAAGCTTGAGGGCTGTCAAGAATCGTGAGTCTCATCACTTGTCAAAAGCCCAGAGACAAGACAGGGCTATTGAAATCAGCTGGAAAGGAGAGAAAGGAAACTCTCAGAGGTGCAGAACTCAAAACTCAAAAAAAAGTTTAAAAAATCTGCTGCTGCTTTTTTTTTGTATTTATATAAATTTCTATTTCTGGACATTTCGGGAAATTAATGGGCAAGCCTACAGTGTCTGCGTTAATGACTCTAGCTATCCAGCAGTGAATCATCTCTTATGGTTTCTTCCATCATGGAAATTTTTCATGACACTCTCTTTACATGTGTATATTCTTTGAGATACAAATTCTTGCAATATTTTTTATGTGGTAGCTCTTTCCTTGTATTTTTCCCATGCAGAAATATTCCATTTCCCTGTAAATATTTATCAGGCAGAGCGTGCCTACGTTGCAGAGAGAGTATTCCGCTACCATTTTCCTACATGGTAAATTGATAGCCCTGAAAGAGTAACTGTGGGTATAAAATGTTCTAGGAAAAGTACTAAGACAAAGATGGTAGGGTATATATCAACTAACATCATGAGTCTTCTCTGTTAATGGACATTATTGCACCTTTGAAAAGCATTTTGGCTGATCCCAGGACTACTCTAAGATTCTTCTTTTCCAAATCTTTGTCAGAGAGAGAGAGAGAGAGAGAGAGAGAGAGAGAGAGAGAGAGAGATGTTAAATCATCCAAATTAAGTAAAAGATTTATTCAGATTCATCTTATAACCAGTTTTGCTGTAATACTTGTTGTAAAAATACAAATTCATTCCAATGTGGCTGATATATTAAAGAATAATTTAAGTATATTTCAAATGTCACATTTGCTTATTTATAATTTTATTGGGAAGAAACTCAGTGAATGCAGAAAACCACACTTAGTTGAACTCATCAAGGAGAAATACATAAAATGTGGCACACCCACACAGGTACAAATAGATTGCAAAGATCTGCAGTTGTTTCAGTTCATTGTTAGAAGCCTCATCTATCCATATCTGGTTGTACAACTTTTTGCCTGATTTCAGATAACCCTCCTTCCACCCAATAGGAAGCATTGAGAGGAATAAGCACCATTTCTGTATTATTCCTGCCAAAGATACATGAAATTAATCTAATTTGAAACACTGAACAAATCCAAATTAAGGGTCATTCTACAAAATAATTGACCTATTCTCTTCAAAAGGAGAGAGAAGCTCTTCCAGACTGGAGTCTAAAGAGACATGAGAACTGAATACAATACTTGATCCTAAGCAGGATCCTTTTGACATATAAAACATTATGGGTATTCTTGGGGTGCCTGGGTGGCTCAGTCAGTTAAGCATCCAACTCTTGATTTCAGCTCAGGTCATGATCTCACGGTTCAGTTCATGAGATCGAGCCCCACATCAGACTCTGCTGACAGTGCAGAGTCTGCTTGGGATTCTCTCTCTCTGCGCCTACCCGAATCATGTGCACTTTCTCTCTCTCAAAATAAATAAACATTTAAAAAGTAAAATAAAATAAAAAGCCTTATTACTTTAAAAAAAAGATATCTTCTTGTGATATGTCACAAGCTGGTTGAAATTTTAGATGTCAACTTGGCTAAGTAATAGTCCCTAGATATTTGATCAAATACTGTTCTAGATATTTGATCAAATACTGTTCTAGATGGTTCTGTGAAGGTATTTTGTAGATTAGAAGTTTAGATGAGATTACATTTAAATCAGAAGATTGAATAAAGCAGATTACCCTCCATAATATGAATGAGATTACCTTCATCAGATGTCTCCAGAGGCAAGCTACAATTCTTCTCTGGGCCAAATTGTGTGAGCCAATTCCTTAAAATCAATCAGTCTCTCTCTGTAGATAGATAGATAGATACATAGATAGATAGATAGATAGATAGATAGATAGATAGATAGATAATAGATAGATATGGGGATACATGGATATAGTAATATATGTATCCATCCTACTGGTCCTATTTTTCTGAAGAACTCTAATCCACTGCTCTTTTTTTTTTTTTTAATGGTAATTTATTTTAAGAGACAGAGAACACACAAGCAGGGTTGGAGCAAAGAGAGAAAGAGAGAGAATCCCAAGAAGGCTTCATGCTGGCATCACAGAGCCCAATGTGAGGCTTGATCTTATGAACCTCAAGATCATGTCCTGAGGCAAAATTAAGAGTTGGACACTTAGACTGAGCCACCCAGGTGGCCCTATACTGCTCTTCTTTTCTAAGCTAGTATTATTGTGTGAGAATTCAGGTTCCATATTGAATGAACTTCAGTATTCAGGAAAAGACCGAAAACTAAAACATTTAATGTGAATAACATCATTTAAAAAATATTGACTCAAGTTTTTGCAAAACACTGTGAGATCCAAGTCAGACACATCCATGTGCCAGATCTAGTTCTCAAGATGCCCATTTGTGGTCTCTGCTGTGTGGACATGACACTGAGAGCTTTACCAGCCTTGGGTGCTGCCATAGTGGGAGGGTTGGAGAGTAAAGATGGCGGCCAGGGCTCAGGCACTACACAATTGCTTCAACCTGAGCAGCTCTGTCTTGGATGCTTTCCATATTAATTTTCTACGCAAGGTTTTCCTTGACAGAAGGATTTCAATGCTGAATTTTTAAGAGGTTCTTAAGAACCAGCATCAAATCCATTTAAAATGGAAAAACATCACCACAGAGATGCTCTCAATCATTCTCTTGCTCAGCACCCTGCTCACAAGTACCACTTTTCATTCTGTCACCATGAAATGTGAGGGTCCCACAGCAGGGTCAATTCTTGCCACAGCCTCTTCAAAGCCTTCAGAACCTCTTTCTCTTGGGAAGACTGGAGTGCTTTTGTTTGTATGTGTTCAAATCAAATAAATATAAAAATCTGAATATTTGGGGGAACGTTAAATGTATAGTGATGTCTGGAATACCTCTTCTCTCCATCTCTTTTTCTTGTGGTTCCTCTTCCACAGCTCTAATTCTGCACCACATTAGCTCCTGCCTGGATTCCTTCTATGTTCTCAACTTGTGTGGAGGGGTAACAAACAATACTCTAGACAATCAGGGTCCAAGAAGTATATTCAGTTGTAAAGGAGGCTTTGGGGAGAAGAATTAAAGAAAGTGAGTATGATGATATGATCGTCTCCAAATCCTAAAAGTCAGTGATGGAACATCACATCAAGGCAATGCTCCAAAGATCAAGGCAGTAACACAAATTTAAGAGCCAAGCACTCCTGATTCATTGGTCAGGATGAATGAATGATTTTCTCATACATGTCCATTCACCAGGAAACATGGTAAGAACATGGAATACAGAATTTAGCAGTCAGGAGGAAGTTAAGTTGGGTATTAGAACTCCAACCAAATGTTTGGGATTGTATAATGGAAACCCAAGCTCTAGAATAAAAGTATAAGTATGCTCCAGGAAAAAGGGTAGTCTATGGGTGCAGTGGGATAAAGACCCAGTCTATAGGTGTGAATCAACCCAGAGGGTAGGGAGTGCTACAGAATGGGAGCCACACACCCTCCTACACTATTGGTGGTTACGTAAACTGGTGCAGCCCCTCTGGAAAACAGTGTGGATTTTCCTCAAAAAATTAACAATAGAACTCCCTATGACCCAGCAACAGCACTGCTAGGAATTTACCCAAGGGATACAGGAGTGCTGATGCATAGGGGCACATGTACCCCAATGTTCATAGTGGCACTTTCAACAATAGCCAAATCATGGAAAGAGCCTAAATGTCCATCAACTGATGAATGGATCAAGAAGATGTGGTTTATCTATACAATGGAATACTACATGGCAATGAGAAAGAATGAAATCTGGCCATTCGTAGCAATGTGGATGGAACTTGAGGGTATTATGCTAAGTGAAATAAGTCAGGCAAAGAAGGACAGAAACCATAGATTTTCACTTATAAATGGAACAGGAGAAACTTTTTTTTTAACTTTATAGTTTATTGTCAGGTTGGTTACCATATAACACCCAGTGCTCTTCCCCACAAGTGACCTCCACCAAGACCATCACCCCCCCCATTACCTTTCCCCCTTCCCCTTCCCCCCTCAGTTTGTTTTCAGTATTCAAGAGTCTCTCGTGTTTTGTCTCCCTCCCTCTCCCTAACTTTTTTTCCTCCTTCCCCTACCCATGGTCCTCTGTTAG